>CM065591.1:377837717-378548423 GCA_033119425.1 Bufotes viridis | reverse complement strand
TGATTTCTATATCCTTGTTTTGCATTTTATTGCATGTACATTTGCATACTCAAATGTCTGAGGAATTAGTGCTGCACCAAGACATAGGGTGCGAGTGATTATTTGTCTATTTTTTGTTATAACTGTGTGTCAATTTTCAGAATAATTGGAGCAAATTCAATTTGTAACAAATCGATTGAAGTAGGATTCAAACTTTTTCCAAATGATTCAAAAAAAAATCCAAAACTGAAGCAAAGTAAATATCTAGAGCTTCGTTTATCTCTAGTCTAAAGACTTTCTGAATGTAACAGTGTCTGTGGGACGCCGCTGTTCCCCCGCCTACTGCTGCAGTCCTGGGCTCTGTCGGATGTGTGCTGTGCTTCAGAGGATTCCATTCCACAACTTCCAGTCAGCCTACTCACAGCATGATTACGGCTGGTCTCATGTTACACTGCTCTAGGAGCACCACACATCATTCCCTGGGCTGGCAGGGTTGGGTCATGTGACCTCGCTCACCAACCCTGGCTCTCCTTCAGGTATTTAGTTGGCTCAGCCCTCTTTCCTTTGCCTCAGTGTTAAGGTCCTTGTCTTTTGCTAAAGAGCCTGATAACCACTGGTGCCCCTGATTTATACTTCGTTCCTGGACTCTGCTTATCATCTGATCCATGCCTGCTTGCTTTGATGCTACATTTTCTGACCTAGATTGTCTGACCTGTTCCTGTCTAGCCTGCCCTGACCTATTTCCTGTCTGACTATGTCTCTGCCTCATACTTTGGTCCTGCACCATTGCTCCTGGTAATGCCTATGCCCACCTGACTACTCTTGTTCTTCTGGTACCTATTCAGGGACCTTCTGGTCCACCCAGACCAGCTGCCTCTGACTAGGTGGTTGCTTTGGAGTAGCCCCTGGCAACTACCCTAACAGCTCAAGCTTATCCTCACCATCAGAGGCTCTAGTGAATACCAGGTAGTTGCTTAGACACCCCCCTCCAAAGTATAGCCAGTCAGTGGCACAGTGGTTCCTTACCCACTGAGCCATGACACTGAATACATTGTATGGTGAGATATGTGCTGTTCATTTTTATTGTAATTGCTGATATGTTAAAGTCAATCATCTATAACAGTGGTGCCCATCCATTTTTCGTCTGGGGGCTGCACTTGACATGGCATAAATTTTGCGGGCCAGAACCAGGTAGCTTTGCCAGAAAGAAATGCAAACACTGTGAGGGGGCATGTGTGAGCATTACTAAAATACATGATACCTAGGCCTTCAAACATGTGTTGGAGGCTGCGTTTGGAGCCTCTGTTGCAGATTCTGTCGAAAGACCAGACAAGAAAGCCTTGTATGCAGTACTTTTGTGTCCGATAAAAAGACGGGATCCCGAACAGAAACTGAACGGATCCCATCATAGTCGGTGGCGTCTGTTCAGCTTTTTCCCTGTGGAGTGACAGGAGGAGGGGGGAGCAGGGTCACTAGTGGGGTGACAGGAGATGGGGAAGCAGGGTCACTAGTGGGGTGACAGGAGGAGGGGGGAGCAGGGTCACTAGTGGGGTGACAGGAGGAGGGGGGAGCAGGGTCACTAGTGGGGTGACAGGAGGAAAGGGGGCAAGGTCACTAGTGGGGTGACAGAAAGAGGGGGGAGCAGGGTCACTAGTGGGATGACAGGAGGAGGGGGGAGCAGGGTCACTAGTGGGGTGAAAGGAGTAGGGGGGAGCAGAGTCACTAGTGGGGTGACAGGAGTAGGGGGGAGCAGGGTCACTGACAGGTAGAGGGGGGAGCAGGGTCACTAGTGGGATGACAGGAGGAGAGGGAGCAGGGTCACTAGTGCGGTGATAGGAGGAGGGGGGAGCAGGTTTACCAGGTACCAGTTACATAAGTCCACGGCTCCTTAACTCTCCAGCGGCCCTGTTATGTTTCCAAAGGTCCTCGGGCAGCTCGCCCCGCTCTCCTAACAACAGCCACCCAGGAAGCCGGCCTCTCCTCCTTCCAGCTCCCACCGGCTTCCCCTGCTGCAGGGTACGGTATCGCTCCTGCACACGCCTATACCAACCAATAACAAAGCTACTTGCGGTAAGGAGCTTTGCTATTGGTTATTTCAGGCACAGGCATCATTGCTGAGCTGCCTGTCCCGTTCACAGCGCTCCCTGAGCTGATTAATGTGAGGAGAAATTCTATGGCGCATTGGTACGCCTTAGACTTTTTCCAGGAAGTTGCACGGGCCACATGATACAGCTTTGCATGACAGATTTGGCCCGCGAGCAGTAGGTTGGGCATCACTGATCTATAATATTCTATCTTAAATATTATTTTACATTAATAAGAATCATTGTAGCCACACTGTTACTAACAGTTAAGGTTATTGAATCTGCATTCTTAGTAAAAATATTATCCCCACAAGCATTGATATTTATTTAAAATTTTTATTTATTGTGGAGCCATCTGTTTGTGTCTGAAATGAAACCCAGCATCTACGGTTGTAGTACACAAGGGAAATACATACCTAATTTTTCTTCATGATACAAGTCTTCCAGCAGGTTAACAAATAAATGAGAATTAAATGTTGTGTATTCACTTTGTAGTTAGAATTCACCAAGCATATTTAACTCTTTGTTATTTACTGCTTTAAAATCTGTGAAAGCTGGAAGGGCCAAATATTCAACGGAAACCTGAATTATATGGATGTCGTATATCTGGACTTCTCCAAAGCATTTGACACCGTACATCATAAAAGGTTAGTATATAAAATGAGGATGCTCGGACTGGGAGAAAATGTCTGTATGTGGGTAAGTAACTGGCTAAGTGACAGAAAACAGAGGGTGGTTATTAACGGTAGATACTCAGATTGGGTCACTGTAACTAGTGGGGTACCTAAGGGGTCAGAATTGGGCCCTATTATCTTCAATATATTTATTAATGATCTTGTAGAAGGCCTGCACAGTAAAATATCTATTTTTGCAGATGACACTAAACTGTGTAAAGTAATTAACACTGAAGAGGACAGTTTTCTGCTACAGAGGGATCTGAATAGATTGGAGGCTTGGGCAGAAAAATGGCAGATGAGGTTTAACACTGACAAATGTAAAGTTATGCACATGGGAAGGAATAATGCAAGTCACCCGTACATATTAAATGGTAAAACACTCGGTAACACTGACATGGAAAAGGATCTGGGAATTTTAATAAACAGCAAATTCAGCTGCAAAAACCAGTGTCAGGCAGCTACTGCCAAGGCCAATAAGATAATGGGTTGCATCAAAAGGGGCATAGACGCCCGTGATGAGAATATAGTCCTACCACGTTACAAATCACTAGTCAGACCACACATGGAGTACAGTGTACAGTTCTGGGCTCCTGTGAACAAGACAGACATAGCAGAGCTGGAGAGGGTTCAGAGGAGGGCAACTAAAGTAATAACTGGAATGAGGGATCTACAGTACCCTGAAAGGTTATCAAAATTAGGGTTATTCACTTTAGAAAAAAGACAACTTAGGGGAGATCTAATAACTATGTATAAATATATCAGGGGTCAGTACAGAGATCTGTCCCATCATCTATTTATCCCCAGGACTGTGACTGTGACAAGGGCACATCCTCTGCGTCTGGAGGAAAGAAGGTTTGTACACAAACATAGAAAAGGATTCTTCACTGTAAGAGCAGTGAGACTATGGAACTCTCTGCCTGAGGAGGTAGTGATGGTGAGTACAATAAAGGAATTCAAGAGGGGACTGGATTTATTTCTGGAGTGTAATAATATTACAGGCTACAGCTACTAGAGAGGGCTCGTTGATCCAGGGAGTTATTCTGATTGCCTGATTGGAGTCGGGAAGGAATTTTTTCCCCCTTAAGTGGGGAAAATTGGCTTCTGCCTCACAGGGGTTTTTTGCCTTCCTCTGGATCAACTTGTAGGAAACAGGCCGAACTGGATGGACAAATGTCTTTTTTCGGTCTTATATACTATGTTACTATGTTACTATGTAAAAGTGACCTGCATAAATATTTCTCTTATTGTATTGAAATAGGCCACTAAATGATATCAGCGTAGTTAACAGCAAAAGTGACCTGCATATATATTTATCTTTTTCCACAGATAAAAGCCACTAAAGGCTTTTCAACATAGCATTTGCACCCCAATAACTAATTGCGGGAATGACAGAGCTGTATTATGAGACTATCTGGATCCCCAAGTAATGTTTCCCTGCATATGTAAATAGTTTTTTTTCCCAATGAGTATTTTCCTATGACTCTCCCTCGCATCTTCATACGTCACTCCCTGCCGGTGAAATGATTCCTCTCACTATCCTTTCCCTTCACTTGTAAATCGCTTCTTTCTTTTTTTTTTTTTACAATTCGTTTTTCTTTTACTCTCCCTAGCGCCTGCATACACGTCTGTCCCTGAACAAAGAATGATAGTGAATGGCAGAATCTAAGATGGTCGCCGTATTTATAGAGCTGTGACATCACCCGGCTGGGCTGGCTGCTGATTTGCTGAATGCATGGCACTATGGGTCATCCCGCCTTCCCAGAGTTCTCTGCCTCATGTCCTCACACGTGTTGCCGACATTTTAGCCGCCATTATAGCTGGCTAGCCGTCAAGTTGGGAAAAATTGTGATTTGTTACTACGAAGTGCGAGGAAATTTGCATTCTTTTAAAATCTAATTTTTCCTGAAATTCAGAACAAATTCAACTTCCTCAGCTTCGATTCACTCATCTCTAGAGATGAGCAAACTTTAAAAAAAAGTCCAGTGTTCGGCGTTCAGGTTGTGGTAAGTCGCGCATCCCGTTATGGATTCCACTATAGCGGCATATGGAATCCATAAGGAGCGGCTGCCAGCAACCCGAACTGTTGAACAGCCGAAGGACCTGGGGTGACGTCACTGTCATGTGATCAGTGCAGGGGGCGTTTTTGCCTGTACTAACAGCGCTGCTGCTGCCCCATTCATAAATTTCACACTCTGTACTCCGCTGTCAGCGGTGTACAGAGAACTGAGTTTTAAGCACACAGTGAATGGTGCGCTTTAGGGAGGTAAAATGCTAAGAAAAATACAAAATTAATTAATAAAATATATTAGAAAACTTTTTATTTAGGGCATTAGGGACATCATATTAAAATTTTATACAAAGGTTTAGTTACTCTTTAACTATGCTAAACCCATAGGCGAAAGGCCAGCTAAATATTTTCAAATATAAAGACAAAAGTGAATTTTTAATAATGTAACATTAAAAGATTTTCACGTCCTCTCTTTTTAAAATGTAAGAGAATTAATATGCAATGTGCTATTGTGTTACAATGCTTGTTTAAAGTGCACAATGTTAATAAACATCAGATACTATATTAAGGAGTCTTCAAGCGTGTAAAATAATATGATTTCACAATGATTACATATTCACTCTACAGCTGGCTGAGTTTTTACATCTCCATTTGTCACTGACTATTGTGTCCAATTAAATGATTAGCTTTTAAAAACTGCTGCACATTATGAGAGTGAACTTGTGTTCCATTGCAATGAGTGATGCAGAAGCAAACTCATTACAGCATGTAATTCAACCATATTAAATAACAAACAGATGGCTGCTGTAAATGGGAGCTGCTTTTTCTCTTCAAAAGTGCCATGAAAAAGGTGTTTTTATTTATCTTTGTTTCCACTTTCTTTCTGTTTTCTTGACAAGTGGGCAGCTGGTTGCTGAGGTTTTCAATTGATGCAAAAGAATGAAAAGCCTGTTTCCATTAATTTCTCCATAAAATAAGTCTTTGAATCATTTCTGTTATAAATGCATTTGCAGTAGCAAGCTGCTGCTTGATTAATTCACTTATTATGAAGATTTCATCTTTTATAAGAGGGCCTGCAGGTAATTTGTCTTGTTTAGTAAGATTAGAAAAATGTAATTATCTTTATACCTTAGGACCCCTATCAGTTTAATTGTGTTCCTCTAATTTCAAACATTAATTCTTGTTTTTATCTTAAATTATAACATTTTAAACCTCTACTTTTTGGGAAATGGGTTTACAGACACCATGCAATGCTAGCTTATGTGGAAAGCAAATGGTGAAAGAGTTAAACCTTTAAAGGTAGAAGTACTGTCTATAAAGAAGGTACTTGTTAGGTGAGAAAAATGAACTAAGCACTGTGTCAAAACTTCACATGATCTATCAGCATTTGGATAACGGTTTAATGAACTCAAAGGACTATATCTGGCCCTTAGCCCTAAATATATGTCTCCTGCACAGTCATGCAATAGATGTAAGAAGTGGTGGAAATGCAGGTTGTTGGAAGTTGCAGATACATACAAAGTGGCTTGAAAAACAAAACATTTTTTACTAAAACTTTCAGCAAATGGGAGAAACAGCCAACATAATCACATAGTACTTCTCAGGCTGCCTCTACACGTTCAAGTTTTTGTCAAGTTGTGTTCAGGTTTTCTGAGGCAATTTTAAAGCTAATACCAGGCATGGATTCACAAAAGATAAGTAGAATCTGCCTTCTTCCTCTTTCTAAATGGCCCCTTTCTGATCTGCATCTGGTTTTGGTTTTATTAATTGCGTCAGAAAACCTGATCAAAGCTTAAACATCTGCAGACATTCTAAGAGAGGTTCTTCAGAGGTGATTTCAGCAGTGGCTGCCTTACACTTGCACTTTCCTTTCCGCTATTGAGAACTGTCATAGGATCTCAATAGCGGACCTTACGCTTCAGTTTTGTCCCCATTCATTGTTAATTGGGCCAAAACTCAACCGAATGACACGGAATGCACCAAAATGCATTTTGTTCTGTTTAGTTGCGCTTCCATCGCGGACAGAATAATGCTGCAAGCAGCGTTTTCTGTCCGTTAAGTGGTGCAGAGCAAGACGGATCCGTCCTGACACACAATGTGAATCAATGGGGATGGATACATTTTCTCTGACGCAAGAGAAAACCGATCCGTCCCCATTGACTTTTCAATGGTGTTCATGACAGATCCATCATGGCTATATAAGACATAATACAACCAGATCCGTTCATGATGGATGCATGCAGTTGTATTATTGTAACAGAAGCATTTTTGCAGATTCGTGACGGATCCTCAAAACGCTAGTGTGAAAGTAGCCTAACACTGCTTTATGTGCAATACATAGAATATTCCACTAGGTGATTGCATAATGAAAACAACAGTAACAAAAAGAACTTAAAGGGGTTGTGCAGACAGTACAAAATGTATAAAGGAATCAGAAATGTAAAAGAAGGACTTATTAGTCACAAACTTACCTGTCCAGGCTCCAGCAGTGAGACCTCAAGCTTCAGCGCAACTGTTGGAGGGGTTACATAGATTCATAGTTACATAGTTGTTAAGGTTGGAACTGTGCGGGACTGTGCGCTTGAAAAATGCACAACAGCATGAATTGGTTAGCATAGGAACCCGCCTGAACTGAGACCACCTTGTCGCTTGATAGGTGGGCTTAGATGTATTTTGATCAAAATGTATTGACCAAGTGTCTCAGATTTTATCAATAGAGTGAGGGCTTAGTCCATATGTTATGCTTGCATCTACTATTATAGTGCATTATTTTCTGTGACTTTGTAAATATAGTCATATACATCCATGCATTTAATATCATATTGTGCAGGATGGTTTATATATATATAGTTTTTTCTGTGATTTGTTTGATTTGTCTCGAAGGAGTTGCACCTTCATGTATTATAGTGCATTATTTTCTGTGACTTTGTAAATGTAGCCATATACATCCGCGCATTTAATATCATATTGTGCAGGATAATATATATATAGTTTTTTCTGTGATAAGATTGGAAAAAACACAAAAGTCCATCAAGTTCAACCTGTAATCAACCCATATTGAACCACAGCACAAATTCCTGGATCAGTGTCCATCTTCCTTTTATGGAGGGGTTGGACCAAAAGGAAAGGGCCTGTTTTTCTTTTTCTATGCACTATCATAAGCCTCAACATTATTTGCTGTGACCAGTTCCTGTGGCAGGCTATTCCAGAGATTCACAGCCCTTACTGTAAAGAATGCTCGTCTTTTTTTTCTCTAGGCGCAGGGAGTGGCCCTTTGTTTTTTGAGTTTTTTTTTTTTTTTAGGGGGTTTAACAAAGAATAGCTTCTCTCGATATTTTTTGTATGGTCCATTTATATATTTGTAAAGCTTAATCATGTCTCCCCTTAGATGTCTTTTCTCAAGACTAAACAAATTCAGTTCTTTTAATCTTTGCACATAGCTAAGATCTACCAGGCCCTTTATGAGTTTAGTTGCTCTCCTTTGCACTTTTTCTAACTCTAGGGCATCCTTTTTATGAACTAGTTCCCAGATCTGAACTGTGTATTGCAGGTGAGGCTGTACCAATACTTTATATAGTGGCAATATCATATCCCTGTCCTGCAAGTCCATATCTCTTTAAACACAAAACAAAATTCCGTTGGCCTTAGAGGCAGCCAACTGGCATTGCATGCTGTTATTTAGTTTATGTTCTACTAATACACCCAGATCCTTCTCAGCAATTGGCTTTCCAAGTTTTACTCCCCCTAGGATATATGTTGCTTGAAAATTATTAGCCCCCAGGTGCATAACTTTACATTTATCTATATTGAACCTCATTTGCCAAGTGGAGGCCCAAACCTTAAGATTGTCCAAGTAAGCTTGTAACTTATTAACATCTTCCATAGACTGTACCATCCTACAAAGTTTGGTGTTATCTGCAAAAATAAAACAGCACTATTTATCCTATCGTCTATGTCATTTATGAATAAGTTAGATAATAGCGGACGAAACACAGAACCTTGGGGTAGACCACTTATAACTGAGAACCATTCAGAGTAGGAATCATTGACCACAACTCTTTGGAGATGATCTTAAAGCTAATTTTCAATCCAATTTCAAATGATATTTTCTAAGCCAATAAACCTCAGTTTACTAATTAGGCTTCCGTGCGGGACAGTATCAAACGCCTTTGCAAAGTCCAAAAATACAATATCCACAGCCTTCCCTCTGTCCAGACTTTTACTCACCTCCTCACAAATCAGGTTAGTTTGACATCTTCTGTTCATAGTAAAACCATGTTGGCTATCAATTATTATATTTTTTACAGTTACATAATCCTGTATGTAGTCCCATTGAAGGACCTAAACATTTTCCCCACAATAGATGTTAAGCTTACTGGTAGTGTTGAGCGAACCCAAACTGTAATCCTTTAGGGTTTTTGTATTTGGACCTGTTAAGGGGGAATATTAATTATTAATATTTATGTAAATATCAATAATTAATATTCCCCCTTAACATTGGCGAGCCAGGCCCACTGCTAGGAATTTGTATCTGTGTTTGGTTCTGGTGAGGAAAATCGCTTACGCTGTGAACTAGTCAGGCGGGAGGGACGCGGTCAGTGGAGTCTGAGCGTCCAAGGCCTGATAGTTCGGACAGATGAAGCATTTTCTTCAATCAGAACTAGGCACAAGGCAATTTCTACAGCAGAGAACCTATAATATTTTGGATTTTTTTTTGTGTATTAATGAAATTCTGATTGCCTTACATGCCCACAGAACACTGGGGAGAGGTCGTCGCTTGCGTCACTGAAGAGAGAACCATCACCGTTGGAGCTGAACAGGAGCTGGTCGAGAGAGTAGGCGTTCCGGTTAAATGGACCTCCTCCATGCAACACAAAGGACAGCTCCAAGTAAGATGGCGTCTCTTCAAAACGTAAGTTTGAACTTCCCCGCACTGCAACACCTTGCAGCACACAGCTCATTTGATCCCATCATCCCCACCACAAACCGGTCAGCAGAAATGCTGTGGTCCGATTTGTTGGCACAGGCTTGTAACTATGACAAGCTGCGTGTCAGCAAACGGACGGTGCTTAATAAGGCCACTAAACGGCTTCAGATGCTAGCCAAACTTGTTCACATATTTGAGGCTAGCATCTGCAAGCCAAAGGAGGTAGCAGTGGTATCTCGTTCAACAGAGACAATTCCTCCAGATGCTCACTGCCAATGCTGTGCCAGTAATTCGGATCAGCTTTCCGCATTGCAGGCACGGTTGGCGGAGAGCGTACAGTCTGCTGTTGACAGAGATGCGCAGATCGCTAAGATACAGTCACAGTTAGTAGAGTTGCAGAAGCAGAAGGAGGAAATACAGGCTAAATTGATCCAGTCTAATATTGAGGTCAAGGCCTTTAGGATGCAGGCTGCCTCTACTGATGTGACGGTAGCCAAATTGAAGGCCGAGGTTGCAGTAAGGTCCCAGATAATGACTGGCATGCAACAGGTCATTAGCAGTTTGGTGCCGGCCCTTTCTTTTCCTGTAAAGTCAGGGCTGGAATCTCCTCAAAACTTTGCCTTATTCAAGGCAAAAAGGGGGAGAGGTGTCTGTGATCGGCCGAATCACCAGATGAAGCCGGTCCAGACCAACAGAGATTTTTCCCTGACTTTGGGAAAAAGAACTGTTGTAAAGAGTGTGTCCCTGAGGATGTGTCAGTACAGGGAAAGGGACCACGGTCACAGTGTGGACAGACCTAAGCCATGCAGGGAAACCATCAGATGTTTTGCATGTAGTGGCTTAGGTCATATAGCGAGACACTGCAACACAGATAGGAACATAGCACACAGGATCAGGAAGCCAAGTCAGGTGCTTCAGGTGTGGGAACAAGGGACATATTGCAAGGAATTGCCCTTGTGCAAGTAATTGCAATGTGTCCAGTGATGGGATCCAGGTAACAAATCATGCAGTGGGGTCTAGTCAGTTTGGCCATAAAGGGGTTACCTCTCAGCGACATATGCCTCACCAGGTGCTGAGGGGTCAGAATGGCCAAGCTAGGCTAGGCAACATTTGACACCCCTGTACTATTTGTTACACAGTTTGTTCCCCGTGTATGTCCGTGTTGTTGTTGTCTGTGTATATGTTTTCTTTCATGGTCCTTGTGTGACCATGTGTCTCACCCTGCTGATTTTTGTGGTTTACATTCCCTGCTGTGAGTCCAGTCTCTGCTGTCTTCGATTTATTCTTGTGTCCCCTTTGAGTAGAACTGTGTTATACTGTGGATCGAGAAAGTGTTGGCTTGCGGTACGGGTGACATTGGAACACGGTTTAGTGGGATGTCACGATGTGCAAGCCAGGGTCTCTGATCCATACAGATGCGGTTGTGCTCAAGGTTTCTCAGCAGTTCTGTGTTATACTGGGGACTAGGGCGGACAGGCAACATTGGTGTGATGTTGCGCTGCGCACTAAATTCTAGTCCGATCAGGTAACGCAGCTCTGATTGGGATTGGACGCAGAGTGATTGACAGCAGTGTGGCCTGTGTGTTTGTGTTGTGGAGTCCTGAAGAGCCAGGGCAGGACTTATGCCATGGTTTCTGCTGGCCTCCACAAGACAGGATGACAGGGGGAAATCAGCTTTAGTACACATGAGTGGACAGGGATACAGTGCCATCAATTGCAAGATGGTGCTTCATCCACAGCTCCCCCAGATATCCTAACCTATTAAGGTAGCCATCCTTATCTGTTGGTGCAGAGGATGTGAAGCAGAGGACGCGATCCTCTGAAGGTAGGGTGTTCATACACCAGGGTTAGGATGACGAGGGGTCCTGTGAGGTGAAGGGCAGCCTAATACCTTTCTCTACTCATGGGTCAAAGGTATTGGTGCTGGTATAGGACAACTAATTGCACCGTAAGGGAGAAATCCCTGGGAGCGCCTGGTATTTTCTTCTGTCATAGGTATGGTTACTATGGAGCAGAGGAAAAACCTAGATGACACCACAGAAGATACCTGCTATCCGCCCTGACACTCTGTTGAGGCTCCAGAGGATCTCACTGGGTTTTGGTGGTCCGCAGAGGTCTCAAAAGACAGGAAACTGCGCCACAACCCAGCGGGAGCATTATCTTCCATGTTTTGGAGAAAGACTTGGAGGCGTTCGGGTGGAAGAGCTTGTTCGGATCTACATTTCATCTTCTCATTCACCCAGTGAAAGTTCCCCTGGTTCTGGTAATCATCATCTACATTGGACTGTGTATTGGAAGGTCAAGGGACTTGCTGACCAGTTACACCAGAACCAGACGGAACTTCACAAAGTAATCCGTAGGAGGCTCTGGACATAACTCCCACAAAGTCCTAAAGCCAGGGACCTCATGGACATATTTGTGTATATATATAGATATATATATAGATATATATATATATATATAGTTCATTTGTAGGATTTTCTACTTGGTTTCCTATGAGGTTTCAGAATGTATAACTTATGCAATCCTGTAACCCCATAGTACTGTGTATATATAGATTATGTGTATGTTTGCCATCTGTGTACCCATAGACACTCTAGGTACAAGTGTGTGACAGCCTATAGAGCTCACCCGACACACTGCGGTGAGTTGGATTCGCTGTACACATTTGTATCCTATAGTCGTTTCCCATCGACACGTGGGTCTTTGACCTACCTGTCTTTGGAGGTGTAGAGAGATCTGCCAGGTTGCAGGAGTCTCTATGGGTACCCACTAAATTTATTTGACGGGAGGGGAAGGTGAAATGTGTCATATGTGTGAATGGGGATTAGAGTAGGGCACGTTAGGGACAGGTCCCTTTTGTTCGCCATTTGCCACCTCAAACCCGGTAACGGTGAAGTTCGTAAGGGTAGGGCTGGATGGTTAGTGTGGCGGAGGTATTTACCGCGGTTAGTATTTAGGTAGCTTGACATCGCCTCACTTAATGGAAAATCTGACCTGCCTTATAAAGACCTACTTATCTGTCCATGGGGAGGTTGTCGCCACTGGAAAATTGATTGTGAGCATGAACCTGCTCCTGGTCACGATATTCTTGTTTCAAGAAAGTCGGTGCAGTTGGGAAAGACTGCAAGGGTCAAGCCGCTCCGGAAGTCAATAGGTCACACTGGTTGGGAGAGAAGGCGTTCCGGTTTATTGGACCTCCTCCATGCAGCACGCAAGGGACAAGTAAGACAGTAGGAGCGGCTGACACCGATACGTTCAAAGCAGAAGATGTCCAGACCTTGGGGTGGATACCTGAAGATCGGCAGTAGTACCGAGAGACAGTAAGGGTGTGGTCACTCCAAACTCATCGGAGTGGCCGACACCGGAAGACGGTTATCTGAAATAAAGGCCAGTTAAATTGACGACAGCCAATCCTGTGGATAGAAGAGTTTGGGTTACGGTGAAAAGCAGGTCGGTGAAAGGTCGGGATGGGTGATGTCTAGGTACCTAAAGATCAGTGTATACTCCAGTTCTTCCTGAACTATCACTAAGAATGGGGTTGAGGGGGCAAATATGTCTCAACCCTTCCCCCTAGAATATTGTCGTAATTTCCGACAACAGGGGATTGTTGAGGAAGGGTCGAAATATATTTATATATATATATATATATATATATATATATATGTCACCTTATAGAATATGTCCCCTTTCATATATATATATCCCATATATGCCCCCTCTTTCCATGGCCCCTTTTATCTTATCAACTTGATACAGGCCAGTGTTTAGCCTGTAGGCCATGGCTTGCATTGTTATCTGTTAAATCGCCCAACTGTCCCTGGGAGGTAGTTAGCATAGAGATGCTAACTAGGATGTGGGTCCAGGACAGGAGATTGGGGACTTTATGGCACCTTTTGATCAGCACATGGCTTACATGCTAAACCTGTTTCCTTCTCCCCCATGACCAAACTACTTGGGAGGAGGGCTCACAAGGGACAGTGGACTTCACAGATATGAAGGCATGCGACTACAGAGGAGGGGTCTTCTGAACTCGGCTCCTTACTGAGAAGGACACACACAGATGGGACCTGAAGATGGCTGAGTACCCCCAACCCCTGCCCTGATTTCCCAGATCCCTACATTCCCATGTACCCCTTCCCTGCCCAGCAGCATCAACTCCTGCTGCTGTGTACCCCTTAAGCTGCAACCCTTATCCAGCCCCGCAGTACCCCAGCCAAGGACCCTTGCAGTGCCCAGCAGCCCTGTAACCCTGAACCCCTTCAAGGCTTCTGTGTGCAGAGTGACCCCTGCAGCCCATTTTGTGTTAACCTTTGCAGTGCCATTACCCCTGGACTGCATTATGATTTGTATTAACCTGTTATTGCAGTAGGGACAGTGTGAATAGCCAGGTGGGTGGGTTACTGCTGTAATGTATGTTAGTGTAATTGTATAGCTAGTTTGTGGGGTGGAATTGGGATTGTATGTAGAATAGTTAGGAATATTGTATGTGTAGTAGTGTTGTAGTGTTGTAATTGACTGACTGTATTACTGTGTGGCTATAAATATATATATTCATATTCCCTTTCATATAGATATATATAATTATAGACTATAGACGTGTATTGTGTTAATAAATACCTTTTATTATTTAAGCACAGCGTGTAGTCTTTTGTTATCGTAGGCGCCACAGTATATAGTAGCAGTGTAAGTCGTACGTAGTTGAGTTCAGTGAATAGTGTAAGGCAAAAGGAGGTAAAATAGTCCTTTAGTTAAGGTATAAATCGGCGGAGTCATATACAGATGCCCACCTATTTATGAATATTAATTATTGATATTTGCATAAATATTAATAATTAATATTCCCCCTTTACAGGACTTTTCCATATAAGTAAGGGTTCGAGTTCGAGTTCGGTGTTCGGCCGTTTAATAAAGCTTGTTGAAAGGCTGCAGCAGGGCAGCCAATCCACAAGCGTTTAAGATGTGTGCCCTTAGAAGCCATCACAACCATGCCTACTAATGTCATGGTTGTGATTGGCCAGTGCAGCATGTGACCCAGCCTCTATATAAGCTGGAGTAACATAGCGCCGCACTTCACGTCTGCTCTTACTAGTGTAGGGCTAGGACGCTGCTGCTGTGAGGGAGAGAATAGAAAAGAATCTAATATCAGAGCTTGGTGTTAAGTCTATAATCTATAGCAATTTTTTTTGCGGGTGAAATGCAACAATTTTGTACCCTGCCATGAGCCCAGTGACATAGAAAAACAAGTTTTAATCTGTCTGTTAGTTGGGTGGGCGTCAGCGGCCATTTTGTGCAGGTGCAGTACACTTGTACCTGCATAGAGTTGAGCGGACACCTAATTGTTCGGGTTCGAGAAGTTCGAACTTCACGAAAATGTTCGGGTTCGGGATTCGAACTCAACCCGAACTTGACCCCAAACCCCATTGAAGTCAATGGGGACCCTAATATTTGAGCACTAAAAAGGCTGTAAAATAGCCCTGGAAAGGGCTAGAGGGCTGCAAAAGGCATCAAACTGTAGGCAAATCCCCTGCAAACATATGTGAATAGGGAAATGACTTAAAATAAAATAAAATTAATAAAAATTAACCAATATCAATTGGCAACTTGGAGGAGGATGTGAAATAGGAGGTTGGGGTGGCGTCAGGTGGGAATGCTATGGGAGTTGAAGTTCTTAACACAGCCCAAAAGGATTCATGTCTGACTGCAGTTCCACAGGCCTCATTCACAGACTTAGGGCCATGGCAACCATACATGGGAGTTGAAGTTCACATCACAGCCAAGAAGGATTCATGTCTGCCAGCAGTGTCACAGGCCTCACTCACAGACTCAGGCCAATGGAAACCATACATGGGAGTTGAAGTGGTCATCACAGCCAAGAAGGAATCATGTCTGACTGCAGGGCCAAAGGCCTCATTCAAACATTCACGCTCACGGGACCCGCAAAGAGGAGAGTTAAAATCACGCCAAGACAGTATTGATTTTACCCAGCAATGCCACAGACCTCATTCACAGATTCAGACCCATGGCACCCACAAAGAGGATAGTTACAATCATGCCAAAACAGTATTGATTCCACCCAGTAGTGCCATAGGCCTCATTCACTAATTCAGGACCATGAAACCCGCAAAGAGGAGAGAGGATCCCATAACAGCAACACAGAGGAGAGGTCATTTGACAGTAAAAAGAGGTTAATGTCTCCCACCAATACAGCAGGCGATGAAACAAAATATAGGGCCCTGACAACCAGACAATGGGGAGGTCATTTGACAGTAAAAAGAGTTTAATGTTTCTCACCAATGCAGCAAGCGATTAAACAAAAGATAGGCCCCTGACAACCAGACAATGTAGAGGTCATTTGACAGTATGAAGAGTTTAATATCTCCCACCAATACAGCAAGCGATTAAGCAAAATATAGGCCCCTGACAACCAGACAATGGGGTGGTCATTTAACAGTAAAAGAGGTTAATGTCTCCTACCAATACAGCAGGCGATGAAACAAAATATAGGCCCCTGACAACCAGACAATACGGAGGTCATTTGACACTAAAAAGAGTTTAATGTCTCCCACCAATGCAGCAGGCGATTAAGCAAAATATAGGACCCTGACAACCAGACAATGTAGAGGTCATTTGACAGTAAAAGAGTTTAATGTCTCCTACCAATACAGTAGGCGGTGAAACAAAATATAGGCCCCTGACAACCAGACAATGTAGAGGTCATTTGACAGTATAAAGAGGATAATGTCACCCACCAAAGCAACAGATGATTATCTGAAATGTAGACCCCTGGCACCCAGACAGAGGAGATAGGTCCCATAGCAGAAAATCAGGCTTCATGTCACCCAGCAATGGAAAAGGAAAATTTCAGTTATTTAGGTCCCAGCAGCCAGACAGAGGAGAGAGGTCCCATAGCAGAAAATCAGGCTTCATGTCACCCGCCAAAGCAGCAAGCGATTAAACTTAATATAGGCCCTGACACCCAGACAGAGGAAAGGTTCATTCAACTTGGGGTTGCCCCAAAATAATGGTACAATTAAATAAAGTGGATTCAATGCAGAAGTGCCCTGGAGTATAAGAATGTATGGTTGAGGGTGAGGCAGTTATAAATGTCTATTCTGCACAAGGAATGGACAGGTTCTGTGGGATCCATGCCTGGTTTATTTTTATGAACGTCAGCTTGTCCACGTTGGCTCTGGACAGGCGGCTGCGTTTGTCTGTAATGACGGCCCCTGCCGTGCTAAATACATGTTCAGACAATACACTGGCCGCAGCATCTCCAAGGCATTAATGGCTAGCTCTGGCCATGTGGACAATTTGGAGACCCAGAAGTTGAATGAGGCCGAACCATCAGTCAGTACATGGAGCCGTGTGCACAAGTACCAGCATGCGCAGGTAATCGCGCATCTTCCTATCACGCTCCAGTGCGGGAATTAAGGAGGGCATGTTGTCCTTGTACCGGGGATCCAGCAGGGTGGCAACCCAATAGTTAGCACAAGTTAAAATGTTGTCAACTGTGCTGTCGTTGCGCAGGCACTGCAGCATGTAGTACCTCATGTGGCATACATGAGGGACTACATGCTGCAGTGCCTGCGCAATGACAGCAGAGTTGACAACATTTTAACTTGTGCAAACTATTAGTTGCCACAGCCTGGCACAGGCTGCCCAGAGGTAAGGACAAGCTATCCTCTGTGGGAGGCGTATCGTCATTGTCCTCTGTATCCCCCCAGCCATGCACCAGTGATGGGCCCGAGCTGCATTGGGTGCAACCCTGATTTGAACATGCTTCATCTCTATCCTCCTCCTCCTCCTCATTCATGCTGGGCGGCATATGCCAACGTTCCTCCAGAGGTGGAGGAAGAGGCCGAGGCAGCAGCAGAAGAGGGAGCAGGAGGGGCCTGAGACCTTTCTTGGTTTTGAAGGTGCTTACTCCACTGCAACCCGTGTCTCGCATGTAGATCCCTAGTCATGCAGGTTGTGCTAAGATTCAGAACGTTAATGCCTAACTTCAGGCTGTGGTGGCGCAGCGTGCAAACCACTCGGGTCTTGTCGTCAGCACATTGTGTGAAGAAGTCCCATGCCAGGGAACTCCTTGAAGCTGCCTTTGGTGTGCTCGGTCCCTGGTGGCGGTGGCCAGTAGCAGGCGAACTCTCTTGTCGGCGGCTGTTCTGCTTTTGCCCCCTGCTCCCTCTTTTGCTACGTTGTTGGCTCGGTCTCACCACTGCCTCTTCCTCCGAAGGCTGAAAGTCAGTGGCACGACCTTCATTCAATGTGGGGTCTAGGACCTCATTGTCCCCTACATCGTCTTCCACCCAGTCTTCCTCCCTGACCTCCTTTTCGGTCTGCACACTGCAGAAAGACGCAGCAGTTGGCACATGTGTTTCATCATCATCAGAGACATGCTGAGGTGGTATTCCCATGTCCTCATCAGGAAAAATAAGTGTTTGTGTGTCAGTGAATTCCATGTCTTCCACCCTTGGGGAAGGGCTAGGTGGATGCCCTTGGGAAACCCTGCCAGCAGAGTTTTAAAACAGCATAAGATACTGCTGCATTACTTGAGGCTCAGACAGGTTCCCTGATATACATGGGGGTGATGTGACAGACTGATGGGCATGGGTTTCAAGCGCCACCTGTGTGCTTTCTGCAGAAGACTGGGTGGGAGATAATGTGAACGTGCTGGATCCACTGTCAGCCACCTAATCGACTAGCGCCTGTACTTGCTCAGGCCTTACCATCCTTAGAACGGCATTAGGCCCAACCAAATATCGCTGTAGATTCTGGCGGCTAATGGGACTTGAGGTAGTTGATTTACTAGGACATGTAGCTGTGGCAGAACTGCCACGTCCTCTCCCAGCACCAGAGGGTCAACTAACACCACCACGACCATGTCCACGTCCCTTATTAGATGTTTTCCTCATTGTTACCATTCACCACAATAAGGAAAAACTTATATGGCCCAATGTATTGAGTTCAAATTAAGGCCTTTTTTTACAGGCACCTAACCTAACGTGTGCAATTATAGATGCATTGTAGGTGCAATTATTCATGCTTTGTATTTAGATGTTGAGTGTAATATACACTTTTACGGACAGAAATACACTTTCAGATGCACAGCAGCATGCGCAAATATAGAGGATTTAGCTTTCAGGGCTTGTATTTAGATGCTATGTGTAATATACCCTTTACGGACAGAAATACACTTGCAGATACACAGCAGCGTGTGCAAATAGAGAGGATTTAGCTTTCAGCCCTTGTATTTAGACCCTGAGTGTAATATACCCTTTTATGGACAGAATTACACTTGCAGATGCACAGCAGCATGCACAAATATAGAGAATTTATTTTTCAGGCCTTATATTTAGATGCTGAGTGTAATATACCCTATTACGGACAGAATTACACTTGGAGAGGAACAGCGGAAAGCACAGATGTTTAGGATTTCTATTTTAAGGATTTTATTTAACCCCAGAATAAAATCTATTCATTTACGGACACTATTACACTTTGCCAGCCACAGCTGAAACCCCAGATTTAGGGGATTTGTATTTGGGGATTGTATTTAACCCCAGAAAAAAAATCCTTTTATGGACAGTATTATAATTGGCCAGCCACAGCTGAAACCCCTGATTTAGGTATTTGTATTTGGGGATTGAATTTAACACCAGAAAAGAAATATCCTTTTACGGACAGTATTACACTTGGCCAGCCACAGCTGAAACCCCAGATTTAGGGATTGGCATTTTGCGAATTGAATTTCACCGCTAATTGTCACGAGGGTGTTAAGAGCCACGTCTGACTCCTTATACCCAGGGTCAGGAAGTTGTAGCGGGTGGCTGCACGCTCTATGTCTAAAGATCGCGCTGTTAATTAATGGTAGCTTTCTGTGTTTGCCTTGCAATCCTTTTTGTCTCACTCAGGGATCTGTAGCTTCTTCTCCTCAGCTGTTTATTGTCCGTCACTCCCAACCTCCTTATATTCCCCCATCCCACTTATCTGGGTGCCAGATATAGAGCTCCTGCCTGGTCTTTTATACTGACCCACTGGAGCTGTGTAGCTGTTGTTCCTGGTTGTCGTACTCAGAGCATTACCTCCAGATCCCTGGGATTATATGTTTCGTCATTTATTGTCTGTCCTCTCCCTGGTGTTATCCTTTAGTGTGAATGGTGAGGACTAGCGCTCCCACCGCCCTATTCACTACTTAGGGCTCATCTTAAGGAAAGCCAGGGTTTAGGCACGTGATTGGCGTACGGGTGAAAAACCCGTCTAGGGACGTCCAGGGCAGTCAGGTGCTAGTCTGAAGGTGAGTTAGGACTCACAACCTTTCCCTCTACCTTGGACAGGGCTTTTTCGTTTCCCTTTGCGTCACACATCTGTGATCGGCACGCCGGTCGTGATATCAATAAAATATAGCAATTTCTATCCTGTGTTTCAGGTGTGATAAATAAGCACAACCCCTGATGTAGGGTTGTGCAAAAAATAGCCTTCTATCGAACCCAAAAATGTATGTTGAACTTGTTTTTCACAGCTCAAAACATGTACTGGTGCACCAAAAGATCATAAAAAGGCCACCGATCACCCCAGAAAAAAGTGACAGAAAAATGCTCTAAAAACCAGTGAGCACTGAACCAACAGAAGTTGAATGATTCACAGCTGTAGATCGATTACTTCATTAAGTTGTTGTGCTGAGTCTTTCCTGCCTTATCTCTCCCTCACAGCAGCTGCATCCTATCCCTACAGTAATTAGAGCAGAGTGACGGGGGGCGCTACGTGACTCCAGCTTAAATAGAGGCTGGGTCACATGCTGCACTTGGCCAATCACAGCCATGCCAATAGTAGGCATGGCTGTAATGGCCTCCTGGGGCAAGTAGTATGATGCTTGTTGATTGGCTGCTTTGCAGCCTTTCAAATAGCTCCATAGAAATTGCCGAACACTGAACCCGAACTTTTACGTAACTGTTCGGGTCCGGGTGCCGAACATCATAATGTTCGATACAAACCCGAGCTCTACACCTGCATATGTGCCCGGGACAATAATTTAATCCTGTTCTTGTAGTTCAGTGTGCGACATATACCCATTTTTTAAGTTCACCTGCACTGCATATGTGCCAGGGGAAGGGAATATAATAGGTAATCTGTGAGTTCAGGGACCCAGGGGGTGACATATTCACATTTTTTTCTGTAAAGTACCCCTGTGCTACATATGTGACAGTGTAATCAATTCAGTAAATACATCTGTTAGATTCTGGGTGGACAAATTAATTTTCTTTGTGGCCTGCACTGCATTTCTGAGAGTGAAATGTAATCAGTAAATACAACTGTGACACAGTATTTTTTTGGGCCACAAAGTACATTTGTGTTTCTAACAGGAAGACTGTGCAGCTTTTAACTCCTTCTTGGGGATTAAAAGTCGAGTAGGATCTAGAAATCGCATCTTTAAATGCATCCGATCACTGAATTCCCTGTCACTTTCATGTGTCACCTCCTAGATCTCAGATAAGAGGGCTTGACATAGTGAAGTACCGCCACAAATAGTCTTATAAAAGTAATTTATTATACTCACAAAGGTATAAAATTTCCACGCATATAAAATCAATGCTGCATGCTCGCCCGACCCGGGTTTCGCCTGTTTTTGCTTCATCAGGGGAAGCCCCTGGGGTGTAAAAGGAGTGCACTCTTTCACTCTATAGTACAATCTTGGGCCACTGCACGGTTCTTTATACCTAACGCTAACATTGACCTGTAAGGCTGAGTTAACAATGAGTTATTTGGTCATTTTGACCCTGTAAATGACCAAATAAGGGAACTATGAACTTATTCTAAGAGTTACACGGAGTAGCAATGCATGTTTCTTCAATGCACAGTGTTGTATACTGATGTACAGGTTCTCTGCAGCCACTTTGTCACTAATTCAGAGAAAATCTATTTTTTTTGTAAAATTTGTCGAAGCATCCTAATCAAATTTTTTAAAACTTCACTCATCTCTAATCCTTAATATGCTAAAGAAAGTAAAAGTGAACAAGCTCCCGGGTCCAGATGGATTTTACCCTAGAGTTCTAAAGGAACTCAGTTCAATTATTGCCTTGCCTCTGTTCATAATACTTACAGATTCTTTAATGACAGGCATTGTACCAAGGGACTGGCACAAAGGTGTTCACAGGGAAATTATAGACCATTAAGTAGAGTTGAGCGGACACCTGCAAGTTTGGGTTCGCCAGGTTCAGCCGAACTTCACCCAAAGTTCGAGTTTGGGACCCGAACTTGACCCTGAACCTGAACCCCATTGAAGTCAATGGGGACCCGAACTTTGGGGCATAGAAATTACTCTAAAAAAGTAATGGAAAGTTCTAGAGGGCCGCAAAAGGAAGCAAAATGGGGGTGAGAGCTAGACAATTGCCCTGCAAACAAATGTGGATAGGGAAATGACTGAAAATAATATAAAATACATAAAAATAATAATCTTAAACTAGGAAGAGGAGGAGGTCCATATGGAGTAGGAGGTTGAGGCGGCGGTGGACGTGGCGGTGTAGGTGAAGGCGGTGGTTGAAGAGGTAGTGCCAACAACACTGTGTTTTTTTATTTTTATTTGGGTAGACCCCAAAACATTGGGAAATATAGAAAAGATAACAAAGAGAAAGTGCGCTGGAGTATAACAAAGGCTGCGTGAGGCAGGTATACTGTTCTGTTCTGCACAAGGTATGGACAGGTCCTGTGGGATCCATTCCTGGTTCATTTTAATGAACGTGAGCTTGTCCACATTGGTTGTGGACAGGCGGCTGCGCTTGTCTGTGATAATGTCCCCTGCCGTGCTAAACACACGTTCAGACAATACACTGGTTGCGGGGCAGGCCAGCACCTCCAAGTTGTAAAGGGCAAACTCAGGCCATATGCCCAATTTGGAGACCCAGAAGTTGAATGGGGCAGACCCATCAGTCAGTACGTGTAGGCGTGTGCACACATACTGTTTCACCATGTTGCTGAAATGCTGCCTCCTGCTAAGACATTCCTTATCAGCTGGTGGTGCTGGAAAAAGCATTTCCACATTTCTGACATGCTAACCCTGCCTTTTGAGGTGCTGGCGGTGCCCCAGCTGCGTTGGTGACTTCTTCCTCCTCCTCTTCTTCTGCCTTGGGCTTCCACTGAGGCCCTGGTGTCAGGTGGGAATGCAATCAGCAGCGCGTCTACCAGTGTGCGCTTGTAGTCGCGCATCTTCCGAATACGCTCGAGTGACGGAATTAAGGATGTCCTTGTAAAGGGGATCCAGTAGGGTTGCCACCCAGTAATCAGCACTGGTTAGAATGTGGGCAACTCGGCGGTTGTTGCACAGGCACTGCAGCATGTAGTCGCTCATGTGTGCCAGGCTTCCCAGAGGCAACGACAAGCTGTCCTCTGTGAGAGGTGTATCGCCTGTGTCCTCCATATCCCCCCAGCCATGCTGCAGTAATGGTCCTGAGCTGCTTTGGGTGCCACCCTGCTGTGAACACGGTTCCGCCTCCCCCCCTCCTCCTTCTCCTCCTCCAGAAATGTGCCGTGGCTGAACAATTGTATACCTGGCCTATGTTGGTGCAGGAACCCACCCTCCAAGCCACTTGTGAATGACTGGCCTGATAACCATGGAAATGATCCCTCTTTCCCCTCCTCTTCCTCCTCCTCTTCCTCCTGGAGACATAGAAGTGGGATAGAAACGCTGATCACGGCGTTATCGGCACTGGCCGTGTTGGTGGAGTACTCAAAACTCCACCGCAACATGGCACACAGGTCTCACATGGAGGCTCACTCATTGGTGGTGAAGTGGTGCTGTTCCACCAATTAGCTGCTCACTCTCTGAAAAAGACACCTGTGAGTGTTGAAACGCGCGTCACCTTAACATGAGTGACGAATAAATCCTTTTGAGCAAAGAAAATTGGAGTGCTGGTTTTTCTTCGTTGTGCAGACTTCGGGATTACATCTGCAAAACCGAGACTGTGTCAGCAGTAAGTTTGTGCTGATGTCACTGTTTATATTTCTCTTCTACTGATCCGTCACAAGAACAACCCCAAAAAAATGGATCTGCTCTTTGAGCATGCACCTTCACATGGTCAACATTTGAGCGAGCATGCTCGGCCAAAAACCAGTTCAGCTCAAGCATCGCTATGCTCAGCACATGGCGGTATTCGGCTGAGTACCGCATGTGCTCAAGCGCAATGCTCGAGTCTCCTCCCCACACCTTTCTTGGCTGCTACGCAGTCAATAAACGTACAAGGAGGTACTGGAATGCACTGTAATGCCGTAGCCGTGTTGGCTACTGGCATTACAGTGATTGGCTGGCCGGAACGTGTCATCGGGTGCTACATATAGCACCAATGAAACGAGTTTGGCTCAGTTTTAGTCAGGAAGAGCTGAGCATAGGAAGGGACAGACAGTGTAGGGTGTGTTATTGTAAGATTTTTATTAGAAAAACTTTTCAGAAACCCAAACGTCCTTTTAAGGACTATTGTGTGTGACAGCAGCAACCTGTGCTAAATTGCTCAGTCTTAGAGAGAGCTGTGCATAGGAAGGGACAGACAGTGTAGGGAGTGTTATTGGAAGAATTTTATTATAAAATCTTTTCAGAGACCCAAAAGTCCTTTAAAGGACTATTGTGTGTGACAGTAGCAAGATATATATATTTTTAGCGCATCCTGCTCTAAATAGCATCTAATAGGCCTCTGCGGACAGTTAAATTATCTGTGCCACATCTCCTGTTTAAAGTGTGCGCATCCTTAAATATCAGTGACGTCCAGTGTACTTTTTCTGTAGATGGTGTCCACTGCGGATAGTTTAATTATCCGTGCAACATCTCCTGTGTAAAGTGTGCACATCCCTAAAATATCAGTAACATCCAGTGTACTTTTTCCACAGACGGTGTCCGCTGCGGACAGTTAAATTATCCGCGCCACATCTCCTGTGTAAAGTGTGCGCATCCAAAAAATATCAATGACATCCAGTGTTCTATTTCCGTAGACGGTGTCCGCTGCAGACAGTTATATTATCCGCACAACATTTCCTGTGTTAAGTGTGCGTATACAAAAAATATCAGTGACATCCAGTGTACTTTTTCCATAGACGGTGTCTGCTGTGAGCAGTTAAATTATCTGTGCCACAACTGCAGTGTAACGTGTGCATTGAAAAAAATTATCTGTGACATACAGTGTACTTTTTCAATAGACGGTGTCCGCTTCTGACAGTGACATTACCAGGGGAACCTCTCCAGTGTACCGTGTGCGTTTAAAAAATGTATTAGTGGCATACAGTGTACTTTTTCAATAGACGGTGTCCGCTTCTAAAAGTGACATTACCAGGGGGTTATCTCCAGTAGTGTTGAGTGCGAATATTCGAATAGCTATTTTCCTATTAAGTTATGTTGGGCCAATTGTTCAATATGTAGAATATAGCAAATATATTCGCAATACAAATATTCTTTTTTTTTTTTTTTTTTAACAGTAAATGTGACTCATTGTGAGGTGACTCATAATCCCTCCTTACTCCTAGCTTGAATAGCCAATGAGAAGGCTTTTTCACAGCTAGCAACATCCTTGGCAACCAATCGGAAAGTAGCTTACCCTTTTACTATATAAATAATGGCACTCCCCGGCATCCATTTTGTGGTGTTTGTTTTGAGAGAGAAAGGAGGCTAGAGTGATTATTGTACAAAAACTCATTTTTCATAGATTTTAATTTATAATACAGCTATTTAGTGTTAGGAAGGGATTAGGGAATAGTGCAGCTAGGGACCAAATACTTATATATAGTTTAAAATAGGATTAGTTAGTAGGAAAAATAGTTAGTGACAGTGTTAGGGCTTAGTTCAGCAGGTAGGGCTTAGTGCAGCAAATAGGGTTTAGTGCAGTGTTTAGTGAATCATAGTTTAGGGTTACTAATCTTAAAGTTTATATTTGTCAGGGTAGGCTGTAGGTTAGGTTAGTTAGCAATATAGTGTAGGGTCTATCTGTTTTTTGTGTCTGTCAGTTGTATAAAAAAGAGTCCTAGTCTTAGTGTCTGTCCAGTTATTTTTATTTTTTAGTTTAATTTTTTGTTAATTTAAAAAAGTATTTTATTTGTTTTACTTAGTGTTTGTGCGTTAGGTGTGTTAAAAAAAAGTTTATAGGTTTACGTGTTTCGTGTATAGTGTAGGTTTTTTCATCCATTGTCTCCGTGTTTCAGTTGGTGTTTGTGTGTTAGTTGTTAAAAAAAATTTTTAGGTTTTAAGTGTTTTGTGTATAGTATAGTTTTTTTCGTGCTTTATCAAAGCACATTATTGTCTCCGTGTTTCAGTTGCAGTTTGTGTTAGTTGTTTAAAAAAAAAAAAGTTTCAGGTTTTAAAGGTTTTGTGTCTAGTATAATTTTTTTTTATTCCTTTGTCAAAGCGCCTCATTGTCTCTGTGTTTCAGTTGCAGTTTGTGTGTTAGTTGTTAAAAAAAAAAAAAGTTTCAGGTTTTAAGTGTTTTGTGTATAGTGTCGTTTTTTTCGTCCTTTGTCAAAGCGCCTTATTGCCTCTGTGTTTCAGTTACAGTTTGTTAGTTGTATTAAAAAAAAGGTTTTTATCTTTATTTGGTTTATTATTTTAGTTAGTTACTTAGGGTTTGAGTTATTTTAAGTTCCGTATTATGATTTCATTTAGTTTTATATTTTTTTTTCCTAATATATCTGTTTATTTTTTCACGCATCGGCCACACCCCAATAAACGTTTTCCCCAATCACTTTTATTTAAAAAAATAAAATGATTAAAAAGATAATTAAATAAAATGAGTGTACCGGGCCGTGCAGGTAGCCTCGGTCGTGATCGGGCCAATAGGGGAGTTGGTTCTCATGCTGGACCGCTGCTTCTCTAGCCACGGACAGACAGGCGCAGGTGGCAGAGGCGGCCGCCTGAGCCGTGACTTTTTCAGTAGGTGTAGCTGGCCCATAACATTAGAGAATGCAGAGGCTGTGGTGGCTCTCGTGGCTGATTCAAGTCCTCAGCCCTGGTTCACAGATCTCCATCTCCTGATGAAGCAACCCCCACTCCCACAGAATTGTCTCCGCTCATGTTAGAATATGGGGCCACTGAGCTCGACATCTTGGGGAGGACAATGCAGGAGGCGGAATTACAGTTCACTCAATGTGCTCTGGCAAGGGTTATTGGAGCAGACCCAAACCAGATGGCATGTCCCCAGCTGCTATTACTTTGCCAGGACTGGTGTCCCTGCCCTACACCAGCACCTTGTGCAGAATGTATCCCTGTCGATGGATAATACTGTCAGCGACAGGGTGCATCTCACAATGGATGTTTGGACCAGTAGACATCGGCAGGGATGATACTGCTGAACTGCTGTTCTCCCGCAAGCCACTGTCTCCACAGCTGCTGAACCACCCAGAAAGTGCCCCCTTTGCTACGCAAGTGTTGGGCATGTCCGCTGCCAGTCTGTGCTCCAACTTGTGAGTTTACGGGACCGAAGACACATTGGACCTGATGTTCTGTCCGCACTACAGGCTCAGGTCCAGAAGTGGCTGACACCCCATTTGCTCCAGGCAGGTATGGTTGTCTGTGAAAACGGCAGCAACCTACTCGCCACCCTTCATGCTGGCAGTCTCACACACGTACCCTGCATGGCACATGTCCGCAACCTTGTGGTACAGAAATTCCTACGCACATTCCCAGGTTTGAGTGACATTGTGCAAAGGGTACGTAGGATTGCCAGCCACTTCCGGTGCTCCCCAACCACCACTGCGCCCCTGTCTAAACTACAGAGGGACAACAGCCTGCCCCCCAACAGGCTGATTGTGGACAATGTGACGCGGTGGAACTCCACACTCCATATGCTGAAGAGGTTGTGGGAGCAGCGACGAGTGGTGAGGGAATACCTGCTGGACCTAGGCACTCCAGGGCCATTACACCCACTCCCCTACATCACCAATACGTTAATGTTGAATACTTGTGTCACTAATCCTGCACACCGACCAGCTCGCTCCCCAGCACTGCCTGGAGGTACCCCTTCCTTAAATCCAGTCTCCGTGCAGCCATCAGGCTTTCCACTGCGCGTCCTGTGCAGCCTCAGCCTGCGCTAGGCAAGATCGCCGTGAGCAGGCTGAGAAGCTGCGCTGCACAGGACGCGCAGTAGAAAGCCTGCCTGACCCATCGATCAGCTGAGTGGCCGGGAGGTAGCCTGTCTCTATAGAGAGGAGACACGGCCACCAATTGTCAAATCCACTGCCTGCAGGGAACATCTTAAAGCCGCCCCAGGGCCAGTGGCCTACCAGGAAATTTTCCAAGATCCCGGTAGGCCAGTCCAGCCCTGACATGATTGGAATATATGTCTTCTTTGTTTTGTACCCACTCTTGCTTTTGGCTTCCAAATAATAAACATATCCTGACTAGTGATGTCGCGAACATAAAATTTTCCGTTCGCGAACAGTGAACGCGAACTTCCGCAAATGTTCGCGAATGTGCGAATAGTGCGAACCGCCATCGACTTCAATAGACAGGCGAATTTTAAAAACCAAAGGGACTCCTTCTGGCCACAATAGTGATGGAAAAGTTGTTTCAAGGGGACTAACACCTGGACTGTGGCATACCGGAGGGGGATCCATGGCAAAACTCCCATGGAAAAATACCTAGTTGCCGCAGAGTGTGGTAGTTTTAATCGCAATGCGATTAATACAGGTTATATTTCGACTTAGAGCTGGGTTCCTAATGGTTGTATTTCTAGAAATTCTAGCAATACAACCATTAGGAACCCAGCTCTAAGTTGAATTCGCAATGCGATTAATATAACCTGTATTAATCGCATTGCGATTACAACTTAGTGCTGAGTTCCTAATGGTTGTATTGCTAGGATATAACAAAGATTGCAAATATAGCGCTATATTCTCAATCTTAGTTATATTCTAGCAATACAACCATTAGGAACTCAGCTCTAAGTTGTAATCGCATTGCGAATTCAACTTAAAGCTGGGTTCCTAATGGTTGTATTGCTAGAATATAACGAAGATTGAGAATATAGCGCTATATTCGCAATCTTCGTTATATTCTAGCAATACAACCATTAGGAACAGATCTAAGTTGTAATCCCAATGCGATTAATACTAACACTGCAGCTTCAGAATGAATCTAAGATGGATGCTGTCCTTGCTTTTTGATAGGAGGTGGGAGGGTCTGGGAGGGAGATTGATGTACTAGCCCTAAAAAGGGCTTTTTGGGGTGCTGTCAGGACGCTGTCCTTACAGCAGAGATCTGATGAGTCTTTCAGGACTGGAGTGGACACTGAATACACTAGCCTAGCTATCGATTTCCCTATTAAATCAGCAGCAACTACACTCTCCCTCCTCTCATTAAGACTGCATCTTCCGAATGAATCTAAAATGGATGCTGTCCAGGAGATGGGAGGGTCTGGGAGGGAGGGTATGCTAATTGGCTGAAATGTGTCTGCTGACTGTAAGGTACAGGGTCAAAGTTTACTCAATGATAGGGGGTGGACCTAACATCGCATATGTTCGCCCGCCACGACGAACGCGCACAAGCTATGTTCGTCAGGAACTATTCGCCGGTGAATAGTTTGGGACATCTTATTTGCTAATTCAACTTAGAGATGGGTTCCTAATGGTTGTATTGCTAGAATATAACGTATATTCTAGCAATACAACAACCATTAGGAACTCAGCTCTAAGTTGAATTCGCAATGCGATTAATGCAGGTTATATTAATCACATTGAGAATTCAACTTAGATCTGAGTTCCTAATGGTTGTATTGCTAGAATATAATAAAGTTTGAGAATATAGTGCTATATTCGTTATCTTCGTTATATTCTAGCAATACAACCGTTAGGAACTCAGATCTAAGTTGTAATCGCAATGCGAATAATACAGGTTATATTAATCGCATTGCGATTTACAATTACTATTACTGCAGCTTCAGAATGAATCTAATATGGATGCTGTCCTTGCGTTTAGATAGAAGTTGGGAGGGTCTGGGAGGGAGGGTATGCTGATTGGCTGGAATGTGTCTGCTGACTGTGAGGTACAAGGTCAAAGTTTGCTCAATAATAAAGTATAGGGGCGAACGTGAACATAGAATATGTTCGCCCGCCGCAGCGGACGAAACAAGCTATGTTCGCCGGGAACTGTTCGCCGGCGAATAGTTCGGGCCATCTCTAATCCTGATGCAAAATAGGGGCCGTGTAATAAAGGCCTTATGGATTCTCCAAAAAGAGGATCCCTTGTGTTTTTCATTTTCCCATCCTTCACACAAATCAGAAGTGTTAAATAAATGGTGATGTCAACAAGTAACTCACAGAAAAAAGATGCACCACATGGATAAGCAACTGACAACACTGGCTAATCCCTCACTCTGGTGTTAAAAGCTGAGAGATTCGCCAATATTTCCAATCAGGAACATATCGGAGCCCCTTTAGGCACCACTACACGGTATCTCAGCATGACATGGGGTCCTACCACTAGACTACCTATGGTGTGTGAACAAGGTCTGAACAGGTATTAAGTAGCCTACAGCCCCATCCCACTCACCTGCACTGCAGGACCAACAATGCAATGGGGAACACATGAGGCCGCAAGCTACACCTACAACAGACCATGTGACACCGGCTTCCAGGTGCAACAGAATGTTTACAAGCCATATGCAATGGCACATTCAATACATATAAAACAAGAATCACAAAAATAAACGTGGCCTAAATGGGTGGGACTGCTGCAGACCCCAAACACTGTGGCGTGTTTCTAACTGGGGGGGCAGTTCCTCCACATGTGGTTCGCAGCGAACGGCTATCCCCAGCAAAAATTGCATACAATGGAGGATGCCGGCGCGAACCACAAGCACCACACAAACATCCTACACAAAATAAAACATGTGCGGATGAAAATATAGTCGATCCAAAAAGAGAGAAGACATGTGAATAGAATAGAATATTTGCAGAGAGAAGATATGTGAATAGAATAGAATATTTGCATGTCTTCTGTGTTTTCTACCCACTCCTGCTTTTGGCTACCAAATCATAAGTCATTTCTGATGGGTCAATACAGGTTGTAAAGCTGCAACACAGACGGGATCCATTGTGTGTCTCGATACGCCCTAATACACTTTTAACAGAAATAATTGCAGAAGTGAAATGCTTATATCTTTTTCTGGTATTACTGAATAGGATAGTAAGATATAAGCTTCTAAAGGCTTTTGAACATAACACTTGCAGGCCAATAACAAAAAGCTAAAATGACAGAGCTGTTTACTGACTATTTGGATCCCCAAATAATCTTTCCCTGCACTTGTAAATCACTTTCCTATCAATGTCCCTAGCGCCTTCTGACGTCTCCCCCTGCTGTGAAATGATTCCTCCCTATCCTTTCCCTGCACTTATAAATCGTTTTTCTGTTTGTTTTTTTTGCACTTGAAGTCCCTAGCGCCTTTACACGTCTGTCCCTGCACTCTGAACTCTGGAAAATGTCTGACTGTAAGATGGCTGTTGTATTTATAGGGCTGTGACATCACAGGGCTGGCTGGCTGCATGCATGCATATCAATCTGGGTGATCTCTGAAAAGGTTTGTGACTGGATTCAAACTCACGGCGTCCACTTCACAGCCCAGAACTCTAACCACTCAGCTATAATAGCTACATAGCCAGTTACTAAAATAAATAAATAAATAAATGAATGAATGAATGAATGAATGAATGAATGAAATATGAGACTTCTACTTTATAGGAATACTTACTACTACCACTAGGGGGAGCTCACTACTAGTAAGTATTTCTATACAGAAGAAGCCTTTTTTTTTTCTTTTAAGTAACTGGCTATGCGGCATTGATAGCTGAGCGGTTAAGAAAAGCAGAAGCTTTTCTGATATACAGGCTAAATTAGAATTAAATACATTGGCGTGTCCTCAAGCACTGACTCCATATATGGACATAGCTATATATGGAGTCAGAGCAGGGACTCCTAAGCTGCAGAGGGATTCCCGCACTGTATAGCAGTCTTCTGCATAGCATAGCGATGCTTGAGCCGAACTGGTGTACGGTCGAGCATGCTCAACACTAGTTACCACGAAGCTTGAGGAAATTCGCATTCGTTATGAATTAAATTTTTCCTTAAATTCTAAACAAATTCCACTTCATCAGCTCCGATTCGCTCATCTCTAGTCAACATAGTGGCCCATTCACAGAGTAGTAAGGTGGCAACAGCATGAGGAGTCAACATATAGGTCCAGTCACAGAGTGGTGAGGGTGGCAACTGGAGGCAGTAGGAGAAGATGGCAGCAGAGGCAGCAGGTGTGTGGCATCAGGCAGGTGGCAGCATCAGAATAGTGACTAAAACAGGTGGCCAGGAGAAACTGGTGTTTTTTGACAAAAGTTTGGTGTGGCACCCAAAATGATCTAGTCTGATGCATCAGGCACTGGCGTGTGGAAATCCTGACTGATCCACACCTGATTCATCTTTACAAAGGTTGGTGTCTCAAAATTTTGTGCGGAAAGGTGAATTCTATTTGGGGTAAGTATGCCCCCCTCCCCTCTTCAATAAACACCTGCTTTGATGCCACACTACTGGCTAGACAGAAAAGCTTGTCCAGGGCAAACTCGGCCAGTTGCGGCCACAAATCAAATTTGGCTGCCCAGTAGTCCAGGGTATCTTGGATCTGGGGTGGCCGGGTGCAGTCCAAGTATGCCACCACCTGCTGGTTCAGGTTCTGCTCTATGTCCTGCTGCTGGTGGGTGGTTTCTTCACTAGGCAGGTGAAGAAAAGTGCTCATTAGAGACTAAGTTGCTGCTGAGGGAGCTGGTGCTACTCCTGCCCCCCACTTTCCTCCAGCAGTCATGGCAGAGGAGCGTGAGCGGAGAGGACCCCACCGTTCAGACCTTTGTGAGGATGGGCAATGGTGCACATAGACAGCGGCAAACTGACTACATAGGATGTTTCGATAGTAGTTGAGTTTATCCCCCCTCTCAGCTTGTGGAAAAAAGCCCCCATTTAGGAATGGTAGCAAGGCTCTAGCATGGTGGAGAGACAGTAGTCCTCCCTCTGCCCAATGGTGATAATACAGCTGTCACTACTCAAGCAACTCAGCATGCATTTGGCCATTTGCGCAAGAGACTCGGAGGGACTCCCTGCCTCCATCTCCACTGCATACTTACCAGAGTGTGTCGGCATTATCTGCCTGGCCTTCCTCATTGCCCATTTCTGTATGCAATGCTTGTGCGTAAATGTCCTCCTCCTCCACCAGTTCAGCCCCCACAGGACTCAGGTGGCCGTGAGATGTAGGTGCCACGTCTCCTGTCCCCTGGTTGGCCAGATTTATTAACATCTGCACCAGGACATGAAGGAGTGGAATGACGTTGTTCATCCCATAGTCATGGCGACTGACAAATAAAGTGGCCTCCTCACAGGGCCTGAGCAAATGGCAGATGTCACGTATGAGCTGCCACTGGCTAACGTCCACCTGCATCATCAAGAAATCGTTTACGGCCTTCCTCTGCTCATATAGTCGGTCCAACGTGTGGAGGGTGGAGTTCCAAGAGGTGGAAACATCACATATCAGGCAATGTTGGGGAACACTATTCTGCCTTTGCAGCTCAAAGAGAGTGTCTTTTGCAGGTTAAAAGTGGCTGAAGTGCCTGGTCATTTTAGGGTGTCTTGCAGTTGGGTTGAAGACTTCAGGAAACACTTTATAACCAGAAAAAAGACATGCGCCATGCAGCGCCAACACAATGTTCTTCCCATTATCGATGACCACGGTTCAGATCTTCAGTCAGCAAGGATTCCTCCCTGTGTGACTATGTTCGCCCAGGAAAACCAGGTGCAGAACAACCTGACACCACAGTTTTCTGCACATGTGGTATACTGGAGCACTCCGAATTGTGTCTGCAGTGGAGGCTGAGGACAAGGTTAAGGATGAGGAGGCAGAGGAGGACATTAGCCTAGGACTCACAGTTTGAGAATACAGAGGTGGCAGTGCCGTCCCCTGGCCAAGTTGCTGGTGTGGCTTGGCAGGAACCACATATACCAGTGGGCCATAAATGACATATATTGTCCTTGACCGCAGTTACAGCTCCACACTTCGGCACTGCAGAAACCGAAAGGCTCAAGGACTGGCCCACCTTCTCTTCAACATACGTGTGCAAGGCTAGTACAGCATTTTTGGATAAGTAATGATGGCTTGGGACTCTCTACCTTGAAAGGTGCAGAGTCCACCACATAGAAAGGGAGGGAATGTAGTAAAAGCAAATTGGCCAAGAGCACGTTCAGCTTCTGCGCCATCGGATGTGTGTGCACATACTGTTGTCTTTTTGCAATCACCTAGGTGATCGATTGCTGATAAAATGAGTGACGAGTAGTAGGAGGAGCAGGTGCATCAGGACCAGTAGATGATGGGAAGGAAACATAGCTCCCTTCTGCTGAGGTGGAGGAGCCTTGACTGCTGGAGATGGCGTGTGGGCCACTGGGAGATGAAGTGGTTCATGCGTCAGGCTTTAGCACTACATTAGTGCCATGGTTTTCCCAGGCCACTTTATAGTGACGTTGCATGTTTTGACCAAGGGCTGTGGTGCCATGCTTCCCCTTCTGCCTACAGATTCTACATATGACCTTGCTGAGGTCCTCCGGTGACTTAATGAAAATTTCCCACACCAGCGAGTATGGCATTTTCTCCCCACCACTCCGTGCTGACTGCGCGCTGCTGCTGCCTCCATGAAACCGTGAACCGCTACTTTTTTCCAGACAGGTAGGCTCCTGAGTAGCAGACGGTCAACCCCGGGCACGTTTGTCTCCAGACCTCACACTACTGCCACCTCACGGACACACTAGCACCCTGATGGCTCAGTCACTGCATCACATGCAATCTGTCACCCTCATCCCCTAATGATGATGATGAAGCCTCTTCTTCACCAAGCTCCCTCGTGCGACGCGCTACATCATCATCCACTACTGTCTACATGTCACTTATGTCACCTTCAACAGTCTCAGGGTCGGGTGCCTGACCAGTCGCAACACCTGTTCCCACTCAACTCTCATAGTTGCTTCTTGCACACCTACCGGAGGAAGCAGTGGATCTCTCCTCCACATGTTGGCTGGGCAGTAGCAGCTGATTGTCCTCAATAAGCTTGTCTTCGCTGAAAAGCAGAGCAGAGCCGACAGCATACAATACTTCCAGAGTAGATGGAACAGAAAATGAAAGATGCAAGTTCAGGACAGGTGGGGGCCCGGATTTACTTATGTAAATGAACATGAACACCCCAAAATCTGTAATATCAGGCGCAATTTCACCCCAATTACACAATCATGAATTAACAGAAAAGAAAAGAAGGCGAACAACCTAAAATCTGTAGTATTAAAATACTTTTTAACCCCGATTAGTGCAGCAAGGTGTAATAGAATAGCTCCTATTAGCCAAGCTTTAAACTGTTGAATTAGCCCCTGATCTCTCCCAATAGTGTGGATAATGCCTCCCTATTATATTCCTACACTATCTCTAAGCTGTCCCTGAACTGCTCAATAGTAATATTTTGTGACTATAGTCTTTCCTAATCACTGTCCCTAGTGCTTATAGCGTCTCTCACTGCACTTAGTTCACTGGAATATGGCAGAGACCGTGCTGCAGGAGACGTTTTATAGGGCTGTGACATCACAGAGGCTGGCTATCTGCTGATTCGCTGGCTGCACTGCATTATGGGTGAGCTCTCATTCCTGGGCTTTTTACTTCCTCTTTCTAACATGTGCAGCAGCCATTCTAGAAAAAATCTGATTCATTACCATGAACAGCGAGGAGATTCGACTTTGTGCCGAATCAAATTTTTCCTGTAATTCGGATTGAATTCCACTTTGTCAACTTTTTTCGCTTATCTCTATTAAGGACCATATCTACACTCAGCCAGTTAAGTATGTTATTTAAGGTATTTACACTAATTGCACTACCATCATGAGATGCCCTCTCTTCTTTTGTATATACAGAGCTAAAAAAACGGTTTACAGTAGGGGCTTTGACTTCTCTCGATACCCAGTGACCAACACCCCATTATCATTATTTATGGGCCCTATATGTTCTGACCTTGTTTTTTTGAACTTGTATTGTATTTTGTATTTTGAAGAATGTTTTTGGGTTGGTCTTACTTTCTTTGGCCATCTGTATTTAATTGTGTATTTTAGCTGATTTTATTACCCACTTACATATTTTATTTAGTTCTTTATACTACAGCTGACCCCTCAGATTTGTATTTTTTAAAGGCCCTCTTTTTGTTATTTTTTGCCCTTTTTACACTATTTATTAGCCATGTGGGATTTAATTTTTTTTACTTGTACTCGTTACCTCTAGGAATGTATTTAATACCTATCCAAAGTAGATTTAAAGGATTTGCATTTGGCATTAATGTCATTATGTGACAATAGTTGCTCCCAGTCTATGTCCTAAAATGCAGGGCTCAACCCTGGGAAACTCTTTAAAGGGTTTCTGTCATCAACTTTTGACATTATAAGCTGTCTGACATTAGCTATGTGCTAATGTCAGACCAGCTTGATAATATCTTTTTTATAAAAATCAGATGTATATTTAGGCAGAAAAACTTACTTTTATAATATGTAAATTAGCCTCTAGGAGCAGGGCACGCCCCTTCATACTTTAAATGACAGTGCGGGGAAGCGATCCTCCTGCACTGTCTTCTTCTGAAATCCCGCGCATGCGCCACCGCTCTGTATTCGGCGCAGGCGCGGTGAGCAGAGGACGCTGGTGCCTGCTGTCCTCAGCTCACCGCGCCTGCGCCGAATACAGAGCGGCGGCGCAGGCGCGGATTTCAGAAGAAGACAGTGCAGGAGGATCGCTTCCCGCACTGTCACTCAAAGTAAGAAGGGGCATGCCAGCAGGTTGCCGGACGGAGCCGCTAGGAGCAGGGCAACGCCCCCCCTGCTCCTAGAGGCTAATTTACATATTATAAAAGTAAGTTTTTCTGCCTAAATATACATCCGATTTTTATAAAAAAGACATTATCAAGCTGGTCTGACATTAGCACATAGCTAATGTCAGACAGCTTATAATGTCAAAAGTTGATGACAGAAACCCTTTAAAATTAAGTATTTTTGCCGTACTGACCCGAGTTTGTTCTTTACAGTTAAAGGGTTTCTGTCATCAAGTTTTGACATTATAAGCTGTCTGACATTAGCTATGTGCTAATGTCAGAGCAGCTTGATAATGTCTTTTATAAAAATCCGATTTATATTTTGGCTGAAAACGTACTTTTATAATATGTAAATTAGCCTCTAGGAGCAGGGGGGGCGTTGCCCTGCTCCTAGAGACTCCGTGCGGCAACCTGCTGGCACGCCCCTTATTACTTTGAGTGACAGTGCCGGGCAGCGATCCTCCGGCACTGTCTCCTTCTGAAATCCCGCGCTGTCCTTGCTTCCGGGTGTACTCAGAGGTATTCAGCGCAGGCGCGGTGAGCTGAGGACAGCAGGCACCAGCGTCCTCTGCTCACCGCGCCTGCGCCGAATACAGAGCGGCGGCGCAGGCGCGGGATTTCAGAAGGAGACAGTGGTGGAGGATCGCTGCCCGGCACTGTCACTCAAAGTAAGAAGGGGCGTGCCAGCAGGTTGCCGCACGGAGCCTCTAGGAGCAGGGCAACACCCCCCTGCTCCTAGAGGCTAATTTACATATTATAAAAGTATGTTTTTCAGCCAAAATATAAATCGGATTTTTATAAAAAAAAGACATTATCAAGCTGCTCTGATATTAGCACATAGCTAATGTCAGACAGCTTATAATGTCAAAACTTGATGACAGAAACCCTTTAAGTTGGAATATAATTGTATTGTGGTCACTGTTACCAAAGGTTTTCATGGATGGTGACATTTCCCACAAGCTCTGCATTGTTAGAAATGACTAGATCCAGATGAGCATCCTACAAGTTGGCCCAAAAAAATTATCCTGCAGAATCATATTCCAAATCTATGCTTGAATAGTTAAAGTCTCCCATTATCACCACTGTGCCAGCCTGCGTCATCCGCTCCATTTGCGCATACAGTTGATCTTCTATCTGATATAGATTGCACCAGGGGTGTAACTACCATAGTGGCAGACCAGGCGACTACTATGGGGCCCAGGGCAAGAGGGGGCCCAGTCGTAGTTGGGATTATCTCCTCTTCTGCACCAGGTGAAAATTTGGTCAGGACTCTAAAGGAACAACTTTTAGCAAATGAGATAGTCGAAAAATTGCCCAAAGGTCATTGAAAAAGGTTTAGGCAGAAACCCTTCTGTCCTGTATGGGGGCTTGGTTTGATCCTCGTTATGGGGCCCTTACTTCTCTATGTACGCCACTGGATTACACCAAGTATTATTTTGTTTCATTATTTTCTTCCCTCTAAAATTCTACCCACAAGGTTTCAACATCTTCACAAATGTCATCCACAAAAGTTTCTTTCACACTTATATATCATATGACTCCTAGTATACAGATACATTTGTGGTTAGCCCTATCGTTTCTGAAGAGTGTAAAAACCTTGAATATTTACAGCACACTCATGATAAGAGTCCAGCCATATCTCAGCAAAACAAAATACATCAAAGGCCTTAAGCTCTCCCATTTTGCTTGCTAGACTTCTGGCATTTGTCAAAATACATTTTAAGTTGTTATCAAATTTTACACTTTTAGGAAATTCATTTTAAAAAAAATTTTATGATCATTTTTTCCTTCTTCAGAGTTGGATTGCAACTGATATATCTCCTTATCCACTTCTCTAATTGTCCCCGCACCATTCATTCCCCCACCAATGTATTCTGATCTCTCTCTAACCTGTCTACCGCTATATTTTTAGTCATATCCTCCCCCCTCATCCCTAGTTTAAATGCATTGCCACCCCAGCTGGTATTATCTCTCCCCAACATAGCAGCTCCCGTTCCATTGATTTAATTATTTACTACCAGAAGGACCCGGCTTCGCGCGGGTAAATGTAATCTATTTTACTTAATATTTGTGTGTGTCGTTAAACAATATCGACAGTATCCCTCATAACAGTGAACTCCACAGCCCCTGCACCCCTTAACACTGCCCCCCCACAGTGCCCAGCCTTATTAAAATGGGACCTCCATAGCAGCCCATCACCCTTAACTGTGACCTTCACAGCAGTCTGCCCCTTTAGTAGGGAGTTTCACAGCACCCCACTCCATTGATAGTGACCTCCTCAGGGGCCCTGCCCCCTTAACCGTGACCTCAACAATGCCCGCCCCTTTAACAGTGATGTCCATAGTGCCTGCCCCTTTAAAAATGACCTTCACAGTGCCCACCCCCTTAATAGTGATCTCCACAGTGAAAGCCCCTTTAACAGTGACCTCCACAGCTCCCGCCATTTTAACAGTGACGTCCACAGTGAACACCTCTTTAACAGTGACCTCCACAGCGGCTCACCCCTTTAACAGTGACCTCCACAGTGCCTGCCCCCTTAACAGTGACCTCCACAGTACCCGCCCTTTTAACAGTGACCTCCACAGTGCCCGCTCTTTTAACAGTAACCTCCATAGTGCTCGCCCTCTTGACAGTGACCTCCACAGTGAACGCCCCTTTAACAGTGACCTCCACATCGGCCCGTCCCTTTAACAGTGACCTCCACAGTGAACAACCCCTTAAGAGTGACCTCCACAGTGCCCGCCCCTTTAAACGTGACCTCCACAGTGAACGTCCCTTTAACAGTGACCTCCACAGTGTCCGCCCCTTTAACAGTGACCTCCACAGTGAACACCCCCTTTTAACAGTGACATCCACAGTGCCTGCCCCTTTAACAGTGACCTCCACAGTGCCCACCCCTTTAATAGTGACCCCCCACAGTGCCCGCCACTTTAACAGTGACCTGCACAGCGGCCTGCCCTCTTAACAGGTACTTCCACAGTGAACGCCCCTTTAACATTGACCTCCACAGTGACCGCCCCTTTAACAGTGACCTCCCCAGTGGCCTGCCCCATTAATAGTACCCCTGCCCCATTAACAGTGAGCTCCACAGCAGCTGCCCCTTTAATAGTGGCGTTTGCCCACTTAACAGTGTCCTCCATAGCGCCTTGACCCATTAATAGTGGCCCCTGCCCCCTTAACAGAGACCTCCACAGTGCCCTGCCCTTATAAGAGTAGGGCTACATGACGACATTTGTCGCGTGACAGTTTGTCATACCAATGTCGCGCACAATTTTTATAATGATAGGCTAGCGTGTCGCACTGCGACAAGCTGCGAGTGTGACACGATAGTCGCAAAAAATCCATTCAAGATGGATGCATGTAGCAGTGTAGTTGTGCCCTATGTGTCGTTCAGCCCTAGCCTAAAGCTGACCTACAGCAGTGAAGACAAATGGCTGGGTTGTTATGGAAACCTGGAGTAAAACTGTGTGTATGTGGACTAAGGGCCTGCGAGCTTCTATTGGCTGATAAGGGACATGTGACCATGTGTATGGCAGTTGGGATATGAAGAGAAAGACTTGCAGGCTTGTATTGGCTAATGCAGATCATTTTTTTGAGAATATCTCAGGAACGGTACATCCTAGAGAGTTGTGACCCCCACAATATTTCTTTCCAGGTAGCAAGGGATGTGTATACCAAGTTTTGTTGAAATCGATGGTTGCGTTTTTGAGTAATTATTTTTTTAAACGTAACTTTTATTTTCATTAGAGTTGAGCAAACACCTGGATGTTCGGGTTCGAGAAGTTTGGCCAAACTTGACCCCGAACCCCATTAAAGTGAATAGGAGAAAGAGGGAGTACCCCTCTACCCATGACTCTGAATGCCTTATTTCAAACTTCCTGGTCCTTTGAAATGCTGTCATTCTGTCTGGTGGACAGTTTTATAAACCTTATGGCGGTGGCTGTCCCACAGTACGTGTATCCCAGCCGCCGCTACTTTTGCAGGTGAGCCATCCCTTCCCTGCACAACCAAGTGGCGGACAAAATCAAGTGTGCACTGGCAATGTCCACATAACCAATAACACAGTGGGTAAATGTAGCGGCTGGCCCAGAGGCGGATAGCATTTTTGCGAATGTCCTTCCGCCCCCGAGGATTGCTGGGAATTTCTCTTTGTATCCTGTTACCTCCTCCTCCTACTCGGCTTCCTCCTCCTCTACCACCTCATTATCCGCTCAGCATAACACCTTCACCACCCACAGCAGCACAGCCAAGGGGAAACGACAGTACGTTGTTTTAAAACTTGTGTGTTTGTAGGACAAACCCCGCACCGCGCAGGAGCTGTGGACAGGCATGGAAAAACAGACCTATCATTGGTTGGTGCCACTGAGCCTCCAGCCCGACCTGGTGTTGTGCGATAATGGGCGAAATATACTAGCAGGTCTGGGCCTAGCCGGTTAGACACACATCCCCTGCCTGCCACATGTGCTGAATTTGGGGTGCAGAAATTCCTAAACACCAGGCAGTGAAAATCAATCACACACAACACCCCCCCCCCCCTTCTTTCACTCAAACCATTAACAAACTATTTACAAATTTTCTTAAAAACATATTAAAATAACTATAATGCAGCTAAACTTACTATTAGAGTTGAGCGGACATCTGGATGTTCGGGTTCGACGGGTTCAGCCAGACTTCGGAAAAAAGTTCGAGTTCGGGACACAACTTGACCCGAACTTGACCCCGAACCCGAACCCGAACCCCAACCCCATTGAAGTCAATGGGGACCCGAACTTTTGAGCACTAAAATGGCTGTAAAAATGTCATGGAAAGGGCTAGAGAGCTGCAAATGCCAGCAAAATGTTGTTAAGAGCAGGGCAAGTGCTCTGCAAACAAATGTGGATAGGGAAATGACTTTAAATAACATAAAATAGGTAAAAATAAAAGATAACAATCTTGATCTAGGTGGACGAGCTCCATATGGAGTAGGAGGTTGAGGAGGCGGTGGACGTGGCGGTGTCAAATGGCTGTATTTCAAATGCCTAATTCAAACCCCTGTATGTATAGGGGGGATCACACACACCCTCAATCAGTGTAGGCCTGAAGTAAATTCATCTTTGCACAAAATGGCTGTATTTTAAATGGCTATATTTCAAATGGCTGAGTCAAACCCCTTTATGTATAGGGGGGATCTCACACGCCCTGAATCAGTGTAGGCCTGAAGTAAATATATCTTTGCACAAAATGGCTGTATTTCAAATAGCTGTATTTCAAATGCCTAATTCAAACCCCTGTATGTATGGGGGGAATAACACACGCCCTGAATCAGTGTAGGCCTGAAGTAAATATATCTTTGCACAAAAAGGCTGTATTTCAAGTGGCTGTATTTTAAATGGCTGAATCAAACCCCTGTATGTATAGGGGGGATCACACACGCCCTGAATCAGTGTAGGCCTGAAGTAAATATATCTTTGCACAAAATAGCTGTATTTCAAATGACTGTATTTTAAATGCCTAATTCAAACCACTGTATGTATAGGGGGGATCATACACGCCCTGAATTAGTGTAGACCTGAAGTAAATATATCTTTGCACAAAAAGGCTGTATTTCAAATGGCTGTATTTCAAAGGCCTAATTCAAACCCCTGTATGTATAGAGGGGATCTCACAGGGCCTGAACTCTGTAGGCCTGAATTCAATATTGGTGCACCAAATGGCGGTATTTAAAATCTCTGAATGTAACCCAAATGTATTAAGGGTGTATCTCACAATGACATCTGCATCAAAGGCTGCCAAATAAATTTTTCGTGCCCAAACGACTGTTTGTTTAACAACTGAATTTGACAGCAGTATATAAGCCTGTAATTTCACACATGCTGATGCTGCAAGGCCTGAAAATAGTGTTTTTTGTCACAAAAGTGTGTTTTTCAAACCCCAGAAAATGATGGGTGTATTTCTAGCTTACACTGCACACTGACTAATACAGATGTTGTACATTTTGCTAACAAAATATGAATGCTGTATATATTAAACTTGAATTTAACACTTGCAGATCTGGAAAATACTGTGTATTTCTAGTCTAAATTGCACACTGACTAATACAGATGTTATAGTTTGCACCCAAAAAAGGGTGATTTGCAATGTCCCAAAAGCTCAGATGCAGTGCTGGTCCACTGAGCATGCGTAAAATGGCCGCCGCCGCCACCCACCTAACTAACAGAATTCTAAAAGTTAGTATTTTTTGGTCAATGAGCTCAGGGCAGGGTAAAAGGATAGTGCTCTGCACCCACACAACTATTTCTAGGTAGATCGCTGTGTTAGATTCTCTCCTATTCTCTCCCTGAAATCACAAGTCCAGCAGCATCCTCTCCCTACACTTGTAACAGCAGAGTGATGTACAGCGCTATGTGACTCAAGCTTATATAGAGCCTGGGTCACATGCCGCTCTGGCCAATCACAGCCATGCCATTAGTAGGCATGGTTGTGATGGCCTTTTGGGGTAAGTAGTTTGACGCTTATTGATTGGCTGCTGTGCAGTCTTTCAAAAAGCGCCAAGAAAGCGCCGAACACCGAACCCAAACTTTTACGGAAATGTTCGGGTTCGGGTCCGTGTCCCGAACACCCCAAAATTTGGTACGAACCCGAACTATACAGATCGGGTTCGCTCAACCCTACTTACTATATAAACAAACAAAACTATATACACTCCTTATCCTTAATTTAAGGCCAGTGACATCCAAGTGGCTCGAAGGGTGGGTTCCTGCACCAACATAGTCCCTGGCCGGGAACACAATTGTCCATCCAGGGCACAGTTCTGGAGGATGAGTAGGATATGTAGGATGAGGAGGAGTAAGAGGAACCATGTTCTCAGCAGGGTGGCACCCAAACCAGCTCATGGGCAGCTGGGTCACCATCAGCAGCTCAGAAGGCTGGGTTAGCATTGGCGAAATTGGGAAAGCTTTGTCATCACGCCACAACAACCTGCACCACCAGCAGATCTGGAACATCTTAGCAGGAGGCAGCATTTCAACAACCAGGTGGAACAGTACACGTTCTAACTGATGGGTCTGCCTAGGGGAATAGCTACAGGGAAAATAACTGCTTTGGGGCCGTGACCTAGAAATGAAATGAAAAATAAAAACAACAGTTACTGGCGACTACCTTTGGCTTGACAGCCCAAAAAGGCTTTATTTCATGCAAGAATGTAACCGCCAATTGTAAGTTCCCTGTCAGTTATGCAGTGCATGGGTTTGTACCTGGCAAAAATGGAAATAATTCACCCAACAATTTAAAATCTATCCTTTGCCAGACAGTATTAAACTTGGCCAGCCAAAGCTCAAACCACCGATTTACGGTATTGCTATTTTGGCTATTGAATTTCACCCCAGAACAAAATCTATCCTTTGCCGGACACGATAAAACTTGGTCAGCCACAGCTGAAACCACCGATTTACGGTATTGCTATTTTGGCAATTGAATTTCAACCCAGAACAAAATCTATCCATTGCCAGACAGTATTAAATTTGGCCAGCCACAGCTGAAACCACTGATTTACAGTATTGCTATTTTGGCAATTGAATTTCACCCCAGAAAAAAATATATCCTTTACTGGACACTATTAAACTTAGTCAGCCACAGCTGAAACCACCGATTTACGGTATTGCTATTTTGGCAATTGAATTTCACCCCAGAACAAAATCTATCCTATGCCGGACACTATTAAACTTGGCCAGCCACAGCTAAAACCACTGATTCATGGTATTGCTATTTTGGCAATTGAATTTCACCCCAGAACAAAATCTATCCTATGCCGGACACTATTAAACTTGGCCAGCCACAGCTAAAACCACTGATTCACGGTATTGCTATTTTGGCAATTGAATTTCACCCCAGAACAAAATCTATCCTTTGCCGGACACTATTAAACTTGGCAAGCTACAGCTGAAAGCACTGATTTACGGCATTGCTAATTTGGCAATTGAATTTCAACCCAGAACAAAATATATCCATTGCCGGACACTATTAAACTTGGCCAGCCACAGCTGAATCCACCGATTTACGGTATTGCTATTTTAGCAATTGAATTTCACCCCGGGACAAAATCTATCCTTTGCCGGACACGATTAAACTTAGCCAGCCACAGCTAAAACCACTGATTTACAGTATTGCTATTTTGGCAATTGAATTTCACCCCAGAAAAAATATATCCTTTGCCGGACACTATTAAACTTGGTCCGCCACGGCTGAAACCACCGATTTACTGTATTGCTACGTATTTTGGCAATTGAATTTCACCCTAGAACAAAATTTATCCTTTGCCAGACACTATTAAACTTGGCCAGCCACAGCTGGAACAACAGATTTAGGGGATTGCAATTTTGGCAATTAAATTTCACCCCAGAACAAAATCTATCCATTGCCGGACAGTATTAAACTTGGTCAGCCACAGCTGAAACCACCGATTTACGGTATTGCTATTTTGGCAATTGAATTTCACCCAGAACAAAATCTATCCTTTGCCGGACACAATTTAACTTGGCCAGCCACAGCTAAAACCACCGATTTATGGTATTGCTATTTTGGCAATTGAATTTCACCCCAGAACAAAACCTATCCTATGCCGGACACTATTTAACTTGGCCAGCTACAGCTGAAAGCACTGATTTACGGTATTGCTAATTTGGCAATTGAATTTCAACCCAGAACATAATATATCCATTGCCGAACACTATTAAACTTGGCCAGCCACAGCTGAAACCACCGATTTACGGTATTGCTATTTTGCAATTGAATTTCACTCCAGAAAAAAATATATATCCTTTGCCGGACACTATAAAACTTAGCCAGCCACAGCTGGAACACCAGATTTAGGTGATTGCTATTTTTGGCAATTGAATTTCACCCCAGAACACAATCTATCCTTTGACGGACAGTAGTAAACTTAGCCAGCCACAGCTGGAACACCAGATTTAGGGGATTGTTATTTTGGCAATTGAATTTCACCCCAGAAAAAAAAAATCTATCCTTTGCCGGACAGTATTAAACTTAACTAGCCACAGCTGGAGCACCAGATTTAGGGGATTGCTATTTTTTGCAATTGAATTTCACCCCAGAACACAATCTATCCTTTGATGGACAGCATTAAAATTAGCCAGCCACAGCTGGAACACCAGATTTAGGGGATTGCTATTTTGGCAATTGAATTTCACCCCAGAAAAAAATCTATCCTTTGCCAGACAGCAGACAGTATTACACTTGGCTAGCCACAGCTGGAACACCAGATTTAGGGGATTGCTATTTTGGCAAGTGAATTTCACCCCTCAATAAAATATAGAAATTTCTATCCTGAGTTTCTAGGTGTGACAATAAGCACAGCCAAGCCCCTGATGTAGGATATAGCAAAAAAAATAAAAAAATAGCATTATTGGAATGATGGACTTGGTGGCAGCTTGTGCTGGTGCACCACAAGACACAAAATGGCCTCCGATCACCCCAGAAAAAAGTGACAGAAAAACGCTCTGCGCAGCCAAAATACCAGTGAGTAGGGGGGCGTGTCCTGACAATGGCGGAGTGAGCACGCACGTCGGAGAGCTCCTGCCTAAAGCAAGCAAACTAGCTCACTGAGAGTAATATGGTAGTCTAGATCATTACTCTGCCCAAATCTATATTCAGCTACATGGCTTAGAAAATATGCTGTCAAACAATGATCCTAGGTTTTGGTATAGAAACAAACACAAGGGGGGGTGTTGGTATAGACACATGATCTAGACTACCATATTTGCCTATACCAAATGTAAATATGCAACCAAATGTGGCAAAATACACAAAAAAATAAACTAGAAAATGAAAAAATTAGAAAAACGCAGATGCGTTTTTGATGCGTTTTTTATCAAAAACGCCCAAATGGCCCCTGGGGGGTTCAGATATCTTGCTTTGGAGGCAGAAGAACGTTGGTGGTAGTCATAGTCAACCGTCAAATACAATCAAATAGAGGCATCAAATGGATTAGCAAAGCGATTAATAATTGTAAGTATTATTCGCATTGCGATTACAACTTAGAGCTGAGTTCCTAATGGTTGTATTGCTAGAATATAACGTATATTCTAGCAATACAACAACCATTAGGAACTCAGCTCTAAGTTGAATTCGCAATGCGATTAATGCAGGTTATATTAATCGCAATGCGATTACAACTTAGATCTGAGTTCCTAATGGTTGTTGTATTGCTAGAATATAACGAAGATTGAGAATATAGTGCTAAATTCTCAATCTTCATTATTTTCTAGCAATACAACCATTAGGAACCCATCTCTAAGTTGAATTCCCAAATAAGATGTCCCAAACTATTCACCGACGAATAGTTCCCGACGAACATAGCTTGTGCGCGTTCGTCGCGGCGGGCGAACATATGCGATGTTAGGTCCACCTCCTATCATTGAGTAAACTTTGACCCTCTACCTCACAGTCAGCAGACGCATTCCAGCCAATTATCATACCCTCCCTCCCAGACCCCTCCATCTCCTGGACTGCATCCATTTTAGATTCATTCGGAAGCTGCAGTCTTAGTGAGAGGAGGGAGAGTGTAGTTGCTGCTGATTTAATAGGGAAATCGATAGCTAGGCTAGTGTATTCAGTGTCCACTCCAGTCCTGAAAGACTCATCAGATCTCTGCTGTAAGGACAGCGTCCTGACAGCACCCCAAAAAGCCCTTTTTAGGGCTAGTACATTAGTCTCCCTCCCAGACCCTCCCACCTCCTATCAAAAAGCAAGGACGGCATCCATCTTAGATTCATTCTAAAGCTGCAGTGTTAGTAGTTGTAATCGCAATGCGATTAATATAACCTGTATTAATCGCATTGGGATTACAACTTAGATCTGTTCCTAATGGTTGTATTGCTAGAATATAACAAAGATTGCGAATATAGCGCTATATTCTCAATCTTCGTTATATTCTAGCAATACAACTATTAGGAACTCAGCTCTAAGTTGTAATCGCATTGCGAATTCAACTTAAAGCTGGGTTCTTAATGGTTGTATTGCTAGAATATAACGTAGATTGAGAATATAGCGCTATATTCGCAATCTTCAGTTATATTCTAGCAATACAACCATTAGAAACAGATCTAAGTTGTAATCCCAATGCGATTAATACAGGTTATATTAATCGCATTATGAATTAACTTAGAGCTGGGTTCTAATGGTTGTATTGCTAGAATTTCTAGCAATACAACCATTAGGAACCCAGCTCTAAGTTGAATTTGCAATGCGATTAATATAACCTGTATTAATCGCATTGCGATTACAACTACCACACTCTGCGTCAACTAGGTATTTTTCCATGGGAGTTTTGCCATGGATCCCCCTTTGGCATGCCCCAGTCCAGGTGTTAGTCCCCTTGAAACAACTTTTCCATCGCTATTGTGGCCAGAAGGAGTCCCTTTGGTTTTTAAAATTCGCCTGTCTATTAAAGTCTATGGCGGTTCGCACTGTTCGCATGTTCGCGAACATTTGCGAAAGTTCGCGTTCGCCGCTCGCGAACGGAAAATTTTATGTTCGCGACATCACTACTGACGATCTGGAAATTGATTGTGCACATAGAGCTCTGGCTCCACCTACCTCTGACCCGGCTAGACCCCGGGACGTTATTGGCAGTTTACACTATTTCTCTATTAAAGAGGAAATCATGCGGAAAGCGCGAAACCAGGCTTCAATAGAATTCCGCGGTGCTCATATTTCTCTACTACAAGACCTTTCCCGCTCCACTCTCCAGCAGCGTAGATAGCTATGTCCGCTTCTGGATTGCCTGAGAGAAAGAGACATTCCGTACACTTGGGGTTACCCCTTTCAACTGGTGGTCAGAAGAGACGGCAATTGCTTTGAATTGTGAGACCCATCTGATCTGGAGAACTTTTTGGCCACCTTAGGTTTGCCGGACATCTCACTCCTGGAGTGGCACTCTACACCCCCTCTTCCTGCGCGCTTCTCGGTGTGGAAAACTTCAGCATCTAGGCACAATGGGTCGTCTGGCTCCCAGAGGTCCCCGACCTGAGCGTCCGACGTACTGCGGCATTGGTCATAGCTGATCATATCTAAGTTTTCACTATTAATGGGGTTCTTCTTGCCGGCTGAGTGCTGCAGTTTCTGGTTGCTCGCGGAGTATTGCACTGCCTGAGCTGGCAAGATGCTCCAGTTACCTTTGCATTTATTTAGGTTGCATTATCTGATGTTAAAATGCTTGCCCTCAGTGGGTTCAAGATTGACGGGGAGTTTGGGGGGGTCATGTTTCTGACACGGTTGCTTCTGTTTTGCTATATATTTCCCTCGTCCCTTCTATGCAAGTTTAAGCTTAGTTCGCCTCTCACAAGCTCTCAGATAAGACTTTCTCGTGCAGGTCTCACCTAGAAGACAATCCCCAACTAACGCTTAGCGTTATCTCCCTCATTACCAAGGTTATCTGTTTCTGTGCACATTCCTCAATTCGTGTATTACTTTATTTTCTTTTTTGAGTCTGTCTTCTATCTGTTGTCTTTGTTCCCTCGCTCCTGTGTTTCTCCTTACCTTCTCCCTACCTCCATCCTAGGTTCACATCAGTGGTTTAGCTGTTAAGCCAGTATGGTCCCGGCAACAGTCAAACTTGTTTCTCTAAACATCAGGGGGTTTAATATCCCTGATAAACTATCTTAAATTCTCTAAGGTTTACAGAAGGATGCAGCGCACATCTTATTACTTCAAGAAACGCACTTTAAAACTAACCATGTCCCATTCATACGTTCTAGGGCGTATACGAAATGGTTCCACAGCACCAAGCCAGTATCCAAATCCAAAGGGGTCTCCATTGCTTTGCATAAAGATCTTCCTTGTTCTGTTCTAGATACCAGAATATGCGATAAAGGATTATACATCTTTATCAAGCTGAGCTTCCATGGGAGAGCATACACAATCGGTAACATTTACCTTCCAAATTCCGGACAGGGTAAGACATTTGCAGCTATCATGTCAAAAATAGCAGCCTTTCTCGACAGAGTACTCTTATTGGGGGGCGACTTTAATCTCCCGCTTAATCCGAGAGTTGACACTTCTACGGGCAGGTCTCTTATTCCTTTCTCGACAATTTCCAGAATTTGCTCCATACTGCAAAGCAATAGGCTTGTTGATGTCTGGAGGGTCCTTAATCCCGGCAGTTGAGATTACTCATATTACTCTCTGGCTCACAACACATACAGCAAAATAGACCTGTTCGTTGTTTCTCCTCACGCTTTGTCTTTCCACCCGTCCCCATCTATTGGCTCGGCCCTATGGTCTGATCATGCTCCTGTAACGCTCACCTTGGCCCTGCCAGATCTAGTAGCTAAAGACTGGTCATGGCGCCTCAATGAGAATCTTCTTAAAGATTTGGTGTGTAGACAAGCGGTTGAGAAAGCGATCAAAGACTTTATTGAGATACATTCCTCTGACGACACCGCTGCTCCTCTGCAGTGGGAAGCTTTGAAGTGCGTGATTAGGGGCACACTCATCCAACATAGCTCGAGACTGAATAAGGAGGGTGAGGCGACTATCAGATGCTTGTCAGACAGACTATTTGAGTTAGAATCTCTGCACAAAAACTCCCTCACGGCTACTCTCCTAGCTGAACTTACTCTGACCAGGGATAAGCTGAAGCAAGCAATAGATAGAAAATGTATCTCGGCCAAGAATAGGCTCTGTAGCTATGTATTCGAGAGGGCCAGTAAATGTGGGAAATCCCTGGCACATCTACTACATCCCTGATCGACACAGACCTACTGAAGGGTTAACACTGTAAGCTATGCGTCTGAGGCCTTGAGCTGTGGATGTTCTGGCTGCATCCCGTTATTTTCATCTTGTTCCTCACTTCTAAGAAATGTAGCAAAGGTCAATATCTTTGTAACAGTAACTTTTCATATAGTACGTGTGTCTTCATCTTATTGGTTGTCTATTCCCCCGTCCCCCTTGCTATATATATGTTACCCCACCCTCAATAAAGTTAGAGTATTTCTCAGTGATACCTGTGTCTGTCATTTGTTTGCTGCTGAGAAATATCTCTCCTGGTACCAGTAAGACTTAACCCAAGCTGACCACTGGAGTCCGGTACCAGGGGTACCTAGCGAAGGGTCCAATTTCCTTACAGTTTTGGGGGCTCACGTCCGGGATCGAGAGGGTCATCCTCGGGTCCGGTGAGAAAGACATTGATTTTGTCCTCCGTCTGATCCGAGGGCACTGGCCACGTCTCGACCCAAGTAAGTTGAACCATCTACTTAAAGACTTCAGGAGGTTGCTGTGTCAGGGACACAGGAGATATGGCTCAGGAAGCCTTATAAAGTGGCTGCACGGACTCCGGGAGTCCAAGCAGAAAGAACCACTAAAGATATAAGTACACTTAAAACTAAAAGATACTGTTCAGGGAACAGAAGGTTAAAAGCTTGGATTAACTCTTATATACATAGTATAAATGTCTTAGAAGTAATAAGATTATCTGTCTGTGTGAGATACTGACCGGGTGGTAAGTGTACGGTCACATCCCACTGTTAATTCATCATGTTTTCACTACTACGAATGTGTAAATTGTTTATGTTGTGGAGAATCGTTAGACTAATATGGGGGGCAGGGATTAGTGATGAGCGGCAGGGGCAATATTCGAATTCGTGATATTTCGCGAATATTTGGGCGAATATTCGCCATATATTCGAAAATTCGCAAATTCGTAATCTCCAGACAATATTTTCTTGTTTGCGAAAATTCGCATAAAAAATTCACATAAATTAGCATAAAAATTCGCATAAATTAGCATAAAAAATCGCATAAACTGGCATTTAAAAGATACCTTTTAAATACCAGCTTATGCGATTTTTTTATGCTAATTTATGCGAATTTGTATGCTAATTTATGCTAATTTTTTATGCGCATTTTCGCAAACAAGAAAATAATGACATTATTTTCTTGCATGCGAAAATTTTTATATAAAAAATTCGCATAAAGCGAATATTCGCAATTGCGAATATATTTTGCGATATTCTAAATATTCGCGAATTCTCGAAGTGCTAATATTCGCGATTAAAATTCGCAATTCGAAAATTCGTGATCAACACTAGCAGGGATCCAAGACAGATTTCCACAAACCAGAACCAGGAGAAACGTGTAAGGTATATGTAGTTTGTGTCAGTCCAACAAACTATTACCTGATCAACCCATGGGTAGATAATTTAGCAGGCTGGACTGAGGCAATGGATGCTGCAGATCCATTCCCCAGGGACGGTGACAATAGTATTTATCATATGGATATGGTCAAAGAACTATGTCTAGATGATAAGACAGCCTGGCCGCATTTTGATGCGGTTCCTTCCTGGGACATGGATTACATGTCCAGGGGAGGTGAACAGTGGCTAGAAATAGCCCCCCATTGGTATGATGCAGTTAATAAGAAAAGGAACAAGAATCCAAAAGGTCTCAAAGATGATAGGACTCTACATGAAATAGAACAGGAGGTGGGAACAAAGAAAATAAGTCAGAAACCCCCTCCATCCTACAGTAATTCTACCCCCACATAGTCCACCTAGGGTCGCAGCTGCAACAAGCCCACCAACAGAGTCACCCACTTCTGCCTCAGTGCAGGGGGAAGATTCGGGAGCTGAGGGAGGAGAGGGTTCCTCACAGAGTGTTAGTTTTGCAAGTCCTCCTCCCATCTCACAACGTTTGAGGAGTAATGTCCGTGAGGAGACATTCCCCTTCATGACAATAGGGGATCAGTTAATGAAGAAACCCATAGAGATAGAGGACATAAACAGAATTAGGCACAATCACATATCTCAGGAGAGCCTGCAAGGGAAGAAATTATACACAGGAGGATATGAAATTAATAATTGATGGTGTTATAGACACACACTCTGGGTGGGATTTGACAAAGGTCCCCACAATGAATAACATTCAGGGACAAGTCAGTTCTGACACTTACAGATTAAACACAGAACAGGGCAGGACTGATACCGGATGTGACACAGTTGCTTTCAGCCATCGCTGCAGATGCTGTCTGTTTCAGAGTAATAGATTTGAAGAATGTTTTCTTCTCTGTCCTGGTTGACAAGCAGACTAGGCTCCTTTTTGATTTTTCCTTTGAGGGTCGTCAACTCACCTGGGGCGGGATGCTCCAGGGATATGCTGATTCACCTGTAGTGTACAGCATTGTCCTCCAAGCCAGTTTAAAACCATGGCACCCCCCCCCCCCCCCAGGGTTCTGTGCTCTTGCAATAAGTGGATGATTTGTTACTGTGCAGTATGTCAGAGGAGGCCAATGTTACTGATGGTGTATCTTTGTTAAAATGGTTATCAGAATGTGGACACAAGGTGTCACGCAAGAAAATGCAATGGTGTAAAAAGCAAGTTGAGTACTTGGGCTATGTCCTCACAAAGGGAGAAAGGAGAATCAGCACAGAAAGAGTCCAGTCTGTAGCGGGACTGGTCACCCCGCACATCAGGAAGGACATGCTATCTCTCCTTGGTATGATAAACTATTGCAGACAGTGGATTCCTGATTGCTCCTACTATGACAATGTTCTGGGGCAAGCCACACTGAGCGAACAGCCAGACTTAATTAAATGGTCAAAGGAAATGTTGAATGCATTTGATTACTTGAAATGTGCTTTAATGACAAGTCCAGGTTTGGGCCTCCCTGACTACAACCTCACATTCCATGTATATGCTTGACAAAATTGTAAAACCATGGCGGGTGTGCTGACCCAGTATGACGGAGGCAAGTTGAGTCCTTGTGCATTTTTCTCAAAGGTAATGCCGGCTTCTGTCCAAGGAATGCCAGCATGTCTTAGATCTCTTGCAGCCTGTGCAATGATGGTTGAACTTGCAACCCCACTGACAATGGGACATGATACAATCCTGTACACCACACATGATGTGTAGGACTTCTTAAAGGCATACACACACAGCACATGTCAGCCCAAAGGTTGTCTGGCTATGAGATCCTGCTCCTCAGCAACCCCTCCCTACAGATCAAGTATGCCGCACACACCTCAGGCCCAGCTCCCATATTCAATGCACTGCTGGGACTCAAGGGACCTGAGGACCACCTGGTAGAGACACATGATTGCATACATGCCATACAACATAAGACCTCGCCCCGTTCTGATTTATCATCCATACCAGTTGAAGGTGCACCTGAAGTTTTTGTAGATGGATCTTGCAGCAGACCAAATGACAATTCTTACCACGCAGGGTACTCAGTAGTCATGTTACCTGATATTGTCCTCGAGGCTAGGCCAATCACTTACCAGTCTGCACAAGCTGCTGAAATGATTGCACTCACCAGAGCATGCATATTACACGAAGGTAAGCCAGTTACCATTTACACTGACAGCAGGTATGCTCATGGCGTGGTCTGGGACCACGATGTTATCTGGCAGAGAAGAGGATTTGTTGCAGCTGACGGTAGTAAGCACATGCCACACTCACAACTTGTCACACAACTTCTGTAAGCCATCAGGTTACCCTCACAATTCGCAATTGTACACTGCAGAGCACATACCGGAGGTAAGGATCCTGTGTCACAGGGGAATGCCTTAGCTGACACAGAGGCCAAGAAAGCTGGATTACTTTCCTCAGCCACTGCAGATGAAAAGGCTGATTGGTGTTATACAATTTTGCAGAAAAATCCTAAGACTGGATTAATCTACAAAGAGGGGAAACCATGCATACCACAATACAGCGCTCCTCTGTTCATTGCACATTTCCACGGAGTAGGAAATAACAGCATTCAAACAAGTATACATGCTGCTAACACAAAACTTTTATATTACGGGTATGAAAGAGTTAGTTTCAGACAGTGTAAGGAGACATGTTTGAGGAACAATCCAAACAACAATGTCAAAGTCCCACACCAACATCTTGACTACCCCACCACTCCTTTTCACACATTTGCAGGTAGATTTTACACACACATACCTAGGCAGAAAGGGAAACAGGAATACGGCTTGGTCATAGGTGACATGTTTTCAAGATGGCCAGAGGTCTACCCTACAAAATCAGAAGATGCAAAAACAGTAGCAAGGATACTCACACAGATCATCATTCCAAGATGGGGCTGCCCACTGGTGATTGAATCTGTCCAGGGGCTGGCCTTCACCTCAAAAGTAAATAAGGAGGACCCCTAATAAGAAACTAGGAATGTCACCATTTCAGATACTCATGGGTAGGCCATTCCCCACCCCTTGGGCTAAGCACCCACTGGTAGTGCAGGAAGGGGATATGGATCTCAGAGAAGAGTATGTTACCAAACTAATAAAGGTCCTAAGTGAAACTGAAGAAAAAGTTGCTTGCAAGTCTCCTTGTCTTCCACAGGAACCAACTCACCCTTTTCAAGTTGGAGACAGAGTTCTAGTGAAAAAACCTAAAGAAAGGAAACGCTCCAGGGAACTTCACCTATGGTCCTCCCACCACCACTGTGACCCATACAGCAGATCTTACAGAGGAAACACCCACCTGCATACAGGCCACCAGAGTGAAGTTGGTAAAAGTGGCGCCCCAAAAGGAGGTAATAACGGGGGCAGACAGCCCTGACCTCGAAAATGGACAAAGTGAGGTACTAACGGGAGCAGACAGCTCTGACCTCCACCAGGATGCACTCCCTCAATTCTGGGAAATAGCACAGATGGTCCACTCTGACTATGGGGCTACTAATGATCTTATTAAAAACAGAAATACCCTCTTGTAGCAAAGACCCCCTCACCCTGGGGCTGGTATACACACATATCCAGGAAATTACACATGGTACACAGGTGGAAACACAGGTAGACAGCAGGGAAATTTTACTAAAGGGTATTGTGCCAATTATAGTACTACCAATTAATCACTAACTCAAAATCAGGTATGTACTGGATATGTGGAGATAGAAAGATAAGATACAGATTAGAAGGAAATTGGCAAGGGGAATGTGCCTTAGCCAAAGCTATCATGAACATGCATATTTTTGAAGAGTCGGAACTCCTCAAGGAAAAGGTAAACTTAAGGGCGAAAAACGGACACTTAAATCGAGCTTTGACCCACATGTGTACATAGACGCTATAGGGGTCCCAAGAGGGGTCCCCAATGAATTCAAGGCCAGGGATCAAGTAGCCGCTGGTTTTGAATCCATCATCCCTATTATCACTGTAAATAAAAATGTAGATTGGATTAATTATATCTACTATAATCAACATAGGTTTGTTAACTATAAACAAGATGCTTTACAGGGGGTAGCGGATCAATTGCAGGCTGATTCTATTATGACATTCCAGAATAGGATGGTGCTAGACATGATACTGGCAGAGGAAGGTGGTCCGTGTAAGGTGCTGGTTCATCCCACCTCATGTTGCACTTTGATCCCCAATAATACTGCTCCAAATGGTAAGGTGACAGTAGCCATACAAAAATTAGAAGACCTGTCAGGTGAATTAAAACAAAATTCAGGATTGAACAATCCATGGGACCAGTACTTTGGATGCTTTAGTAACTGGAAACGGGCAATTGTGCAAATGGGCCTCATGATTCTTATTGCTATTATAATGATAGCTGTAGTTGCTTTGTGTGTCATACCCCGTGTAAGGAAAATGCTTATTAAGGGCATGACCAATATGTCCTTTTATGAGGCTTTACCCTCCGATTCAGATGCCCATTCCCCAGAGGGGTATCGGGAATACTTGGCGGTGTATGGAGAAAAGAAGAAAAAGAACCATATTATATGAAAATTGAATGGTTCTAAGAGGGGATTGAAGGGTTAACACTGTAAGCTATGTGTCTGAGGCCTTGAGCTGTGGATGTTCTGGCTGCATCCCGTTATTTTCATCTTGTTCCTCACTTCTAAGAAATGTAGCAAAGGTCAATATCTTTGTAACAGTAACTTTTCTCATAGTACGTGTGTCTTCATCTTATTGGTTGTCTATTCCCCCGTCCCCCTTGCTATATATATGTTACCCCACCCTCAATAAAGTTAGAGTATTTCTCAGTGATACCTGTGTCTGTCATTTATTTGCTGCTGAGAAATATCTCTCCTGGTACCAGTAAGACTTAACCCAAGCTGACCACTGGAGTCCGGTACCAGGGGTACCTAGCGAAGGGTCCAATTTCCTTACACCTACATTCCAGAAATCAAAGGCCCTAGGGGAGAGACCTTACATCATCCTCTTCATTTAGCAGAGGTGTTTCATTCCTATTATGCCTCCTTATACAACATTAAAGGTCGATTTGCAGATATGCCAGTATCTGATTTGGATGACCGCATTTCACTTTACATGTCTGAAACGGCCCTTCCTGAGATCTCCCTACAACAAAAAGAGGAGTTAGACCAACCCTTCTCAGAATCGGAGGTGAAGCTTGTGATTTCCTCCCTCAAAGGTCAGAAAAGTCCGGATGGATTTACGGGCATTTTTTACAAACATTTCAAAGATATTTTACTCCCCCTCATGATTAAACTCTTTAATAGTATATCGTCCTCTTGCCCATTTCCTAAACAATCACTAGAAGCCCATATTGTGGTTATCACCAAACCTAACAAAGATAGCACTGTATGCGGCAATTACAGACCAATTTCATTGATAAACTGTGATATTAAAATCTATTCCAAACTATTAGCCAATAGGCTCCGAGTGATCTTACCAGCATGCATCAACCTGGATCAAGTGGGTTTCGTTCCTGGTAGAAAAGCCAGAGATAACACCGTCCATACCATAACCCTGATCCATCAGGCCAAGAAACAACAAATCCCCATGTGCTTGATGTCTGTCGACGCTGAGAAAGCTTTCAGCAGAGTTCATTGGCGTTTCATGTTGGCCTCGCTGAGACAGATTGGCTTGGGGGACAGGTTTATGGAACGTGTAGGTGCCTTATATACCCAGCCCACGGCCAGAGCCCGTATCAATGGCACCCTAGCTCCTTCCTTCACTTCCTTCCCCTTTCCCCCCTCTTATATGTTCTCACTATGGAACATCTGGCACAGGCCATTCGGCTAAATCCAGACATAACTGGTTTCAATACTCAGAGGTCGCAACATAAATTAGCGTTATACGCTGATGACTTGCTCCTGTATATGACTCATCCTCATATCTCGATTCCATTCTTACTTAAGGAATTTGATAGATTCGGTCACCTTAGCAATTTTAAGGTTAATCTTTCAAAGACTGAGTTATTAAATATCTCTCTTGCTCCATCAGATGTTACCTCTCTTCAGAGTAACTTTTTCTTTAGTTGGAAGGAGCAAAGCCTGACGTATCTGGGAATTCAAATTCCTTCGCAATTACACCAGCTGTTCTCTCTAAATTACTGCAGAGGAGGACAACAGTGGTCCTGCAAAATTACTCTCTTAAGCACATATCTTGGTTTGGTCGCATGTCAGCTTTTAAAATTGACGTTCTCCCGAGGTTCCTATACCTCTTTCAGACTGTCCCCATCCATGTTCCCGCGGAATACTTCCGGGATTTACAAAAAACTCTCAACAAATTCATCTGGCATACTAGCAGACCGAGGAGTGTTTGGTCTCCCTGACATCTCCATTTATCATAGTGCAGCAGTTTTATCCAGAATCCGTGACTGGCTTCATCATGGTTCCCAAAAGCTTTGGGTCCTCCTGGAACAGACCCTGTCGCCCTTGTCCTTACAAGCTGTGCCTTGGTTTAGGAGATCAGATAGACCATCTACGGATAGCTGGCTGTTTTTAGTGAGACACACCCTGGCAGTCTGGGACTCTTGGTTGTCTAAATCCCGGATCTCCTGTTGTCCTGGTCCTTTAACCCCCTTACATGACAACCCTGCTTTCAGACCGGGTCTCGACCCAACCGCTTTCCTTATTAACTTGAGCCACAGTGGTCTATTGCGGATAAAGGACGTACTCACCGCAGGTCAGTTGTCGTCCCTTGAGTCACTTAGGCAAAACTCGGTCTTCTCCTCAGTTCCTTGGCTGGGATACGCCCAGGTCCGGTCATTTTTCGACGTTACTTTTCCCAACAAGGAGATAGGTCAACTAACCGATTTTGATAAGGTATACCTTTCTTCCGGAGAGGTACATGGCATCATTTCTGATCTGTACAAAATTTTCCTGAATTTGCTTAATGGAGATCGAGCCCCCTTTTTTGACCAGTGGGAAAAGGATCTACAGGTTGCCTTCTCGGATGAAGAGGTGAAGAAGATATTTGTGCTCTCCCATGGTATGTCTATAGCTACACAGATTAAAGAGAAGAACTACAAAATTTTATCCCGCTGGTACTTTTTCCCGACTGTGTTACATAGGATGTTTCCTTCTGTATCGGATTTATTCTGGCACTGTGCTCAGGATAAGGGCACATCTGGTGGAGTTGCACCCGCATACATCCGTTTTGGGACCAAGTTCTAAAGATCTACGCTAGTTTCTCTAACAAGCCAATTGTGAATACTCCACAGGTTACTCTGCTCTCACTTCTTCCAGGCTCTTTATCTCATATTAAAAAAGGAGCCTTGAGACTTTTCTTGGCGGGTGCACGTCTTGTTATTCGAAGAAATTGGAAGTCTGGCTCTCCCCCGACCATTCTTGAATGGGCGAGTGAATTAAGATCATTACTAAACCTGGAGGAATTGATAGCAGAAAGACATGAAAGGTGGGACGAATTTCGGAAGAGATACACTCCTCTGTTGCTGTTTTTGGACTCTCAGGAATTTAGATCTATGCTGTGATCATGTTTACAGGGTATTGGGTTCTTAGCCGAACCGACGTTCCTCTTTCCCTACCCCCTTTTTTTACTCCCTTTCGTGTCTGTCTTTGTGTTTTGTTTTGTTTGTTTTGATTGTTTGTTTGTTGGTATGTGCTGTTTTATGCTATTTTACTGGCTTATGGCAGCCACCGTCTTGATCAGTATGTATGACTACGCTTGCAATTTATTGTCACTGATGATGTCTATCCCAAGCATACTTTAAAGCATACTTTATTGTGATGCTATATTGTTTATGTTTGGGTCCTGCGTGACCAGGGCTTTCTTGCTGGCTGTTCTTTGGAGAATACTGCCTTCCTATTGTTATTGTATGACAAAAAAGAATCGAATAAAGAAAGATTACACATAAAAAACAGTGAGTAATTAATCGATCGAATTAGATCGATCACTTCATTAAGTGTTTTTGCTGAGTTTTCCCTGCCTAATCTCGCCCTCACAGCAGCTGCATCCTATCCCTACACTAATCAGAGCACAGTGACGTGCAGCACTACGTGACTCGAGCTTAAATAGAGGCTGGGTCACATGCTGCACTTGACCAATCACAGCCATGCCAATAGTAGGCATGGTTGTGATGGCCTGTTTGGGCAAGTAGTATGACGTTTGTTGATTGGCTGTTTTGCAGGCTTTCAAAATGCGCCATAGAAATCTCCGAACACCGAACCCGAACCCAAACTTTTACGTAACTATACAGTTCGGGTTCGCTCAACCCTAATTTTGATCATTAAAAATTGATATTAAGACGTGATATTAAAAATATTAGTGTTTGGCACTGTCCAGTTTATGTATACTTCCAATATAATCACTGCCACTATATAGTGTTGTATGGTAGCAGTTTAGTGGTATAGAGCACCGGCGGATGCACACTCCCACTGGTGCTGTTTTTACTACATTGTCGCTAGCTGCTCTCAGTTGTTTCCCTTGTATATTTAATTAATCTGTGCCCCTATACTGTGCTAAAAATACATTCAAATGCTGCCTCCCGACATGTTTTGCTGGTATACCGGTGTCTTCAGGGGATTGGCCAAGATATTGCTTATCAAAATAAAACTTAAGTTTAAAACAAATTAATAGATACATGTAGTCCAATGACTAAATGTAAATATACCCATTCCATCACGGTGCAAATTATCTGCAGAAAACAGTTTTTACCGCAGTGAAAAATTAGCTCAGTGATCTAGGAACCCAAGATTTAAGCCATGCATTAAACTCCCTAAGCTCCCGCTGACGGCCCTGTGTAGCGCATGGCTCAGGCAGTATTACAGAGAACATTACCCTGAAGGTCCTTCCCTTCAGCTTGGAGCCTAGTTCTTTAAAATTATTCCACCTAACATTTATTTTATCATTGGTATCAACATGGATCATTACAGCTAGGTTTTCCCCAGTCTCTCTCAGTAATTTAGCTACAGTTCCATTCTACCACATACCAAACCCTGGCACCAGGAAGATAGCAAATGATTTGGATGAGGCGGTCTTAACGACAAATTATTCTATTTGTCTTCTTGATTACAGATTCCACTATAACCACTAACTTTCAGGTCTACCTGCACTACCATCCCCCTGACTACTAGATGGGCTGTTCAACCGGCTGTTAGGGACAACAGTATCCACTAGTAGTGTTGAGTGCGAATATTCGTATTGCAAATATTAATCGGGAATATTTAGAATATAGCGCTTTATATTTGTAAAATTGAATATTTGCTTTTCTTTTCACACAGTACACTGATCCCTCCCTTCTTGTGGCTTGTGGGCCAATGAGAAGGCTACAATATTCTGTCACAGCTTAGCAACATAGGAAAGTTGCCTACCCCTTACTATATAAGAACCATACATGCTACAGACATAGTGCTGTGATGTCACAAATTCACAACAATACTTAGTGCACCAATTAGTGATGAGCGAACCCGAACTGTATAGTATTTTGGGGTGTTCGTGACACAGACCCAAACATTTACGTAAAAGTTTGGGTTCGTTGTTCGGCGATTTCTATGTCGCATTTTAAAAGCCTGCAAAGCAGACAATCAACAAGTGTCATACTACTTGCCCCAAGAGGCCATCACAGCCATGCCTACTATTGGCATGGCTGTGTTTGGCCAAGTGCAGCATGTGACCCATCCTCTATTTAAGCTGGAGTCACGTTGCGCCGCACATCACTCTGCTCTGATTAGTGTAGGGATAGGATGCAGCTGCTGTTAGGGCTAGATTAGGCAGGGATTAACTCAGCAAAAACACTTAATGAAGTGATCGATCTACAGCTGTGAATCATACAACTTCTGCTAGTTAATTGCTCACTGTTTTTAGGCTGCCCAGAGCGTTTTTCTGTCACTTTTTTCTGGGGTGATCGGCGGCCATTTTGTGTCTTGTGGTGCGCCAGCACAAGCTGCCACCAAGTCCATTAATCCATCAATAGTAAGGTTTTTTTTTGCTATATCCTACATCAGGGACTTGGATGTGCTTATTGTCACCCCTAGAAACTCAGGACAGAATTTTCTATATTTTATTAAAAGGTGAAATTCACTTTAAAAAATAGCAATCCCCTAAATCTGGTGTTCCAGCTGTGGCTAGCCAAGTATAATACTGTCTGGCAAAGAATATTTTTTTTTCTGGGGTGAAATTCAATTTCTAAATTAGCAATACCCTAAATCAGTGGTTTCTGCTGTGGCAGGACAAGTTTTATAGTGTCCGTCAAAGGATAGCTTTTGTTCTGGGGTAAAATTCAATTGCCAAAATATCAATACCCTAAATCAGTGGTTTCAGCTGTGGCTGGACAAGTTTCATAGTGTCCGTAAAAGTATAGCTTTGGTTCTGGGTTGAAATTCAACTACCAAAATAGCAATACCGTAAATCTGGTGTTCCGGCTGTGACTGGACAAGTTTCATAGTGTCCGTCAAAGGATATATTATTTTCTGGAGTGAAATTCTGTTGTAAAAATAGAAATACCGTAAATCTGTTGTTCCAGCTGTGACTGGACAAGTTTCATAATGTCTGTCAAAGGATATATTATTTTCTGGGGTGAAATTCAGTTGCAAAAATAGGAATACCGTAAATCTGGTGTTCCAGCTGTGACTGGACAAGTTTCATAGTGTCCGTCAAAGGATATATTATTTTCTGGGGTGAAATTCAGTTGCAAAAATAGAAATACCGTAAATCTTTTGTTCTAGCTGTGGTTGGACAAGTAGTTTAATAGTATCCGTCAAAGGATATATTTTGTTCTGGGGGGAAATTAAATTGCCAAAATAGCAATACCGTAAATCTGGTGTTCCAGCTGTTGCAGGCCAAGTGTAAATCTGTCTGTAAAAGAGTATATTACACTCAGCGTGCATCTTCAAGTGTATTTCTTTCCGTAAAAGGGTATTGTAACGGACCGTTACGCAAACAACTCCGTTTAGGCGATATTCCTTATTCAGACACACCGGCAGTTACTGCAAGCACCAATTACCCGAACTGCAAGCACTTGAATGCTCCATACTCCCGAACCGGAAACAGTATACAGCCGAACAGGAAAAACCCTAGGAACAGTTTACACTCCCGGCAGTCTCAATGTAACAGTATACACTCCAATTCCCCCCAAGAACGAGACGACAATTCGCTTGAGGGTTAAACAAACCACATGTACCGGCCCATACAGCCTCTTTTATTGCCATGTTCAGTCCAGAGGAACAGCCCCTGGACTTCTACATTAACCAATCATAAAATAACAAAGGAATGACCCTCCCGCACAGAGTACACATTCCCTCCCCTCGGCCTGTGATATAATTACCAAACACAATGGGCAAACTTATTATCAACGGCAGGAAAATATACAGTTTTATACAACATTCATAACTTCAAAACTATGCATGGGATTTCAATAAAAATTACATATTCATTCTCAATCTATTCAGGAGAACAACATGTCCAAAAATGGTACGAGTTATACCAGGGGTTCAGAAATTAGTAAAAAGTGTCTTTGTGACCTACTGCAGCATGTCTTTCCTGCCCAAACCAGTTCCACAGAGTCCTCTATCCTGGAGAAAACTGGGAAGTAATCCAATTATACCCCAGGACAGAGGCAAAACTCCATTGAGCACATGTTAGGGAAAAGACACAAAAATACACAAAAATACATAACTCCTATTATGCTGAACAGAACCCCCACATTCAGCCTATCCCCAGATGGCTTGGATCTGAGCCCTCAATATATCCGAACAGTGCTCAGATGCCACAAACACAGTCAAATCGCCATGGAGTTTAAGCTTAGCATGGGCTAATGAGAGGGGCCATAATCCTGGGGCAGCAGGTGGACAACCAGACTTCTCCAGCACCCAGTGGCGAGGTTGGTTTCGCCACAGGTATATTACACAAAGTGTTAAATTACGATTGCTGAAAGCATAATCCTTTAAATTTGCACGTACTATTGTGCATCTCATAGTGTGTTTCTGTCCGTAAAAGGGTATATTACACTCAAGGTGTAAATACAAGGCCTGATAGGGTCATCCTCAATAACTTCACACACTACCGTGCATCTCCAAGTGTATTTTTTTCCGTTAAAGGGTATATTACAGTAAGTGTTAAAATACAGCATAATCCTCTACATTTGCACACACTATTTTGCATCTCTAAGTGTATTTCTTTCCGTTAAAGGGTATATTACACAAAGTGTTAAAATACAAGTGATTAATTATTTATTAAACTAATGCCTAGACTAGGCTGTGCAACCTATCTTGACCCAGGTGTGGGATAAAACTTTACTTTTATTATATCAGATAAAATTAAATATCTAGTACGTATTTTATTTGGAACCAGAACATAATGATTAAAAATACAGTCACCACTCCACCAATATTTGCCGATGTCTACAGTAATAGGTGAAGGAGATGTGCACACTCTCCTGCCTATTCACTGTTATCTCAAGGCTCACTGGTGACAGTGTTTGTATAAGCAGTGGGGCTTGCTTTAGATCAGTAGCCAACTGCAACAGATACAATTCCTGAACCAGTAGCCAGAGGAGCACTATTGCTTACATGCTCTCCTCTGGCTACTGGTTCAGGAATAGTATCTGTTGCAGTTGGCTACTGATCAAAAGCAAGACCCACTGCTTATACAAACACTGTCACCAGTGAGCCTTGAGATAACAGTGAATAGGCAGGAGAGTGTGCACATCTCCTTCACCTATTACTGTAGACATCGGCACATATTGGTGGAGTGGTGACTGTATTTTTAATCACTATGTTCTGGTTCCAAATAAAATACGTACTAGATATTTAATTTTATCTGATATAATAAAAGTGAAGGTTTATCCCACACCTGGGTCAAGATAGGTTGCACAGCCTAGTCTAGGCATTAGTTTAATAAATAAGTATTTACAACCTTACCCGGGTTAGGTCTTTAGAATATTAAGTTAAAATACAAGTAATGAAAGCATAATCCTATATATTTTTCACATGCTACTGTGCATCTCCAAGTGTAAATCTGTCCATAAAAGGATACCTTTCATCCAGGGCCTAAATACTAGGCCTACAATAGATATTCCCCTAAATCTGTAGTTACTGCAGTGCCTGGATTAGTGTAATACATTACATAAATAGATAGCCAGATAGTGTTAGGTGCCTGTAAAAAAAGGCCTGAATTTGAATTCAATACATTGGACCAAATAATTTTTTTTATTATTGTGGTGAACAGTAACAATGAGGAAAACATCTAGTAAGGGCCCATCACTGGTGCGTGGCTGGGGGGAAACGGAGGACAATGACGATACGCCTCCCACAGAAGACAGCTTGTCCTTACCTCTGGGCAGCATCGCACACATGAATAACTACATGCTGCAGTGCCTGCGCAACAACAGCAGAGTTGCCTACATTTTAACATGTGCGGACTACTGGGTTGCCACCCTGCTGGATCTCCAGTACAAAGTCAATGTGCCCATCTTACTTCCTGCACTGGAGAGTGATAGGAAGATGCGCGAGTACAAGCGCACGTTGGTAGACGCGCTACTGAGAGCATTCCCAAATGTCACAGGGGAACAAGTAGAAGCCCAAGGTGAAGGCAGAGGAGGAGCGAGAGGTCGCCAACGCAGCTGTGTCACGGCCAGCTCCTCTGAAGGCAGAGTTAGCATGTGGAATAGTTTTGTCACCACGCCAAAGCTAACTGCACCACCACATGATACGGAACGTGTTAGCAGGAGGCAGCATTTCACTAACATGGTGGAACAGTACGTGTGCACACCCCTCCACGTACTGACTGATGGTTCAGCCTCAACATCTGGGTCTCCAAATTGTCCACGTGGCCAAAGCTAGCCTTTTATGCCTTGGAGGTGCTGGCCTGCCCAGTGGCCAGCGTTTTGTCTGAACGTGTATTCAGTACGGCAGGGGGGCAACATTTCTGAGAAACGCAGCCGCCTGTCCACAGCCAATGTGGACAAGCTGACGTTCATAAATATGGACCTACTGTATCCATCCCTTGTGCAGATTAGACATTTATAACTACCTCCCCTTAACCATATATTCTTGGACTCCAGGGCACTTCTTCATTCAACCCACTTTTTTTAATTTTACCATTATATTGTGGGGCAACCCAAAGTTCAAAGAACCTCTCCTCTGTCTGGGTGCCAGGGGCCTAAATATCATAAAGTGGCCTGTTCCAATGGTGGGTGACATGAAGCCTGATTCTCTGCTATGCAACCTCTCTCCTCTGTCTTGGTGCCGGGGCCTAAATATCTGAAAGTGGCCTGTTCCAGTGGTGGGTGACATGAAGCCTGATTCTCTGCTATGCGACCTCTCTCCTCTGTCTTGGTGCCGGATATCTGAAAGTGGCCTGTTCCAGTGGTGGGTGACATGAAGCCTGATTCTCTGCTATGGGACCTCTCTCCTCTGTCTGGGTGCTGGGGCCTAAATAACTTAAAGTGGCCTTCTCCAGTGGTGGGTGATATGATGCATGATTTCTTGCTGTGGGACCTCTCTCCTCTGTCTGGGTGCTGGGGCCTAAATAACTGAAAGTGGCCATTTCCATTGGTGGGTGACATGAAGCCTGATTCTCTGCTATGGGACCTCTCTCCTCTGTCTGGGTGCTGGGGCCTAAACAAGTAAAAGTGGCCTTCTCCATTGGTGGGTGACATGAAGCCTGATTCTATGCTATGGGACCTCTCTCCAATTGATATTGGATAATTTTAATTTATTTTATTTAATTTTAATTAATTTCCCTATCCACATTTGTTTGCAGGGGATTTACCTACATTTTGCTGCCTTCTAGCTCTCTAGCCCTTTACTGGGCTATTTTACAGCCTTTTTAGTGCCCAAAAGTTCGGGTCCCCATTGACTTCAAAGGGTTCGGGTTCGAGGTGAAGTTCAGGTTGAGTTCGGATCCCGAATCTGAACATTTTCGGGAAGTTCGGACGAACTTCTCGAACCCAAACATCCAGGTGTTCGCTCAACTCTAACACCAATCACTAATATGTAGTTAGACATGTGAAGTTGTATGTATTGCGAATTTTCGCAATCGCAAATATTTTATAACACTCTATCTGCATATAAAGATATTGTTCTGACATGCATGTGAAATTTAATCAAATACACTGCTGTAATGTCAAATTACTTACAGTGATCAATAGTTCTTTCTCATTGTCACGAAAATTGCTTCTCACCATCTTTTCCAATCTTCTCAAATTTCAAGTAGTTTGCCCCTTTTGCGCATGTGCATTAACCATCTCTGGACCGCCGCACGCAGATACACGTGATCGCGGCGACCCAGTTACTCCTCGTTGACGCGTCGGCGCGTCATCTCACGAGAGTCGAGATTCCTGTGAGCACGTGCGCGGGCGCTCACAGGATCGCGTCGGCAGGAAGTTTAACTACAGCCTGCCAGCGCTGATCATGCTCTGGCAGGCTGTAGTAGTTAAAAAAAATCGCATATCAGACACTGTTTTGTTAACAGCGTCTGATATACCTGCTGCCTGCTCCTCTGGTGGTCCCTTTTGTTTGGGACCACCAAAGGAAACATATGTAAGTGCTCCAATCACCACAATTGCGGAATAGATGCGGACATTTTTGCGGATGTGTGAATGGGGCCTTACTTCGCAAGCACTCCTATGTCCTTTCCCCTCTTTTTTTTTTTTTTTTTTTTGCACATTTTTGGGCAGAGATTTTTTCATCCACATTGATCGATGTGAATTAAGAAATCTGTGCCGTTCATTTTTTCTTTGAGCCCAGAGGCTGAACGGAAAAAAAAAATCTCATCACCCGTATGCTCAATATAAGGAGAATAGCAGAAACTCCTAATGCTGGCCATACATGTAATGATTGCGGAGACCCTCAAATGCCAGGGCAGTACAAACACCACACATGTCACAACATTTTATAAAGAAGACACCCCAAGGTATTCCGTGAGGGGCATGGCGAGTTCATAGAAGATTTTTTTTTTTGCCACAAGTTAGCGGAAATAGATTTTTTTTTTTCTTACAAAGTCTCATATTCCACTGACTTGTGCCAAACAAAAAAATCTTATATGAACTCGCCATGCCCCTCACGGAATACCTTGGGGTGTCTTCTTTCCAAAATGGCATTTTAGGGGCCCTAAAGCGTGAGAAGAAGTCTGGAATCCAAATGCGTAAAAATGCCCTCCTAAAAGGTACTCATTGGAATTTGGGCCCCTTTGCGCACCTAGTCTGCAAAAAAGTGTCACACATGTGGTATCACCGCACTCAGGAGAAGTAGGGCAATGTGTTTTGGGGTGTATTTTTACATATACCCATGCTGGGTGAGAGAAATATCTCTGTAAATTGACAACTTTGTATATAAAATTTTAAAAAGTTGTCATTTACAGAGATATTTCTCACATATATGTAAAAATACACCCCAAAACACATTGCCCTACTTCTCCTGAGTACGGTGATACCACATGAGTGACACTTATTTGCAGCCAAGATACGCAAAGGGGCACTAATTCCAATGAGTACCTTTAGGATTTCACAGGGCATTTTTACGCATTTGGATTCCAGACTTCTTCTCACGCTTTAGGGGCCCCTAAAATGCCAGGGCAGTATAAATACCCCACAAGTGACCTCATTTTAGAAAGAAGACACCAAAGGGTATTCCGTGAGGAGCATGGCGAGTTCATAGAAGATTTTTTTTTTTTGGCACAAGTTTGCGGAAATATTTTTTTTTTCTTACACTGACATATTCCACTGACTTGTGACAAAAAATACAATTTTACAAGTACTCACCATACCCCTTACAGAATTCCTTGGGTTGTCTACTTTCTAAAATGGGGTCACTTGTGGGGTATTTATACTGCCCTGGCATTTTAGGGGTCTCTAAAGCGTGAGAAGAAGTCTGGAATCCAAATGCATAAAAATGCCCTGTGAAATTCTAAAGGTAATCATTGGAATTTGGGCCCCTTTGCGCATCTTGGCTGCAAAAAAGTGTCACTCATGTGGTATCCCCGTACTCAGGAGAAGTAGGGCAATGTGTTTTGGGGTGTATTTTTACATATAACCATGCTGGGTTAAATTTTTTATACAAAGTTGTCAGTTTACAGAGATATTTCTCTCACCCAGCATGAGTATATGTAAAAATACACCCCAAAACACATTGCCCTACTTCTGAGTACGGGGATACCACATGTGTGACACTTTTTTGCAGCCTAGGTGCGTCATGGGGCGTAAAGTCCAACAAGTACTTTTAGGCTTTACAGGGCTGCTCATAATTTAGCCCCGCCCAAAATACCACCAAATGAAAGCTCTATTAGTGAGAAGAAAATGAGGTAAAATTAATTTGGGTGGTAAGTTGTATGACCGAGCAATAAACCGTGAAAGTAGTGTAGTGCAGAATTGTAAAAAGTGGTCTGGTCATTAAGGGTGTTTAAGCTAGGGGGGCTGATGTGGTTAAGCAAATTTTACAAAAGAAAGGCAGGGAGGCAGTGCCAATAAAGTAGTGGAGGAAAAAAAGGTTCTTGTAAGCCATGTTGTGGCAGTGCAAACACATGCTTTTGAATCACTTCTGTTACAGTAGCTGTAGAATGAGTGTGTCACTATAAAAGCTCAGTTCAGTCTTCAGTTATTTGGTCAGTTACGGGTAGTGATGAGCAGTAGTGTTGAGCGCAAATATTCGAATTGCAAATTTTTATTGCCAATATCGCAACTTCGATAATTCACGAACCACTTTTGTTTGACGTGGGGTGCGTCAAAAACTCGGGATAGAGCACCTTTTCTAATTCAAAAGCTGAGTGAGCCACCTAATCAGTATATTTACCAATATTTAGAATATAATGATATATATTCGCTATTTCGAATATTCGCCATTTTTCCAATATCTGAAAGGCGAAAACATGATTTGTCCCTGCTTCTTTCTTGTGGGTCAATGAGTCATTGGCCCACAAGCAACTTAAGCAGGAAGGAATCATGTTTTCATTTTCAATGGGAATCCATCAACCCAACTCTAACTTTAATTCTCAATGCAAGTATATGTTTGCATCGCAAATTAAACTTAGAGCTGGGTTCCTAATGGTTGTTGCTAGAATATAAAGATTGAGAATATAGCGCTATATCCTCAATCTTCGTCAATTATAGCAATGCAACCGTTAGGCACCCAGCTCAAATTCGCTTGAATTCGCGATGAGTGTATATGTTCGCATCGCGAATTTAACTTTGAGCTGAGCTCCTAATGGTTGGTTGGTTGAACTTGCTACTTGCTGGAATATAACGAAGATTGTGAATATAGTGCTATATTCGTGAATTTGTGATATTCGGAATATTCCAGCAAGCCAACCTTTAGGAACCCAGCTCTAAGTTGAATTCTCAATGCAAGTATTACAGGTTATATTAATCGCAATGCGAATTCAACTTAGAGGTGAGTTCCTAATGGTTGGCTTGCTTCTTTTCTATCTTATGACCGAGTTGACCAAGACAACCCATTGAATGAACCTAATAGTATACTGCCCTTATGCAGTGCGATTCACGCACATATGTAATTGCCGATTTTTCGCATGACACAAACTATCTTACATACAGAGGGCAATTATAAATCAGTAATGAGAATTGTAACTGTGATGTATAATTTTCCTCTTTATGTAGGAAACTGTATTTTATGTCATGCGAAAAATCCGGCAATTACATATGCGCGTGAATCAAACCGCATAAGGGGAGTATGACATAGTGTTCATTCAATGGGTTGTCTTGGTTGGTTTACTCGAATGGACGAATATTGCGAATATAGCACTATATTCGCTATTTTCTCTATTTTCGTCTATTCGACCCAGCAAGCCAACCTAATAGTATACTGCCCTTATGCAGTGCGAATCACGCGCACATGTAATTGCCGATTTTTCCCATGACACAAACTATCTTACATACAGAGGACAATTATAAATCAGTAATGAGAATTGTTACTGTGATGTATAATTCCCCTCTTTATGTAGCAAACTGTATTTTATGTCATGCGAAAAATCGGCAATTACATATGCGCGTGAATCGCACCGCATAAGGGGAGTATGACATTGTGTTCATTCAATGGGTTGTCTTGGTTGGTCTACTCGAATAGACAAATTTTGGAATATAGCACTATATTCGCTATTTCTCTATCTTCTGATTCACGCGCGTATGTAATTGCCGATTTTTCTCATGACATAGAATACAGTAAAGAGGAAAATTATACATCAGTATTCAGTAATTACAATAATTTTGAATACAATATTTGCATTTTTGTAATCGCGTAGGGGCATCAAGCTATTTTCATACAGGTTTTGCTTGGTAGAATTTTCGAATATGTAGAATATAGTGATATATTATCCATGCAAATTTTTATTTTTATTTTTTTTCCCTACAGTGCATGAGGTGACTCATCATTATCATTTTCCCTCCCTTCTCCTAGCTTGAATAGCCAATGAGAAGGCTTTGTCACAGCTTAGCAACATCCCTAGCAACCAATAGTAAACTAGACTACCCCTTCACTAAGTGACAACATCACCCAGCAGCCATTTTGTGGTGTTGGATTTGTTGGCGCTTGGAGCTGTGCTATTTTGCCTGCTGGGCGATCTATATTATCTGAATTTAATTTATAATATTCTAGTTAGTTAGTTTCAGGTAATGATTAGGGAATAGTGTAGTTTTATAGCTGATAGGGTCAAAATAATTTGAGATAGTTTAGTAGAGTTAGCAGAAAAATATAGTTAGTGTTAGGGCCTAGTGTAGCAGATAGGGTTCAGTGCAGGGTTAAGTGTAGGGCATCAAGTTAGGTAGGTAGCTGTAATATATAAGATAGATAGATAGATAGATAGATAGATAGATAGTTAGATAGTTAGATAGTGCTTGATAGTTTAGATTAGGTATTAGGGCTACAGTTAGGGAATAGTAAAGTTTTTCAGGGCAGCGTGTAGTTTAGGTTAGTTAGTGATATAGTATAGTGTAGGGTCTATCTGTCTGTTTTGTCTGTCAGTTAGTATCCGTCCAGTTAGTGTACTACTTTTTTTTCCCATTATTTCACAATAAAAAATACAAAAAACAGTTCATAGGTTTATGTGTTTAGTGTAGTTTCTTCTGTACTGCGTTAAAAAAAAACTTCTTCTAGTCTCTGTGTGTCAGTTACTGTTTGTGTCAGGTTAAAAAAAGAGTTTACGTTTTAAGTGTTTGGCATTTAGTGTAGTTTTGTTAGATCTCCGTTAAAAAAAAAAAAAGTTTTTTAGTCTCTGTGTGTCAGTTAGTGTCTGTCTCAGGTTAAAAAAAAAAAGTTTTAAAGTTTTACGTGCTTTGTGTTTAGTGTAGTTTTGTCAGTCCTCCGTTAAAAAAAAAAAAAAAAGTTTTTGACCCATCGTCCCCACCCCAATAAAGTTTTCCCTAATCCCCAGCATGAGTGTACTGGGCCGTGCAGGCAGCCGTGGATGTGGTCGGGGTAACAGGGGAGTTGGTTCCCGCGCTGGACCACTTCCAGCACGGGGCCGCTCCTCAAGCCACTGACAGGCAGGCGCAGGTGGCAGGGGTGTCCGCCTGATCCGTGACTTTTTGACAAGTGGCAGCCGGCCCATTACTTCACAGGATGCAGAGGCTGTCTTTGCTCTTGTGGCCGATTCTAGTGCCACGGAGTCCTCTGACCCGGCTGCCAGCAACTGCAGCACTCCGCCTCCTATAGAACCAACCCCCATCTCCCAAGAATTGTCCCCTCTCATGTTCGAAGACTTTGAGACTGAGAGGGACATCTTGGGGGAGGCAATGCAGGAGGCGGAAATACTGTTCAGCCCTGCGGATGGGCAGGACCTGTTGGAAGGGATTGGGGATGAGGAGGGGCCTATAAATCACCCTGTAAAATCCCTTCCAACTGGTGCGGGTTGTGTTAGCCACACAACCCCTGCACCTATTCAGACCCAGGCGTCAGCGAGGGGACAGCGGAGCCCAGTCAGGGGCTCCATGTTAGCTGTTCCCGTCAGTCCACCACAGGTTGGCCCTGGGTCTGACATATCAGGGGGCGAAGAGGAGGGTGACCCAGGTGACGGCAGCATCGATGAAGGTAGGCACCCGAGGCAAATGGTGCGCCAGGTCACCAGGGAGCCCAGTGTCAGGGGCTCCACTGGTAATGGCAGCAAGAGTAGGCAGCAGCAGCCAGCTCCACCTGTGCGCATCGAGCCCGAACAGGCGCAAGCCAGCACCACCCCATCTGACAGGAGGTCAGTGCAGAAGTCGCCTGTTTGGGCTTACTTCACCCTGGCAGCAGATGATGTCACAGTTTGCATTTGTAAGCTGTGCCATGCTAGGGTGAGGAGAGGGAGATCTATGGCTCGGCTGGGTACCACGGCCCTCAACCAGCACATCCGAGTAAACCACTGGCGGGAGTGGGAACAGATGTGGGGTGGTCAAAGCAGCAGCGCCACCAGCAGTGTGCAGGAGACAGCAGCTCCTGCCACTGTACTGAAGCCACCCCAACCCCTTTCACCAACTCATTCCCACTCCCCCTCTCCCTCTAATAGAGGTACTGGTATCGGCAGCCATACCTCTGCCTCCACTGCACCCTTCTCTGCCGTCCGGCGCCAGCCATCTATTGCAGATGCATTTGAACGCACTGTGCCCTATGCCCCCGGAGACCGTCGCGTGCGTTCACTCAATGGGCTCCTGGCAAGGATTATCGCCCAACATCTGGATTCGGACCCGTCTGTCCACAGAACATTGGAGCAGGCCCAACCCAGATGACGTGTCCCCAGCCGCCATTACTTTAACAGGACTAGCGTCCCTGCCCTACGCCAGCACATTGTGCAGAATGTATCCCTGTCGCTGGATCATGCTGTCAGCGACAGGGTGCATCTCACAATGGATGCCTGGACCAGCAGGCATGGGCAGGGATGCTATATAAGCTTCACAGCCCATTGGGTGTCCCTCCGAAGCGCCGGGGAGGGATTGGCGTCATCTGATTTTGTGGTGCCGCCCCTGGGTGTCCAGGGGAGAACTGCTGCTCTCCCGCAAGCCACTGTCTCCACAGCTGCTGAGCCCCCCAGCAAGCGTCCCCGTTGCTACGCAAGTGTGGGGCACGTCCGCTGCCAGGCCGTGCTCCAGCTTGTGAGCCTAGGCGACCGGAGACACACTGGATCTGATGTTCTGTCCGCACTACAGGCTCAGGTTCAGAAGTGGCTGACACCCCGAAGGCTCCAGGCAGGTCTGCTTGTCTGTGACAACGGCAGCAACCTACTCGCCGCCCTTCATGTTGGCAGTCTGACCCACATGCCATGCATGGCACATGTCCTCAACCTAGTGGTACAGAAGTTCCTTCGTATGTACCCAGGGTTGATTGACATTGTGCTGAGGGTACGTAGGATTGCCGCCACATCCCTGTCCAAACTACAGAGGGACAACAGCCTGCCCCCCCACAGGCTGATTGTGGACAGTGTGATGCGGTGGAACTCCACCCTCCACATGCTGGAGAGGTTGTGGGAGCAGCGACAGGCGGTGAGGGAATACCTGCTGGACCTAGGCACTCCAGGGCCAACCAACCCACTCCCATACATCACTAATGCAGAGTATGGACAGATACAGCAGGTCTGCCACATGCTGGCCCCATTCGAGCAGGCGACAAAGATGGTCAGCGGGGAGCATGTTGGTCTGAATGACGTGCTCCCCCTAGTGTTCCTGCTAAACAGGACACTAGATCGCCTGCTCGAAGCTGGGGAGAGTGCCTTGGTGGAGAATGAAGAGTCGACCATGCTCCACCAGGACCAGGCCCAGGACGAGGAGGAGGAGAAGGAGGAGGATGAGGAATCAGTGCACATCCAGGAGTCTGGGCCTGGTCAGGAGGGAGAACCGGTGCTGGGGGCACCGTTAGTCCGGGGGTGGGGCATTTCTGACCGGGAGCAGCAGCATCAGCAGCAGGAGGACCAAGAGGTCATTGTCCCGGGCAGTCATAAAGAGTCACAGCAGGCTGTGCTCTTCCTCATGGCTGCCCATATGCTGCGATGCCTCAGGAGGGACCCCCGGATCAAGAAATTTAAGGAGAGGGATGACATTTGGTTGGCCTCCCTTTTAGACCCTCGCTGAAAGGGGAAACTGGAGCAGATCATCCCAGCCAGCCGGAGGCAGGCCCGTCTTGAAAAATTGCGGTTCTGTCTGATCCGCCGGCTGGAAGAGGCAAACCCTCGGCCTTAAGCTCCAGTTCTCCCCACCCATCTCACCCAGCAGGCGGCTGGCACCAGCAGCACCAGCCGAGCAGGTGACCTTCTGGGTGAGATAAGGCTCTTCTACTAGTCTGCGCGACCCAGTACCAGCAGCATCAGCATCAGTCACCACCAGCGGCTGGCCTGCATGGTGGCAGATTACATGGGGTCGGTAGGTGCTTCCGACAGCATGACCACCGACGACACAATGGAGTACTGGGTTGCCAGGCTGGACACCTGCCGTGAGCTCGCTCAGTATGTGCTGGATTTACTATCTTGCCCCCCCTCCAGCGTACTGTCTGAGCGGGCATTTAGCGCAGCAGGTGGGGTGGTCACGGACAAGCGGATCCGTCTGTCCATAGACTCCGTGGACAGACTCACATTCATTAAGATGAATGAGTCCTGGATCGGCAGTGACTTCACTGTGACTTCCTGGATCGGCAAGTGACTTCCCTTGTCCATCCCTCTCCTTTGCTCTCCCTCCCAAACTCCGTTGTTTTTTAATTGTTCCCTCTGTTTTTAACTTTTTATGAATTAATTTTATTATTTATTTATTGATATTTATTCGATCAATATTTATTGTCAAGTTTATATCATGTATATATTCAGGGAAATAGAAAGAAGCCCATAGAAAAAGGCTACGACGTCCGCGCTGGTTTAGACAGATTACTTATCTTATATGTGTAAAAAAGGAGGTAAAGATAAATAAATAGTAACCGTAGACCTATTCACATATCAAAGGTAAATGCTTGTAGGGCTACAAATACCTAGTTCTGTATTCTCATATACTGATCACCTGTACAGAGATATTATCCACTGTATCTCAATTGTTCAGTACCTGTCAATTGTTCAGTTCAAGACTTTATGTTTTGTCCGTTGTTCTGTACCGGGTCCTCTGATGAAGGTAAGGCTCAACCTTCTAGCGTGGCGGCGCCGGCGGCGGCGCACACGCGCGGAGCAGGGCGTTGCTGGGAGATGGTTGGAGCTAGTGACGTCACTGCTAGTACGGAAGCTTAGGAAGGACTGAAGACCTGGCTGGAGGTCTTCAGTCCTTCCTAAGCTTCCGTACTCAGCAGTGACGCCACTAGCTTCCAACCATCTCCCAGCAACGCCCTGCTCCTCGCGTGTACGCGCGCCGGCCGGGGCGCCGCCACGCTAGAAGGTTGAGCCTTTACCTTCACATCAAGGAGGACCCGGTACAGAACAAACGGACAAAAACATAAAGTCTTGAACTGAACAATTTGAAAGGTACTGAACAATTGAGAATACAGTGGATAATTATCTCTGTACAGGTTGATCAATATATGAGAATACAGAACTAGGTATTTGTAGCCCTACAAGCATTTACCTTTGATATGTGAATAGGTCTACGGTTACTATTTATTTATCTTTACCTCCTTTTTTACACATATAAGATAAGTAATCTGTCTAAACCAGCGCGGACGTCGTAGCCTTTTTCTATGGGCTTCTTTCTATTTCCCTGATTGTATCACACCCTGGTCGAGACAGCAGACCTGTTAGGCGTCCAGCAGCGGACACTCGCTCTCTTGTGTTTAACGGAGGAGTGTATTTGTGGGAGCGCAGGTGTACACTTAATTCATCATGTATATATTAATTTAATTTTTTAATTATGAATTTGTTTTGAACATGTTGAGTTACATTTGGGCCTTTAAACATAATGTCTGCTGCTGTCTGTGCTGCTGAATTTGGCCAAGCTACATGTGGCCATGATAATACACCACTTCTTAAAACCTGGTTGGGAACTGAGGTCACGACCTAGCAGCCAATCCTTTACAGCTTTACAGTTTAAGCATTCCCCTACAAAATTTTCCCCGCTGCCTGTGATACAATTACCTTACACAGTGGGTTGATGTAATTATCACAGGCAGGAGAATACATAGTTTTAAACAATGTCTTCTGTCCTGGAGACAACAGAGGAGTAATTCAATTATCTCTCAGGACAAAGGGAAATCGCCAATACACACGTGGGGACAATAGGACAGACAGGGGTCAAGTCCTGGGAAAAAAAGTGTGGGAACTCACCCAAGTGCCTCCGTATAACGTCACGGCGCGTGGCGTACGCAAAGGGCAGGGGAGTACAGGAGGAGGAGCAAGCACCTAGGTTTTAGAGGGGGACAATAAGAAAAAAATATTTTTTATTACACCTCAGGTCAGACCACCAAACAGACCCCAATGTTAATCAGACCTCAGCTAACAGCACTAATAAGATGCCCAATGTTAATAAGACCCCAATAAGACCTCAGATCACACCTCAGCTCAGACCCCAATATGAATGACCCCCAATCAGACCTCAGATAAGACCTCTTCACCAGCCCCCAGTGCCTCTCCACCAGCCCCCAGTGCCTCTCCACCAGCCCCCAGTGCCTCTCCATCAGCCCCCAGTGCCTCTCCATCAGCTCCCAGTGCCTCTCCATCAGTCCCCAGTGCCTCTCCATCAGCCCCCAGTGCCTCTCCATCAGCCCCCAGTGCCCCCTCAATCAGCCCCCAGTGCCCCCTCCATCAGCCCCCAGTGACCCCTCCATCAGCCCCCAGTGACCCCTCCATCAGCCCCCAGTGACCCCTCCATCAGTCACCAGTATCCCCTCCATCAGCCACCAGTGCCCCCTCCATCAGCCATCAGTGCCCCCTCCATCAGCCCCCAATGCCTCTCAACAGCCCCCAGTGCCCCCTCCATCAGCCCCCAGTCAGTGCCTCTCACCAGCCATAAAATATAAAACAAAAAAAACACTTACCCTCTCCTGCTCCTGGACGCCGCCGCTCCTCTCTTCTTGGTTCTCAGCTGTGCTGTGAAGGCTGCGCACAGCTTGAGGTCACAAAGCGCCACATGCCTGTGCGCAGCCCTGACAGCCGACAGCCGAGAATCAGGAAGCCGTGAGTACAAAGTCTTCAACACTTCCTGGTCATTTTGCCCTGAAAGGGAATGGCGTTCCTGCTGTGAAAAAAGTGCAAGAACGCCGTTCCCACCCATTCCCCCTGGACTCGAGCCCTGAGGACAGACATCACTATTCAAATATACAATGTCCCAACCATTACAGTAAATATAGACATTTAACATATCCCCAGATGGCTTGGATCTGAGCGCTCAATATATCCAAACAGAGTTTAGATGCCACAAACACAGTCAAATCACCATGGGGTTTAAGTTTAGCATGGGCTGATGAGAGGGCCCATAAACCTGGGGCAAGAGGCTGGCAACCAGGCTTTTCCAGCACCCAGTGGCCAGGTTGGTTTCGCCACACTGCCGTTGATGCTGCTACATGTCATGAAAATTTTGAGTTACATTTGGGCCTTTTTAACATAACGTCTGCTGCTGCCTGTGCTGCCAAATTGGGCCAAGCTACATGTTGCCCTGATAATACACCACTCCTTAAATAATGCCGTTGATGCTGCTGCATGTCATGAAAATGTTGAGTTACATTTGATCGCACAGGGAACAATCATAGAGTCCAGACCTTCACACCTTTTTTAAAGTAAAATTTCAATTGGGTTATTTTATTTTTTATTATAAACTGGTGTTTATAAAAGTGTACTTACCTGCAAGTGCCTGCCGTTATTCTGCCTAGTTACAAATGGAAACTTATGAGTCAGCATTCTAGTACTGTGTTAACTCTAGATGCTGTATGTCCTGATCGTGCGTAGACAACCATCATAGACCTGATTTTATCTTTTGCACTTTAACAAGTATAGAATTATGAATTCTCTTAACCTGGTTTGCATGTTTCATATTCTCGCATGTGCTTAGCTTATTTATGTAGTGTCAATATTTAGACATAAAAATATTTATTTTAATAATCTTGTTAAAAAGACATTTTCTCTAGTGTTGTTCGGCTTCATTCACAAAATGAAATGATTTTACTTTATTTTAAATTAAGTGTGGTTTGGGGCGGCTATGTTGTGGTTCACGCTGTAGCACGGTGTGGACCGCATGTGGCCTTCCCTTGTCAAAAGGTCTTGTGCAGTTGGCATTGTACAGGACTGATTGATGAACCTACGAAAATTTATATATATATTTTTTTTTGTCACACGGATTTAGGATCCAACACGGTGTTGTCTGTCATTCTGGGAGGGATGGCTGACTTCCGTGTTGACCTCTCTACATGGTTGGGTGTGACTGGCGTTATACTCATCCGTGTGGAAATCCGGTTTTGTGAATGGAGCCGTGTAGCAACATGTAAATATGTATAGGTACTTTTCTTGTTTATGTTACTTATTGGCAATTATGTAATGAGGATTTGCACATGCTAATTATATATAACCACTGCTTTAAGATTTTAAGTATAAACTGTGTACTATATGATGTTCTTGGAGCCATGTCACCGGTTAGAGAATTTATATAATCATAGTCATGTAATCAATCATATGTTTCTATCTATACGGCGGAAGCAATGCTACAACACGCAAAGTATAAAAAAATTGGACGCTATCAAAGATCCATGCTGGTTAGTTCTTACCCCTACCATTTTATTGTTCCAACATTGTTCCATTTTTTTGTTTTATATTTCTGATAACAAGATTTGATTGTAAATACATTTTTGGAATTTGTAAAAGTTTATAATTTTGCTAATTTGATAAATCAAGTTTTTTTGTAGTTATTATTACTCTGTTCAAGTTTTGCATTTTAATAGTTAATTGATTGATGAAAAAATACATTTATTATTTACGATAATTTGAAATTTATGTTACTACATAAAATAATTTAGTTACTAGGAAAATTAACCAAAAAGTTTATTTTAAATGTAACTCTGGACTATTAGAACACTTTGTTTTGTACTTAATATTTAATACACAACCGTTACCAATGACTACTACTATTGCGATCTATTTGAGTTATGTGTAGGCCTCATACTACCCAATTTCTATATACCTGCTGTATGTCAGGATACTGATGAGTTTGGGAACGGACTCTAGGGGCCTTTACTTAAAAAAAATGTTTAACAATTATACTAAAAACTAAAATTTTTAGAAAAAAAATAAAACTAAACAATATAATTACAAATCAATAAGAAAAATATAATTGAACAAATCTTAATAGGGCAATGCCCTAATTTGTTTAACAATTTTTTTTAGATGGCCAATGGCCTTGGCATGCCTCTCCTCCATTTCTCTCATGCTGTTGGAAAACTTGAGCTTGAGTTCCCACAGCTTCCGGAGATGCTGCTCCCGGAAGGCCTTTACCGCTTTCTGGTGCTCTTGCTCCAGCTCATTGATTTTTTTTGTTGCATTTCTTTCAATACTGTAAAAAAATAAAAACAATAAATAAATAAAATAGACGGTGTCGTTTCAGAAGAAACCACAGGATGTTGGTTTGAAATCCGATTGGCTCTTGGTGGCTCCACCCACTTTTTAGAATTTTAATCCCAGTCCTCCAGTGACCAACCTTGCAAAGTTTGAAGACTGTGCCAATAAAAGTCTAAGAGCAGCGGCAGTTTGAATTTTTCCCATTTAAACAAATGCCTGAAATTTGATTGAGATTTGTAGACTCCACCCACTTTTTTATAAATTTTCACACTGAAGTCAACAGTGAAAATTTGATTGGTTGTTTGTGGCTCTGCCCACTTTTTAACGTCCCCCAAATTTGACACAAATTTTCAGGGTGACCCCATGACTAAGTGACCCAAGTTTGGTGACTTTAACTTGAAAGCTGAAGGAGTGACAAAACTTATCAGTTTTCCTATGAAAGTCGATGGGACAAAATGGGGTCTCCTGGGGGCCGCTCCAGGGGCCCGGAGGGTGGGATCGGTTAACAAAGCACAAGCAAAGTTTGGTAATTGTACTCCTAAAACTGTGGGAGGAGTAGCGTATAGAAAATTGCAAAATTTTCATTGGCCAATGGTATCTCCGCCCACTTTGGGGTGACCCCTCCACCAAATATACCCATTTATTTGGGTTGACACCAACAATATCTGGTCCGAGTTTGGGGAATAATCATGGCTGCTCGGTATGTCTCAATGGGAATGTATACCTCGGTGAATCAGTACGCCTGTAACTATAGTTTTCAGGGAGGTTTTCTTTGGAAATTATTTTGGGCCTGGGTTTTAATAGTCAGAGACATTGTGTGGGACAGGTCACACCTGTACTACATATTGTGGTTTTCATAACATTGTGGTTAAAAAGGCTGTTAAAATACAGCGTGGATAGGCGATCGGAATGCGGAACAATCATAGAGGGGAACCAGACATCTGGAAGACTGTAAAGAGTGTTGAGATAGTACTTCTTTGTTATCCCGCTTGTACCGAACTGTAAGTGTGGGACTATATGTTCTCCGATATGTGTGGGCTGAAGAAAGATTATTAGTAAAGCTTTAACATGCTTATTGTTTGCTCCAAAAAAGTATGTCTGTGGTGAAGACTAAACTGACACGTGTGTGTGTGAACAGTGAATGAGTGAAAACAGCCACAGCACATACTTACACTCCTTGTGGGGGGTGGTAATCAGCTCCTCCTCCTCCTCCTCCTCGTCCCCATCATCATCCACTTGAGGGGGTGAGGCGGGTTGGCATGAAGGTCCACCCTCCACTGACTCCTCTGGGGGGCTAGGGGCATGCTGTTGCCCTAAGGGGCCGGCCTCCTCCTCCTCCGACGCTGAGACATCCCACAACGGCTGTCTGGGAGGCCTGTGCCTGACAGCAGGCAAAGGAACACCTATAATAACAAATTTTACTACTTTTAGAAAAAAATCTGAAAACAAAAATGTACATATGCTTTACATTACTTTTGTATCTTTATTCCAACAATCAGTAATCATTATACCTGGACATTTTTTGTCCCAGATCTCGCGGATTCTTCCCTCATGCCTCCTATTCAGGTCCGACCATTTTTTTAAAATGGCCAGATGCCTGTGTTTCCCATCAAAATCGCGCCACAGTTCATATCCGATCCTGCGGACAATTTTGTTTTTCTCAGCATGGGGGCCGGTCTGGTCGTAGCCCTGCTCCAACATGCGCTGCAGTATAAAAAAAAAAGCATATAATCAGATTTTATAACTGTAACTTTAAATCTAATATTTCACTTTCAAACACAAATAATTTTTGGTTTGGTGGTTGAGATGATGAATAAATGTTGGTGACTATGGCTAAGGCAGCGCACGGCGAGAGGTTGCCCGGGCTTAAACTACGTCATGCAGAGCTTTCAGTTAGACTGTCTCTCGCCGTGCGCTGCCTTGCTGCTGCTGCACCGCCGCCCCCGCCACCATTATAGTCAATAGGGACGAAGCGTCAGCTGAAAGGCCGCAGTTTGAGAATGCCTGCTATTGACTGTTTATGTGTGTGTGTGTTGGGGTGGGGGGTGGTCAGAGGTGGTGTGGGTTTGAGGGGAGGTCTGGTGGTATGTAGTGGTGGGTATATTGTATGAGGCGGAAGATTAGATGTGCAATGTAAATCATATATAGAATAGATTTGTCTGCTATCCGTTTTTTTTTAACCATTAGAAAACGTAGTGTGGTGCAGGATATGCTCGAACCCACATGCGGTTGTGCATATATATAGGGGAGCACATCCTGCACTTGTAGTACGTTGCTGATGGCAATCAACAGCAAAAAAATGCATACAATGGAAGATGCCAGCAACAGACTACAAGTACCACAATAACCATCCTACATAAGGTAATAATTATGTGGATGTGGAGAACAATCAGAAACTTAACAATAGCAAAGACTGGCTGGCATCCTCCATTGTATGTATTTTTTGGCTGTTGATTGCCATCAGCAATGGATTTCCGGCATCAGAATCTGGGCACCCGTAGATGGCAGGTTCCGATGCCGTGCAAGGCATTGGGCAGCCTCTGCGTGGCATCAGTCAGCCTTCTCACACATCGGGTCCCCGTCACAGCAGCACAGGCACCCGATGCGCTCGTTCCCTAACCACAGACCACTTCTATGTTGCGGTCAACGATGCCGGCGGATACAGCAGGGGCCTGGCTATCAGGGACTGCTTTACCCCTGCAGTGATTGGTCAGGCACAACTCCTGCACGCGCCCGATCATCTCTCCGTGCATGTAAGGCGGATTGTGTTCTGGCACAAGTTCCCCCGGTGTACATGCACAGCGTTTTGCGTTAAGGGGTTAATGACAGTGAACTCCACAATGCCCGCCCCTTTAATAGTGGCCCCTGCCACCCATGCATGTAGCAGTGTAGTTTTGTCGTCATACATCATATGAATGAATATTTAAGGACCTGAAAACTATTGAAACCTTTGATCACTTGTTATGGCAACCTGGGGACATGCCAGCTTCTATTGGCTGATAAGGGACATGTGGCCGCGTGTATGGCAGTTGGGGGCTTGTTTTGGCTAAAGCAGGTCATTTTTGGGAAATATCTCAGGAATAATACGTCATAGAGAGCTGAGACCCGGTCTAAAACCTTCCCAGACACCTGATGTACTCGTCTGCCAAATTTAGTGAAGATTGGTCCAGTCGTTTGGTCGCCCATAAATAACAGACAGACAGAAACTCATTTTTATATATATAAGAGACTAGCAGAAGGACCCGGCTTCGCACGGGTATATTTCATCTATTTCGTTTCATGTTTCCGTGTGTCGTAAAAAGATATCAACAGTATCCCCCATAACAGTGACCTCTATAGTACCTGCCCCACTGTCTGCTGAGCTGTGTATCTAATCCTGTCCTGGGTGATACCATCTGCTGAGCTGTGTATCTAATCGTATGTTGTGTGATACTGTCTGCTGAGCTGTGTATCTAATTCTATCTTGTGTGATACTGTCTGCTGAGCTGTATATCTAATCCTATCCTGTGTGATACTGTCTGCGGAGCTGTGTATCTAATCCTAGCCTGTGTGATACTATCTGATGAGCTGTGTATCTAATCTTATAAGAAGAAGTGTGGTTGTCCAGCTCACCTGCACATGAATGTCCTTCTCCCAGGGTGCACGGATGGATCCAGGAGATCCTTGGAAGTAGCAGAAAAAAAAAGGATTCCAGCACTCCAGTAAATTCAGTTAAAAAGCCTTGGCATCCTTTATTTTCGGTGGACGTAATCAACATACAAGGATAAGTTTTTCCAGCATAATTACACCCGTGCAGCGGTCTACGCGTTTCGAGCGTTACCGCTCTTACTCATGACCTCCAGTGTATCTGCAATCTTAGCAAATAAATACTGTGTAGTGGGGGAGGAAACCTTCCTCCAAGTAAAGGAAACATCAGGTGTTTCAATTTACACCTGATTGCAGAATCACTGGTGAACATTGCTTGGATAAGTTTTATCACCAACTTAACATATTCTTAGTTAAAAACAACATTACAAACAAACAATGATCTATTTACACTGAAAGTGTAACTGACAAGTGTCTGACTAGCACACAAGAAAAAATGGTTGCATAATATATGTAGACATAGAAAAAACTGCATCAAAATCTAGTCTGAACAGTGTCCAATTTATCAAAATAAGCAGTGCGTCATAATAAGACCACTACTGTGCAACAAGAATATAAGACCAAAGTAAGAATATAGTGCATAGTACTTTGTTCTATTACATGGAATGATTTGTTAAAAAAAGTGTAAAAATTCTTTCTTATAATTCATGCCTAGAGGTAACCTGGTGTTCAGTTTGAAAAGCCAAAAGGCTTCCCTTAAGGCCTTATTCACACGTCAGTAATTTTTCTTTCCAGAATCACGGTCCGTTTTTTTGCGGATCCGTTGTTCCGCAAAATGCTTCCGTTTTTTTATTTTAGTGTTTCCGTATACCTTCCGTTATTCCGTATGTCCGTATTTCCGTAAAAATCAGGAAGAACTGGGAAAAGATAAAAAAAAAATGGTTCCTATGGTAACTTGATTTTAAAAAAAAAAAAGGGTTTAAATAGCGGTCATTTTAGATTCCAGGTGCCATGTGCTTGTGGTGTTGTTTGGAGCTGTGTGTGAAATCTCTGCTTGGCTGGCATAGTTTTCCACCGTATTCTCTGCGAACATCATGACTGAAGACATCGATAAAGTCCTTTTTCTTGGGTTCTCTCTCGGCAATTCGGACAGCCCACATCCATGCTGGACGATGAACCGGGAGGAAGAGGAGACGTTTTTGGGTCCATCCAATTGTGGCTCAACGGCAACAGAAAGGACAGTTTCATAAACTGTTTAATGATCTCCGTCAAGACTCGAACAAATTTAAGAGCTACTGCCGGATGTCCATCGAAACTTTTGATCATCTACTCATTTGTCTCCATCCTGACCTTAATTTTGTGGACACAAGCATGCGGCGTAGCATTTCAGCTGAACAGCGCTTGTTAGTCACTCTGAGGTAAGGGACACTTCTAATGTTGTACACTATATATGCCTTAGATTTTTTTAAACGTTTATCTGATGTTTTTTTTTTGTTTTTCTCTTTTTTAGATTCCTTGCAACTGGAAATTCTTTTGCCTCACTGCATTTTGAGTTTTTGCTTGGAATCTCTACTATCTCTGGGATTGTCTGCCATACCTGTAAAGTGATATGGCAGCGTCTTAGAGAAGCGGTCATGCCCACCCCCACGGCAGCAGATTGGCTTCGGATTGCCGCTGGGTTTAACCAATCTGCGCAGTTTCCTAACTGCATTGGGGCACTGGACGGTAAGCACATTCGTGTAAAGAAGCCGCCACACTCAGGGTCCCGGTATTTTAATTACAAGCAATATTTTTCAGTAGTACTGATGGCTCTTGCTGACAGTGACTACAAGTTTGTAATTGTAGATATCGGGGCCTATGGGAGCACTTCAGACAGCCGCATCTTGAGTGCTTCCAGAATGGGTGAGCGGCTTCGCCAAAACCAGCTTGCCCTGCCAGAGCCCAGTAGGCTACCCGGATCTGCAGGTCCGCCGGCTCCATTTGTGATCGTGGCGGACGAAGGGTTTGCATTGTCCCCCACCTCATGCGGCCCTTCCCTAGACGCGATCTGGATGACAGGAAGCGCATCTTCAACTATCGATTGACTCGCGCCCGTCGATATGTGGAGTGCGCTTTGGAATACTGTCCAGTAAATGGAGAGTATTCCAGTCATCCATACAGATGAAACCGGATAATGTCACCCTGGTGATACAGGCTTGTGTCATGCTACACAACTTCACCAGGATCCACGATGCCTCCACAGATGCTGATTTGGGCCTAAATATGACCTCTTCAGTCAGTTTAGACCTGAGCCGGCCTGGACGACCTGGAACAGCTGGACTAGCTGTTCGGGAAATCTTGCCGACTACTTCAGCAGCCCTGAGGGGGCATTGTCGTGGCAGATGGATGCCATCCGTGGTAGCCGTTGATTTCAGCTGGAATCTGGTTTAAATTTTTGTAAATTTGGAATCTATTTAGATTAGTTAGATCCCTTGTGTTTAGTTTAGCTTAGGGACTCGCAAGAGAATGAGGAGCCTTGACGTGGCTTGCGGGCTGAGGTATTTTGTAAAAACCAATTTTTGGTATAAATACCTTCTAATCCTCATGTGAAATTTAAAGTACTTTGAAGATAAATCTTAAAATGTATCTTTAATATTTTTTAAGGGAATAAAAAAAGCCGGCCTGCCACAACCACCCTGACACTTGTGGTGTAATGTTTTCAGGACAGCCAGCTTTTTCATACAATTTGCATGTATAGGGGAGGGCCAGCTGCAGACAGGACCAGGGTAGATGTTGTTCACAGTAGCTTTATGGTATTCATCCCACACATATATAATTTGTGTGAAATTGTAATTTATGTAATGTACATTTGATCACTGTTGGTCACAACTATGGGAGCAGCCCAGGCCAAGCACCTAGGCACCAAGGAACCATGATTACCAACGTGAAACTGCGAGCAGGAGAGGTCAATGACATTCAATTGTGCAAGGATCCATTTTCTAATGTTGCACTGAGAAAGGTTCCTGCATAATTGAGTTTCATTGTGCGTCATGAGTGGTCAATTTTGCACAACATCCTAGGATGGAACGAAACTAGCAACATGCTGCGGATTTGGCACTAGTATTACAACGGACCTGAATGTATTTTTTGGAACTATGTTCAGTTGGGTCCCCATTGACAATGAATGACATAACTGAACCCAGACAATCTCTTTTGACTTTACACACATTATTTGGAACATGCCCAGTGACGAAAGTACTTACGTAAGTACTTACGTCACTGGGCATGTGTTACCATTTGTGACGGCAGAGTTGCAGACAGTAGATGTACTGTAATCTAATATTTCCAAATTCCTGCCTTCAAAGGGTTCCTACAACATCCAAACTGCTTAGGATAACCTATACAGAGTATAGTTTACCTCACACAACTAAAATCTCAAAATGAATAAATAAAAACAAATTTGTTAAATTTCAAAATACTTTATCGGAAAATAAAAACTTTGAATCTTTAAATTCACCTCCATAGAACATTTTGGGAGGGTACTTTTTACATCACAAATATAACGCATATATAAACATAATAACAGTCACTCATAAATCATACAAATCGCGCATATATGGTCCCGGCTGATGACCACTAGGATGCGAGACTGGTGGAGGCGGTGGTGCTGTTGCTGTTGGTGGAATGTGAAGCATCATGTCTCTGCACCGCAACAGATAGTCCGACAAATAATGAGGCTCTTCAGGGCCCGCAAAGAGATCTATTACAAAATTTATCGCCCGATACAACGTGTATGCCGCTCCTCTGGCACACGGCGCAAAGCAGGAGCAAGCCCTTTGAGGGCAGTCTCCTCCTTGCCATCCGCCCGATTCCGGTTCAGATACTCCATGACCATCAAATTGACTTGGCCATGGATATCTGCTCCGAATCGGACCGACGGGCTCGTCTGCCAGAGGAACGGCCTACCTGAGGTATGTCTTCAGGCGTGGAGTGTGAGGGCCCCGCCAACAATTGAGAATCCTCTGCAGAGGGAGGGACATCCGTAATACTGGACAGCTCCGCAGTGGCATGCGCATCTTCTTCATGCACTGCAACCTGAGAGGTTCCCTCATCCGCCTGTGAGGCAGGAAGTGCATCCTCCACGGAAGCCGAATGAGATGCCTCACTTAAGCTGTCCACAGTTCTGCATGACAAAAAAAGACAAAAACAAAAAAATAAATACAAGCATACTTTAACTTTAACAAGCACTCGTGTAATACCAAAACTATACTTACGGTCTGACGTCCATTATGTCTTTGAGAAATGAAAGCTGTCTCGTGTACATATAAGGTTTTTTTTGCTTGGGAGCACCATCTCCGCTTCTCCCTTTTTGCACTAACTCCCTGCGGAATTGGTCCCTGCAGGTATTCCAGCGCTTCTTAACCTGGTCCACTGTCAAAACACAATACATGAATAAAAAGGTTAAAAAAGTACATTAACATTAACACACAAGATGTAGCATCATCTGTGTGTACTAGGCCCCCAGTAGCAGTAAAAGGACAACTACCAGCATGTCTGGACAGCGACTCTCTGTGCAGGCATGCTGGGAGTTGTACTTTGCCAACACCTGGAGGAACAGTGGTTGAGAAACACTGTACTAGGTCAAGCATGAGGTAACTTATACTTAAGCATATGTCACCAGAGAAAACTATGACGACACATGCTCAAGCATAAACACTTCATGGCAGGCCGTGTATACTGAAAATGTGCGCAAATATACTTGACATATTACAATTTATGAAAAATACACATTACTTACAAATTTTTTTACGATGCTCTTTGGATGCAGCGGCCCATTCTTCACCCATCAGTGCTGTGCAGACTTCCACCCATGCCTGGTCCTTCAGGGTCCTTTCATGGTAGGACTCACAGCGGGAGTCCCACAACACCGGCCTCTCTTGAATCAGGCAAATTAATTGCTCTACATCCATGATGTCAGCCTTTCTATGTCTGAGGTAGTGATGAGCTGGTTGTCTGCTGTCTAGACAACCTCTGACATGTGACTTTTTTTTTTTTAATTTCCTGTGGATCCGTAATTACGGATCCGCAAAAACGGATGACCTGCGGATGACTCTTGTCACCTTTCCGCATGTCATCCTGATTTATGCGGATCCATTCAATTCAATGGGGCTACGGTCCGCAAATTGCGGACAAAAGTAGGACATGCTCTACTTTTTTTACGGTTCCGCATTGCGGAAAAGCTTGGATTTGCGGATGCGGAGAGCATACGGAATGCTCTCCGCATCTTTTGCGGACCCATTGAAATGAATGGGTCCGCATATCTTCCGCATTATTTCCGCATTTTTGCGGACATAATGCGGAAAAAAATACGGACGTGTGAATAAGGCCTTACAGAGTCTTATGTTTCATGTCCCCCCCTCTTATTGGTGTAAAAACTTTTTCTATGGCAAAAGCCTTGAAGGATTGTGTGCTTCTGCCATGAAAATTAATAAAGTGTTTCGCAGCACCTGAAATGTTAGTGTATGACTCGCTTTTTATATAATTCAAATGTTCTAGAAGACGGACTTTAAATTTGCGTGTGGTGCTGCCTACATATAGCAAGTCACATGTTGTACAGGAGATAATATACACAACACCGCTACTATTACAATTTATGTAGGAAATAATATTATATTCAGTGTTGTGTGTAGAATCCCAAAATGTTTTTGTGGGTAGTACATGTTTGCAACATTTACATGGGTGGCTGCCACATTTATAAAAACCTTTAGTACTCAACCATGTGGTTGTTGTTTTGGGGGTGTATGAAAAGAAAGAGGGTGATACTTTGTTAGCAATAGTTGGCGAACGTTTGCTGACAATTCTGCAGCCACTATTTAAAATGTTGCTAACCGTTTGATCTTCATGGAGTATCGGTAAATGATTAAGAATTATTTGTCTAATCAATGAAAACTGTCTACTATATGTGAGCACCAGAGTGGGTTGAGAGGAATTTTTAACGTAGCGTCTACCAAACAGAAGGTCTTTGCGATTTTTATTCGTGGCTATATGGTAACCTCTGTTGATCATCCAGAGTGGATAACCTCTATTTTGCAGACGGTGCGTTATTAACTTACATTCATGTTGAAAGTCTGTATCAATGCTGCAATTCCTTTTAGCTCTAATAAACTCCCCTGTGGGTACTGATTTTATCACATGTATCGGATGGTGGCTGTTGGCTCTGAGTATAGTGTTGCCTGATGTAGGTTTACGGAATGTTTTGGTGTGTATAACTTGGTTTGGAATTCCCCTGAGTGTCAAATCCAAAAAATCCACAGTACTCTCGTTGGTATGACATGTAAATTTTAAGTTGTAGGCGTTTTTTAACAAATCATTCCATGTAATAGAACAAAGTACTATGCGCTATATTCTTACTTTGGTCTTATATTCTTGTTGCACAGTAGTGGTCTTATTATGACGCACTGCTTATTTTGATAAATTGGACACTGTTCAGACTAGATTTTGATGCAGTTTTTTCTATGTCTACATATATTATGCAACCATTTTTTCTTGTGTGCTAGTCAGACACTTGTCAGTTACACTTTCAGTGTAAATAGATCATTGTTTGTTTGTAATGTTGTTTTTAACTAAGAATATGTTAAGTTGGTGATAAAACTTATCCAAGCAATGTTCACCAGTGCTTCTGCAATCAGGTGTAAATTGAAACACCTGATGTTTCCTTTACTTGGAGGAAGGTTTCCTCCCCCACTACACAGTATTTATTTGCTAAGATTGCAGATACACTGGAGGTCATGAGTAAGAGCGGTAACGCTCGAAACGCGTAGACCGCTGCACGGGTGTAATTATGCTGGAAAAACTTATCCTTGTATGTTAATTACGTCCACCGAAAATAAAGGATGCCAAGGCTTTTTAACTGAATTTACTGGAGTGCTGGAATCTTTTTTTTTTCTGCTATCTAATCTTATGTTGTATGATACTGTCTGCTAAACTGTGTATCTAATCCTATCCTGTGTGATACTGTCAGCTGAGCATGTATCTAATATTCTATCCTGTGTGATACTGTCTGCTGAGCGTGTATCTAATATTCTATCCTGTGTGATACTGTCTGCTGAGCATGTATCTAATATTCTATCCTGTGTGATACTGTCTGCTGAGCATGTATCTAATATTCTATCCTGTGTTATGCTGTCTGCTGAGCTGTGTATCTAATATTCTATCCTGTGTGATGCTGTCTGCTGAGCTGTGTATCTAATCATATCCTGTCTGCTGAGCTGTGTACCTAGTAGTTGATTTTTAACTTTATTTTTTCAATCCCTGTTGGCTGAGTGGGATAGGGCGTGGCCTAACTGGATTAGGGCGTGTCCTTTTGAACATCTTAATCTAAGACAGCTGTACGGTGTGAGCTGCAAAGAGAAAGTCACCGTCCCTCCCACCTCTGCAGCTGACAGAACTTGATTTTTAACTTCATTTTGTCAATACTCATTGGCTGCAGAGGGGGAAGGGTGTGCCCTAAACATATCGGGGGTGTGGCTTAGCGCAGTGTTTCCCAAACAGTGTGCCTCCAGCTGTGGCTGGGCTGGGCATGCTGGGAGTTGTAGTTTTGCAACAGCTGGAGGCACACTGGTTGGGAAACACTGGCTTTGCGGACCTAAAAGTTGATTTTTAACTTTATTTTTTCAATCCCTGTTCGCTTAGTGGGAGGGGCGTGGCCTAACATGATTCGGGGTGTGTCCTTTTAAACAGCTCTCTCTAAGACAGCAGCAATGTTCTGTCTGAATGTGAGCTGCATGGAGAAAATCACCCTCCCTCCCACCTCAGGAGGGGAGGGGGCATGGCCTAACCGAATCAGAGACGTGGCCTTTCAACAGCTCACCCTAAGACAACAGCACTATCTTCTCTGAGTGTGGGCTGCAGAGATAAAGTCACCGTCTCTCTCATCTCTGCAGCTGACAGAAGTTGATTTTTAACTTCATTTTTCACTGTTTGCTTAGTGGGAGGGGGGATGGCCTAACAGGATTGGGGGCGTGTCCTTTTAAACAGTTCACTGTAAGACAGCAGCACTGTTCTGTCTGAATGTGAGCTGCAGGGAGAAAATCACTGTCCCACCTCTGGAGGGGGTGGGGCCTAACCAAATCAGAGGTGTGGCTTATCTGGACCTGGGGGCAGGGTTTTAAGGGTGACTTGAATGGCCACCCTACTTTCCCCCTGAACTGTGACCTCCCTAGCACTCTTCCCCTTAACAGTATCATCCACAGTGCTCTGCCCCTTTAAAGCTTACCTGCAGCAGTGAAGAGAAATGGCTGAGTTGTTATGGAAACCTCAGGAAATAAGGTACTTAGTGCTATTAGGCCATGGTTTTACTTCAATAGCGATTATCCTGGTGACAGATTTCCTTTAAACGTCATGATGAGACTTGGCTGAGTTATTATGGCTATCTGGAGTAAAACTGTGTGTGTGGAGATAAACTGTCAGGGAGCTGTAAGTGACAGTTTGAATTCAATTTAAAGGCTTTGCTGCCTTGTATTGTTTATAAGCAGGTCATTTTTTGGGAATATCTCAGGAACGGTAAGTCCTAGAGAGCTGAGAGCCGATCTAAAACCTTCCCGGACACCTGATGTACCCGTGTGCCAAAGTTGGTGAAGATCGGTCCAGTTGTTTGGTCGCGCATAAAGAACATCCGGACGTCTAGACAGACAGAAATTCATTTTTATCTATAATAATAAAAGGCATAAACGCCGTCCGTGCGTGTGTGCCGAATTCTCCTGTGCGCATGCGCGGCGCACAGGAGAATTCGGCACACACTGACCGGGACAAGAAGCAGCAGGAGGTAAGCGGCTGCGTCCTGTCTGCTTCCTCACACTAAAAGGACAGGGGACAGGGCACAGCATTCATATGGGACGCGGCCGCTGCACAGTGGAAGTGCAGGAGGCAAGCGGCCGCGTCCACAGTAAGGGCAGAGGGCTGCCATGAAGCAGGATATCGCCGTGGGAGAAGCAGCTTAGCTGATTTGCATATCCTCAGCTCTGCGTCTCCCGCGGCAGTAGTAAGTGAAAAGGACCGCCCATTAACTCGTCAGCCAATGAAAAGGCAGAGGAAAGGTAGGGACCGCCCCCAGCCCTAAGTCGTCTTTTCAGGCTGCGTAGTTGGAGCCCTGCACCGCCATTTTAGGAGAGGAGAGCAGAGCCTACATGTGCTTAAAACTCTAGCTGTGCCAGTCACCAGTCACTGTTCCAGCAGTCAGTGCCACATGTGTCAGTCACCAGTGAAAGTGCCAGCAGTCTGTGTCAGCCACCAGTCAGTGTCCACCATCTCAGGTCAGCAGTAAAAGTGCCCGTCATCTTAGTGTCAGCCACCAGTGATAATGTCCACTGTCTGAGTGCCAGCAGTCACGTGTCAGCCACCAGTGACAGTATCCGTCGTCTCAGTGCCAGAATTGAGTTTGAGTCGTGTCAGCCGTCAGTCAAAGTACCCGCCGTCTCAGTGTCAGTGACCAGTGACAGTGTCCGCCGTCTCAATGTAAGCAGTCAGTGTCAGTCACCAATAACCGTGCCTGCCATCTCAGTGCCAGCAGTCCGTGTCAGCCACCAGTGACAGTATCCGTCGTCTCAGTGCCAGAATTGAGTTTGAGTCGTGTCAGACACCAGTCAAAGTACCCGCCGTCTCAGTGTCAGTGACCAGTGACAGTGTCCGCCGTCTCAATGTAAGCAGTCAGTGTCAGTCACCAATAACCGTGCCTGCCATCTCAGTGCCAGCAGTCCGTGTCAGCCACCAGTGACAGTATCCGTCATCTCAGTGCCAGAATTCAGTTTGAGTCGTGTCAGCCACCAGTCAAAGTACCCGCCGTCTCAGTGTCAGTGACCAGTGACAGTGTCCGCCGTCTCAATGTAAGCAGTCAGTCACCAATAACCGTGCCTGCCATCTCAGTGCCAGCAGTCCGTGTCAGCCACCAGTGACAGTATCCGTCGTCTCAGTGCCAGAATTCAGTTTGAGTCGTGTCAGCCACCAGTCAAAGTACCCGCCGTCTCAGTGTCAGTGACCAGTGACAGTGTCCGCCGTCTCAATGTAAGCAGTCAGTGTCAGTCAACAATAACCGTGCCTGCCATCTCAGTGCCAGCAGTCCGTGTCAGCCACCAGTGACAGTATCCGTCGTCTCAGTGCCAGAATTCAGTTTCAGTCGTGTTAGCCACCAAATTACCCGCCGTCTCAGTGTCAGCCGTGAGTGCCAGCAGTATCTGCCAGCAGTGACAGTGTTCGCCATCTCAGTGTAAGCAGTGACAGCCACCAATCACTGTGCCCGCTGTCTCAGTGCCAGAATTCAGTTTCAGTCATGTTAGCCACCAAAGTACCCGCTGTCTCAGTGTCAGCAGTGAGTGCCAGCTTAGTCAGCCACCAATAATAAGTAGTCAGTGTCAGCCACCAATCAATGTGCCCGCCGTCTCAGTGCCAGCATTCAGTTTCAGTCGTATTAGCCACCAAAGTACTCGCTGTCTCAGTGTCAGCAGTGAGTGCCAGCTGTATCCGCCAGCAGTGACAGTGTCCGCCGTCTCAGTGCCAGAATTCAGTTTCAGTCGTGTCAGCCACCAGTCAAAGTACCTGCCGTCTCAGTGTCAGTCACCAGTGACAGTGTCCGCCGTCTCAATATTAGCAGTCAGTGTCAGCCACCAGTAATAGTGTCCGCCGCCTCAATGTAAGTAATCAGTGTCAGCCACCAATCAACATGCCTGCCATCTCAGAGTCAGCATTCAGTTTCAGTCGTATTAGCCACCAAAGTACTCGCCGTCTCAGTGTCAGCAGTGAGTGCCAGCTGTATCCGCCAGCAGTGACAGTGTCCGCCGTCTCAGTGCCAGCTGTGTCAGCCACCAGTGACAGTGTTCGCCAGTTCATTGTCAGAATTCAGTTTCAGTCGTATTAGCCACCAGTCAAAGTACCGGCCATCTCAGTGTCAGTCGTCAGTTACAGTGTCTGCCGCCTCAATGTAAGTAGTCAGTGTCAGCCAGTAAGTAGTGATTGCCAGCAGTATCAGGCAGCAGTGACAGTGTCCGCCGTCTCATTGCCAGCATTCAGTTTCAGTCGTATTAGCCACCAAAGTACTCGCTGTCTCAGTGTCAGCAGTGAGTGCCAGCTGTATCCGCCAGCAGTGACAGTGTCCGCCGTCTCAGTGCCAGAATTCAGTTTAAGTCGTGTCAGCCACCAGTCAAAGTACCTGCCGTCTCAGTGTCAGTCACCAGTGACAGTGTCCGCCGTCTCAATATTAGCAGTCAGTGTCAGCCACCAGTAATAGTGTCCGCCGCCTCAATGTAAGTAATCAGTGTCAGCCACCAATCAACATGCCTGCCGTCTCAGAGTCAGCATTCAGTTTCAGTCGTATTAGCCACCAAAGTACTCGCCGTCTCAGTGTCAGCAGTGAGTGCCAGCTGTATCCGCCAGCAGTGACAGTGTCCGCCTTCTCAGTGCCAGCTGTGTCAGCCACCAGTGACAGTGTTCGCCATATCAGTGTCAGAATTCAGTTTCAGTCGTATTAGCCACCAGTCAAAGTACCGGCCATCTCAGTGTCAGTCGTCAGTTACAGTGTCTGCCGCCTCAATGTAAGTAGTCAGTGTCAGACAGTAAGTAGTGATTGACAGCAGTATCAGGCAGCAGTGACAGTGTCCGCCGTCTCATTGCCAGAATTCAGTTTCAGTCGTGTTAGCCACCAAAGTACTCGCCGTCTCCCCTTCATTCACCCCCCCGTGTGCAGCCCCTTCATTCACCCCCCTGTGTGCAGCCCCTTCATTCACCCCCCCTGTGTGCAGCCCCTTCATTCACCCCTCCGTGTGCAGCCCCTTCATTCACCCCTCCGTGTGCAGCCCCTTCATTCACCCCCCTGTGTACAGCCCCTTCATTCACCCCCCCTGTGTGCAGCCCCTTCATTCACCCCCCCGTGTTCAGCCCCTTCATTCAGCCCCCCCCCCGTGTGCAGCCCCTTTATTCACCCCCCCTGTGTTCAGCCCCTTTATTCACCCCCCCCCGTGTGCAGCCCCTTCATTCACCCTTCCTGTGTGCAGCCCCTTCATTCAGCCGCTGCTTGCAGACCCTTCATTGGGGAGGGGGCGGCGGGTTGGTTGGGGCGGGACGGGGAGGGACCCCCATGGATCAGTATTGCACCAGGCCCCGCTCAGAGTTGAAATACTATGAATAACTGTTCTTATAATAACGATCTTCACCTCTTCACTTACTACATAGTGAGGCAGGAGGCCGGGCGGGCACTGGCAGCGTAACTGATTACGTCATGTGCCTGCACCGCCTGCTTCATTAATAAAGTGGGCGGAGCAGGGCGTCACTTAGTGAGTTACTCTGCCAGTGACCGCCCGCCCGCCCAGCCTCCTGCCTCACTATGTAGTAAGTGAAGAGGTGACGATTGTTATTATTAGTACAGTTATTCATAGTATTTCTATTCTGAGCGGGGCCCGATACCATTACATTCACAATAAACAGCGACACTGTTATGGGGAATCTGTGGATGAAACATAGCATACAATGCTATGTGTCATCTACAGATACTCCCATAACAGTGTCAGCCACAGATCCCCCATAATAGACCCCCATAACAGTGTCAGCCACAGACCCCCCATAACAGTGTCAGCCACAGATCCCCTCCATAACAGTGTCAGCCACAAATCCCCTCCATAACAGTGTCAGCCACAGATCCCCTCCATAACAGTGTCAGCCACAGATCCCCCATAACAGTGTCAGCCACAGATCCCCTCCATAACAGTGTAAGCCACAGATCCCCTCCATAACAGTGTCAGCCACAGATCCCCTCCATAACAGTGTCAACCACAGATCCCCCATAACAGTGTCAGCCACAGATCCCCCATAACAGTGTCATCCACAGATCCCCCATACCAGTGTGTCCTCCACAGATCCCCCATAACAGTGTGTCCTCCACAGATCCCCCATAACAGTGTGTCCTCCACAGATCTCCTCCATAACAGTGTCAGCCACAGATCCCCCATAACAGTGTGTCCTCCACAGATCCCCCATAACAGTGTCATCTGCAGATCCCCCATAACAGTGTCATCCGCAGATCCCCCATAACAGTGTGTCATCCGCAGATCCCCCATAACAGTGTCATCCGCAGATCCCCCATAACAGTATCATCCCAGATCCCCCATAACAGTGTCATCCCAGATCCCCCATAACAGTGTCATCCGCAGATCCCCCATAACAGTGTCAGCCGCAAACCCCCCCATAACAGTGTCAGCCACAGATCCCCCCATAACAGTGTCAGCCACAGACCCCCATAACAGTGTGTCCTCTACAGATCCCCCCATAACAGTGCCAGCCACAGATCCTCCATAACAGTGTCAGAACTAATGTTCTAGCGCCCGTTATTGTAACGGGCCTAATGTCTAGTATATATATAAGAGATTAGTAGATATTAATGATTTGGGGCAATAAGTATTGTTTTTGAATGCCAACACAATACTTGTTTCCACAAATCATTAATATGTAAGCACTGCAGTAAGCAAACTATGTGAAATGAGATTTTATATGTATTGTGAAAATTTGAGAATGTTTTATCTCCATAAACATACATTTGAATGTTACAAGCGTGTGGCATGTACTAATAGCTGTAATGTAATGTTCAATAACTTACTGTGATTAGGATATCTTCCTCCTCTCTGGTAAAATTGTTTCCCACCATCTTTGTTCGCATGGATCGCATGCACCACAACAAAACTTGTAACTGCTCCGAGGAAGAACCCACGCCTGTATGTGCGCGTGCGCATGCGCATAAGCACGCGCACGTGCACATACAAATAAGTTACTGCCGACTGCCGAACTTGAATAACATCTGTACGCACGCAAATATTTCTATGGAAATTATTCGCATTATAGTCACTTTGTACGGATACAGAACTACAAATATGATTGGCTTGTTCGAATTAGCGAATATGGTGAATGTGAATATATCACTATATTCGCTAATTAAAAAAATGCATTTGCAATAGGAAAGTTGCCTATTGACAGCTCCAAGTTGGATGCGCAATGCGAAAATATATATTATATTTTTTTTCGCAATGAACAGAACATGAAGTTGAAGACGACTAAGTATTCTGATTATTGAAAAAATAATAGTAATTTTTTTCGCATTGCGCATTCAACTTAGAGCATTCGTTCATGCTTGCAAGCCAGTAGGAAATATGCCTTTATATTAGAAGTTAAATTCGCATAATGCGAATAATATATTCGCATATTATTTGCGATAATTTTAATAATGACGAATATTCGATTTCGGCGAATACATTACGAATAGTAATTCGAATATTCGCGATATATCGCAAATTCGAATATGGCACCTCCCGCTCATCACTAATGAGCAGCAGGGGCAATATTCATACTCGTTAAATTTTGCGAATATTTGGGTGAAAATCAGTCATAAATTATTTTCTTGATTGTGAAAATCGGCAATGTAATATGCGCGTATTGCACGCGCAATACAGGCGTGGGTCACTATTGCTACATTTTTCAAGCTGCTAGAAGTTCCCTTAGGCTGGAGAAAATGGTTGGCATGGCAGAACATTACAATAGCTTTATATGCAGATAGAGTGCTCGGATATATTAGCGATTGCGCAAATTGGCAATTAATGATGCACATATTTTTGCGCAATACGTGCAACTTCACATTTTAGCAGGTCCGACTACATATTAGTGATTGGTACACTAAGTATTGTTGTGAACTTGTGACATCACAGCACTATGTATGTAGCATGTATGTATGGATGGCTACACTATATCACAATCTAACCTACACTGACTATCTCCAACTATCTGTATTATATATATAAGCTAACTAACTAACTATCTAATGTAATGTGACACAGTAAAGCACAGAGCACAGCAATGACACTGCTGTTTCGAAGAAATGAAAAAAAAAAACTGCTGAAAATGGCTGCTGGGGAGGTTCTTACATAGTAAAGGGGTAGGCAACTTTCCTATTGGATGCTAGGGATGTTGCTTAGCTCTGACAAAGACATTGGAGCCTTCTCATTGTCCCACAAGCAAGAAGCAGGGAGGAATCATGGGTTCAGAGGAAAAAAAACATCTAGAATATTAACGAATACGAAAATATAGCACTATATTCTAAATTTTCGTTAATTCTCGAAGTGGCGATATTCGCGATTAAAATTTGTGATTCGAATATTAGCGCCCAATACTAGTTATGGGTCCAAAACACAGAGCAGGTACAGATCTTTTCATGATACCTTATCTGAGAGTAGGATTGGCTCCTGATTTTGGCTCACCATACAGTAACTACTGAAATTAACTGACCAAATAACTGAAGTGTGAACTCAGCCTTATAGGTCAATATTAGCATGAGGTATAATGTACTTAACCATGCAATGGCCCAAGATTCTAATATAGTGTGGAAGAGCTGTCTCATTTCACTGTTTGTGGGGTGTCCACATTGATTGATAGATAACCTGTTCTGTTAGCCAATATAGTTTGAAAGAGCTGTCTCATTTTACACCATCTGCTGTTTCCACATAGATTGATAGATGACCAATTTTGTTTTTCACTGATACCAGTAGTGGACTCATGACAGAGTGGGGACTGTGTTTGCAGTAAGTTCGTGTTGATATCACTGTTTATTTTTCCCTTCTTTTGATCTGTCAGAAGAACAATCAAAAAAAAAACTCATCATGTTTTTTGAGCATCCTTCTTCACACGGTCAGTATTTTGTCAGTAATAGATCAGTATTTGTAAGGCAAAAACAGAAGTGGGTCCAAAACAGAGATGATATGTGATGGAAATATTTTCATGTCTTCTGTGTTTTGAACCCACTCCAGCTTTTGGCTTCCAAATTATGATGCGATACTGACGTAAAATACCGACCGTGTGATTGAAGCCTTATTGATTCTCCAAAGACAGGATCTGTAGTTTATTTTCAAAACTTCTGATGGATAAGAAGAAGGATAAAATAAATGGTGATGTCAACAAGGCAAACAGAGCCACTAGTAGCCCCAGAGTGGCGAGGGTGGCAACAGCATGAGAAGTCAATATTGTGGCCCAGTCACAGAGTGTTGATTGTGGCAACAGCATGAGGAGTAGTGATGAGCTGCATAGGCAATATTCAAATTTGCAATATTTAGCAAATTTTTGACCAAATATTCACCATAAATTGACAATTTCGAGAATTGTGATCTCCAGTCATTATTTACTTGATTACGAAAATCGGCAATATAATATATTCGCAATAAAATTTCACGAGAATATTCGCGATCAACACTAAGGGGTAGGCAAACTTTCCTATTGGCTGCTAGAGATGTTGCTAAGTGCCGATATTGGCGATAAATTTGCCCTAAATTCGCAATTAGAATATTCGCAATCAACACTTTTCGTCAATACGAATATATAGCACTATATTCTAAATATTTGCGAATTCTCAAAGGGGCGATATTCGCACTCAACACTAATGAGGAGTCAACATAGTGTTCTAGTCACAGAGTGGTGAGATGGCAACCACATGAGCAGTCAACACATTGGCCCAGTCACAGAGTGGGGAGGGGGGGGGGGGCAACAGCAGTGGCAGTAGCAGCACAAGGTAGTGGAAGTAGTTGAAGATGGCAGCAGAGGCATCAAATGTGTGGCATCAGGTGGGTGGCAGCATCAGAAGAGTGGCTGAAGCACATGGCCAGAACTAATGGGCGTGGAATTGGTGTGTGGAAATCCTGACTGGTCCACGCTTGATTCATCTTTATAAGGGTTAATCTCTCAACATTTTGTGTTGAAAAGCGAGTTCTCTTTTGGGTAACTATGCCCCTTGCCGCACTAAACACCCGCTCTGATATCACACTACTGGCGTGGCAGTAAGCCTGCCCAGAGCAATCTCGGACAGTTGCAGCCACAATTTAAGTTTGGCTACCCAATAGTCCAAGGGATCAAGGATCTGGGGTTACATGGTGCACTCCAAGTATGCCACCACCTGCTGTTTCAGGTTCTTCTCCATGTCCTGCTGCTGCTGGCTGGTTTCTTCAGTTGGTGGTTGAAGAAACGTGATAATTAGAAACTCGAGACTCAAGTTACTGATATTGGAGTAGCTTCTCCTTCTGCTGCCCCCATCAAGCAGTCATGGCAGTGGAGTGTGAGTGCAGAGGTTGGCCCCAGTCAGACCTTTGTGAGGATGGACGATGGTACACATAGGCAGTGACCAACCGACAATGTAGGAGGTCTCGATATTAGTTGAGTTTATCCTCCTCCTCAGCAGTTGTGAAAAATACCTCCATTTGACCCGGTAGTGAGGGTCTAACATTTAAGAGAGCTAGCAGTCATATTTCTGCCCAATGGTGATAATTAGGGTTGAACGAACCCGAACTGTAAAGTTCGGGTTCGTACGAACTTTAGGGTTTTTGGTACCCGGACCTGAACCCGGACATTTCCATAAAATTTCGGGTTCGGTGTTCTGCGATTTCTTGGCGCTTTTTGAAAGGCTGCATGGCGGCCAATCAACAAGCGTTTCACTAGTCTGCTCTTAGAAGCCATCAGAGCCATGCCTACTAATAGCATGGCTGTGATTGGCCAAGTGCAGAATGTGACCCATCCTCTATATAAGCTGGAGTCACGTAGCACCGCACGTCACTCTGCTCTTCTCAGTGTAGGGATAGAATGCTGCTGCTGTGAGGGAGAGATTAGGGAAGAATTCTGGTGTACTTGGTGTTGAATCTTCAAACTACAGCAATTATTAAGGGTGCTATGCTACATTTTTGAACTCAGCCGTGAGCCCAGTTACACTGAAAAAAAAACTTTTAATCCATCTGCTAATTCGGTGGGCGTCGTCGGCCATTTGTGCAACGGCAGTGCACTTGCAGCTGCATGTGAACTGCATGTGTGCCAGGGACATTACTTTAATTCTGTTATGGTAGCTCAGTGGAGGACAAATTCCCTTTTTTGGCTGGTCAAGTACCCCTGCAGCCTGCAGTGCATGCCTATCAGTGAAAATTATTCAATTACATTAGTCTGTCACATATTTTTGTGACCTAAATCGATTTTTTTATCAGTCTGTAACAGGCACTGCATATCTGACAGTCCAATAAAACCGTTAAATACTGCAGTTACCTTGCTGATATAAAACAGCACACTTTTGTGCTAGATAGCAAATTTGCATGCTAGGCTGCATTTCTGACAGTCCAATACAACTGTAACATACTGCATTTACATTGGTGCTATAAAAAAACACGCTTTTTGTGCTAGATAGGTGACACTGACAGGGACTTAAATTTGTAAAAATCGTCTGTTCCATTGGTGGGTAACTTTTACCATTTTTGCCATATACAAACTCCTGCTCTGCATAGGTGACAGGGAGGTAAATTTGTAAAAATTGTTTGTTACATTATTAGGTGTAGGATGTCTATTGTGGTACTTGTTGTCCGCTGCGGGCATCCTCCACCGTATGCATTTTTGCTGGGGATCCCCATTAGCAACAGGCCACAAGTGCAGGATCTGCTCCTCTGTATATATATGCACAACTGCATCTTGGGTTGAGCACATCCTGCTTCATGCCACCTTTCAGTTGTTTTATATATAATAGTTTGGAGGTGTATAAACTCCTTTGTAAATGTAGCCTGTTTTCCATCCACAGGCTAAATTTAGGTGCACTTGTGAGGCCTGGGCCATATCAGCCAGTCTTGGGTGGGGTTCACAGTCTTCTCCCTCCTCTTATTGCAGGCATGGCTACATACTGGAGGTAACTGGGGAGTTTGCTGCAAGTCGGCCTTTACACTCCTGTAATTTTGCCCACTGGCCCCTGGTATTGCCCATACGGCACAGGTAGGTGAGTGTTAGGTCCCGAGCTACTTGAGAAACCTTGGTGTGGTGCTCGGGCTTAGACATGTCCTCCACAGCAGAATATGTTGACCAATCTCTCAATTTTAACATCAGTTTGAGGGCTGCATTGTGCACCCGTCTTGTCATTTGTTATTGCTATATTGTAATATTGTTTATCACATCCACACAATTGCCATCTTGTGTATGCGGGAATCCTCCACCGTATGCATTTTTGCTGGGGATCGCCATTAGTAATGGGCCACAAGTGTAGGATCTGCTCCCCTGTATATATATGCACAACTGCATCTTGGGCTGAGCACATCCTGCTTCATGCTACCTTTCAATTGTTTTGTATACAATATTGGGTGACATTAACCCAATTTTGCCATATACAAACCCCTGCTCTGAATAGGTGACAGGGACGTAAATTTGTAAAAATCGTCTGTTACATTCTTGGGTGACATTAACCCAGTTTTGCCGTATACAAACCCCTGCTCTGCATAGGTGACAGGGACATAAATTTGTAAAAATCGTCTGTTACATTCTTGAGTGACATTTTACCTTTTTTGAAGTACACAAACCCCTGCTCTGCATAGGTGACAGGGACATAAATTTGTAAAAATCGTCTGTTACATTCTTGAGTGACATTTTACCTTTTTTGAAGTACACAAACCCCTGCTCTGCATAGGTGACAGGGACATAAATTTGTAAAAATAGTCTGTTACATTCTTGAGTGACATTTTACCTTTTTTGAAGTACACAAACCCCTGCTCTGCATAGGTGACAGGGAGGTAAATCGTCTGTTACATTTTTGGGTGACATTTTACCATTTTTGCCGCATACAAACCCCTGCTCTGCATAGGTGACAGGGAGGTACATTTGTAAAAATCTTCTGTTACATTGGTGGGTGACATTAACCCAGTTTTGCCATATGCAAACCCCTGCTCTGCATAGGTGACAGGGAGGTAAATTTCTAAAAATCGTATGTTACATTCTTAGGCCATAAAGTACCCCTGCCCTGCATACCTGACTTAGAAATATATTCAGCAAATTTGGTGGCCTTCAGATTGTTAGGTGATCTATACCCCTTCTTTCTTTCAAAGTACCTCTGCACTGCATACCTGAATGGGAAATATATTCTGTAAATTAGGTGGCCTTCATATTGTTGGGTGATCGGGTACAAATCACCCAACAATCTGAAGGCCACCTAATTTACAGTATATATTTCCCAGTCAGGTATGCAGTGCAGAGGTATGATGAATATTCGATTTCAACGAATATTGGACCCCTTCTTTGTACCCCTTCTTTCTTTCAAAGTACCCCTGCACTACATACAGTACCTGACTGGGAAATATATTCTGTAAATTAGGTGGCGTTTAGTGATGAGCGGGAGGTGCCATATTCGATTTCGCGATATTTCGCGAATATTCTATTGAATATTTGTCCAATATTCGTTGAAATCGAATATTCATCATTATTCTACTTATCGCAAATAATATGCGATTTAATTATTCTCGTATTGCGAATTGAACTTTGAACGGGGTATAAAGACAACTTTCCTATTGGTTGGCTATCTAGAATTAATGAATATAGCGCTATATTGTCTATCTTTGTTAATTGTAGCAAGCCAACCAATAGAAAAGTTATACCCCGTTTAAAGTTCCACTCGCAGTACTCAACTATTACGTAATGTAATATTTGCGTACTACAAGTGGAACTTTGAACAGGGTATCACTTTCCTATTGGTTGGCTTGCTAGAATTAACGAAGATAGAGAATATTGAGCTATATTCACTATCTTCGTTAAGAACGAACATAGCAAAATATTCTCTATCTTCTCTATTAACGAAGATAAAGAATATAGCGCTATATTCGTATTCGCTATGTTTGTTAATTCTAGCAAGCCAAGTAAACTTGCCTATACACAGCTCTAAGTTGGATGTGCAATGCGAGAATATTAAGTAATATTACTCGTATTGCGCACCTAACTTAGTGCGGGGTATATGCAACTTACTTATTGTTTTTCTGGGTAGAATTAGCGAATATGACGAATACGAATATAGCGCTTTATTCTCTATATTCGCTAATTCTAGCAAGCCAATAGGAAAGTTGCCTATAGACAGCTCTAAGTTGGATGCGCATTGCTAGAATATTATTTTACCTATTTTTTGCAATAAATAGAATAAAAAGTCATTATTCTATTTATTGCAAAAAAAGGCAAGGTAATATTCTCGCATTGTGCATCCAACTTAGAGCTGTCTATAGGCAACATTCCTATTGGCTTGCTAGAATTAGCGAATATAGAGAATATAGCGTTATATTCATATTTGACATATTCGTTAATTCAACCCAGCCAAACAATAGTAAAGTAAGTTGCATATACCCCACTCTAAGTTGGATGCGCAATGCGAGTAATATTACTTAATATTCTCGCATTGCGCATCCAACTTAGAGCTGTCTATAGGCAAGTTTACTTGGCTTGCTAGAATTAACAAACATAATGAATACGAATATAGCGCCATATTCTCTATCTTCGTTAATTCTAGCAAGCCAAACAATAAGAAAGTTATACCCCGTTCAAAGTTTCATTCGCAGTACGCGAATATTACGTAATGTAATATTCGCGTACTGTAAGTATAACTTTCCTATTGGTTGGCTTGCTAAAATTAACGAAGATAGAGAACATAGCGCTATATTCTCTATTTTTTTTTATGGTATCTAGGGTTGAGATTGAAAAAAAATATAAAAATATTTGTTTTTTACGAATATGTAGCACTATATTCGAAATATTCGAAAATTAGTGAAGTGAACATATTTGTAAAAAAAAATAGCTATTTAAATATTCGCGTTCAACACTAGTGGCGTTCATATTGTTGGCTCATCTGTACCCCTTCTTTCATTAAAAGTACCCTTGCACTGCATAACAGACAGGAAACTTAATTCATAAAAATTGGCAGTTACATTGTTGCCTGACATAAAGCCATATTTGGCTGTGAAGCCAAAGGTAGTTTCCAACAACAATGTTTTTTTTTTTTTTTTTTTATAAATTGGGGTAGAACCCAAAACATTGGTAAATATAAAAAAGAAAACAAAGAGTAAGTGCACTGTAGTATAACAATGGTTGGGTGAGGCTGGTATACATGTCTATTCTGCATAAGGTACGAACAAGTCCTGTGGGATCCATTCCTGGTTCTTTTTAATGAACGTGAGATTGTCCAGGTTGGCTGTGGACAGGCGGCTGCGCTTTTCTGTGATAACGCCCCCGGCCATGCTAAACACATGTTCAGACAATACATTGGCTGCAGGGCAGGCCAGCACCTCCAAGGCGTAAAGGTCAAGCTGAGGCCATGTCCCCAATTTGGAGACCCAGAAGTTAAATGCGGCAGACCCAGTGGCGTAGCTAGAAATGAGTGGGCCCAACAGCAAATTTTTGAATGGGGTCCCCCTCCCCCAGTAATTTTTTCGCAACCCCATCCTTTCATGCCTCCCCAATGCTAAAGATCGCTCTCTCAGACCAGGCCCGGCAGCTGTTCCATCCGTTTTCTACACTGTCTATACTGCCACTATATATAATTTCATTGAATAATACTGTTGACGGGGCCCTGACAAAGTATTTTAGTCCTCCTCCTCCTGGATGGGCCCCTTCTGGGTCAGGGCACCAAAGCAGCCGCTTTCCCTGCTTCCCCTGTAGCTATGACCCTGCGCAGACCCATCAGTCAGTACATGAAGGCGTGTGCATAGATACTATTTCACAATTTTCTGAAATGCTGCCTCTTGATAAGACGTTCCATATCTGCTGGTGGTGCTGGTTGTTATGGCTTAGTGACAAAGCTTTTCCACATCTCGGCCATGCTAAGCTGCGTTGGCGACTTCTTCCTCCTTTTATCTGCCTTCACCTTGTGCTTCCACTGAGTCCCCGCTGTCAGGTGGGAATGCCATCAGCAGCGTGTCTACCAGCGTGCGCTTGTAGTCGCGCATCTTCCGATCACGCTCCAGTGAGGGAATTAAGGACGGCACATTTTCCTTGTAATGGGGATCCAGCAAGGTGGCCACCCAGTAATCTGCGCAAGTTAAAATGTGGGCAACTCGGCAGTCGTTGTGCAGGCAATGCAGCATGTAGACGCTCATGTTTGCCAGGCTGACCAGAGGCAACGACAAGCTGTCCTCTGTGGGAGGTGTATTATCTGTGTCCTCCGTATCCCCCCAGCCACGATCAAATGATGGCCATGAGCTGCTTTGGGTGCCATCCTGCTGTGAACATGGTGTCTTCTCCTCATCCTCCAGAACTGTGCCCTGGCTGGACAATTGTGTACCTGGCCTGTGTTGGTGCAGGAACCCACCCTCCAACTGGCCTTATAAGTTAAGGGTAAGGCATGTATATAGTTTTGTTTGTTTATTTAGTTTATCTGATTTATATTTATTTAACCCCTTCCCGATACATGATGTACTATTACGTCATGGAAGGCACTGCCTTTCCACATTTGGACACAATAGTACGTCATGGTGATCGGGCGGGCACTATAGAAGGATCGTGGGCTCCGCCTGATTAGGTGATGCGGAGGACATGGTCACGTGAAAATGACGCAATGACGCGAATTATGCGCAATGATGCGATTCACGCGACCATTGAGAACACGAACGGGGCGTGATGACACAATCATTGTGGGACACGCCCGGTGTCAAGGATGATGTAAGCATGACATGAGACTGGTTGTTGGGGAAGGAGTAATTAGCGATCTCTCAGGTGCAACCATTACCCAGGATTAGGTAGGTTATAAATAGACAAGGAGCTCACTATACTGCTAGCATTCCCCAGATGAAGCATTAAGAAGCGAAACACGCGTCGGGACTGAGGGGTGACTAAGTGATACGGACACCTGATATTAGTAAGATAGATACTTTATATACACCACATGGATAAGCAACTGACAACACTGGCTAATCCCTCACTCTGATGTTAAAAGCTGAGAGATTCGCCAATATTTCCAATCAGGAACATATTGGAGCCCCTTCAAGCACCACATCACGGTATCTCAGCATGGCATGGGGTCCTACCACTAGACTACCTATGGTGTGTGAACAAGGTCTGAAAAGGTATTAAGCAGCCTACAGCCCCCTCCCACTCACCTGCATTGCAGGACCAACAATGCAATGGGGAACAAATGAGGCCGCAAGCTACACCTACAACAGACCATGTGACACCGGCTTCCAGGTGCAACAGAATGTTTACCAGCCATATGCAATGGCACATTCAATACATATAAAACAAGAATCACAGAAATAAACGTGGCCTAAATGGGTGGGACTGCTCCAAACCCCAAACACTGTGGCGTGTTTCTAACTGGGGGCAGTTCCTACGCATGTGGTTCGCAGCGAACGGCTATCCCCAGCAAAAATTGCATACAATGGAGGATACCGGCGCGAACCACAAGCACCACACAAACATCCTACACAAAATAAAACATGTGCGGATGAAAATATATAAACACATGACTCACAGAAAAAGATGCACCACATGGATAAGCAACTGACAACACTGGCTAATCCCTCACTCTGATGTTAAAAGCTGAGAGATTCGCCAATATTTCCAATCAGGAACATATCGGAGCCCCTTCAAGCACCACGTCACGGTATCTCAGCATGGCATGGGGTCCTACCACTAGACTACCTATGGTGTGTGAACAAGGTCTGAAAAGGTATTAAGCAGCCTACAGCCCCCTCCCACTCACCTGCATTGCAGGACCAACAATGCAATGGGGAACAAATGAGGCCGCAAGCTACACCTACAACAGACCATGTGACACCGGCTTCCAGGTGCAACAGAATGTTTACCAGCCATATGCAATGGCACATTCAATACATATAAAACAAGAATCACAGAAATAACGTGGCCTAAATGGGTGGGACTGCTCCAAACCCCAAACACTGTGGCGTGTTTCTAACTGGGGGCAGTTCCTACGCATGTGGTTCGCAGCGAACGGCTATCCCCAGCAAAAATTGCATACAATGGAGGATACCGGCGCGAACCACAAGCACCACACAAACATCCTACACAAAATAAAACATGTGCGGATGAAAATATATAAACACATGACTCACAGAAAAAAGATGCACCACATGGATAAGCAACTGACAACACTGGCTAATCCCTCACTCTGATGTTAAAAGCTGAGAGATTCGCCAATATTTCCAATCAGGAACATATCGGAGCCCCTTCAAGCACCACGTCACGGTATCTCAGCATGGCATGGGGTCCTACCACTAGACTACTTATGGTGTGTGAACAAGGTCTGAAAAGGCATTAAGCAGCCTACATCGGGGCTCCGATATGTTCCTGATTGGAAATATTGGCGAATCTCTCAGCTTTTAACATCAGAGTGAGGGATTAGCCAGTGTTGTCAGTTGCTTATCCATGTGGTGCATCTTTTTTCTGTGAGTCATGTGTTTATATATTTTCATCCGCACATGTTTTATTTTGTGTAGGATGTTTGTGTGGTGCTTGTGGTTCGTGCCAGTATCCTCCATAGCCGTTCGCTGCGAACCACATGCGGAGGAACTGCCCCCCCAGTTAGAAACACGCCACAGTGTTTGGGGTTTGGAGCAGTCCCACCCATTTAGGCCACGTATATTTCTGAGATACTTTATATACCAAGAGTTTATGTGGGGTCTTTTATGTGATGGGATGGATCCATGATTCATTATGCACTGTGCACTTTATTGATAGTTGCTGCTATTGATTCGCCATTGACCAATCTTTACTGTTCGTTGCTCCTTGTAGTTCAACCTCTTATGATATTCATTATATATATAACTGTCACGCAACATTTGGGCATTACATGGCCTGGTATGTAGCTTGCACCACCTAACTTGTTTTAAATACTTTGTGATGTTTTTATGTACAAGCTATATGTTTAATAAAGATGTATTATTGATAAATCCGGATTGCCTGTTTTTGGAATTCATCAAATGGGACATGGCATCTAAAAACCAGTTCAGCTAAATCTGCCTTCCAAAAACCATATGGCGTCTCTTTCCTTCTGCGCCCTGCTGTGTGGCCATACAGCAGTTTGCGACCACATGTCGCTGTAAACCGCAGAATCAGGGAAATAAATATTGAGATTTGTTCGGCTGTTAACCCCTGCTTTGTTACTGGAAAAATTGATTAAAATATTAAATCTGCCAAAAAAGTGAAGTTCTGAAATTTTATCACTATTTTCCATTAATTCTTGTGGAACAACTAAAGGGTTAACAAAGTTTGTAAAATCAGTTTTGAATACCTTGAGGGGTGTAGTTTCTAAAATGAGGTAAATTTGGGGTGGTTTCTATTTTGTAAGCCCCACAAAGTGACTTCAGACCTGAACTGGTCCTTAAAAATGGGTTTTGGAAATTTTCTGAAAAATTTCATAATTTGCTTCTAAACTTCTAAGCCTTCTAAGGTCCCCCAAAAATAAAATTTCATTTTAAAAATTATGCAAATATGAAGTAGACATATTGGAAATGTAAAGCTATAACTATTATATGAGGTATCACTATCTATTATAAAACCAGGGAAATTAAAATTTGAAAATTTGGGAATTTTTCAAAATGTTTGGTAAATTTGTTTTTTTCACTAATAAAGGTGAAATATATTGCCTCATATTTAGGACTATCATGAAGTACAAAATGTGACCAGAAAACAAGTAAAAGTGTTCCAAAGCTATTACTACATAAAGTGACACATGTCAGATTTGCAAAAAATGGCCTAAGCAGGAAGGTGAAAACTGGCCCGGGGTAGAAGGGGTTAAATATGTTTATAAGTAAATTTGTAAATAGTTTGTGAATGTGCATTAATGAGATCTTCCTTGTATAGTTTTTGTTACGATTTATAATAAAAAGTCCTGATAACCGTGGAAATGTTACCCAACAATCTAACCAACAAATTTAATAAAGTTATTGGCCTATCAAATCTTCAGCTCAGGCCGCAGGGGTCCTTGAGCACCAATAAAAGTAAATTTGTCTCACCAGAATCTAAGAACTGGATTAACTTAATTGATTTTTACTGTCAGGTGTTCAGAAATTTCTGCACCACCAAATTCAGCACATGCACCAGGCAAGGGATGTGTGTCAAACCGGCTAGGCACAGAGCTGCTACAAGATTTCACCCATTATCACAGACAACCAGGCCGAGCTTGAGGCTCTGTGACACCATCCACTCTTCGGTCAATTTTTCCATGCCCGTCCACAGCTCCTGCGCAGTGTGGGGTTTGTCCCCCAAACAGATGAGTTTCAGAACAGCCTGCTGTCTTTTCCCACTGGCTGTGCTGATGTTGGTGGTGAAGGTGTTAAGCTGAGCAGATGAGGAGGTGGTAGAGGAGGAGGAAGCGGAGTAGGAGGCAACAGGAGGCAGTGCACACCTTATTTTGTTCGCCACTTGGTTGTGCAGGGAAGGGATGGTTCGCCTGGAAAAGTAGTGGCGGCTGAGAACCACATACTGGGGGACAGCCACCGCCATAAATTTTTAAAAGTCTCCATCAATCTCCAATTTGCGGATCTCAAAACACTTGCAGATTTGTGAATGGACCCTTATTAATGCACATGATCCATTTTTTATGGAATCCTGTTTTTTTTTCCCCTGTTCTTCTGACGGAAGAAGGGTGATGTGTCCCTTTCATGAAATAGGTAAAAGAATCACTCCTGCAATATCCCACTTAGACTTGCTTATAATATCCCACTTAAACATCCTTAATTCCATTTAAAGCACCTTTGACATTAGTAAACTCAAAAGATTCAATCAGCTCAAATTTCTGCAACCAAGTGTTATGCATATCAACATTATATCTTTTACATAATATATTCCTTACACTTACCATCTACATTTATTTATGAATATTGCCGATTTTCATATTCTACATATTACATTTTCATGATACTGCATTAAAAAAAATTTATGACTTTTGCTATACATCATGCTTGCACATGAAACATAGGAGATCATACATAACACATTCATACATTTACATTTCCTACTTCCGATCCTGTAGGAAGTGTGAAATATTAATAAATAAATAAAAAACAGACACAGTTCAGTATTTATTTAAGCTAAACTGGTATTAATAGTCCACTCCATCAGAAATTCAAATCCAATAAAATATACAGCTTTGTCCACAGTACCAGATTGCACTGTCACTGCCTCACAAAAAAAAAGCATTGCAACACCATTAGTAGGCATAAATAATTCACACAATCTTCTACTCTACTCAGCTAAGTGCATAGAAACCTTGGGCTCATGTTGTCAGAAATTCAATGGATTAGTATCAAGATTTATTTTAAGTCTGTAAAGCACTTTGTTCTTGACAGTGTTCAAAGCAGCAAGAGTGTTATCCTGAATGTGCATCTTAATACTGTCATGCCTGTCTTGTAAGAGTAGATGATGTATAGGCTTCTATGCTTCCTTTTAAAAGTTTAGCAGATGTAGGAATATATATTCATAGTACATATAAATATTGATTAAAAAACCTATGCACCTAAGTTCAAATTATGATTAATGAAAGCAAATTGAAGACATTTGGTAACAGAATAAAAAATGGTCCTGCAATCTCATTTTAAAACCACAGGTTGAGAGACAGGGAACGATTGAATTACTGTGTGTGTAAAAATAAATATATATATATATATATATATATATATATATATATATATATATATATATATAGTAGTAATATTGATGCTGCTATTACTAATGCTATAAATGATTATATATAATTTGCATTATATTTTTATTAATAAAAACACAAATCATAATACAATAATAATAGAATGTTAAGCATTATTATCACTTAGTATGTATATTTAATGATTGTTGTAATAGCTGTATTAAAATGTTTTAGTTTTATTAATATAAATAATATCATTACTACTAATAAAATAATATAAGTTTATTTCTTTTTCAGTATGTGTATCTTTGTACATTCAGTTGAAAAAGTATATTAGGAAAACCTGCTTAAAGGTTTAAATTTATAAATATTTTAGATCGTATCTCAAGCAACTAATGCAATTTAAGACTGACAGTTCTTTAATGCTATCATTTTTAGAACCACAAGATTTGACGTGAAGGTCAATCCTTTACAGTTTCACAAAGACATTAAACCTTACTTTGAAATAAAGCATTAATATCTCCTTCTCGTATGGCCCATGAATTCCAATATTATTCATTGAACCAGCAGTGTCTGAACTATTCATCACTGAAGCCTGGGATTTTACAACCAAGAAATGTGTCAATAATAATTGTATCCATTCATGGGGTTCCATAATTCTGGGGATACATCATAAAATAAATTACTTAGTTTAGATTAAATTTTTATACATATAAGTGTCCCATATTGTTTAATACAAGGTTACAATAAAACTAAATAAAAATGAAATCACTACTGACCACTAAAAAGGAATATTCATGAGATATAACATGAGATATAAAATTAAATCTAAACAATAGTGGACAACAATGTATTTGATGGCAAATTTATATATTTTTAGTGTTAGTATTTAATTTCCTCTTCCATAATGTGCATATAATAGAACATATTCTCAGTGTAATATCAAAAAGTTAACCTGGTGATTTTTTGTTTTTCACTCCTTGCCTTTCCAAAGTTTTATATATATATATATATATATATATATATATATATATATCTACATATATACATACACATTTTTTTATATCACATAGCTGTATTACAGTGTTTTTTTTTTTAGTACAAGTTGTACCTTCTAGTTATATTGGTTGTGTGTTTACAGCATTCCTTATACAGTAAAAATGACATTTTAACTTTATTCTCCAGGTCAGTACGATTACAACAATACCACAACTGTAACGTTTTTATTGTGCTTTTTTACTACTGAATAATAGTTTAACCCCTATACTTTTTTATATTTATGTCTATGAAGGTGTGTAGGCTTATTTATTTTGTGTGGCTTTTTGATCACTTATTATTAGATTTTTTGGAGAAGTGAAGTGACAAAAAGCTTTAATTGCTTTTGTATTGTGAACTTTTATATTTTTTAAAACATTTCTTTAAAGCCACCCTAGGTGTTGTGATTGCCAACTGTATTCTATCACGGATATTTATAAATCACAGAACACATCATTCACCGTGTTCCAATAGAGTGCTGCCATTTTTCAGGTCTGTATTGGAATATACCAATGATAGATATCAGAGTCTCAAATGTAACAACTGCCCCTATTTTGGTTGTGGGAGCACACTGCTCCTGCATCTTCACCATTCAGGTCACATTTGACCAAAGCATCTGAGTGAATAAATGTCTGTTTACGGCCTTATTGCTGACAGACGACATTTGACGTGGGCCTCTGCTTTTTGAAACAGCAGAAACATGGCAGCTATGGTGCCCACTACACTCGTGAGCAGGTGCAATCTTTAAAATGATGACTTCTGCAGTACATGAACAGCAAAGATCATCAAGGGGTTAAAATATGCATAACAGTGCTTAAATGTACTGTTTTGATCCAGTTTTATGCTGTTTTTGCAACAATATTGTCTCCATATAAAGCAGTGGTCTCCCTCTATATCATATGGCTCTTACTCTGGAAAGCACAGGTTAACATCATTGATGTAGAAGATACACATAAATTTGGGTTTTAAGTGAGCTATCAACAGTGTTTTTCTACAAGAAAATGAGGGCACCTTGAGAGGGAAAGCTGACCACACGTGTTAGATTTGCAAGAATCCTTTAATAGCTGCTAATATAAGCAATCAGCTGAAATGGATTAGCTTGCCACTGGTCTTTCTTGGTATAAGCCTGATGATATGGCCATGATGTGGCCTGGTGCTATAATAATATCATGAAAGGTAGGGAACACTTCAGCCCTGTACTCTACCGGCACCAAGGTCCCAACTTACTTGCACCATCCACCCTAAATGGCAGCCCACAACATGATGATGGTCCCTGACTTGACTACCTTAATGGGTAAAGCGACAATCAGACAGAAAGAGGTCAAAACCAGAAAGGCAAAACCAGGATCGTATCAGAATCCAATTCAAATATATAGCAAAATGAAAACTGGAGTTAATGTAAGAGACAAAGTCAGTAGGCAAAGGCAAGGTCACAAACTAGGAAAGTCTAATAACAAATAGAGTCCAAAATCAAGCAAGGTCAAATTACAAGCAAACTCAAATACCTGGAAGTGACATCAGAGAAAAAAATCAGTATTCAGAGGCAATATCAGAGAAACAGGCAAAAGGTCAAAGATCCAGAGTAACAAATGCAAAACTATCTAGTTAGACAGGAATACCAATCACAAGCAACTATGGCCAACAGCTGCCTGTTTATATAGCCCGCCTTAAGGAATCATGTGTAGCCGGTGGACTGACTCTGTATGTATGCATTCTGGGACTGGCTTTGCTGATATATAGTGAACATTGTCCACGTGTAGGCTAAGGACAGAATAAGGAAAGTACAGCCCCAGGCACGAGGACGGGAAGCATCTACCATCAAGGTGCGTCCCCGGGCGGAGCAGGTTAGAGGGTGAACTCAGGGACAGTTTTAGATTTTTCACACATTCTCCCGAAGTACTCATCCCACTGCTTGAGCCCACGTGGAATTTGGTGATAGCTTTCGGCAGTGTTTGTATAGGATCTTTTTGGATCCGAGTTATATGATTTTATTGGATGTAATAAAAGTAAAGTTTTAGATTCTTGCCTTCAGTGATATCCCAGTCTGTTCTTGCAAGGATTTAGACATTATTGGCTTTTCAGTGTTTTTGTAGCCGGTGCCAAGCCTGATTGGCCTGTCATCCCTGGCCCTGCTCGACCAGCCACACTGTCAGCAGGACTGGTTGCTGTATTAACAAAGTGCAGCCACACTTGTTATGGGAAGGCAGACGGGTAAGTACATGACAGATAAGTTTGCTTTTGGTAGACTTACTAAGAGTCTTGAAGAAAATTGTTTCACTATATAGGTTCTTTTTCCTAAAATATGTGTTATAATAGGGATGGAGCAACATCATGCATCTGTTTGATGAAATAATTAATTTTCCAACTAAAAAGTACAGTTACACTCAAAAGAAGCCTTCACTATATCTACACATCCATGTGACTGCTACAGCCAATCACTTTCTTGAGTGATCATCATGTTCCTTACATATTAGAATCACCTCTGAAGCCAGTGATTGTCTGCAGCAGTCACATGGATGTATGACACATTGTCACTGTAGGAAAAGTAAGGGGCATGGAGAGAGCTGCTGCCACCTCTCCATTCCTTATCTGTCTATATATGGCAACCTGTATGTATCTATCAGACCTTAATGGTATATCCTGCCGATCTGCCAAAAGTGTCTGAGATGAAAGTGCCCCTTTAATTTAAAAAATTAAGTTATCCTGGCAACCCAAGGTATCTTACCTTTATATAAACGTAACCACTTTACTGCTCAAAGTACTTTGTTGACAAACTTTTGCATTATGTCTCATAAAATGTATTGTTAGACTATTTTCAGGGTCATTTTAGTCTTTTAATTTTGAAAAAGTTTGTTTTAATGTTTGGTTAGGTAGGTGCTCTAGCCTGCGGTTGACCCTAATACTGCATAGAAAAATTAATTGAAGTATGTATGGGTTTGGGAGGCACTCAGTATACCTGGGGTAGTGTAGATTGATATCAAATATATTGAAGTTTAGTATTAGCTATTTATTAACAGTATAAAAATATTAAAATGTATAGTTATTTAAAATAATATATATTGAGTTGGCAAATTCTAATATAAAAGTCCATATATATAAAATAATGATATAAATACTAATTAGTAAAAAAAAATTTGGAATGAAAAAAGATGAAAAAATGAAAAAACTACTACAAAATGAATAAAAATGAAAAAATATACATGAAAAAATAATATAAAAATAAAAAATGTGTAAAAGATTTAAAAAATGTTTGTATTGCAATCAAACACTATAGTGTGTAGTAAAAGTCGTTATATCCTTATGCAAGCTTTGTTCACTGCTGATAAGTCTATGTGGATTCCTTTTATGTCCACTGGAGGGAGCAGTAGAAGCACAATTTGTGTTAGTTCGAGTTAGTGCCTGTATGTTATGAATGGATGGATAGCGGTGCGATGCCATGCAAATACTCCTCGTACTCAGTAGCTGGCTTATAGGGAACTTCTTTTCAGGTATATTGGCCCCACAATAACAATCAAATTGACATGAAGAGAAAACCAACAAAGTAGTTTCTTTCTTGGTAATGAATCGGATGGATCCTTTGGCTGGCCGTGTTGTTAGTGATTGGGATTGTAGCACTAGTATCAATTGCTAGTTGCAATGAAGAATATGCTTTATGTGAACAACTTTGGTTTAAAAGAGGGGTGTCTGCTGTGGTAATTGAGGTATATATAAAAATTAAGTGTCTTTCATTTACCAGTCCAGACGTCCGTATGGGGAACAGTTGCGTTACCTGGCCAGGCCCTACCTGCTCTGATCGTGGCGTCCCATGTGAGCGAGAGCTTCGGCGGGTTGTTCTGTTCTTCCAGGAAAAATTCTTAGATAGCTGGAACCATATGTAAAGCAGCCAGGTTCGTGTGCAATGTCCGGTCTTTGTCCAGGGGCCACCTGTGATTATGCAAAGCCAATGTACTGCAGATAAATCATACAAGTTTCAAGGTTAAACACCTTTTCCTCAGTGGTCTGCAGTATATGGCTACTATAGTGCTTATATGGAGGTACTGGAATAGTTTGGGGAGGCGTATCACCCAAAAAGATTGGGTAATTCTAAAATCTGGAACGGATCCTACATAGTGCAAACGCTTTGTAAATTGTCTTTAGTCCATCGAGTAATGAACTTGTGCTATACCTGTACATGATAATACATAATATATCATAATTTAAACCCTAGTGAGGAACAAAATAAAATAAAATAATAAAGAAAAAACTTAGGACATAAGGAATGATTGATGAGTTAATAATATGTGAATGCCTTGTTTGAGCATGATAGGTGATATACATGTGAATAGGAGTAGAACGCCTTAAATTCATTGATTTTACATATATATCATACATAATTGTTGATCTGTGGATGAAAATGCTGCATTGCTGTGTTTGGGCCAATGTGCAAACTTGTGTTTTAGTGTGTGCGTGGATTGGAAATGTAAGTGCTTATAGTGTGGTGTGATGATATATTTGGCAATTAATTGATGATCTGTTTTGATTATATAGACTTTAAATATTTGTTAATTTATCTATTATATTTTTTTGTTTTTTTTGTTTGTTTCTTGTTATTAGAGTTGAGTGGACACCTGGAAGTTCGGGTTCGATGGGTTCGGCCGAACTTCACAAAAAAGTTTGGGTTCGGGATCTGAACTTGACCGAACTTTACCCCGAACTCTATTGAAGTCAATGGGGACCCAAACTTTTGGCCACTAAAATGGCTGTAAAAAAAAGTCCTCGAAAGGGCTAGAGGGCTGCAAAAAGCAGCAAAATGCAGTGCCCTGCAAACAAATGTGGATAGGGAAGTGACTTAAAATAAAATTAATAAAAATGTAAAATGGCAATCTTTATCTACAAGGAGGAAATGTGGAGTAATAGGTTGAGGAGGCATCAGGTGGGAATGGCATCAGCAGCGCATCTACCAGCGTGTGTTTGTAGTCACGCATCTTTCGATCAGTAACAGACATTTTTACAAAATTTGGTTCCCTGTTAGCAATGCACAGCAGGGGTTTTTCACTGGCAAAACTGGGTTAATGTCACCCACCAATGGAACAGACTATTTTTAAAAATGTAGGACCCTGGAATCCAGGCAGAGCAGGGGTTTATTCATGTGAAAACTGGGTTAATGTCACCCACCAATGGAACAGGCAATTTTTAGAAATGTAGAACCCTGGCACCCAGGCAGAGGAGGGGTTTATTCACAGCAAAACAGGGTTCGTGTCGCCCACCAATGGAACAGGAGATTTTTTGAAATGTAGGCCCCTGGTACCCCGGCAGAGCAGGGTTTTTTCACCACCAAAGGTGGGTTAATGTCACCCACCAATGGAACAGACGATTTTTAGAAATGTAGGCCCCTGGCACCCAGGCAGAGCATGGGGTTTTTCACCTGCAAAACAGGATTCGTGTTGCCCACCAATGGAACAGGTGATTTTTAAAAATGTAGGCCCCTGGCATCCAGGCAGAGCAGGGGTTTATGCACGGCAAAAATGGTAATATTGCACCAACAATTTAAAAGAACATTTTTCAAATTTTCGATCCCTGTCACCTATGCAGAGCAGGGGTTTGCACCCGTCAAAAATGGTAATATTTTACCCAACAATTTAAAAGACGATTTTCCGCATTTTCAGTCACCGTCACCTATGCAGAGCAGGGGTTTGTACCCGGCAAAAAAGGTAATATTGCACCGAACAATTTAAAAGAAGATTTTTCTAATTTTCGGTCCCTGTCACCTATGCAGTTCAGGGTTACTTGACAGCAAAAAAATTGAATATGTCAACCCCTGAACTCCCAAACGGATTAACTATATTATTGTCCCAGACACATATTCAGCGCAGGTCAAAGGTAATTCCTGGCCTAAAAAAATATGATTTTTTTTTCACCACCCATGAAATACATGGATTTAAGTGGTATATTGTAATGGAGGAATTCAAAACAATTACTTCACTATCACCAAAAATTTAATTTTTCAAACCAACAATGTAACAGCAGAAGTTAATGGTTTAATTTGACTGTCAGAAATGCAGCGTACACTGCAAATGTGCTATCTACAACAAAACCAATGTGTTTGAAACCAACTATGTAAATGCAGAGTTCAAAAGGTTACTTAAAATGACTGAAATACAGGGTAGGCCTCAGATCTGCTATGTAGCACAAAACCAGTGTTTATTGCAACATGTCACTGCTAAATTTTAAAATGGGTTTTTCAGCATTGTATGCAAAACTGCTCTGTGGAACAACAGTACGGGTTTTTTCCCCCAACGACAGTAATGCAGAATGTCACTGCTAAATTTTAAAATAGTTTTTTCAGCGTTATATGCAAAACTGCTCTGTGGAACACCAGTACGTTTTTTTTCGCCCAACTACAGAAATGCAGTATGTCACTGCTAAATTTTAAAATAGGTTTTTCAGCGTGGTATGCAAAACTGCTCTGTGGAACACCAGTACGGGTTTTTTCCCCCAACTACAGAAATACAGTATGCCACTGCTAAATTATAAATTAGGTAATGTAGGGGGACTTGACCTGCCAGAAAATAGGAATTTTTTCTGCACTGATCTACCAGAAAATAACTAGACTAATGTCACTGGCACACATGCATGTCACATGCAGTTCCAAAGACACTGCAGTTGTTAAAATGGCTGCCGGCCCCAACCTCACTAACAGATGGAATAAAAATGATTTTGCAGTATCACTGGGCTCAGGGCTGGGTACAAATATGTAGCAAACCACCCTCAATAATCGCTGTATTTTGATTATTTAACACCACCAAGTTCCACAGATTGCTTCCCTAATCTGTCCCTCCCAGCAGCAGCATCCTATCCCTACACTGAGAAGAGCACAGTGACATGCGGTGCTACTTAACTCCAGCTTAAATATAGGCTGGGTTACATGCTGCACTTAGCCAATCACAGCCATGAAATTAGTAGGCATGGCTGTGATGGCTTCTTAGGGCAAAGTAGTGAAACGCTTGTTAATTGGCTGCCCGTCAGCCTTTCAAAAAGAGGGAAGAATCGCCAAACAACGAACCCGAACTTTTACGGAAATGTTTGGGTTCAGGTCCGGGTGCGAAAAACCGTAATGTTCGGTATGAACAGGAACTTTACTGTTTGGGTTTGCTCAACCCTAGTCTTTACTTAATTATGTACTTGTACCTTTGTGTATATTTCTTAAATTTTTACTTAAGGTATTGATCATAGATTCATCGCTGACATTCCTGAAGGAGTTAGATCGTTGAATGATAGTTCACCGGTAAGTGTATGCATAAGTGAGGATTCTTCTGTATGGATTTTGATGATGGTTGGGGCGGGGGCCTAACCAGGAGGGGAGATCGAAGTGCTGGTAAACAGCCTGACCTCGATGTCCCATCCCAGATTGTAGGATCCGTTCCAGATTTTAGAATTAACCAATCTTTTTGGGAGATACCCCTCCCCAAACTATTCCAGTTCCTCCATATAAGCACCATAGTAGCCATATACTGCAGACCACTGAGGAAGAGATGTTTAACCTTTAAACACGAATGGTTTATTTGCAATACATTGGCTTTGCATAATCCCAGGTGGCCCCTGGACAAAGATCGGACATCGCAAACGAACCTGGCTGCTTTACATATGGTTCCAGCTATCTAAGAATTTTTCCTGGAAGAACAGAACAACCCGCCAAAGCTCCCGCTCACATGGGACGCCACGATCAGAGCAGGTAGAGCTCGGCAAGTTAACGCGACTGTTCCCCATACGGACGTCTGGACTGGTAATATGAAAAACACTTAATTTTTATATATACCTCAATTACCACAGCAGACACCTTTCTTTTAAACCAAAGTTGTTCACATAAAGCATATCCTTCTTTGCAACTAGCAATTGATACTAGCGCTACAATCCCAATCACTAACAACACGGCAGAGCCAAAGGATCCATCCGATTCATTACCAAGAAAGAAACTACTTTGTTGGTTTTCTCTTCATGTCAATTTGAGACACCATTGTTATTGTGGGGCCAATATACCTGAAAAGAAGTTCCCTATAAGCCAGCTACTCAGTATGAGGAGTATTTGCACGGCATTGCACCGCTCTCCATCCATTCATAAAATACAGGCACTAACTTGAACATAAGAGCGGAGTAACCCCTCCAGGACCCGAGGTAACTGTGACCATGGCCACATAATGCATAATGCATAATAATATATATACCACAGGGAAAAGGGGAATATAAACTACAGTACACATACATGTTCCTTATGTGTACATCCCACAGTGCACATACGTGTATGTTATATGATCTTATAAACCACAGTTCACATATAAACCACAGGACATATATGTGTACAACATGTGTACATACCATAGTGCACATAAGTGTATATTATATGATCTTATATATGTATTTTATATGACCTTATATAATTATTACTTATACCTTAAACCCACTACATTTAATGAGGCAACCACCACTATTCTAGTTACATAACAACATTGACAAACGCATATTATGCATATAATAACATAATACAACATATATTAATAAAATATATATATATATATATATATATATATATATATATATATTTGACCTACAGCATATCTAATGTACCTCACTAACTTCATGTTGAATCTTCACACCCAGTCTTGCCAGATTGCACGCTGTAAGTGCAAGCCACGGTGCCCCAGCCAGTTTGTATCCATCCCAGACTGAGTACAGCAACACACGGCCAGCAACAGTGACAGAGCAGCTACAGCAATCCAGCTGCACTACAGCTGCAGCAAACCAGGTAATACATGCATACACACACACTAAGCATCAGCTGTACATCTCCCCACAGACAAACGACTTATGTACCCACCGTGACTATACCTATCCATGATATTCGTGTATGAAACCATACGTTCACATATCCACCCACCATTAAATATCTGTCACTTGGACAATCGGACAACTAATATATTATTATGACATTTTACGATTTTATATGCTTTTTTATCATCACTATACGGAGCACGATCTATTCTACTGATTTTAACTCGATTACGAATGGACTTTTTATTTCTGTTATTAATACGTGGGATACCAAACCCTATTTTTTTATACTAACAACCGTTTCCCTTGTACCTGAAAAATCTATTTTATGGTTTATGTTTTATGTTTTTTATAGACTTGATAAAGGGGTCATGCGTACCCCGAAACGTGTCGTTTTAATAAAACTGTATGTTCCAAATCTGGTTGTGATTTGTGCCTTACGTCCATTAGCTCATCAGATTACCCAATCACAACGAGCTTCGTTTTTCGTATCCAGTCTTCAACCAAATGGCGACCTGGCCCTTGCCCTAGGTTCTTGTGGACACGGCAGCTCCAATCCGGTGCACAGTTAATCCAGCTGACCTTCATCACGATTGTACCCAATTCAGTGCAATCTCAACAGGTGAGCAATACAAACTCACCCCAGTGTGAAGGACGCTGGTTTACTCTTATCTACTTACCCTATGAGCGCCTGTCTTATCTCTTGGCCACATATTTTCTGTATTGCCCTGAGTTTTCGGGTGAAGAGTGTCTAGGATACGGCGGCTCTAGGTCCGCTCAAGTGAATCCACCAACGATAAATCGAAACAATGGAATATAGCGAACACCGCTTGCATGAACGGAAAAAACTGACTAGTATCTGGTCAACAGACAAGCCGGACTATGAGACTCCAAAAGGATCGGCGACAGACACGGCCGCCCAACACCGAATTAGCTCTAAAGAACTAGCAGAGTTATTCTACAAACTCGAATCTGTTCTGAAAGAAGAGATACATCATCTAAACTTGATCCTACTGGAAACTTACCTCAAAGAATCTCTTGTTCCACGAGGTTTGAGACTCAGGTTTAAAAGTCCGTTTTTAAATGATCCAGACTTTGCAAAAGACTGGAACAGCTATATGTTAGAGTGTGCAAAGGGCATGTTTGCACGCCTGGTCACCAAGCGGGAGTCTTTGTGTCAAGATCTCAAAAATCAGATTGAAACACACACCAATCTACTCCGTAGATATACAAAACATAATGAGTACACTAAATATGACAGACTGATCACTAGTAGACTCTTACAATACGAATGTGACACAATCGAAAAGAAAACCCCTTAAAACTCACTAGAGATAGAAATGACTTTAAATCAAACAACATTCAGTTTTGGCTAAATAACAAAAACACCAATAACAAAAACATCAACAAACAGAAGAACACCAATACGTATATTACCAGAAATACCACAAACCCAATCACCACAAAATCCGTTATACCAACACGAAACAACTACGGTCACGACAATCCAACAATCCACTAGGCCCAATACCAAACTGCCCACCATACAACCATCCCCTACTAAGATACAGAATCACCACCGGGGCAAATAATCCACACAACAATTTTCCTCCAAAGTCTATTTCCCATCCATACCTGGATTCACGATCATACAACCCACACATCCCAAAATTACCCCTACACCCATACCCAACACACAAGAGATTTCCATAAACATAGGAAACTCTCCACCTAACAAACCCATCCAAAACACCATTCCCGCTACCTTATCACCACATATATTTTTCATACATCCCAAACCAAACACTGGGACCCCCATATTTTTCACCCCACCCTCCATACCGCTGAGAGAACGCCAGTCACCTCCATCTCACATGGATTTACCCCAAGGTTGTCCCCTAAACCTGCCACCCAGTTCCTTCAGCTTCATCCAACCTACTAAGAATCCCAGTACAACTGACACCTCAACCTTCGAGGATTCACTGCTCACCATCCACAATGTGAGCAGTCCTGAAAATCCATTGAAATCTCCCAACCATACTAACAATTTGTCTGTGTCTTTTTTACCGCTTCCGGGGACCCTGACCCAGCAAGCAACATATATGTTGAAACAACCTTCAGGGAACACAACCACCATAACAGATTTTTTTCAAGCCAAAACTGGGACAAACCCAAAAAGGAATAAAAAAAAAAAATGCATGAGAGGCCGAAGAGGAGGAATCACCATCCGATACACAAAAAAAAACGGGACAGACAAAAATAGCCCCCCAAAACCACCACAGTCCAAAAAGAAACAAGATTTCACAACAGTGAAGATTTTTGATCTATCAGGATCTAAAATCACCCCAGCCCAATTGTCGCTACTACAGAGGGGCCTATCCTTTTGCCCAGCAGATAAATTTAACGAATTTCAACTTTATGTTGACCTGAACACCTTCGTTAGGAACATTACATTATTAACATAGTAACATAGTACATAAGGCCAAAAAAAGACATCTGTCCATCCAGTTTGGCCTGTCATCCTGCTAGTTGATCAAGAGGAAAAAAGTACTCCCTGGATCAACGACCCATCTCTAGTAGCTATAGCCTGTAATATTATTACACTCCAGGAATACATCCAGGCCCCTCTTGAATTCCTTTATTGTACTCACCATCACCACCTCCTCAGGCAGAGAGTTCCAAAGTCTCACTGCTCTTACCGTAAAGAATCCTCTTCTATGTTTGTGTACAAACCTTCGTTCCTCCAGACGCAGAGGATGTCCCCTCGTCACAGTGACAGTCCTGGGGATAAATAAATGATGGGAGAGATCTCTGTACTGACCCCTGATATATTTATACATAGTTATTAGATCTCCCCTCAGTCGTCTTTTTTCTAAAGTAAATAACCCTAATTTTGATAACTTTTCAGGGTACTGTAGTTGCCCCATTCCAGTTATTACTTTAGTTGCCCTCCTCTTAACCCTCTCCAGCTCTGCTATGTCCGCCTTGTTCACAGGAGCCCAGAACTGTACACAGTACTCCTTGTGTGGCATTTTGCGATCAAAGCCAAACAAATAACTCAAGCCAACCAAGATGCCACCCCCACCACTCCAAACATCACCACCACGGCCCAAACCAACCTCAAACCCAAATCTCTGTTTAATCCAACCCACCATCGAGGAAACCATATCAACACCTTCCTCTCACTTGTCTCAGATAATATCCGGAATATAAACAGTAACATCAAGACCAAACCTAACCTCAGTAAAAAAGAAAAAGAAGCACTTACGGAACTAAGTAACAACAACAAAGTGGTGATTAGAAATGCCGATAAAGGGGGGGGTCATTCTACAAAGAAGAGAAGAGTATATCGCGGAGGCACATAGAATCTTGGGAGACCTCTCATACTACTAACCCCTCTCTCACAATCCACTGGCTGAGGATGTAAGAGATCTGGGAATTCTCCTAAAACAATCAGAAGAGGATCATATCCTCAGCAAAAAAGAAAGAGAATTTATAACCATTGACCACCCCACTACCGCAATTTTCTATCATCTCCTAAAAGTACATAAAGATACAAAAAATCCTCCAGGCTGACCTATCATTTCAGGTATTAACTTTTTAACAAGTAATCTCTCACATTACGTAGACCTCTTTCTCCAGAAACACGTCATCAACCTTTGCTCTTATCTTAGAGATTCAGCGCAACTCATAACACTGTTAAAAGACATCAGCTGGAATCCTTCATACTTATGGCTCACATTGGATGTCGCCTCTTTATACTCAAATATCCCGCATGAAGCAGGCATTGGCACATTTAGCCAGTACCTTGATACAGATGACCTACTTTCCAGGAAACACAAAATTTTCATCGCAGAAGCCATTCGGTTCATACTAACACATAACGTCTTTAAATTCGAAAACAGCATATACAGGCAGCGCAAAGGGACCCGGATGGGCATGCGCTTCGCGCCGAGCTTCGCAAATATCTACATGGGCCGGTTCAAAGAAAATTTTATGTATAGCGACCACGAGTGGAAAGACATGATTGTATTCTATAAGCGCTACATTGACGATCTCATCATCATCTGGAATGGTAGCAAGGAAGAAGCGGAAGCATTTGTCACTCACCTCAATACTAATACTAGTATCTAGACCTCCTTCTGTATTCAAACGACCAAACCATTCTTACCAAAACCTTTTTCAAGAAGGTTGACGGGAACAATTATTTGGATTATAGAAGTGCACGCTACAAAATATGGCGAGATAACATACCATTTAGTCAATTTAAACGGATCCGAAGAAACTGTTCAACCACAACCGACTTCACCACACAGAGTAAAATTCTACGAAACAGATTCTTAAACAAAAAATATCCCAGCAGAATTGTAGACGCCGCCTTCACACAAGCTAATAACCTTACCCACGAATGTTTTAAAAACAAAACAAAATCAAAAATAACAGATGACTCTACAAAGTACAGATCCTCCTTCATAACAACATCTAATCGCAACCACAAAATTTTAACCCCTTCAGGACACATGACGTACCGGTACGTCATGAGTAGTTCCGATCACTGCTGCTCAGCCGGCAGTGATCGGAACATGGTACCTGCTGAAATCATTCAGCAGGTACCTTGTTACAATGCCCAGGGGGTCCTGTGACCCCCCGTATCGGCGATCGCTGCAAACCGCAGGTCAATTCAGACCTGCGGTTTGCAGCGCTTTGTGCGAACTCTGAGACTAAATGCCCCCAAAGTGTTAAATTTTCACCCCCCCCCCCCTGCAGCCCCTAATCATATTGTGGCTGCGGGGATGCAGGGGGGGTGGTTGCGGGTGGAAGTAGGCAGCCTCCTCTGTAATATTCACTGTTGTCTAGTGGATCTATCAGAGTGTCAGCACATTGCTGACACTCTGATAGAAACGGCTGGCATCTGTGCTTGATCAGATGCCAGCCGTTTAACCTCTTTCATACCGCGGTCCATACGGACCGCATTATGGAAGGGTTAACAGGGAGGGAGCTCCCTCTCCCATCGGGAGGCTGCTGTGCCTTTGCAGCCCCCCAACAGGATGGGATCGCAGAGGGAGGGAGCCCCACTCCCTCCCCATCGTTCACCTGCTGCTCTCTTATGGCAGCGGGTGATGGTTGCCATGGAAGCAGGACGCTTTCAGAAGCGTCCTGCTCTCCATGGTGCTGAAAGTCTGACTAGACCTGCTAAAGGTCTATTCAGACTTTGTAATGTAAAAAATACAGCACAGTGCACTATATAGTGTACTGTACTGTATTATACAGACACCAGATCCACTGGATCTACAAGAACCAAGTGGGTCTGGGTCAAAAAAAAAATAAAAAAAGTGAAAAAAAAAGTATAAATGAAAAAAACACATATCACTGAATTAAAAAAAATAAAAATACACTACACATATTAGGTATTGCAGCGTCCGTAAAAACCTGCTTTATAAAAATATCACATGACTGAACTCCTCAGGTGAATGCCATAAAAAAAAAAAAAAAAGTGGTGTAAATATGCAATTTTTTGGCACCTTACATCACTTAAAGTGTAATACAAAGCGATCAAAAAGGCGTATGCATCCCGAAATAGTACCAATCAAACCGCCATCTCATCCTGCAAAATGAGCCCCTACCTAAAACAATTGGCCAAAAAATAAAAAAACTATGCCTCTCAGACTAAAACATGTTTTTTTTGTTTCAAAAATGCTTTTTAGTGATAAATGTAAAAAGAAAACTTAAAAGTAGATATATTGGGTATTTCCACGTCCGTAAGAATCTGCTCTATAAAAATATCACATGACCTAACCCCTCAAGTAAACACTGTAAAAAAAATTAAATAAAAACTTTGTCAAAAAGCAATTTTTTTGTCACCTTACATCACAAAAAGTGTAATAGTAAGCGATCAAAAAGTCAAATGACCCCCCAAATAGTGCCAATCTAACCGTCACCTCATCCTGCAAAAATTATACCCAACCTGAGACAATTGCCTAAAAACTGAAAAATATATGGCTCTCAGACTATGGAGACACTAAAACATGTTTTTTTTTTTGTTTCAAAAAGGATATTATTGTATAAAACCAAAATAAAATAAAAAACAGGTATACATATTTTGTATCGCCGCGTCTGTAAGGACCTGCTCTATAAAAATATAACATGACCTAACCCCTCAGGTGAACGCCGTAAACATAAAAAATAAAAATGTTGTAAAAAAAGCAATTTTTTTGTCACCTTCTATCACAAAAAGTGTAATAGCAAGCGATCAAAAAGTCATATGCATCCCAAGATAGAAGATAGTACCATTCGAATCGCCATCTCATCCCGCAAAAAATGAGCCCCTACAAAGGACAATCACCCAAAAAAAATAAAAATATGGCTCTCAAACTAAGACACTAAAACATGATTTTTTTTGGTTTTAAAAAATGATATTGTTGTGTAAAACTTATATAAATAAATAAAAAGTACACATATTATGTATCGCCGCGTCCGTCACAACCTGCTCTATAATGATAACACATGACCTAACCCCTCAGCTGAACACAGCAAAAATAAATAAAAAATACGGTGTCAAAAGCTATTTTTGTCACCTTACATCACAAAAAGTGTAATAGCAAGCGACCAAAATGTCATATGCACCCCAAGATGGTGCCAATCAAACCGCCATCTCATCCCGCAAAAAATGAGCCCCTACATAAGACAGTCGCACAAAAAATAAAAAATAAACTATGGCTTTCAGAATGTGGAGACACTAAAAATTTTTTTTTTAAAAATGCTTTATGTAGAACCGAAGCAAAAACCCCCAAAAAGTAGTCATATTTGGTATTGTCGCGTCCGTAACAACCAGCTCTATTGAAATAGCACACAATCTAACCTGTCAGTTTAACTATGTAAATAACAAAAAATAAAAACGGTCCCAAAACAGCTATTTTTTTGCAAATTTTCCATTTTAATCCATTTTTCCAGTAACAAAGCAAGGGTTAACAGCCAAACAAAACGTAATATTTATTGCCCTGATTCTCTAGTTTGCAGAAACACCCCGTATGTGGTCGTAAACTGCTGTATGGCCAAACGGCAGGGCACAGAAAGAAGGGAACGCCATATGGTTTTTGTAAGGCAGATTGCTGGACTGGTTTTTGAACACTATGTCCCATTTGAAGCCCCCCTAAATGCACCCCTACAGTAGAAACTCCAAAAAAATGAACCCATTTTGGAAACTACGGGATAAGGTGTCAGTTTTGTTGGTACTATATGCAATATTAGATTAATACTATATTTACATTCTAACAATATGCCATTCGCCCCCCCCCCCCTCCCCATCATCTTATCTACACTTCAAAATCACAGCCCCTTAGTCCTCAGCACGATGGGCACATTCCCTGCATGATTCAATATTCAAAAGAACAGCCCTGCCCACTAGTGCTCCCTGACCCCACCCACTTGCGCTCTCTGGCCTCGCCCACTCCATCCCGATATCCTCCCCTCTCTCTTAGAGCGCGTTCCTTCTGCTCCCTGCGCGTCCTGACTGCACAGGCCACGTGCAGAAGCCGGGCTTTGGCGCTCCAGCGCACCAACCCCTCCAGAACCCAAGGTAACTGTGACCATGGCCACATAACACATAATGCATAATAATATATATATACATACCACAGGGCAATAGATGAATATAAACTACAGTACACATACGTGTACCTTATGTGTACATCCCACAGTGCACATACATGTATGTTATATGATCTTATAAACCACAGTTCACATATAAACTACAGGACATATATGTGTACAACATGTGTACATCCCATAGTGCACATAAGTGTAAAAAAAAAGGTAAGGCAGCTCTCACCTGCATAGACACCCTCTGTGCACGGAAACCGCACCTGGATGCGGTAAGTATCCAGCTCAGCTCGGGTGAATGGTTTTGCGACTTTATTCCAATGGTTTAAAATCCCATACAAGAAGTAAAAAACAGTGACGCGTTGACGCGTTTCAGACAAGCATACAAATGCAGTGAGAGCTCGCTCTAATATACACCCTCCAAACCACAGGCTAACAAACATCACCTGTGGGAGGGAGGTGTAAAAGGGCAAGCCCACACTGATCCCACATTGGAAAAAATACCAACAAGCAAATGTAAAAGAAACATACATAGGAAGAAAAGTATAATAACATGATTCTAGGCATTAAAATAATGTAATAAGTAGATCGATGCATTCATGGTAACATAGTAAATACCACCAAAGAGACATGGAGGGCAAAAGGCAGACCCATAAATGTAATCAATATTGTAAAATCAGGTCACGCCGTTTGTTTAAACCCTCCGGTTCCAACTAGGATCTCGGTGATCCGTGGTGTTTTAATACACCACCAATCACCATCCTTACCGTTGGTGAGGATCCATCCCTGATTGGCTGGGCGGGGGCGGTGACAGAAGCAAACCGCCGAAGCTTCTCCCTCCCCGTCCACAGCCTGCAGCGTCGAAGAAGGAGCAGGAGCTCTGCACCCCAGCGCCCGAGCGTCCCAGCAGTAGTGATGTCGCGAACATAAAATTTTCCGTTCGCGAACAGCGAACGCGAACTTGCGCAAATGTTCGCGAACGGGCGAACCGCCATAGACTTCAATTGGCAGGCGAATTTTAAAACCCACAGGGACTCGTTCTGGCCACAATAGCGATGGGAAAGTTGTTTCAAGGGGTCTAACACCTGGACTGTGGCATGCCGGAGGGGGATCTATGGCAAAACTCCCATGGAAAATTACATAGTGGACGCAGAGTCGGGTTTCAATCCATAAAGGGCATAAATCAACTAACATTCCTAAATTGTTTGGAATAACATGCTTTAAAACATCCAGTGTGTGTATACGATCAGGTATGATGTTGTATCGATCCGGTAGTGTAAGGGTTACGCCCACTTTACAGACATTGACAGACCAAACTCCCCTTTTAATGCACCGCAAACAACCGCAAACAGTTCATTTGCACAACCGCAAACTCCCCACTTGCACAAGGTTGGATACCAAGCTAGCCACGTCCCGGTGATGTTATTGAAGGTTTCTTCCTCCACCCAGCCACGTACAACACCAAGGGTCCCCGAAAGGTGAATTGAATTGATTTTTCGAACGGGGAGATGGTTAAAAAAATGCTGGCTCCCTCCCCTTTGTTTTTATCCACGGTCACTGCGTCTGCGCCGTGCAATTTACTGTCACCCCCGATATGAGTGGTATTTTCTGTAGTACTATTCTCATCAGTTTAAACCCTGCTACATCCCATATCAGGGATTGCCTTTTGTGAAAAAAAATTTAGGCCGGGTACCTTTTACTGTGGTGTCCCAATAGCGACACATTTTTTGAAGGCCTCAGACGCCACCAGCTGGTATGGTAAAAGCTGGCGGGCTAAGAGTTCCGTCAAGCCAGTCAGTCGCCGGGCAAGGGGGTGATTCTGTGACATTGGCTTTTTACGCTCAAACATGTCCTTGACAGACACCTGACTGTGGGCAGATGAGCAGGAACTGCTGAAGGTGAGAGGAGGAGTGGCGGTTGGTTGAGAGGGGGCAGGGAGGACAGCAGTGATTGACGTGGCTGAAGATGCAGGACCAGGAGGAGCATGGTGGCTTTGAGTTTGTGTGCTGCTTGTACGCATGTGTTGATCCCATAGGCGTTTGTGATGTGAGATCATGTGCCTTCGCAAAGCAGTTGTACCAAGGTGGGTGTTGGACTTCCCATGACTCAGTTTCTTTTGGCACAGGTTGCAAATGGCATTGCTGTTATCAGAGGCAGACACACAAAAAAAATGCCACACTGCTGAGCTTTGCAATGACGGCATTCTGGTGGTGGCAACAGCATGTGTTGACTGGCGTGCTGTCTGGCTGACCCCAGGTGCCGATACATGCTGTCTGACTGTGCCACTAACTCCTTGCGACGACCTCCCCCTGCTTCCAACTCGTCTCCTCATTCTCTCTGTCTCCCCTTCTGAACTTTCCCCTCTTCTTCTCTTCGAGCAGGCACCCACGTGGCATCCGTGGACACATCGTCATCATCAACCGCTTCACTTGTATCTGACACCTCAGCAAAGGAAGCAGCAGCGGGTACAACATCATCATCATCACACTGTACGTCCATGTGTGTAATCCTGCCTGACTGAGACATATCCCTGTAATCTACATCATCTGGCAATAATGGTTGCGCATCACTAATTGCATCCAACTGATGTGTAAATAACTCCTCTGACGGATCAAGTGAAGCGGCTGTGGTGGCTGTGGTGGTAGTGGTGGTGGTGGCGGCGGCGGGCGGGTGCGTGGTAACTTGAGAACAGGTGACCGAAGCTGAGCTGGAGGAGGATGGTGCGTCAAGGTTCTTAGCGGAAGCTGTTGAAGATTGGGTGTCCTGTCTAAGCCAGTCAACTATGTCCTCAGAATTTTTCGGGTTCAGGGTACGTGGCCTCTGAACACTAGGCATTATTCCAGGGACAGTGGAAATCACAGCACCACGACCACGACGGCCCCTGCGGGGTGGCCTGTCTCTGCCTGTCATTTCTTTTTAGATAAGTGGTACTACGCGTGCTAGGTACTGTGCCACCCGGTATCAGTGGTGGGCACTGTCAGTGGGCACACTACAGTCTGTGGAAGTTGGCCTGATACACTCTGGCAGCAGGCAATCAACTGAAATTAGACTACTGTCTAAAAATTAAATGCCTTATTTATCGGCAAGCTACTGTGCCACCCGGTATCAGTGGTTGGCACTGGCAGTGAGCACACTACAGTCAGTGGAAGTGGGCCTGACACACACTGGCAGCAGGCAAGCAACTGAATTTAGACTACTGTCTAAAAATTAAATGTCTTATTTATCGGCAAGCTACTGTGCCACCCGGTATCAGTGGTTGGCACTGGCAGTGGGCACACTACAGTCAGTGGAAGTCGGCCTGCACACACTAGCAGCAGACAAGCAGCTGAAATTACACTAAAGTGTAAAAATGAAATGCCTTTTTTGATGCAAAGTCCTGTGCCACACGGGATGACAGGGGTGGGCACTGGCAGTGGGCACACTACAGTCAGTGGAAGTCGGCCTGACACACACTGGGCCGCAGGCAAGTCAAGTGAAGCGGCTGTGGTGGCTGTGGTGGTAGTGGTGGTGGTGGCGGCGGCGGGCGGTGCGTGGTAACTTGAGAACAGGTGACCGAAGCTGAGCTGGAGGAGGATGGTGCGTCAAGGTTCTTAGCGGAAGCTGTTGAAGATTGGGTGTCCTGTCTAAGCCAGTCAACTATGTCCTCAGAATTTTTCGGGTTCAGGGTACGTGGCCTCTGGAACACTAGGCATTATTCCAGGGACAGTGGAAATCACAGCACCACGACCACGACGGCCCCTGCGGGGTGGCCTGTCTCTGCCTGTCATTTCTTTTAGATAAGTGGTACTACGCGTGCTAGGTACTGTGCCACCCGGTATCAGTGGTGGGCACTGTCAGTGGGCACACTACAGTCTGTGGAAGTTGGCCTGATACACTCTGGCAGCAGGCAATCAACTGAAATTAGACTACTGTCTAAAAATTAAATGCCTTATTTATCGGCAAGCTACTGTGCCACCCGGTATCAGTGGTTGGCACTGGCAGTGAGCACACTACAGTCAGTGGAAGTGGGCCTGACACACACTGGCAGCAGGCAAGCAACTGAATTTAGACTACTGTCTAAAAATTAAATGTCTTATTTATCGGCAAGCTACTGTGCCACCCGGTATCAGTGGTTGGCACTGGCAGTGGGCACACTACAGTCAGTGGAAGTCGGCCTGACACACACTAGCAGCAGACAAGCAGCTGAAATTACACTAAAGTGTAAAAATGAAATGCCTTTTTTTGATGCAAAGTCCTGTGCCACACGGGATGACAGGGGTGGGCACTGGCAGTGGGCACACTACAGTCAGTGGAAGTCGGCCTGACACACACTGGCCGCAGGCAAGCAACTGAAATTACACTAAAGTGTAAAAATTAAATGCCTTTTTTTATGCAAAGTCCTGTGCCAGCCAGTATGAGTGGTAGGCACTGGCAGTGGGCACACTACAGTCAGTGGAAGTCAGCCTGACACACACTGGCAGGCAACTAACCTTAGATTAAAGAGTAAAAATTAAATGCCTTTTTTTGATGCAAAGTCCTGTGCCACATGGGATGACAGGGGTGGGCACTGGCAGTGGGCACACTACAGTCTGTGGGCCTGCAGCTACTCACACACAGGCAGGCCAGGCAACTGCAATATGTATATGGAGAAAAAAAAAAGCAGACTAATGTTGCAGCCCTAAAAAGGGCTTTTTGGGGTGCTGTCAGGACGCTGTTCTTACAGCAGAGATCAGATGAGTCTTTCAGGACTGGAGTGGACACTGAATTCACTAGCCTAGCTATCAATTTCCCTATTAAATCAGCAGCAACTACACTCTCCCTCCTCTCACTAAGACTGCAAATTCCGAATGAATCTAAAATGGATGCTGTTCAGGAGATGGGAGGGTCTGGGAGGAAGGGTATGCTGCTGATTGGCTGGAATGTGTCTGCTGACTGTGAGGTACAGGGTCAAAGTTTGCTCAATGATGATGTATAGGGGGCGGACCGAACATCACATGTGTTCGCACGCTGCGGCGAACGCGAACAAGCTATGTTCGCCGGGAACTGTTCGCCAGCAGCTCCTTAGCAGCACCAGTAAGCACTCTTCTTTTCTTTTTTTTTTCTTTGCACCTGGGTGTCTGGGGTCCAAAGCACTCAGTTGTGAGACCCTAGACCTCCCAAGGGGTGCAACAGCTTGCCCCCCATCCCTTTTTTTGTGGGGTAAATTTTTTTTTTTGACGTGCGCTGACTGTGTTCGGCGCTCTTAGCGTCCGGCCACTGTTAGCGCATCGCTTTCCCCACCGCTGAGCTTTGTCAGCAAGTTTTTTTTTTTTTTTACACTTTTCCTCTTCTTTAGTTATTTTTTTTTTTAGTCTAGGTATTTTAGTGCGCGAACACCCGGCCACACACACACGCACACTTCAATAAAGTTTATTTTACACGCACGCACGCACGCACACACACTCACACAACACACACTCCCATGGCCCGCAGGATGTTCTCGGCAGAGGAGGCATATGCCCAGATGCTCTCCGACACCGAGAGCGCAAGTGAGGATGAGGATGACCCCACGTTCCTCCTGTCATCCGCATCCTCCTCATCATCATCTGATGATGATGAGCCCCCAAGGCGGCGGAGATGCCGCCAGGTGGAGCCAGAGGAACCCCATGCTAGGGACCCTGTGCCAGCACTAGTACGAGCAGCCCTGGAGTCGTACTAGTTTTCCAGCCCACCAGCCAAGTGCACCTGAGCCCCCTACAGGTGAACGAGTCTGGTGCACCCCAGGGGAACACCCCTGTGATTCCTGAATTCGTTGGCAATCCAGGAATCCAGATTCCCACAATGGGATTTTCTGAAATTGACTTTTTTAGGTTTTTTTTCAGTAACCCACTTGTGAATCTGATGGTGGAGTAGACGAATCTGTACGCCCAACAGTTCGTTGCTCAGCACCCAGGCTCTTTTTTGGCCAGGCCCGGTGGCTGGACCCCGGTCAGTGCAGCCAAGATGAGGACATTTTGGGGCCTCGTGCTGCACATGGGCCTGGTCAAAAAACCAAGTGTCAGGCATTACTGGAGTGGTGACATCCTCTACCAGACCCCACTTTAAAGTACTGCCATGAGACGTCCCAGATTTGAGGCCATCCAGAAATGCCTGCATTATGCAGATAATGCAGCATGTCCCCCCCCGAGGTGATCCTGCCTATGTCCGGCTGTATAAGATACGGCCGGTCATCGATCACTTTGGGGCCAAATTTGTGGAGGCCTATGTACCTGGAAGGGAGGTCGCGGTTGATTAGTCTCTCGTTGCTTTCAAGGGGAGACTCATTTTCCGCCAGTACATTCCCTCTAAGCGTGTGAGGTATGGCGTGAAAATGTACAAAATTTGTGAGAGTACCTCAGGGTACACTTACAAATTTTGTGTGTACGAGGGACGAGATTCCCGTATTGAACCCCCAGAATATCCCCCCACTCTGGGTGTTAGCGGGAAACTTGTGTGGGACCTTTTGCACCCACTACTGGATAAGGGTTACCACCTGTACGTGGATAAATTTTATACCAGTTTTCCCTTTTTTCAGGCCCTCTCCGCCAGATCCACGTTCGCTTGTGGGACCGTGCAGAAAAATCAACGTGGCCTCCCTGCCCACCCCCTCCAGGTACCTATCCCCAGGGGTTAGACACGTGCCCTTACCAGTGACAACCTGTTGCTGGTCAGATATAAGGACAAGAGGGATGTCCTTATGCTGACCACAATCCATGGTAACGGCGTCACCCCTGTCTATGTGCGAGGTACCACGGCAACGGTCCTCAAGCCCGATTGTATCGTCGACTACAATCGGTATATGGGAGGAGTTGATCTATCTGATAAAGTCCTTACACCATATAATGCCATGCGCAAAACCCGGGCATGGTACAAAAAAGTTGCGGTCTACTTGGTACAGGTTGCCTTGTACAACGCTTTTGTACTATGCCGATGTGCTGGCAGCACAGAGACTTTCCTCCAATTCTATGAGGCAGTCCTCAAGGCCCTGATCTTTTCTGACCGGGAAAGAGCAGGTCGGAGTACCTCGGGAATTGGAGGCGCCCAGTGATTTTATTGTATTTAAGTTTTTAAAAAATGTTGTTTTAGTGTCTACAAAGTTTGAAAGCCATACATATTGGGCATCATCGCGTCTGTAATAACCTGATCTGTAAATTTAAAATATTACCTAACCTCTTGGATAAAAGCCCTTAAAAAAAAAATATGAAAATGAGTTAAAAAAAATTTTTTTGTCACCTTAGATCCCAAAAATTGTAATAGCATGTAATAAAGAAATCAAATGCCCCCTAAAATAGTGCCAATCAAACCGACATCTCATCCCGCAAAAATAGAGCCCCTACATAGGAGAGTCACCCCCCAAAAAAAAAAAAAAACTATGGCTTCCAGAATGTGGAGGCACAGGACCTTTTTTTTTTAAAGTTGGTTTATGATGTCAAGCTGAAACCAACATATTAATAAAAGTAGTCATATTAGGTATTGCCACGTAACAATGTGCTATATAAAAATAACATTTGACCTAACCCCTCAGATAAACGCTGTAAAAAATAATAATAAAAAAAGATGTAAAAAAAGCAATTTTTTGTCACTTTTTTAGATCATAAAAAGTGTAATAGCGAGCGATCAAAAAGTCATATGCCCCCCAAAATAGTGGCAATAAAACCACCATCTCATCCTGCAAAAAATGAGCCACTACATTAGACAGCCACCCAACAGAAAAAAAACGGTAGCTCCCAGGCTATGGAGATACTAAAATTATTTAATTTTTGTTCCTAAAAATGATAATATAGTGTAAAATCTAAACAAAATTTATAAAGTAGACAAATTAGGTATCGCCGCATCTGTAACAATCTGCCCTATAAAAATAACATTTGAACCAACCCATCAGATGAAAAGCGTTAAATAAAATTACTAAAAACCGTGTAAAAAAACAATTTGGGGCAAAATTTCCATTTGAATCCATTTTTTCTAGTAATAAAGCAAGGGTTAACAGCCAAACAAAACTAAACTTTTTTTGCCCTGATTCTGTAGTTTGCAGAAACACCCCATATGTGGTCGTAAATGGCTATATAGCCACACGACAGGGGATTAGATCGAAGGGAACGCCATATGGTTTCTGGAAGGCAGATTTTGATGATCTGGTTTATTTACACCATGTCCCATTTGAATCCCCCCTGATGTAGACTAGACTAGAAACTCCAAAAAAGTGACCCAATTTAGGAAACTACACCGCTCAAGGTATTTAAAAACTACTTTACAAAATTTGTTAACCCTTTAGCTGTTCCAGAAAACTTAATGGCGAATGTAGAAACAATTTTAGAATTTACAATTTTGGTTACCTTGCCTCAAAAATGTGTAATTAAAAATCAAATTTACCCTAAAATAGTACCAAAAACACTACCACCTCATCCCGTAGTTTCCAAAATGGGGTGACTTTTATGGAGTTTCTGCTGTAGGGGTGAATCAGGCGGCTTGAAAGGGTACATGGTGTAAATAAACCATTCCAGCAAAATCTGCCTTCCAAAACCCATATGGCATTCCCCTCTTTCTGCGCCCTGCCGTTTGGCCAAATAGTAGTTTAGGACCACATATGGGGTGTTTCTGCAAACTAGAGAATCAGGGCAACCCATATTGAGTTTTGTTTGGCAGTTATCCCTTGCTTTGTTCTAAGAAAAAATGGATTATAATGGAAAATCTTCCAATAAATCGAAATTCCAAAATTGTTTTTCCATCTGCCATTCACTCTTGTGGAACACCTAAAGGGTTAACAAAGTTTGTAAACCAAGTTTTGAATACCTTAAGGGGTGTACTTTCTTAGATGGAGTCACTTTTTTGGAATTTCTATTGTAGGGGTACAACGGGGGGATTGAAATGGGACATGGTATAAACAAAAACAGTCCCGCAAAATCTGCCTTCCAAAACCAATATGGCGTTCCCCTCCTTCTGCGCCCTGCCGTTTGGCCAAAAAGTAGTTTAGGACCAAATATGGGGTGTTTCTGCAAACTAGAGAATCAGGGCAACCCATATTGAGTTTTGTTTGGCAGTTAACCTTTGCTTTGTTCCAGGAAAAAATGGATTATAATGGAAAATTTTCCAAAAAATCGAAATTCCAAAATTGTTTTTCCATCTGCCATTCACTCTTGTGGAACACCTAAAGGGTTAACAAAGTTTGTAAACCAAGTTTTGAATACCTAGAGGGGTGTAATTTCTTAGATGGAGTCACTTTTTTGGAATATCTATTGTAGGGGTACAACGGGGGGATTGAAATGGGACATGGTATAAACCAAAACAGTCCCGCAAAATCTGCCTTCCAAAACCCATATGGCATTCCCCTCCTTCGGCGCCCTGCCATTTGTCCAAACAGTAGTTTAGGACCACATATGGGGTGTTTCTGCAAACTAGAGAATCAGGGCAACCCATATTGAATTTTGTTTGGCAGTTAACCTTTGCTTTATTCCAGGAAAAAATGGATTATAATTAGTGTTGAGCGAACAGTTCGGACATTTTCAAAAAAGTTCGGGTTCGGGTTCTTTGTTCGTCGATTACTTCCCGCTTTCTGAAGGGCTGCACAGCAGCCAATCAGCTAGCGTTTTACTTCTTGCTAATGGCATGGCTGTGATTGGCCAAGTGCAGCATGTGACCCAGCCTCTATTTAAGCTGGAGTCACGTAGCACCGCAAGTCACACTGCTCTGATTAGTGTAGGGAGAGGACGCAGCTTCTGTCAGGGCGAGATTAGGCAGGGTAAAGTCAGCAACAGCACCTAATGAACGGATCGATCTACAGCTGTGAATGATTGAACTTCTGCTAGTTACTTGCTCACTGGTTTTTAGGCTGCACAGAGCATTTTTCTGTCACTTATTTTCTGGGTTGATCGGCGTCCATTTTGTGGTGCACTAGAACAAGCTGCCACCAAGTCCATCAATCCATCAATACTAGTTTTTTTTGCTATATCCGACATCAGGGGCTTGGCTGTGCTAATTGTCACCCCTAAAAACTCAGGATAGCAATTTCTATATTTTTTTAAGGGGTTAAATACAATTGCCCAAATACCAATCCCCTAAATCTGGTGTTCCAGCTTTGGCTAGCCAAGTATAATACTGTCTGCTGTCTGGCAAAGGATAGATTATTTTCTGTGGTGAAATTCAATTGCCAAAATAGCAATACCCTGAATCTGGTGTCACAGCTGTTGCAGGCCAGGTTTCATAGTGTCCGCCAAAACATATATTTTGTTCTGGGGGGAAATTAATTTTCCAAAATAGCAATACCCTGAATCTGGTGTCACAGCTGTTGCAGGCCAGGTTTCATAGTGTCCGCCAAAACATATATTTTGTTCTGGGGGGAAATTAATTTTCCAAAATAGCAATACCCTGAATCTGGTGTCCCAGCTGTTGCAGGCCAGGTTTCATAGTGTCCGCCAAAACATATATTTTGTTCTGGGGTGAAATTAATCTGCCAAAATAGCAATACCCTGAATCTGGTGTCCCAGCTGTTGCAGGCCAGGTTTCATAGTGTCCGCCAAAACATATATTTTGTTCTAGGGTGTAATTCACTTGCCAAAATAGCAATACCCTGAATCTGGTGTCCCAGCTGTTGCAGGCCAGGATTCATAGTGTCCGCCAAAACATATATTTTGTTCTGGGGTGAAATTCAATTGCCAAAATAGCAATACCCTGAATCTGGTATCCCAGCTGTTGCAGGCCAGGTTTCATAGTGTCCGCCAAAACATATATTTTGTTCTGGGGTGAAATTAATTTGCCAAAATAGCAATACCTTGAATCTGGTGTCCCAGCTGTTGCAGGCCAGGTTTCATTTTGTCCGCCAAAACAAATATTTTGTTCTGGGGTGAAATTAATTTGCCAAAATAGCAATACCCTGAATCTTGTGTCCCAGCTGTTGCAGGCCAATTGTAAATCTGTCCATAAAAGGATACCTTTCATCCAGGGCCTAAATGCTAGCCCTAAAAGAGATATTTCCCTAAATCAGTGGTTACTGCTGTGTCTGGATTAGTGTAATACGCTACATAAACAAATAAGCAGATAGTGTTAGGTGCCTGCAAAAAAACAACTGAATTTGAAATCAATACATTGGGCCAAATAGTTTTTTCCTTATTGTGGTGCTTGGTGAACGGTAACAATGAGGAAAACATCTAGTAAGGGACGCGGAAGCGGTCGAGGTGGTGTTAGTGTACCCTCTGGTGCTGGGAAAGGACGTGGCCATTCTGCCACAGCCACACGTCCTAGTGAACCAACTACCTCAGGTTCCAGTACCCGCCAGAATTTACAGTGATATTTGGTGGGGCCCAATGCCGTTCTAAGGATGGTAAGGCCTGAGCAGGTACAGGCGCTAGTCAATTGGGTGGCCGACAGTGGATCCAGCATGTTGAAAACATTATCTCCCACCCAGTCTTCTGCAGAAAGCGCACAGGTGGCACCTAAAAACCAAGCCCATCAGTTTGTCACATTACCCCCATGCATATCAGGGAAACTGTCAGAGCCTCAAGTTATGCAGCAGTCTCTTATGCTGTTTGAAGATTCTGCTGGCAGGGTTTCCCAAGGGAATCCACCTAGCCCTTCCCCAGTGGTGGAAGACATAGAATGCACTGATGCACAACGACTGATGTTTCCTGATGATGAGGACATGGGAATACCACCTCATCGGAGTCCGCACGTCTCTGATGATGACAAAACACAGGTGCCAACTGCTGCGTCTTTCTGCAGTGTGCAGAGCGAAAAGGAGGTCAGGGAGGTAGACTGTGTGGAAGACGATGCAGGGGACGATGAGGTCCTAGACCCCACATGGAATAAAGGTCGTGCCACTGACTTTCATAGTTCAGAGGAAGAGGCAGTGGTGAGACCGAGCCAACAGCGTAGCAAAAGAGGGAGCAGGGGGCAAAAGCAGACCAGCCACCACCAAGAGAGTTCGCCTGCTACTGGCCACCGCCACCAGGGACCGAGCACCCCAAAGGCAGCTTCAAGGAGGTCCCTGGCATGGCACTTCTTTAAACAATGTGCTGACGATAAGACCTAAGTGGTTTGCACGCTGTGCCATCAGATCCTGAAGCGAGGCATTAACGTTCTGAACCTTAGCACAACCTGCATGACCAGGCATCTACATGCAAAGCATGAACTGCAGTGGAGTAAACACCTTAAAAGCAAGGAACTCACTCTGGCTCCCCCAGCTCCCTCTTCTGCTGCTGCCTCGGCCTCTTCCTCCACCTCGGGAGGAACGTTGGCACCTGCCGCCCACCAAACAGAGGATGAGCCACCGACACCACCACCTGCGTCACCAAGCATCTCCACCATGTAACACTTCAGCGTTCAGCTCTCCATCTCACAAACCTTGGAGAGAAAGCGTAAATTCCTACGTAGCCACCCTCGAGCCCTGGGCATGAATGCCAGCATTTCTAAACTACTGGCCTTTGAAATGCTGTCATTCAGGCTGGTGGACATAGACAGCTTCAAACAGCTGATGTCCATGGCTGTCCCAGAGTATGTTGTTCCCAGCTGCCACTACTTCTCCAAGACAGCCGTGCCTTCCCTGCACAACCAAGTATCCGATAAAATCAAGTGTGCACTGCGCAACGCCATCTGTGGCAAGGTCCACCTAACCACAGATACGTGGACTAGTATGCACGGCCAGGGACGCTATATCTCCCTAACTGCACACTGGGTAAATGTAGTGGCGGCTGGGCCGCAGGCGGAGAGTTCCTTGGCGCATGTTCTTCCGCCGCCAAGAATCGCAGGGCATCATTCTTTTCCTCCTGTAGCCTCCTCCTCCTACTCGGCTTCCTCCTCCTCTGCTTCCACCTGCTCATTCAGTCAGCCACACACCTTCACCACCAACTTAAGCACAGCCCGGGGTAAACGTCAGCAGGCAATTCTGAAACTCATATGTTTGGGGGACAGGCCCCACACCGCGCAGGAGTTGTGGCGGGGTTTTGAACAACAGACCGACTAGTGGTTTCTGCCGGTGGGCCTCAAGCCCGGCCTGGTGGTGTGCGATAATGGGCGAAATCTCGTTGCAGCTCTGGGACTCGCCGCTTTGACGCACATCCCTTGCCTGGTGCATGTGCTGAAAATTTGGTGGTACAGAAGTTCATTCACAACTACCCCGACATGTCAGAGCTGCTGCATAAAGTGAGGGCCGTCTGTGCGAGCTTCCGGCGTTCACATCCTGCCGTTGCTCGCCTGTCTGCGCTACAGCGGAACTTCGGCCTTCCCGCTCACCGCCTCATATGCGACGTGCCCACCAGGTGGTACTCCACCTTGCACATGCTGGAGAGACTGTGCGAGCAGCAGCAGGCCATAGTGGAGTTTCAGCTGCAGCACGCACGCGTCAGTCGCACTGCGGAACAGCACCACTTCACCACCAATGATTGGGCCTCCATGCGAGACCTGTGTGCCCTGTTGCGCTGTTTGGAGTACTCCACCAACATGGCCAGTGGCGATGACACCGTTATCAGCGTTACAATACCACTTCTAGAGAAAACGCTTAGGGCGATGATGGAAGAGGAGGTGGCCCAGGAGGAGGAGGAGGAGGAGGATGAGGGGTAATTTCTAGCACTTTCAGGCCAGTCTGTTAGAAGTGGCTCAGAGGGAGGTTTTTTGCAACAGCAGAGGCCAGGTACAAATGTGGCCAGCCAGGGCCCACTACTGGAGGACGAGGAGGATGAGGAGGAGGTGGAGGAGGATGAGGATGAAGCAGGTTCACAGCGGGGTGGCACCCGACACAGCTCAGGCCCATCACTGGTGCGTGGCAGGGGGGATACGGAGGATGATGACGATACGCCTCCCACAGAGGACAGCTTGTCCTTACCTCTGGGGAGCCTGGCACACATGAGCGACTACATGCTGCAGTGCCTGCGCAACGACAGCAGAGTTGCCCACATTTTAACGTGTGCGGACTACTGGGTTGCCACCCTGCTGGTTCCCCGGTACAAAGACAATGTGCTCACCTTTCTTCCTGCACTGGAGCATGATAGGAAGATGCGCGAGTACCAGCGCACGCTGGTAGAGGCGCTCCTGAGAGCATTCCCAAATGTCACAGGGGAACAGGTGGAAGCCCAAGGTGAAGGCAGAGGAGGAGCAAGAAGTCGCCAACGCAGCTGTGTCACGGCCAGCTCCTCTGAGGGCAGGGTTAGCATGGCAGAAATGTGGAAAAGTTTTGTCTCCACTCCACAGCTAACTGCACCACCACCTGATACGGAACGTGTTAGCAGGATGCAGCATTTCACTAACATGGTTGAATAGTACGTGTGCACACCTCTCCACGTACTGACTGATGGTTCGGCCCCATTTAACTTCTGGGTCTCCAAATTGTCCACGTGGCCAGAGTTAGCATTTTATGCCTTGGAGGTGCTGGCCTGCCCGGCGGCCAGCGTTTTGTCTGAACGTGTATTCAGCACGGCAGGGGGCGTCATTACTGACAAACGCAGCCGCCTGTCCACAGCCAACGTGGACAAGCTGAAGTTCATAAAAATGAACCAGGCATGGATCCCACAGGACCTGTGCCTCCCTTGTGCAGAATAGACATTTATAACTGCCTCCCCCTCAACCATGTATTCTTGTACTCCGGGGCACTTCTTTATTGAATCCTCATTTTTTTATCTTTACCATGATCTTGCGGTGCAACCCAAACTCAAAGTATAAACCTCTCCTCTGTCTGGGTGGTGATGCTGAAATAACTGAGAGTGGCCTTCTCCGGTGGTGGTTGATATGACGCATGATTCCTTGCTGTGGGACCTCTCTCCTCTGTCTGGGTGGTGGTTCCTTAATAACTGAGAGTGGCCTTCTCCCGTGGTGGGTGATATGACGCATGATTCCTTGCTGTGGGACCTCTCTCCTCTGTCTGGGTGCTGGGCCGAAATAACTGAGAGTGGCCTTCTCCAGTGGTGGTTGATATGACGCATGATTCCTTGACGTGGGACCTCTCTCCTCTGTCTGGGTGCTGGGCCGAAAAAACTGAGAGTGGCCTTCTCCGGTGGTGGTTGATATGACGCATGATTCCTTGCTATGGGACCTCTCTCCCCTGTCTGGGGGCTGGGCCGAAATAACTGAGAGTGGCCTTCTCCGGTGGTGGATGATATGACGCATGATTCCTTGCTGTGGGACCTCTCTCCTCTGTCTGGGTGCTGGGCCGAAATAACTGAGAGTGGCCTTCTCCAGTGGTGGGTGATATGACGCATGATTCCTTGCTGTGGGACCTCTCTCCTCTGTCTGGGTGCTGGGCCGAAATAACTGAAAGTGGCCTTCTCCGGTGGTTGTTCATATGACGCATGATTCCTTGCTGTGGGACCTCTCTCCTCTGTCTGGGTGCTGGGCCGAAATAACTGAGAGTGGCCTTCTCCGGTGGTGGTTGATTTGACGCATTATTCCTTGCTGTGGGACCTCTGTCCTCTGTCTGTGTGCTGGGCCGAAATAACTGAGAGTGGCCTTCTCCGGTGGTGGTTGATATGATGCATGATTCCTTGCTGTGGGACCTCTCTCCTCTGTCTGGGTGATGGGCCGAAATTACTGAGAGTGGCCTTCTCTGGTGGTGGTTGATATGACGCATGATTCCTTGCTGTGGGACCTCTCTCCTCTGTCTGAGTGGTGGTTCCTTAATAACTGAGAGTGGCCTTCTCCCGTGGTGGGTGATATGACGCATAATTCCTTGCTGTGGGACCTCTCTCCTCTGTCTGGGTGCTGGGCCGAAATAACTGAGAGTGGACTTCTCCGGTGGTGGTTCATATGATGCATGATTCCTTGCTGTGGGACCTTTCTCCTCTCTCTGGGTGCTGGGTCGAAATAACTGAGAGTGGCCTTCTCCGGTGGTGGTTGATTTGACACATTATTCCTTGCTGTGGGACCTCTGTCCTCTGTCTGTGTGCTGGGCCGAAATAACTGAAAGTGGCCTTCTCCGGCGTTGGTTGATATGACGCATGATTCCTTGCTGTGGGACCTCTTTCTGGGTGGTGGGGCCTTAATAACTGAGAGTGGCCTTCTCCAGAGGTGGGTGATATGACGCATGATTCCTTGCTGTGGGACCTCTCTCCACTGTCTGGGTGCTGGGCCGAAATAACTGAGAGTGGCCTTCTCTGGTGGTGGTTGATATGACGCATGATTCCTTGCTGTGGGACCTCTCTCCTCTGTCTGGGTTCTGGGCAGAAATAACTAAGAGTGGCCTTCTCCGGTGGTGGTTGATTTGACGCATGATTCCTTGCTGTGGGACCTCTCTCCTCTGTCTTGGTGCTGGGCCGAAATAACTGAGAGTGGCCTTCTCCGGTGGTGGTTGATATTAGGCATGATTCCTTGCTGTGGGACCTCTCTCCTCTGTCTGGGTGCTAGGCCGAAATAACTGAGAGTGGCCTTCTCCGGTGGTGGTTGATATGACGCATGATTTCTTGCTGTGGGACCTCTCTCCTCTGTCTGGGTGGTGGGGCCGAAATAACTGAGAGTGGCCTTCTCCGGTGGTGGTTGATATGACGCATGATTCCTTGCTGTGGGACCTCTCTTCTCTGTCTGGGTGGTGGGGCCGAAATAACTGAGAGTGGCCTTCTCCGGTGGTGGTTGATATGACGCATGATTCCTTGCTGTGGGACCTCTCTCCTCTGTCTGGGTGGTGGGGCCGAAATAACTGAGAGTGGCCTTCTACAGTGGTGGGTGATATGACGCATGAATCCTTGCTGTGGGATCTCTCCTCTGTCTGGGTGCTGGGCCGAAATAACTGAGAGTGGCCTTCTCCGGTGGTGGTTCATATGACGCATGATTCCTTGCTGTGGGACCTCTCCTCTGTCTGGGTGCTGGGCCGAAATAACTGAGAGTGGCCTTGTCTGGTGGTGTTTGATATGACACATGATTCCTTGCTGTGGGACCTCTCTCCTCTGTCTGGGTGCTGGGCCGAAATAACTGAGAGTGGCCTTCTCCAGTGGTGGTTGATATGACGCATGATTCCTTGCTGTGGGACCTCTCTCCTCTGTCTGGGTGGTGGGGCCGATATAACTCAGAGTGGCCTTCTCCAGTGGTGGTTGATATGACGCATGATTCCTTGCTGTGGGACCTCTCCTCTGTCTGGGTGCTGGCCCGAAATAACTGAGAGTGGCCTTCTCTGGTAGTGGTTGATATGACGCATGATTTCTTGCTGTGGGACCTCTCTCCTCTGTCTGGGTGGTGGGGCCGAAATAACTGAGAGTGGCCTTCTCCGGTGGTGGTTGATATGACGCATGATTCCTTGCTGTGGGACCTCTCTCTCTGTCTGGGTGGTGGGGCCGAAATAACTGAGAGTGGCCTTCTCCGGTGGTGGTTGATATGACGCATGATTCCTTGCTGTGGGACCTCTCTCCTCTGTCTGGGTGGTGGGGCCGAAATAACTGAGAGTGGCCTTCTCCGGTGGTGGTTGATATGACGCATGATTCCTTGCTGTGGGACCTCTCTCTCTGTCTGGGTGGTGGGGCCGAAATAACTGAGAGTGGCCTTCTCCGGTGGTGGTTGATATGACGCATGATTCCTTGCTGTGGGACCTCTCTCCTCTGTCTGGGTGGTGGGCCGAAATAACTGAGAGTGGCCTTCTACAGTGGTGGGTGATATGACGCATGAATCCTTGCTGTGGGATCTCTCCTCTGTCTGGGTGCTGGGCCGAAATAACTGAGAGTGGCCTTCTCCGGTGGTGGTTCATATGACGCATGATTCCTTGCTGTGGGACCTCTCCTCTGTCTGGGTGCTGGGCCGAAATAACTGAGAGTGGCCTTGTCTGGTGGTGTTTGATATGACACATGATTCCTTGCTGTGGGACCTCTCTCCTCTGTCTGGGTGCTGGGCCGAAATAACTGAGAGTGGCCTTCTCCAGTGGTGGTTGATATGACGCATGATTCCTTGCTGTGGGACCTCTCTCCTCTGTCTGGGTGGTGGGGCCGATATAACTCAGAGTGGCCTTCTCCAGTGGTGGTTGATATGACGCATGATTCCTTGCTGTGGGACCTCTCTCTCTGTCTGGGTGCTGGCCCGAAATAACTGAGAGTGGCCTTCTCTGGTAGTGGTTGATATGACGCATGATTTCTTGCTGTGGGACCTCTCTCTCTGTCTGGGTGGTGGGCCGAAATAACTGAGAGTGGCCTTCTCCGGTGGTGGTTGATATGACGCATGATTCCTTGCTGTGGGACCTCTCTTCTCTGTCTGGGTGGTGGGGCTGAAATAACTGAGAGTGGCCTTCTCCGGTGGTGGTTGATATGACGCATGATTCCTTGCTGTGGGACCTCTCTCTCTGTCTGGGTGGTGGGGCCAAATAACTGAGAGTGGCCTTCTACAGTGGTGGGTGATATGACGCATGAATCCTTGCTGTGGGATCTCTCCTCTGTCTGGGTGCTGGGCCGAAATAACTGAGAGTGGCCTTCTCCGGTGGTGGTTCATATGACGCATGATTCCTTGCTGTGGGACCTCTCTCCTCTGTCTGGGTGCTGGGCCGAAATAACTGAGAGTGGCCTTCTCCGGTGGTGGTTGATATGACGCATGATTCCTTGCTGTGGGACCTCTCTCCTCTGTCTGGGTGGTGGGGCCGAAATAACTCAGAGTGGCCTTCTCCAGTGGTGGTTGATATGACGCATGATTCCTTGCTGTGGGACCTCTCTCCTCTGTCTGGGTGCTGGGCCGAAATAACTGAGAGTGGCCTTCTCCAGTGGTGGGTGATATGACGCCTTATTCCTTGCTGTGGGACCTCTCTCCTCTGTCTGGGTGCTGGGCCGAAATAACTGAGAGTGGCCTTCTCCGGTGGTGGTTGATATGACGCATGATTCCTTGCTGTGGGACCTCTTTCCTCTGTCTGTGAGCTGAGCCGGAATAACTGAGAGTGGCCTTCTCCGGTGGTGGTTGATATGACGCAAAATTCCTTGCAGTCGGACCTCTCTCCAATTGATATTGGTTAAATTTTATTTATTTTATTTTATTTTAATTCATTTCCCTATCCACATTTGTTTGCATAGAAATTTACATACATTTTGCTGCCTTTGGCAGCCCTCTAGCCCGTTCCTGGACTATTTTACAGCCTTTTTAGTGCCTAAAAGTTTGTGTCCCCATTGACTTCAATGGGGTTCGGGATAAAGTTCAGGACGAGTTCGGATCCCGAACCCGAACATTTTAGGGAAGCTCGCCGAACTTCTCGAACCCGAACATCCAGGTGTTCGCTCATCTCTAATTATAATGGAAAATTTTCCAAAAAAATCGAAATTCCAAAATTGTTTTTCCATCTGCCATTCACTCTTGTGGAACATCTAAAGGGTTAACAAAGTTTGTAAACCCAGTTTTGAATACCTTGAGGGGTGTACTTTCTTAGATGGAGTCACTTTTTTGGAATTTCTATTGTAGGAGTGCAACGGGGGGATTGAAATGGGACATGGTATAAACAAAAACAGTCCCGCAAAATCTGCCTTCCAAAACCCATATGGCGTTCCCCTCCTTCTGCTCCCTGCCGTTTGGCCAAAAAGTAGTTTAGGACCACATATGGGGTGTTTCTGCAAACTAGAGAATCAGGGCAACCCATATTGAGTTTGGTTTGGCAGTTAACCCTTGATTTGTTCCAGGAAAAATTGAATTATAATGGTAAATTTTCCAAACAATCGAAATTCCTAAATTGTTTCTCCATCTGCCATTCACTCTTGTGGAACACCTAAAGGGTTACCAAAGTTTGTAAACCCAGTTTTGAATACCTTGAGGTGTGTACTTTCTTAGATGTAGTCACTTTTTTGGAATTTCTATTGTAGGGGTGCAACGGGGGGATTGAAATGGGACATGGTATAAACAAAAACAGTCCCGCAAAATCTGCCTTCCAAAACCCATATGGCGTTCCACTCCTTCTGCTCCCTGCCATTTGGCCAAACAGTAGCTTAGGACCATATATGGGGTGTTTCTGAAAACTAGAGAATCAGGGCAACCCATATTGAGTTTTGTTTGGCAGTTAACCCTTGATTTGTTCCAGGAAAAATTTAATTATAATGGAAAATTTTCCAAAAAATCGAAATTCCAAAATTGTTTCTCCATCTGCCATTCACTCTTGTGGAACACCTAAAGGGTTATCAAAGTTTGTAAACCCAGTTTTGAATACCTTGAGGTGTGTACTTTCTTAGATGGAGTCACTTTTGTGGAATTTCTATTGTAGGGGTGCAACGGGGGGATTGAAATGGGAGATGGTAAAAACAAAAACAGTCCCGCAAAATCTGCCTTCCAAAACCCATATGGGTTCCCCTCCTTCTGCGCCCTGCCGTTTGGCCAAAAAGTAGTTTAGGACCACATATGGGGTGTTTCTTCAAACTAGAGAATCAGGGCAACCCATATTGAGTTTTGTTTGGCAGTTAACCCTTGCTTTGTTCCAGGAAAAAATGGATTATAATGGAAAATTTTACAAACAATCGAAATTCTAAAATTGTTTCTCCATCTGCCATTCACTCTTGTGGAACACCTAAAGGGTTACCAAAGTTTATAAACCCAGTTTTGAATACCTTGAGGGGTGTACTTTCTTAGATGGAGTCACTTTTTTGGAATTTCTATTGTAGGGGTGCAACGGGGGGATTGAAATGGGACATGGTAAAAAAAAAATCAGTCCCGCAAAATCTGCCTTCCAAAACCCATATGGCGTTCCCATCCTTCTGCGCCCTGCAGATAAAATATAGAAATTGCTATCCTGAGTTTCTAGGGGTAACAATTAGCACAGCCAAGCCCCTGATGTCGGATATAGCAAAAAAAAAACTAGTATTGATGGATTGATGGACTTGGTGGCAGCTTGTTCTGGTGCACCACAAGTCACAAAATGGCCGCCGATCACCCCAGAAAATAAGTGACAGAAAAACGCTCTGTGCAGCCTAAAAAACAGTGAGCAAGTAACTAGCAGAAGTTCAATTATTCACAGCTGTAGATTGATCAGTTCATTAGGTGCTGTTGCTGACTTTACCCTGCCTAATCTCGCCCTGACAGAAGCTGCGTCCTCTCCCTACACTAATCAGAGCAGTGTGACGTGCGGCCCTACGTGACTCCAGCTTAAATAGAGGTTGGGTCACATGCTGCACTTGGCCAATCACATCCATGCCATTAGTAGGCATGGCTGTGATGGGCTCTTAGGGCAAGAAGTAAAACGCTAGCTGATTGACTGCTGTGCAGCCCTTCAGAAAGTGGGAAGTAATTGCCGAACAACGAACCCGAACCCGAACTTTTTTGAAAATGGGTGCTATAGAAACCCGAACTATGCTCGAACTTTTCGCTCAACACTAGTTACAATGCTTTTTAGGATTTTTAAACTATTACCAGAAGTTCATAAAAATTCTTTCTGTTATTGCTAAGCCTCTCAGCTGATTTAAGAATGGGGCAGATCTAGTCAATTGGTTGCCAAAGGCTATAGAGGCCTTTGAAACACTTAAGAGGTGTTTCGTTGATGCCCCAGTATTGGTTCAACCAGACCGGCTATTAGTTGAGTGTCATTATGCTGTTTTTAGTGGTCATCTGGGCATTAATGCCACCAAGGAACTAGTTTCCAGGTTTTATTGGTGGTCCACTTTGTCCAGAGATGTCCATTCACATGTATCCTCCTGTGAGGTTTGTGCCAGGTCCAAGACTCCTAGGTTTCGTCCGGTGGGTGAGTTGTGACCTCTACCAATCCCTAGTTGGCCTTGGTCTCATGTATCCATGGATTTTATTACCGATATTCAGTTTTCTGAGGGTAAGACAGTTGTGTGGGTGGTGGTTAATAGGTTTAGCAAAATGTGTCATTTTAGCACCCTGCTAAAGTTACCCAATGCTAAAATTTTAGCCTCTCTTTTTGTTGACCACATAGTTTGTTTACATGGTATTCCGGAGAATATTTTTTCTGATTGAGGCATTCAGTTTGTTTCAAAATTTTGGAGGGCCTCTTGTCATAAATTTTATGTTTCTCTGTTTTTCTCTTCTGCCTTCCATCCCGAAATCAACAGTGAAACTGAATGTCTAAATCAGTCCCTGGAACAATATTTAAGGTGTTATGTCTCTGACAACCAACATAGTTGGGCAAAATACTTGTCCGTGGCAGAATTCGCCATTAACAATCAGATGAACTAAGTATAAATTTGACAATCAGATGAACTAGTCTACCAGTATGTCTATTTCTTTTGAAATGTAGGGTTTCATCCACGATATTGTTCTTTCTAGCCGTCTTCTTCCCAGGTTCCAGAGGCTGATTTTGTAGTTAAAGAACTGTGCACAGTCTTGGCCCAGGTTCAGTGGAACCTGAAGAAAGCCCAGGAGGTTCAGAAGTTTAATGCGGGCAAAAGGCGTTCTTGAGGTGCAAATTTTGGGTTGGGCGACAAGGTGTGGTTGCCCACAAAGAATTTGCATCTTAAAGTACCTTTGGGTAAATTTGCACCTCGATTTATTGGTTTGTATGAGTTTATCGAGATCATTAACCCTGTTTCTTTTAAGTTACTATTACCTGTCTCCTTTCATATTCATAATGTGTTTCACAAAGCTTCACTGACAAAGTATGTGCCGTTTGTATCTCCTGCACAGGAGTTTCTGTCACCAGTGGAAGTTGCCATTCAACTAGAATACGAGGTTTCTAGAATCCTTGATGTAAGGAAAATTCCTAATTCTTTGCAGTATTTGGTTCACTGGAGAGGTTTTGGTCTGGAAGAGAGGTCTTGGCTGCCAGCAAATAAAATGCATGTTACGAGTTTGATTAGAAAATTTCATCTGGCACACCCTGAGAAACCGGCTCCGGTGGCTAAGGGTCCAGTGGCCCCTCGTGGAGGGGGGGGCTACTGTAACAGGGAACGGGCAGTGCACTCCCTCCTTGCAGACCTACCAGCGTCCCGCTGATAAAGACGGAGGAAGAGCCGGCGTCGGACGTGGCCAGCTTCCTCATCTCCCTGGCAACAAGGGGGTGGGGAGGACCCGGCGGCACACGCTTCCTCAGCGGGCCGGTGTCCTCCATCTCCTAGTCAACGAGCAGGGGCAGGAATGAGCGCCGACGGATAGAAGTCGGCGCTCAGGGTTTTGGCTTGGGCTGACGCAGGGTCACGTGATGCTATCCACGTCATGTGATCATTCAGTCTAGCCTATTTAACAGGCAACTTTCTGGCTACAAGTTGCCTGTGATTGGTCTTACTTATCCACTAGCATTTTCCTGCATGTGTGATTTTGTGAACTCTTGTATTTGACTCTTGATCCTGTGTAATCCCTGTGTACTAACGTTACCTCCTAGCTCCTGACCTTGACTTGTATTTTGACCACGACCCTGTGTTGTTCTTTTGTATTGATGTGATCTCCTGGCTACTGACCTCTGCTTGTATTTGACCTTGATCCTGTGTTATCCCTTTGTACGGGTGTGACCTCCTGGTATTTGACCTCGGCTTCCATTTTACTTTGGCTTTTGGTTGGTTATTTGCTTGTTTGGTTACGACCCAGCCTGGTAACTTACGTTTCTGTCTTGCTCTTTTGTTTTCTCCTACCTAGTTCCCTCCCTGTAGACCCCTTCCAATTCTTAAGCTAGGGACTGCCGTCCAGTTGCGCACCATCAGTTAGGACGGACCATGCAAGTATGTAGGGATAGTGGAGTGTGTGGGGTTTAGGGCTGCACTATAACTATAGAAATATGACAGTTAGGCTTTTATTGTGGCTGTTTAGTCTGTGGGTGACTTTTAGGCATTTTTGATCGGTGCAATACATCTCCTTTGCACCCGTGACCCAGAAATACAATATTTAATCGGGCTGTTAATTCTGTGGGTGAACCTTAGCCATTTTTAGGGTTCAAAACACCGCCTTTGCATCCATGACATGGAAATACATAAATGACATGGGAATGACATAAAGCCAATTTTTGCCATTCAAAATCCCGCCTTTGCATCCATCACACAGAAATAGAATTGTTAATCAGTCTGTTAATTGTGTCGGTGACATAAAGCCATTTTTTGGGGGGAGATACACCTCCTTTGCATCCGTGACACGGAAATGCACTAGCTAATCTGTCTGTTAATTCTGTCAGTGACATAAAACCATTTTTGTTGAAAGATACACCTCCTTTGCATCCGTGACACAGAAATAGAATACTCGATCTGTCTGTTAATTCTGTGGGTGACATATAGCCATTTTTTGGGGTGAGATGCACCTCATTTGCACCCGTGACACAGAAATACAATTGTTTATCTGTCAGCCAATTTGGTGGGTGACCATATAAAAATAAGCAGAGCATCAAATAAGGAATGTGGCCATAGTTGTGGTGCTGCTGTGGTTGGTGGTGGTGGAGTTCCTGCTGCAGGGAAAAGACATTGCCGATCTGTGCCAGCTACGCGCCCAAATTAAATATCTTTCTCTGATGCACGGAGGCGACTGGACATTCTGTGTCATTCTGTGGTCCCAAATACCACTCTACGAATGTGAAGCCAGAACAATTAGAGGTGGTAGTAGATTGGATGGCTGACAGTGCCTCCAGTTCCTGCACATTGTCTCCCACCTTGTCCACTGCTGGAAGACCAGAGTTGGCACCAGCAGCCACGGGCATCTGTCTTCCACCTCAACCCCTTGGATATCAGCCAAGCAGTATGAGCCCCAAGTCAGGCAGGAGTCACTTATGCTTTTTGATGCTGCTGGTGGAGTTTCCATGGGCCATCCACCTAACCCTGCCCCAGATGTGGAATAGATTGAGTGCACTGATGCCAAACCACTTATGTTGGATGATGAGAACATGGAAGGACCACCGTAGCGCGTCTCTGATGATGATGTTGAAACACAGGAGACAACTGCTGCGGCTTTCTGCAGTGTGCAGATTGGCAAGCAGGGTAGGGGTGAGGAGTGGGTGGAAGATTATGTGGAGGACGATAAGGTCCTAGAGCTCACATAGTGTTGAGCGCGAATATTCGAATAGCGAATTTTTTTAGTGAATATCGGCACTTCGCTAATTCGCGAATATTTCGAATATAGCGCTATAAATTCGCTATTTCGAATATTAGTTTTTTGTTTTTTTTTTAGTTATATTTTTTCTTTCCCACTTCCCAAAAGTAGTTCTTACCTGTCCTGAGGATTCCTGGCTTCCTGGCTGCTCTAGTCAGTGCCCGTTGCCGCTTCTGCCAACTTCCGTGCTCATGGAGCGTCCCCATATACTAAAATGTACTGTCGGATTTGAGGAATTACGTTAAAATTGCAATGCGATTAATTCAAGTTATATTAATCGCATTGCGATTACAACTTAGCACTGCTATCTTACATAGGCTAGAATTAACGAATTTGGAATATAGCACTAGCAGTGCTAAGTTGAAATCGCAATGCGATTACTTCAAGTTAAATTAATCGCATTGCGAATTCAACTTAGCACTGCTAGTGCTATATTCCATATTCGTTAATTCTAGCCTATGTAAGATAGCAGTGCTAAGTTGAAATCGCAATGCGATTACTTCAAGTTAAATTAATCGCATTGCGAATTCAACTTAGCACTGCTGCTATATTCCATATTCGTTAACTTCGTTCATTCTAGCAGGCTGACCCATTATAAACCCAGCTCTAAGTTGAAATCGCAATGCGATTAATATAACTTGAATTAATCACATTGCGATTTCAACGTAATTCCTCAAATCCGACAGTACATTTTAGTATATGCAGACGTTCCCATGGTGGTGGGGACGCTCCATGAGCACGGAAGTTTATGGTTGGCTTGGTAGAATTAGCGAATAGCGAATATGACGAATGTTTTTGTCATATTCCTCAAAACGAAGATAACAAAGTATTCTACATCTTCGTTTTAGCTACCTATTCGTCAACTATGCAATAGCAATCAAATAGGAAGGTTGACTATAGAGACAGCTGTGTTAAATTCGCTATGCGATTTTAATTTTTTTTTTTTAATAGAATAATTATATTACTTGATATAATTTATTATAATTATTCTATTTATTAAAAAAATATATATATATAATCGCATAACGAATTAAACACAGTTGTCTCTATAGTCAACCTTCCTATTTTATTGCTAGAATTAGCGAAGTTGACGAATAGGTTGCTAAAACGAAGATGTAGAATACTTCGTTATCTTCGTTTTGAGGAATATGACGAATACATTCGTCATATTCGTCATCTTCGCTATAATTCTAGATATGAAACCAATAGGAAAGTAGCCTTAAGTTAAAATCGCAATACGCGATTATTTAAATCGCATATTAATCGCGATAACTGGAATAATGACGAATATTCGATTTCGACGAATATTCTTTCGAATATTCGCAAATTTCGTCGAAATCGAATATGGCACCTGCCGCTCATCACTAACCTCACATGGAATCAAAGTCATCCGAGTGACGTGTGCAGTTCAGGGGAAGAGGTGGTAGACCCCAGCCAGTATGCCTTCTGCCCACTGCACCAAGGGACTGATCACACCAAATTCAGCTCAAAGGAGATCCCTGGTGTGGCAGTTCTTCAGGCAATGTGCTGATGACAAGACACGGGTGATTTGCACACTGTGCAGTCAGAGCCTGAAGTGAGGCATAAATATTCTAAACTAGAGCACCACCTGCATGACCAGGCATCTAACTGCAAAGCACATACTGCAGTAGAGTAGACACCTGAAAGCTGAACCTCCTCCTGCTCCCTCTGCTGCAATCTCGGCCTCTTACTACCCCTATAGAGTGACAGGGCCACCTTGCACCCCGCAAAGAGAGGATGTGACAGCACCACCACCACCACCAGTGTCACCGAGCATCTCCACACTGTCCCATGGAAGCATTTAGCTTTCCATCCCCCAAACAATGCAGAGAAAGAGGAAGTACCCTCCTACCCACCGGTGAGCTCTGGCCCTGAATGCTAGCATTTCAAAATTCCTGGCCTCTTAAATGCTGCCATTCCATCGGATGGAGATGGACAGTTTTAAAAACTTGATGATGGCTGTCCCACAGTAGGTAGTTCCAAGCCACCACTACTTTTCTAGGCCGGCCATCCCTGTCCTGCACGAACAAGTGGCAGACAAAAATTCAGATGTGCCATCAGTGGCAAGGTCCACATAACCACTGATACGTGGACCAGTAAGCAAGGTTAGTGATGTTATATCTCCCTAACGGCCCACTGGGTAAATGTAGTGGTGGCTGGGCCTGAGGCGGAAAGTGGTTTGGCAAATGTCTTACATACCATCACTGAATATTGCTGGATGTTTCTTGGTGTCTCCTGTTGCCTCCTCCTCCTACTCCCCTTCCTCCTTTACCACCTCCTTATCCTGCTCTAGCACCTTCTCATCCAGTCAGCGTAACACCTGCACTACTAACTTCAGCACAGCCAGGGGGAAATCACAGCAGGCTGTGCTGAAACTAATCTGTTTGGGGGGAAAATACCATACTGCGCAGGACCTGTGGACGGGCATAGAAGAACAGACCGATGAGTGTTTGGTGTCACTGAGTCTCGAGCCTGGCCTGGTGGTGTGGGATAACAGGCGAAATAACGTAGCAGCTCTGGGCCTAGCCGATTTGACGCACATCCTTTGCCTGATGCCTGTGCTGAATTTGGTAGTGCAGAGGTTCCTGAAAAATTAACCCAAGATGTCAGAGCTTCTGCAGAAATTTTGGGTCATCTGTGCGTGCTTTTGGTGTTTTCACCCTTCTGCTGCTCACCTGTCTGCACTGCAGAGTAACTTCTGACTTCCCGCTCATATGTGAATTGCCCACAAGGTGGAACTCCACCTAGCACACCTGCTAGAGAGACTGTGCAAGCAGCAGGTGATAGTGGGGTTTCAGCTGCAGCACGCACGGGTGAGTCGCTCTGCAGAGAAGGATGATGAGGAGGAACCGTGTTCACAGCAGGGTGGCACCCAAATCAGCTCACAGGCATTAATGGAGAATGGTTGGGGGGATACAGAGGACACAGACAATACACCTCACACTGAGGACAGCTTGTCATTGCCTCTGGGAGGCCTGACACACATGAGCGAGTACATGGCACAATGACCGCTGATTTGCCTTCATTGTTACCAGTGCTGATTACTGGATGGCCACCCTGCTGAATCTCCACTACAAGGACAATGTGCCATCCTTAATTCCATCACTGGAGAGTGATCAGAAGATGCATGAATGCCAGCGCATGCTGGTAGATGTGCTACTGACAGCGTTCCCACCTGACAGCTGGGGTTTAGTGGAAGCACGAGGCAGAGGAGGAGGAAGTTACCAACCCAGTTGGGGCACCCCCACCACCTCAAAAAGAGGGTTACCATGGCCGAAATGTGGAAAAGCTTTGTCTGCACGCCACAACATCGAGCACCAATATCTGATACGGACCATCTTAGGAGGAGGCAACGTTTCAACAACATGGCGGAACAGTATGTGTGCACACGTCTGCACTTATTTGCTGGTGGGTGTGCCCCATTTAATTTCTAGTTCTTCAAATTGGACACTTGCCATTTACACCTTGAGGTGCTGGCCTGCCCTGCAGCAAGTTTATTGTCCAAACATGAGTTTAGCACAACAGGTGGTGTAATCACGGACAGGCGCATATGCATGTTAACAGCCAACGCGGGCAAGCTTACGTTCATCAAAATGAATCAGGCATGGAACCCACAGGACTTGTCTGTACCTTGGGCAGTGAAGCCAAGTATAAAGGCCGCACTCCAAAGCAGTTTGTGCATTCTGTTTGCCATTACCAAATGTTTTGGGGATGTCCCCAAACCCAAGAAAAAAAAATAAAAATAAGACACATTTATAAAAAAAAAAAAAAAAAATGTTGGCTACCTCCAACTGTACCGCCAGGTCCATTAAGTTTAGTATATTTAAAAAGAATTTTTGACGATATTAGTTTTCATTTTTTATGTCAAAATCTATAGTTAAACAAAAAATAAATAAATAAAATCCTGCAGTTTTCGCACTGGCCACTAGAGCTAATAATAGACACACACCTCTTGGTCTGTACAGATTACTTTATTGCAGTTACCTGCTTATCTGCGATTCTAATCCTGCCTGTACTCATATCAGCTCTGTGTAAAGACAAGACAGTATCCAGGATCAGTAGGCGATTGTCAAATCTTATCTATTTTTTCCTTGTACAATGACCTCTGCATGCCTAGAAAACTCTCCCATAGAAGGCAATAGGGTCCCCTACTGACCATTGTGTCTATGGATAATATATATATTGTGACAGCAAAAACCATCAAGTGTCCAGAATTCAATTAGCATGTTGGATCCCTATATTAATGTGTTTCTGAAACCACAGGAGCACACACAGTTTCAAGTTATACATACAGGTTATTTCCCCCATAAGCCAGCCAATCAGGCACCTACCAGAGCTAGTGGTACTGGTAGGTACCTGGGACATATCCTGTGTGTATAACTGGGAATTATGCATGTACCTGTGGTTTCAGACTCACAGTAGTATAGGGCAGTGTTTCCCAACCAGTGTGCCTCCAGCTGTTGCAAAACTACAACTCCCAGCATGCCCACACAGCAAAAGGCTGTCCGGGCATGCTGGGAGTTGTAATTTTGCATCAGCTGGAGGCACACTGGTTGGGAAACACTGGTATAGGGCTTAGTGGTTAGGCTTTCAAGTTGCATTCTGGAGATGTAGGCCTCTTTCAGACGGGCGTTGCGGGTGCACTCCGTCAAACAGTGCGGGTGCGTTGCGGGAATCGCCGCGATTTTTCCCTGCGAGTGCAAAGCGCTGTCATGCGTTTTGCACGCGCGGGAGAAAAATTGGCATTTTTGGTACCCAGACCCGAACCTGCACTTCTTCACAGAAGTGCATGTTCGGGTCAGAAATTGTCCCGCTGGTATTATTTCACATTATAACATAGTTATAATGTAAAATAATACCCTTGGCCATGTTCCTAATGTTGAACCCGGTGCAGAATGGGTTAAAAATAATAAACTAATAATAACTTACCTGGTCCATTTGATCGCAAAGCCCGGCATCCTCTCCGTTAGCTTGCTGGTAGGAAAAGGACCTGTGATGATGTCACAGCATCACATGGCCCAATCACATGCTCCATCACCATAGTGATGGAGCATGTGATTGAGCCATGTGATGCTGTGACATCATCACAGGTCCTTTAGATCATAGATGCTGCAGGGAAGAGAGGACAGATCGCGACTACGCGATCAAGTGGCTAAGGTAAGTTAACTTTATTATTTTTAACCCCTTCCTCTTCATTTAACAATGCATTCTTTATTAAGAATGCTATTATTTCCCTTATAACCATGTTATAAGGGAAATAATAGAGATTGGGTCCCGTTGCTAAGCAACAATGCGGGAAAATCGCAACGCATCCGCACTTGGTTGCGGATGCTTGCGATTTTCCCGCAGCCCCATTCACTTCTATGGGGCCTGCGTTGCGTGAAAAACGCAGAATATAGAACATGCTGCGATTTTCACGCAACGCAGAAGTGATGCGTGAAAATCACCGCTCATGTGCACAGCCCCATAGAAATGAATAGGTCCGGATTCAGTGCGGGTGCAATGCGTCCTCCTCACGCATTGCACCTGCGCGGAAAACTCGCCCGTGTGAAAGGGGCCGTAGAATAAGTCTGGTCCAGACCTTTACAGTATAAAGTTCAACAGCATTACTGGCATAAACTTGTATCCAGACAATATTCATGCTTTCTCTTGGTTCCAGCAGGCTTTGACATAACTGGCATGCAAACTTTCTCTTTCCTTTGTGCTAAACTCGGCTCTATTCTGGCAGCTGGACTTTCAGTCTGTTCTCTATCTGTGGAGTGGGGTGTCTTTGACTGTTGACCCCTTCACAATTCTCTGTCTATAAATCGATCAGTCTAGCATTGTAACTGAAGATACAAATAAGCAGCTATATCTAGATATTTACCCTTTATGTCAACTGCACTGGAGTAATAAAAATAGCTAATGGGTACATATCATTTCTCTATATATTCTGTCAGGTTCCTGTGCTATGTTTGTTAGTACTAGTTCCCCCAAAACTTTCATAGACCTCTATTGAACTGTATAAGAGTTCTCAATGCACAGTATATGTATTTACTGTAGCATCAATTGTTATTAAACATTAATGGTAAATGTATTAACTAAAATGACAAATAATTAGATTTCATTTTGTTTCTATCTTGCTGTAGGAATTTGGTTTATTTTTCTTTTCTTGAAGTTGCATTGTTTTACATGATTTGCACTTCAAAGTCAAAGCTGTGGTAAATTGGTGAACACTGTTTTCTATGATAATATAAGTTTGGGTCCATGGCATTCTTAATTTTAAGATGTAAGGTAAGTTAAATGCTTTTTAATTAAAGTTCTAATCATGTTGAATACAGAAGGCAAGTATTAAATCAATGCTTATCTATCAGATAAAATCACTTTTCAAAAAAGTTAAGTGCAATCCTGTTAAGCAGTGAGTTATTACATTTTCTATTAAATATGATAATTTTGTAAGTATTTGCTTTTTTATTACAAGGGCATATATGTGTAAAGCTGATATTAGGATTGTAAAGTAGATATAAACTATAGCATAAAGATGACAGACAAATAGACCTTGCACCCATCATACCTTTGTGACTGTGCTGCTGTTCTATTTTGTAGATAGATAGATAGATAGATAGATAGAATATTTATTAAGTTGCAAACATGAATTTGAACTATTTATATGAACAGTGGAGACCATGAATATATATCCCAACATAAAAATTAGAATCACTGGATGCAGGACGTTTAAAAAAAAAACAAAAAACTTGCTACTACAGTATATTCCTATTTTGCTAGTCAAGTTTAATTTCCATCCTATTCTTGTAAAAATGTGGTCCATAAATGTTTATCCACATCACTAACTTTATACGGGACAGTTTTGGAAGTTAGTATTGCGTTTTCTCTAAAAATCCACGTGGTGTAAAGTAATACAGGTTATCATTCATCGTCTTAGGTGATGAAAGGGTCAATTATAATATACATGGAGGCCTAGATTAATTAAGAGATTACAAGTAGTTCATGTGGTGTTCTAGGGTGATTATAAAATTAAAAGGACATAGACATGGCCAAAAGCCCACTATTTCCATAAATCATAAAGATAAACCTTTACCTTAATTTTTCTTAAATGTGATGTCCTTTGTAGCCACTGTGATACACTACTGGATGGATTTGCTTATTTTGCACCATTCATCTAATTTATGAACAGTTTAAGAAGCAGTAAACAGTGTCAGCAACTATGTTTAAGGTCAAAGGAAAATGCACCATGACACAGTGAACACCAGATGACAGCATAACCCAGCTGTTACATTGAAGTACAGTATTATGTCTAGGTAGAATATTACCTTTTGTATACACATTTGGATTGAAGCTGCTGACTAGATCTTTGTTTATGTGTACTTTAGTGCTATCACACTGTACATTATCCACTGCTTTGTTGTGTTCTTTTTTTCAGTGTGCATATATTTTTGCCTTTCAATGGTAATTATCAACAGAGACAAGAAAACTGAGTTTCATTCAAGGTAACAAAGTACACCCTCCCCATTAGTGTATTGTTGGATGAAGAACAGAGGGATGGCGGTCTATTATGTATGGGGGTACTCATCTCTCAACAGACAGGTGACTTCAAAGGAGAGAAGTACAAGGCAAACTAAATTTTTTTAAGTTCTATTTTCTGTATAACACTGAGGTACACCAATCTCTTATGAAAAATATAAATCTTTATTAAATATCCTTAAAATACACATTAAATACCATAAAAAAGGAGAAACAAGAAATAAATGCGCCAAACAACTTGCTATGCCGCATAAACGCGGCTCTGTGTGGATCCTAAACCGGAAGTGCACTATAATTAACCCTTTAGAGAACAGACCTATTACGTCCAGAATAAAGACTAACCCGTCTATTTGTAGGACTCAACACGATCTGCCTAACAGTCAAATAGTCATTCCCTCCCGGTAGAGAAACACTAGCAACTCGTGCCTTACCTCGGCCACATACACCCCGTTAAGCAAGTAGGCGCACCCCTCGACGCGCGTTTCGCGTACAGCTTCTTCAGGAGGAGAGATCTAATGAACGTGGTGGGCTACTTTTTATGTCGTAACCTGACCTATGGGGGAACGTTCCTCAATCACATGGCTCTAGGACGTCATTGTGGCGCATCGCTCCTTAACAATCACTGCGGACACATCTTCCGCCAGGCCCCACCTTGGCCTCAGTGTGGGCAGCTCGGACTATTTCCGCCAACTGACGTCACTCGAGGCTTTGGTGTTGTCAGGGTCCAGCGCAAGCGCCGCCTCAAAAGTCAGTCAGCGATGCGCTCCCGTTCCCAGGTAAGATGCCAGTTGGGAGGACAATCAATACAACAATACACTCACTACACTCTTAAACAATATCTGAAAAAACAAGCAATCGTCTACTAAAGTTCGACAGGCAGTCGGGTGGGAATATGTTATTCTATAGTTCTAATGGGGGAGCGGACTGTCTCACTCACAGCGCCTGGCTACTCCCACCCTGATTCCATGTATATTACTCCAAACCCACTCACTATAATATATTATGTAATTTAAGTAAAAAGGTACTGTAATTACCTGGCCTAACAAAATAAACCATGTATCTAACCTACTTCCTGTGACCACTAAACATCATAAACTAACTTAAAGACCTAAAGTGCTAGTGCTGTAAATTCATAATTAATATTCTGTTCAATCAAGTCTCAATCAGTACATGGAGTTATCCCAAATAGTTAATATAAGTGCATTGGATTACAAAATCACCACAAAATGTACCCCATAAAATTATACATAATATGTGCCCAATTAAGACAGTAAAGTGCTGAAAATTAAAGTGCATAGTGCTTGATACAATATAGCAAAATCCCCTTATATACCATATTAAGTGGATCACCCAGGCCCGTACATCAACCTCCCCTACATACATAGTGAATTTGCATCACTCAGCCTAACAAAGGCTGATTAATGCAACAAAGTCCATCCTCCTCAGATGTATCTCGCTTTGTTGTTCATCCTGCTTGTTCCTTTTTCACCAGCTTTCGAAATCCACCATCCCTGTCCATCCTTCATCCCCAACCGGAAACAGTCCCCCATCCGCCAGAAAACAACCTCCACACATAACCATCCAAGATCAATACGGTAAGTAATCTGTAATTAATAAAAATACAATTAAAATCTGTAAACAAAAGAATTTTGTTACTTAGCCCCCCACTCTACAAGAATGCTGCAAACCCCAATGATTCATTTAATCCCTGTGGTGTCAAGGTCCCTAATCTGAAGATCCAGCGACTCTCTTTCTGGGCCAGAAGTTTTCCCACATTTCCACCTCGCATACCCGGATGGATGATTTCTATACCTTTAAATTTTAGAAGATCGCCGTTACTCTGATGGAACATCTTAAAATGACGCGGGATCGTTTTGAGTTTAGTGATGTCCTTCTCTTCTTTCCCTTTCTCAATGTCTCTGATATGTTCCCTTACCCTCCTTCTTAATTCCCGCGTTGTCAGGCCTATGTAGATCTTTTTGCAAGGGCATTCAGCATGATAGACCACCCCTCTGGAAGAACAAGAGATATATTCTCTAATCGAGTAGTTCCTATCATTATTCATCCCTTTAAACTCTTTGGCACTGACCATGTTTTTACAAGCTACACACGATCTACAAGGGTACGAGCCTTTCAACCCTTCCTTTTTATCCACTACTTTAGGCACGTAGTGACTATGCATTAGCATATCCTTCAGATTTGTGGCTCTTTTGGCAGTTAGTAATGGTCTGTCGGTTATGCATTCCTTCAATATTTTATCCGTTTCCAATACATGCCAGTATTTTTGTAACGTGTTTCTGATTTGTCCCCATTGTTTGTTATAATTAGTTATGAATCTTGTTTCACAATCCCATGGTGCCTTATGTGCCTCATTTGGACACAATAGCTGCTCTCTCGTTTTTTGTCGGGCTCGCATCTTCCCTTTTTTGATGCTTCTGTTACTGTAATCTCTTGCTTTAAACCTCTTAGCCAAAGTTACCTCTTGTTGGTGATGATCTACTGCATTGGAACAGATGCTCTTGATCCTCATGAATTGTCCAACTGGAATCCCATCAATTGTTGCTTTAGGGTGAGCCGACTGGGCATAAAGGAGGGAATTAACCGCTGTAGATTTTCTGTGTACATCAGTCTCAACTCTTCCATCCTCTCCAACTTTGATCACCAAAGATCGTGTTGAGTCCTACAAATAGACGGGTTAGTCTTTATTCTGGACATAATAGGTCTGTTCTCTAAAGGGTTAATTATAGTGCACTTCTGGTTTAGGATCCACACAGAGCCGCGTTTATGCGGCATAGCAAGTTGTTTGGCACATTTATTTCTTGTTTCTCCTTTTTTATGGTATTTAATGTGTATTTTAAGGATATTTAATAAAGATTTATATTTTTCATAAGAGATTGGTGTACCTCAGTGTTATACATTTAAGGTTAATGGGTACTACCTCGATGAGGTTACGATCAGATTAGTTTTTGGTTGTTAATGTGTACTGTGCTTTGTTCACAGATTTGTATGATCCATATGATGAATTTTGGGGCTAGAGAAGCTGGTTGGCAAACGAAAGCCAACGACATCTTTAGAGGGGAAACAAATGAGGTTTTTAATGGGACCACTCTACAGAAAAAAGAACTCTTACAGAAATATAAAACACTGTGTCATAAAAAGGTAAAAATATGGAGGAATAAGGCGGCCTTAAATAATTACAAAGATAAGAATATTATTCCGAGAGGACTGAGGATACAGAAATTTCCGAGTTTCGGATTGGAAGATGAGGAGTTGAGTAGTAAATGGGAGTCCATATCGCACAAGTGCTCTATGGATTTTATGGAAACAATCATGGAGGCAAATAAGAGAAAATTGATATCCATTGAAAAAGGGATAATGGAGATACAACAACAATTAGAAGAGAATCTGGATACAAGTAGCAAAAAATCCTGGGAGGAGGATATGGATAGGGTCTTTCAAATATGGGAAAAGGAGATCACTGACCTAAAAGCTACTAAATTTCAGCGAGATGTGAATGATTATAATAGTAAATAGTAATAGTAAAATGGCAGAGAAAGAAAGAGGGGGAGTCGATGAGATCCCGGACGTCCTCATTTTCTTCTGTAAGATCAGAAGCATCTGTAATTAGCCTCAATGGGGGACAAGAAGTAACCCCTAGGAATACCAAGGGACAAAAGAACTGGTTGTGAAGAGAACAAGGTGGCAAGAGAAAATATGATGATAAAAATGATAACAGGAGTAAGAAGGGGAAGGAGGACACTCTACAGGTAATTAACCTCTCAGAGATAAAGTTAACAGACATGCAGGTAGAGGTGTTGAGTAAGGGATTAACATTTTCACCCTCCAATAATTTTGATTTATTTACAGTGATTAAAGATTTACATTTGTTTGCCCGAAAATTGCTTTTAAAACGGTTGCATAGAAATAAGAAAAAATGGGGACCAGATTGGATTTCGTGCGAGGAGGAATTGCAGGCGCTACAAATATTGGAGGAACTATTGAATGAGGAAGAGGAGCCGCAAAAATTGGATCTAATACCAGTAGAGTTAAAGAAAAAATCTACCACCTTTCCCCCACTGCAACTTTGTCCAGCCATTGACATCTTCGTGAAGTTGGTAAGTGAGGAGTTAAGTACCTTAGTGTTGCAGAATAACTCGAGGGGGGGTAATCTAAATAAGGAACAATGGGAGGCATTACGAGCCCTGCAGGAATTGAAGGGTGTTGTTATAAAACAAGCCGACAAAGGAGGAAATGTAGTGGTGTGGCCACAAGATATGTATGAAAAACAGGCGTTTAAACTCCTGAAGGACAAGAACTGTTATCGTTGTTTGGATTTTAACCCCTCTCCGACATTTCAGGGTAAACTGGAGAAAATCTTGGATGTTGCAGTGGAGAAAAATATTATACCAGGGAAAATCAAGCAAGCATTATATGAGCAACACCCCAAGACCCCCACCTTTTATATTATCCCCAAGGTCCACAAGAATGCAAAAGACCCTCCGGGGAGGCCCATTGTTGCAGGTAATGGGGGACTATGTGAAAAGGTATGTCGATATATAGATTTCCATCTGAAACCTTTGGTCAATACACTACCTTCCTTCATACAGGATACAACGGCAGCCCTTAATAGATTGACGAACCTGCAGTTGGAGGATAATATGATTTTGGTAACAGCAGATGAGGAGGCCCTATACTCCAACATCAGGCATGAAGATGGGCTGAAGGCGGTTTCTGAGTTCTTGAGGAGTAACAACTTAAGTCCACAGCTAAATGAGCTAATTTTGGAATTACTACGCTTCGCCTTGAGTCACAACTTCTTTGTCTTCCTAGACAGGTATTATCTCCAAATCCAAGGTGTGGCGATGGGGGCCACATGTGCCCCGTCTTATGCTAATTTATTCTTGGGGGCCTGGGAGAGGGAGATCTTTGTAAGTAACCCTTTGCCTGGTATCGATAAAGTGCACAATTGGATGCGCTTTATCGATGATATCCTATTTATTTGGGAAGGCACCCAGGATGAGTTAAAGGCATTTATGGACTTAATGAATTGTAACGATCGGAACATTATTTTAACTTTTCAGGCAGGCCGAGAAAAAAATTTCCTGGATTTGGTGATCAAAGTTGGAGAGGATGGAAGAGTTGAGACTGATGTACACAGAAAATCTACAGCGGTTAATTCCCTCCTTTATGCCCAGTCGGCTCACCCTAAAGCAACAATTGATGGGATTCCAGTTGGACAATTCATGAGGATCAAGAGAATCTGTTCCAATGCAGTAGATCATCACCAACAAGAGGTAACTTTGGCTGAGAGGTTTAAAGCAAGAGGTTACAGTAACAGAAGCATCAAAAAAGGGAAGATGCGAGCCCGACAAAAAACGAGAGAGCAGCTATTGTGTCCAAATGAGGCACATAAGGCACCACGGGATTGTGAAACAAGATTCATAACTAATTATAACAAACAATGGGGACAAATCAGAAACACGTTACAAAAATACTGGCATGTATTGGAAACTGATAAAATATTGAAGGAATGCATAACCGACAGACCATTACTAACTGCCAAAAGAGCCACAAATCTGAAGGATATGCTAATGCATAGTCACTACGTGCCTAAAGTAGTGGATAAAAAGGAAGGGTTGAAAGGCTCGTACCCTTGTAGATCGTGTGTAGCTTGTAAAAACATGGTCAGTGCCAAAGAGTTTAAAGGGATGAATAATGATAGGAACTACTCGATTAGAGAATATATCTCTTGTTCTTCCAGAGGGGTGGTCTATCATGCTGAATGCCCTTGTAAAAAGATCTACATAGGTCTGACAACGCGGGAATTAAGAAGGAGGGTAAGGGAACATATCAGAGACATTGAGAAAGGGAAAGAAGAGAAGGACATCACTAAACTCAAAACGATCCCGCGTCATTTTAAGATGTTCCATCAGAGTAACGGCGATCTTCTAAAATTTAAAGGTATAGAAATCATCCATCCGGGTATACGAGGTGGAAATGTGGGAAAACTTCTGGCCCAGAAAGAGAGTCGCTGGATCTTCAGATTAGGGACCTTGACACCACAGGGATTAAATGAATCATTGGGGTTTGCAGCATTCTTGTAGAGTGGGGGGCTAAGTAACAAAATTCTTTTGTTTACAGATTTTAATTGTATTTTTATTAATTACAGATTACTTACCGTATTGATCTTGGATGGTTATGTGTGGAGGTTGTTTTCTGGCGGATGGGGGACTGTTTCCGGTTGGGGATGAAGGATGGACAGGGATGGTGGATTTCGAAAGCTGGTGAAAAAGGAACAAGCAGGATGAACAACAAAGCGAGATACATCTGAGGAGTATGGACTTTGTTGCATTAATCAGCCTTTGTTAGGCTGAGTGATGCAAATTCACTATGTATGTAGGGGAGGTTGATGTACGGGCCTGGGTGATCCACTTAATATGGTATATAAGGGGATTTTGCTATATTGTATCAAGCACTATGCACTTTAATTTTCAGCACTTTACTGTCTTAATTGGGCACATATTATGTATAATTTTATGGGGTACATTTTGTGGTGATTTTGTAATCCAATGCACTTATATTAACTATTTGGGATTACTCCATGTACTGATTGAGGCTTGATTGAACAGAATATTAATTATGAATTTACAGCACTAGCACTTTAGGTCTTTAAGTTAGTTTATGATGTTTAGTGGTCACAGGAAGTAGGTTAGATACATGGTTTATTTTGTTAGGCCAGGTAATTACAGTACCTTTTTACTTAAATTACATAATATATTATAGTGAGTGGGTTTGGAGTAATATACATGGAATCAGGATGGGAGTAGCCAGGCGCTGTGAGTGAGACAGTCCGCTCCCCCATTAGAACTATAGAATAACATATTCCCACCCGACTCCCTGTCGAACTTTAGTAGACGATTGCTTGTTTTTTCAGATATTGTTTAAGAGTGTATTGAGTGTATTGTTGTATTGACTGTCCTCCCAACTGGATTCTTACCTGGGAACGGGAGCGCATCGCTGACTGACTTTTGAGGCGGCGCTTGCGCTGGACCCTGACAACACCAAAGCCTCGAGTGACGTCAGTTGGCAGAAATAGTCCGAGCTGCCCTCACTGAGGCCAAGGTGGGGCCTGGCGGAAGATGTGTCCGCAGCGATTGTTAAGGAGCGATGCACCACAATGACGTCCTAGAGCCATGTGATTGAGGAACGTTCCCCCATAGGTCAGGTTACGACATAAAAAGTAGCCCACCACGTTCATTAGATCTCTCCTCCTGAAGAAGCTGTACGCGAAATGCGCGTCGAGGGGTGCGCCTACTTGCTTAACGGGGTGTATGTGGCCGAGGTAAGGCACGAGTTGCTAGTGTTTCTCTACTGGGAGGGAATGACTATTTGACTGTTAGGCAGATCGTGTTGAGTCCTACAAATAGACGGGTTAGTCTTTTTTCTGGACGTAATAGGTCTGTTCTCTAAAGGGTTAATTATAGTGCACTTCCGGTTTAGGATCCACACAGAGCCGCGTTTATGCGGCATAGCAAGTTGTTTGGCGCATTTATTTCTTGTTTCTCCTTTTTTATGGTATTTAATGTGTATTTTAAGGATATTTAATAAAGATTTATATTTTTCATAAGAGATTGGTGTACCTCAGTGTTATACATTTAAGGTTAATGGGTACTACCTCGATGAGGTTACGATCAGATTAGTGTTTGGAAGTTCTATTTTCTCTCAAGAGATAAGCCACCACTAGAGTTGAGCGAACACCTGGATGTTCGGGTTCCAGAAATTCGGCTGAACTTCACGAAAATGTTTGGGTTCGGGATCTGAACTCGACCCGAATTTAACCCCGAACCCCATTGAAGTCAATGGGGACCCGAACTTTTGGGCACTAAAAAGGCTTTAAAATAGCCCAGGAAAGGGCTAGAGGGCTGCAAAAGGTAGCAGCATGTAGGTAAATCCGCTGAAAACAAATGTGAATAGGGAAATTAATTAAAATAAAATAAATAAAAATTAACCAATATCAATTGGAGAGAGGTCCCATAGTGGAGAATCAGGCTTCATGTCACCCACTGATGGAGAAGGCCACTTTCATTTAATTAGGCCCCAGCACCCAGACAGAGGAGAGAGGTCCCACAGCAGAGAATCAGGCGTCATATCACCCACCACTGAAGAGAGGGCCACTTTGATTTATTTAGGCCCAAGCACCCAGACAGAGGACAGAGGTCGCATAGCAGAGAATCAGGCGTCATGTCACCCACCAATGGAGAAGGTCACTTTTAGATAATTAGGTCCCTGGCACCCAGACGGAGGAGAGAGGTGGCATAGCATAGAATCAGGCTTCATGTCACCCAGCAATAGAGAAGGCCACTTCCAGATATTTAGCCCACGGCACCCAGACAGAGGACAGAGGTCACATAGCAGAGAATCAGGCTTCATGTCACCCACCACTGGAGCAGGCCACTTTCAGTTAGTTAGGCCCCGGCGCCCAGATTGAGGAGAGGTTCATTTAACTTTGGGTTGAACCGCAAGATCATGGTAAGGTTAAAAAAATGAGAATTCGATAAAGAAGTGCCCCGGAGTACAAGAATATATGGTTGAGGGGGAGACAGTTATAAATGTCTATTCTGCACAAGGGATGGACAGTTCCTGTGGGATCCATGCCTGGTTAATTTCTAGGAATGTCAGCTTGTCCACGTTGGCTGTGGACAGGCGGCTGCGTTTTTCAGTAATGAAGCCCCCTGCCATGCTGAATACACGTTCAGACAAAACGCTGGCCGCCGGGCAGGCCAGCACCTCCAAGGCATAAAAGGCTAGCTCTGGCCACGAGGATAATTTGGAGACCCAGAAGTTGAATGGGGCCGAACCATCAGTCAGTATGTGGAGGGGTGTGCGCACGTACTGTTCAACCATGTTAGTGAAATGCTGCCTCCAGCTAACACGTTCCGTATCAGGTGGTGGTGCAGTTAGCTGTGGCGTGGTGACAAAATGTTTCCACATTTCTGCCATGCTAACTCTGCCCTCAGAGGAGCTGGCCATGACACAGCTGCATTGGCGAACTCTTGCTCCTCCTCTGCCTTTGCCTTGGGCTTCCACTTGTTCCCCTGTAACATTTGGGAATGCTCTCAGGGGCGCATCTACCAGCGTGCGCTTGTACTCGCGCATCTTCCTATCACGCTCCAGTGCAGGAAGTAAGGTGGGCACATTGTGTTTGTACCGGGAATCCAGCAGGGTGGCAACCCAGTAGACCGCACACGTTAAAATGTGGGCAACTCTCAAGCTATCCTCTGTAGGAGGCGTATCGTCATTGTCCTCTGTATCCCCCCTGCCACGCACCAGTGATTGGCCTGATCTGTGTTGGGTGCCACCCCGCTGTGAACATGCTTCATCCTCATCCTCCTCCACCTCCTCCTCATCCTCCTCATTCTCCAGTAGTGGGCCCTGGCTGGCCACATTTGTACCTGGCCTCTGCTATTGCAAAAAAACTCCCTCTGAGGCACTTTTAACAGACTGTCCTGAAAGTGCTAAAAATGACCCCTCCTCCTCATGGGCCACCTCCTCTTCCATCATCGCCCTATGTGATTTCTCAAGGAGACATAGAAGTGGTATTGTAAAGCTGATAATGGCGTCATCGCCACTGGCCATGTTGGTGGAGTACTCAAAATAGCACAACAGGGCACACAGGTCTCGCATGGAGGCCCAGTCATTGGTGGTGAAGTGGTGATGTTCCGCACTGCGACTGACCCGTGCGTGCTGCAGCTGAAACTCCACTATGGCCTGCTGCTGCTCACACAGTCTCTCCAGCATGTGCAAGGTGGAGTTCCACCTGGTGGGCATGTCGCATATTAGGCGGTGAGCGGGATGGCCGAAGTTACGCTGTAGCGCAGACAGGCGAGCAGTGGCAGGATGTGAACGTCAAAAAACGCGCACAGACGGCCCGCACTTTATGCAGCAGCTCGGTCATGTCGGTGTAGTTGTGAATAAACTTCTGCACCACCAAATTCAGCACATGCGCCAGGCAAGGGATGTGCGTCAAACCGGCTAGTCCCAGAGCTGCGATGAGATTTCGCCCATTATCGCACACCACCAGGCCGGGCTTGAGGCCCACCGGCAGCAAACACTGGTTGGTCTGTTGTTCAGACCGACCAGTCTGAGCCACAACTCCTGCGCAGTGTGGGGCCTGTCCCCCAAACATATAAGTTTCAGAACTGCCTGCTGATGTTTACCCCGGACTGTGCTGAAGTTGGTGGTGAAGGTGTGTGGCTGACTGGCTGAGCAGGTGGAAGCAGAGGAGGAGGAAGCCGAGTAGGAGGAGGAGGCTACAGAAGGCAAAGAATGATGCCCTGCGATCCTTGGCGGCAGATGGATGTGCGCCAAAGAACTCTCCGCCTGGGGCCCACCGCCACTACATTAACCCAGTGTGCAGTTAGGGAGATATAGCGTCCCTGGCCGTGCTTACTGGTCCCTGTATCTGTAGTTAGGTGGAAGTTGCCACAGATGGCGTTGCGCAGTGCACACTATATTTTATCGGATACTTGGTTGTGCAGGGAAGGCACGGCTGTCTTGGAGAAGTAGTGGCGGCTGGGAACAGCCATGGCAATCAGCTGTTTGAAGCTGTCTGTGTCCACCAGCCTGAATTACAGTGTTTCAAAGGCCAGTAGTTTAGAAATTCTATCATTTAGGCCAAGGGCTCGAAGGTGGCTAGGTGGGAATTTACGCTTTCTCTCCAAGGTTTGTGAGATGGAGAACTGAACGCTGCCGTGTGACATGGTGGAGATGCTTGGTGACGCAGGTGGTGGTGTTGGTGGCACATACTCTGTTTGGTGGGCGGCAGGTGCCAACATTCCTCCCAAGGCAGAGGAAGAGTCCAAGGCAGCAGCAGAAGAGGGAGCAGGGGGAGCCTGAGTGAGTTCCTTGCTTTTAAGGTGTTTACTACACTGCAGTTCATGCTTTGCATGTAGATGCCTGGTCATGCAGGTTGTGTTAAGGTTCAGAACGTTAATGCCTCGCTTCAGGCTCTGATGGCACAGCATGCAAACCACTCGGGTCTTGTCGTCAGCACATTGTTTAACGAAGTGCCATGCCAGGGAACTCCTTGAAGCTTTCTTTAGGGTGCTTGGTCCCTGGTGGCGATGGCCAGTAGCAGGTGAACTCTCTTGGCGGCGGCTGGTCTGCTTTTGCCCCCTGCTACCTCTTTTGCTAGGCTGTTGGCTTGGTCTTACCACTGCCTCTTCCTCTGAACTATGAAAGTCAGTGGCACGACCTTCATTCCATGTGGGGTCTAGGACCTCATCGTCCCCTGCATCGTCTTCCACACAGTCTTCCTCCCTGACCTCCTGTTCGGTCTGCACACTGCAAAAAGACGCAGCAGTCATCATCAGAGACGTGCGGACTTCGATGACGTGGTATTCCCATGTCCTCATCATCAGGAAACATAAGTGGTTGTGCATCAGTGTATTCTATTTCTTCCACCACTGGGGAAGTGCTAGGTGGATTCACTTGGGAAACCCTGCCAGCAGAGTCTTCAAACAGCATAAGAGACTGCTGCATAACTTGAGGCTCAGACAGTTTCCCTGATATGCATGGGGGTGATGTGACAGACTGATGGGCTTGGTTTTTACGCGCCACCTGTGCACTTTCTGCAGAAGACTGGGTGGGAGATAATGTTGTGAACGTGCTGGATCCACTGTCGGCCACCCAATTGACTAGCCCCTGTACCTGCTAAGGACTACCATCCTTAGAACGGCATTGGGCCCCACCAAATATCGCTGTAAATTCTGGCGGGTACTACAACCTGAGGTAATTGGTTCACTAGGACGTGTGGCTGTGGCAGAACACCACCACGACCGCGTCCGCGTCCCTTACTAGATGTTTTCCTCATTGTTACCGTTTACCAAGCACCCCAATAAGAAAAAAAATATTTGGCCCAATGTATTGATTTCAAATTCAGGCCTTTCTTTACAGGCACCTACCACTATCTGCCTATTTATTTATGAAATGTATTACACTAATCTAGGCACAGCAGTAACCACTGATTTAGGGGAATATCAATTGTAGGCCTAGGATTTAGACACTGGATGAAAGGTATCCTTTTATAGACAGATTTACACTTGGAGATGCACAGTAGCGTGTGAAAAAATATGTAGGATTATGCATTCATCAATTGTATTTTAACACTTTGTGTAATATACCCTTTAACGGACAGAAATACACTTGGAGACGCATGGTAGTGTGTGAAGTAATTGAGGATGACCCTCTCAGCACTTGTATATACACCTTGAATGTAATATACCCTTTTTCGGACAGAAATACACTATGAGATACACAATAGTGCGTGCAGATTTACAGAATTATGCTTTCAGCAATTGTAATGTAACACTTTTTGTTATATACCCTTTTACGGAAAGAAATATACTTGAAGATGCACGCTCAGTGTAATTTACCCTTATACGGACAGATTAACAATTGGCCTGCAACAGCTGGAACACCGGATTCAGGGTATTCCTATTTGGACAAGTGAATTTCACCCCAGAACAAAATCTGTCCTTTGACGGACAGCAGACAGTATTACACTTGGCTAGCCACAGCCGGGACACCAGATTTAGGGGATTGCTATTCTATTTTTGCAACTTTTTTTTAACACAGAACAAAATCTATCCTTTGACGGACACTAGGGAAATTTACCAGTCACAGCTGGAACACCAGATTCAGGGTATTGCTATTTTGGCAATTGAGTTTCACCCCAGAACAAGATCTATCCTTTGACGGATACTATTAAACTTGTTCAGTCACATCTGGAACACCAGATTTACTGTATTTCTATTTTGGGAACTGAATTTCACCCCAGATAATAATAAATCCTTTGCCGGACACTATTAAACTTGGCCAACCACTGCTGGTACACCAGATTTAAGGTATTGCTATTTTGGCAATTGAAATTCACTCCAGAAAAAAAATATATAATTTGCCGGACACTATTAAACTTTGCCAGCCACTGCTGGGACACAAGATTTACAGTATTGCAATTTTGGCAATTGAATTTCACCCCAGAAAAAAATAAATTCTTTGCCGGACACTATGAAACTTGTCCAGTCACAGCTGGAACACCAGATTTACGGTATTGCTATTTTGGCAATTGAATTTCACCCCAGAGAATTATCTATCCTTTGCCAGACACTATTAAACTTGGCCAGTCACTGCTGGGACACCAGATTTACGGTATTGCTATTTTGGCTATTAAATTTCACCCCAGAAAAAAATATATCCTTTGCCGGACTCTATTAAACTTGGCCAGCCACTGCTGGGACACCAGATTTACTGAATTTCTATTTTGGGAACTGAATTTCACCCCAGATAATAATAAATCCTTTGCCGGACACTATTAAACTTGGCCAGCCACTGCTGGTACACCAGATTTACTATATTGCTATTTTGGCAATTGAAATTCACTCCAGAAAAAAATATATAATTTGCCGGACACTATTAAACTTGGCCAGCCACAGCTGAAACCACTGATTTATGGTATTGCTATTTGAGCAATTGAATTTCACCCCAGAACAAAATATATCCTTTACCGGACACTATTAAACTTTGCCAGCCACTGCTGGGACACAAGATTTACAGTATTGCTATTTTGGCAATTGAATTTCACCCCAGAAAAAAATAAATCCTTTGCCGGACACTATGAAACTTGTCCAGTCACAGCTGGAACACCAGATTTACGGTATTGCTATTTTGGCAATTGAATTTCACCCCAGAGAATTATCTATCCTTTGCCAGACACTATTAAACTTGGCCAGCCACTGCTGGGACACCAGATTTACGGTACTGCTATTTTGGCTATTAAATTTCACCCCAGAAAAAAATATATCCTTTGCCGGACACTATTAAACTTGGCTAGCCACAGCTGGAACACCAGATTTAGGGGATTGCTATTTTGGCAATTGAATTAAATTTAACCACTTAATAAAATATAGAAATTTCTATACTGAGTTTCTAAGGGTGACAATAAGCCCAGCCTCGCCCCTGATGTAGGATTTAGCAAAAAAAAAAAAATAGTATTGATGGATTGATGGACTTCGTGGCAGCTTGTGGTGGCGCACCACAAGACACAAAATTGCCGCCGATCAAAGTGACAGAAAAACGCTCTGTGCAGCCTAAAAACCAGTGAGCAATTAACTAGCAGAAGTTGAATGATTCACAGCTGTAAATCAATCACTTCATTAGGTGTTTTTGCTGACTTTTCCCTGCCTAATCTCGCCCTCACAGAAGCTGCGTCCTCTCCCTACACTAATCATAGCAGAGTGACGTGCGGCGCTGTTTGACTCCAGCTTAAATAGAGGCTGGGTCACATGCTGCACTTGGCCAATCACAGCCATGCCATTAGTAGGCATGGCTGTGATGGCTTCTTAGGGCAAGAAGTAAAACGCTAGCTGATTGGCTGCTGTGCAGCCCTTTAGAAAGCGGGAAGAAATCGCCGAACAACGGACCCGAACCCGAACTTTTTTGAAAATCCGTGTCCGTGTCCCGAAAACCCCAAAATTTGGTACAAACCCGAACTATCCAGATCGGGTTCGCTCTTCCCTAGCCACCACCATAGTTGGCTGACACGTTTTCTCTTTCCCCATTCACCACAAATACAGTACATGCTTGGCTGACAGTTTATGTCCACCTTAAGTCTGATATTTTTCTGACCAATATGTTCTCAGACTAGATATTCTACACATCTGTACCATAGTGCCACAGTAGGGGAAACAGAAAATCAATATTATATACCTTATGGATATGATAGTGGATGCAGGGGTTTCAACTGGATTTGCTTTATGGCTAAAATGGAGTGCTGAGTCTCAGTGGCGTTGCGAGGGGGGTGCGGGCCGCACCACTGATGGTGCGGTAAGACCACTTGTCTTACCACAAGATAATTTATTCACTGCACTGATCGCTGTAGAGGGAATCCCGGTCTGGGATGTGTCCATATATGGAGTCAGTGCTATGAACATGAAGGGGGTATCCCCAAGCATTGCCAGTATGCTTGGGGACACCCAATGTATTTTAATCTAATTTAGCTTCTATTTCTGAAAAGTTGCCACCAGGATTCGAACTCACAACCTTTCATATCAGAGGCAAGCACACTAACCACTGAGCTATGGAGCTCAATGGTAAACTGTATTAGAAAAACCTCATAGTAGTTTATCAAATATTAGGTATTCCTATACAGCAGAGTGATACATGATACACTATACAGCCGAAGTATAAATTACATATTTCTTTTTCAGTAATTGTAAAAGAAATGTATGACACAAAATACAGTAAAAATAAATGTGTAATTACTACATTTATATATAGTAATTACACATTTATTTTTTTATTTAGTTATACTTCTGCTATATAGGAATACCTAATACATGGTACACTACTAAGAGGTTTTTCCATCATAATTTATCATTGAGCTTCATAGCTCAGTGGTTAGGGTTTTTGCCTCTGATGTGAATGGTTGTGAGTTCTAGTCCTGGTGGGAACCTTTTAGAAATAGAGGCTAAATTATGCATTCATTTTCATCAGAAGTATGATAATATATATTTATGCTTCTGATATAAATATATATATATATATATATATATATATATATATATATATATATACATTTATTATATATGGGAAACTATTACTGAGGTTTTTAGCCATAATAGTAGTATAGCTAGTTAATATGAAGCTCTGATGGGGGATGTATGGTTGCCACTGATGGGGAGGATGTGTGAGGACACTGATGGGGGATGTGTGGAGGACACTGATGGGGGTATGTGTGGAGGACACTGATGGGGGGTATGTGTGGAGGACACTGATGGGGGGGTTGTGTGGATGACACTGATGAGGTATGTGTGCAGGACACTGATGGGGGATGTGTGCAGGACACGAATGGGGGTGTGTGTGGAGGACACTAATGGGGGGATGTGTGGAGGACACTGATGGGGGGATGTGTGGATGTGTGGATGACACTTAGGGGGGATGTGTGGAGGACACTGATGGGGGGATGTGTGGAGGACATTGATCTAGGGAGGGGTGTGGGGATGTTGGGATGGGAGGTCCTGGAGGGGTATAATATGTATGCAAATATGTGTGTGTGTGGGGGGAGGTTCTAAGCAGACAGAAGACAGATCGCCAGGGGTTGGGGGCCTGTTGGGGGTGCTAGAATTTGAACCCAAGCGATAACATGGATGGGGGTTTAGATAGTAAACAGACAGCTGACGTGGGGGTGGGGCTAAGCAGAGAGATAGCCGCCGATGGGAGGGGGGGTGTTGTGCTGGGCGGGGGGGGGTGACACCATTTTCTACCGCACCAGGTGACACCAGCCCTAGCAACGCCACTGCTGAGTCTTTACACTTAAAGGTATTGTCTTACCTCAGACATTGGTGACACATCACTAGGATATGCCACCAATTTCAGACCTGCACCTATTTCTAGAACAGAGAGCTGGCTCAGCAATTTCCATAAGTCCCATAGAAGTGAATGAAGCGTTGGCCACGCTTGTGTGCTGCACTCTTCATTTATTTCTACGGGACTTCTGAAAATATCCAAGTGCATTTTTTTGGGTACTTTCGGAACTCCCGTGGAAGAGAATGGAGAGCATGCCGTGCATTAGCGTTTAGCTCTTGCTCCCTTTGGGGCCCTGTTTTAGAGATAGGTGTGCGTCTGAGAGGTGGGACCCACTCCTATCTGACATTGGTGCCCTATCCTTGGAAGGGGAGGGTGCCCTGATTGGTTCACAGGCTGACAGACAGTGGGAGTAGAAGTGGCTCCTTATTAAGCACCTTGCCTAACCTAGTGCTGAGAATAACGTTTTTAAATCATTTATACATAGATCAGCAAAAAGGAGTGTGGATCAGCTCACGTAGTGCTATTTAAAGAGAAAAAAAAAAATATTCAAGCTCCATGTGACTATATTTCCTTAACTGCCTATCACAAACCTTCTTTTCCTGGTTGGATAATTCTCATTGTAAACTTTACTACATCTGTATGCTTGGATCATTATTGACTAGTCTCAACAGAGCCATAATAACCAAAGCAAAGATCAAGGAAGAATAAGGCCTCTTGCACACAAACTTTTTTTTTTCCGTTTCCGTTCCTTTTTTTGCGTTCTGTATTCAGAACCATTAGTTTCAATGGATCCGTTCTGTCCAAAGATTAAACATGTCCTATTATTGTCCGTATAACAGACAAGGATAGTACTGTTCTATCAGGGGCCAGCTTTTCTGTTCCGCAAAAAATGCAATGCACACAGACATCATCCTTATTTTTGCGGATCCGTTTTTTGCAGAAAAAGCCATACGGTCGTATGCATAAGGTCTAAGGTGAATCCTTGCTTTTAGTAACCTTGCACCTTAGGCCTCTTGCACACGGCTGTATGGCTCTTTCAGTATTTTGCGGTCCGTTTTTAACGGATCCGCTGTTGCTTATTTGTTTCCGTCGTGTTTTGGTTCCGTAGTTCCGCAAAAAATCTATGCATGATTTCCGTATGGGATCCATTGTTTGCGGATCGCAAACAGAAACATAAGTTTTTTAATCATTAATGAAATGTACAGTAATGTGCTTTTACAGTAAACACATGGGCAAAGTGGGCATGGATCCGCAAAAAAACGGAAAACATATGGATGTGTTCCGTATGCATTCCGTATTTTTTGCAGACCAATTGACTTGAATGGAGCCATGGATTGCTATTTGCGGGCAATAATAGGACAAGTTCTATCTTTCAACAGAACGGAAATACGGAAACGGGAATGCATACAAAGTACATTCCATTTTGCGGAACCATTGAAATTAATGGTTCCGCATATGGATCGCAAACGGAACGCGCAAAAACTGAATGGAAACTGAAAAAAAACTGTTTGTTTTCAAGAGGCCTAAGGAGTGCGTGAGCAGAGGCATAGGATGTATTATTCTTAGACTAACAAGGGCATTGCCTTCCCTACAGCTCCGACTTACTTTGATACCTCACTCACTCTCCTACTTTATTCTCTCATTGTGCTGCACTGATGTTGGCCATCCAGGATCCGCCTAGAAAATATTTACAGGAACCACTTCTCCATGTTCTTCTCTTGGGAGAGAAGAGAAAACAGAAGATTCCTATTGCATATCCCCATCCCAAACTGCAGCAAAGGGATCCATTGGCAGCTTACCGATGAGGACTCCAGAGTTCTGGAAGCACCAATGCAAATGTACAGCAATAAGATAAATTGACAACTGACCATTTGTCCACTTATAAACTTGTTTGCCATTTTTGTATATAATATAAGCTTTCCATTAATTTCTATAGGACTTCTGAAAATAACCAAGCACACCATGTGTGAAGTCCGCTCTCCTTGACTTTACAGGCTCTGTTCTAGAGATAGGTGTCGGTCCCAGTGAAATACCGCCATTTTGTGATATGGGCAAACCCCTTTAAAATGTACTATTTGAATACACTTCAGGATTATACATTTTAAGTTAGAGCTGTAAAGTACACCTTATAAACCTGAACAGATGCTGTCATAAACCATAGCTGTGCAGGTCACGCAACAGTAACTGGACCTCTACACATATGGTCATTAGTGATGAGCGGGAGGTACCATATTCGATTTCGCAATATGTTGCGAATATTCAATTGAATATTCGTCATATATTCGTCGAAATCAAATATTCGTCATCATTCTATAAAAATGCACGTTACTGTGGCACATATATATACAAACAAAAAATTTTAACAGCACTCTGCAACCAGAACTCTGCCCTGCCTCTATGACAGAAGCTGTAAGAGGTAGTTAGTGTACATTTTGATCAAAAGGTAATAAGCCACTCGCCACGCCAAGGCCCCCTCGTGAGTGGTCCTAACGCTAAATCCTACCTGCTATGGGCCATGACAGCCACATAAAATCCAGGGAGTGCGGGCCCAGCATGCATGCTGGGATCAACCATACTTATTAACCCTTTCTGGTGCTATAATAGCCTCCATTAGATCCAGGGATGCAGGTACCAACATGCATGCTGAGCCCACTGTGTACTCCTCCTGGAACCGGATGGTTACTAGCAGGCACTATTCCTAACGCTAAATCCTACCTGTTATGGGCCATGACAGCCACATAAAATCCAGGGAGTGCGGGCCCAGCATGCATGCCGGATCCACCTTGCTTAGTAACCCTTTCTGGTGTCATAACAGCCTCCATTAGATCCAGGGACGCAGGTACCAACATGCATGCTGAGCCCACTGTGTACTCCTCCTGGAACCGGATGGTTACTAGCAGGCACTATTCCTAAAGCTAAATCCTACCTGTTATGGGCCATGACAGCCATATAAAATCCAGGGAGTGCGGGCCCAGAATGCATGCTGGGATCAACCGTACTTATTAACCCTTTCTGGTGCTATAACAGCCTCCATTAGATCCAGGGACGCAGGTACCAACATGCATGCTGAGCTCACTGTGTACTCCTCTTGGAACCGGATGGTTACTAGCAGGCAATATGAAAGCAAGTTCAGTTTTGTACTCACTCTGATTAAAACCAGCCTCTAAGGCAGACAAACTATATATTGCGAATGTTACGCAAATTTATATTGGCATTGCGAATTAAACTTAGAGCTGAGTTCCTAATGGTTGTATCTTGTATTGCTAGAATTGACGATAACGAATATCATGAATATAGCACTATATTCTCAATCTTCGTTATATTTTAGCAACAACCATTAGGAACTCAGCTCTAAGTTGAATTCGCAGCGCGAACATATACTCGCATTGCGATTTCAACTTAGAGCTGGGTTCTTATTGGTTGTTCAACTTGTATTGCTAGAATATAACGAATATCACGAACATAGCACTATATCCTCAATCTTAGTTATATTCTAGCAACAACCATTAGGAACTCAGCTCTAAGTTGATTTCACAATGCGAACATATACTCGCAGTGGGAATTCAACTAAGAGCTGGGTTCCTAATGGTTGTATTGCTAGAATATAATGAATATTACGAAAATAGCACTATATTCTCAATCTTCGTTATATTCTAGCAACAACCATTAGGAACTCAGCCCCCAAGTTGGATTTGCAATGCGAACATATACTCGCATTGCGAATTCAACTTAGAGCTGGGTTCCTAATGGTTGTTGTATTGCTAGAATATAACGAAGATTGAGAATATAGTGCTATATTCGTGAATTTGTGGTTATATTCTAGCAATACAACCATTGGGAACCCAGCTCTAAATTGAATTTGCAATGTGAGTAATTCAGGTTATATTAATCCCATTGCAATTACAACTTAGTCAAATTTGTGAGATCTTGATTCTCACATCTGACAGTACATTTTAGCATGGAGGCTTCCCATGCACACGGGAAGTCGGCAGAAGCGGCAACGGGCATTGACTGTAGCGGGCAGGGAGCCAAGAATCCTCCGGACAGGAAAGAACAGCTTTTGGGAAGTGGGAAGACAAGGGTTAACAACTTAAAAAAAAAAACAATATTCAAAATAGCCATGATTTATGAGAAAAGCAACAAAATGCATCCCAATCTGCAGGCAGCATGTTACAGAGCAGGAGAAGCTGATCAGATGAACGGTTCATGCCCAAGGGTCATTGATGCCCCGGTGTCCAGGTCAAAATTTACAGTTCTGGTATGCACTGTTTTAAATAATAATATCTTTACAAGTGTTTTGCATATCATAACTGAAAAAAATGTCCAAAAATGTTTGAAAAATTTGCAATTTTCAAAATTTTTATTTATCTGCTTTTGAAACAGAAAGTGATACCTCATAAAATGTTTATTCCTTAACATTCCCCATATGTCTACTTTATGTTGCCATCATTTTGTAAATGTTATTTTAATTTTTTAGAATTTTTAAGAAAATTTCCAAAACCCACTTTTTAAGGACCAGTTCAGTTCAGGTCACTTTTTGGGGCTTACATAGTGAAAACCCCCTATGAATGACTACACCCCTCAAGTTACTCAAAACTGATTTTACAAACTTTGTTAACCCTTTAGGTGTTCCACAAGAATTAAAGGAAAATGGAGATCAAATTTCTAAATTTCACTTTTTTGGCCGATTCTCTATTTTAATCATTTTTTTTTCTTTAACACATCGAGGGATGTCAGCCAAACAAAACTTAATGTTTATTACCCTGATTCTGCAGTTTACAGAAACACCCAACATGTGGTCGTAAACTGATGCAAGTCACACGGCAGGGCGCAGAAGGAAAGGAGTGCCATATGGTTTTTGGAAGGCAGATTTTGGGGGAAATATAATTTTTAATTGCTCTCTATTATGTTTTTTGTGAGACAAGGTAACCAAAAAATGGCTGTTTTGGAACTGTTTTTATTTTTTATTCTTTACAAGATTCATCTGACAGGGTAGATCATGTGCTATTTTTATAAAGCAGGCTGTTACGGACGCAATGATATCAAATATGTCTACTTCCTTTGTTTGTTTCAGTATTACATAATAAAGCATTTTTGAAAAAATAAATATGTTTTTGTGTCTCCATTTTCTGAGCGCCTTCATTTTTTATTTTTCTGCCGATCTTCTTGTGCAGGGGCTCGTTTTTTGCAGGAAGAGTTTAAGTTTTTATTGGTACCATTTTTGGGTACATATGATTTTTGATCATTCATTATTACACTTTATGGGACAAGGTGACTAAAGTTGAGCGAACACCTGGAAGTTCAGGTTTGCCGAGTGCGGCCGAACTTCACCGCAAAGTTCAAGTTCGGGTCCGAACTTGATCCGAACTTAACTCCGAACGCGAACCCCATCGAAGTCACTGGGGACCCAACTTTGGGGCACGAAAATGGCTTTAAAAAAGTAATGGAAAGGGCTAGAGGGCTGCAAAAGGAAGCAAAGTGAGGGTAAGAGCTGGACAATTGCCCTGCAAACAAATGTGGATATGGAAATAACTTAAAATAACATAAAATACATAAAACTTTAAAATAATAATCTTAAACTAGGAGGAGGCAGTCCATATGGAGTAGGAGGTTGAGGAGGCGGTGGACGTGGCGGTGTAGGTGGAAGCGGTGGTGGAGGAGGTAGTCGCCAACAACACTGTTTTTTGTTTTTAACTTTTTTTTTTTGTTAAATTTGGGTTGACCCTAAAACATTGGGAAATATAGAAAATAAAACAAAGAGAAAGTGTGCTGGAGTATAACAAAGACTGGGTGAGGCCGGTATACATGTCTATTCTGCAAAAGGTACGGACAAGTCCTGTGGAATCCATGCCTGGTTCATTTTAATTGACGTGAGCTTGTTCACATTGGCTGTGGACAGGCGGCTGCGCTTGTCTGTGATAACGCCCCCTGCCATTCTAAACACAAGTTCAGACAATACACTTGCTGGAGGGCAGGCTAGCACCTCCAAGGTGTAAAGGGCAAGCTCAGGCCATGTGCCAAATTTGGAGACCCAGAAGTTGAATGGGGCAGATCCATCAGTCAGTATGTGTAGGCGTGTGCACATATACTGTTCCACCATGTTGCTGAAATGCTGCCTCCTGCTAAGACGTTCCATATCAGCTGGTGGTGCTGGTTCTTGTGGCATGCTGACAAAGCTTTTCCACATTTCGGCCATGATAGGTGCTGGTGGTGCCCCAGCTGCATTGGCGACTTCTTCCTCCTCCTCTGCCCTCGCCACTGAGGCCCCGGTGTCAGGTGGGAATGCCATCAGCAGCGCGTCTACCAGGGTGCGCTAGTAGTGGCGCATCTTCCGATCACGCTCTAGTGAGGGAATTAAAGACGGCATGTTGTCCTTGTAACGGGGATCCAGTAGGGTGGCCACCCAGTAATCAGTACTGGTTAGAACATGGGAAACTAGGTGGTTGTTGCGCAGGCACTGCAGCATGAAGTTGCTCATGTGTACCAGGCTGCCCAGAGGCAAAGACTAGCTGTCCTCTGTGGGAGGTGTATTGTCTGTGTCCTCCGTATCCTCCCAGCCACGCTGCAGTAATGGCCCTGAGCTGCTTTGGGTGCCACCCTGCTGTGAACAATGTTCCTCCTCCTCCTCCCTCTCCTCCTCCTTCAAATCCTCCAGAACTGTGCCCTGGCTGGAAAATTGTGTACCTGGCCTATGTTGGTTCAGGAACCCACCCTGCAAGCCACTTGTGAATGACTGGCCTGATAACCATGGAAATCATCCCTCTTCCTCCTCCTCTTCCTCCAATGAGACCTCCTCTTACATCATCACCCAAAGTCTTTTTTCAAGGAGACATAGAAGTGTGATAGTAACACTGAGAACAACGTCATCGGCACTGGCCATGTTGGTGGAGTACTCGAAACAGCGCAACATGGCACACAGGTCTCGCATGGAGGCCCACTTATTGGTGGTGAGGTTGTGCTGTTTCCGCAAAGTGACTCACCCGTGTGTGCTGCATCTGAAACTCGAGCATCACCTGCTGCTGCTTGCACAGTCTGGCCAGCATGTGCAAGGTGGAGTTCCACCTTATGGGCACCTTCACATATGAGGCGGTGAGGGGGAAGGCCAAAGTTACGCTGCAGTGCATACAGTCGAGCAGCAGCAGGGTGAAAATGCCAAAAGCGCACACAGACGGGCCGCACTCTCTGCAGCAGCTCTGACATGTCTAGGTATTTTTTAACGAATTTCTGCACCACCAATTTCAGCACATGCACCAGGCAAGGGATGTGGGTCAAACCGGCTAGTTCCAGAGCTGCTATGAGATTTCGCCCATTATCTCACATCACCAAGCCGGACTTGAGGCTCAGTAGCACCAACCACTAATCGTTCTGTTGTTCCATGCCTTCCACAGCTCCTTCGTGGTGTGGGTTTTTTCCCCCAAACAGATGAGTTTCAAAACAGCCTGCTGTCGTTTCCCCCTGGCTGTGCCAAAGTTGGTGGTGAAGTTGTAACGCTGAGCAGATGAGGAGGTGGTAGAGGAGGAAGCAGAGTAGGAGGAGGAAGCAACAGAAGGCAAAGCGGAATGCCCTGCAATCCTCGGTGGCGGAAGGACATGCGCCAAAACGCTATCCACCTCAGGCCCAGCCATCACTGCATATACCAAGTGTGCTGTTAGGGAGATATAACGTCCCTGCCCGTGCTTACTGGTCCACGTATCGGTTGTTATGTAGACCTTGCCACAGATGGCGTTGCGCAGTGCACACCTGATTTTGTCCGCCAATTGGTTGTGCATGGAAGGGTTGGCTCGCCTGGAAAAGTAGTGGTAGCTGGGTACCACATACTGTGGGACAGCCATCACCATAAGGTTTTTAAAAGTGTCCATCTCCACCAGACGGAATGACTGCATTTCAAAGGCCAGGAATTTTGAAATGCTGGCATTCAGGGCTAGGGATTGCTGGTGGGTAGGGGGGTACTTCCTCTTTCTCTCCAGTGTTTTGGAGATGGACAGCTGAACGCTGCCATGGAACATTGTGGCGATGCTTGGTGACGGAGGTGGTGGCGTTACTGCTACAATCTCTGTTTGCGGGATGCCAGGTGCCACTTTCACTCCTGAGGTGGTGGAAGACGCTGAGACTGCAGAAGAAGAGGGACCAGGAGGAGCCTGAGACCTTTCTTGGTGTTTGAGGTGTTTACTCCACTGCAGCTTATTCTTTGCATATGGAAGGTTGGGGATGCAGGTTGTGCTCAGGTTTAGAACACTTATGCCTCGCTTCAGGCTCTGATTGCACACCCACTCCAGCGAACTCCTCAGAGCTGGCTTTGGTGTGCTCGGTCCCTGGGTGCGGTGGGCAGTAACAGGCGTACTGTCTAGGGGACGGCCGCTCTGCTTTTACACCCTGTTCCCTCTTTTGCTGTGCTGGTGGCTCTGTGCGACCACCACCTCTTCCTCCAAACTGCATACGTCACTCGCATGACCTTGATTCCATGTGGGATCTAGGACCTCATCATCTTCCACATCATCTTCCACATCATCTTTCACATCATCTTCCACCCAGTCTTCACCCCTGCCCTCCTTGTCAGTCTGCACACTGCAGAAAGCCGTAACAGTTGGCACCTCTGTTTCGTCATCATCAGAGACGTGCTGCGGTGGTTCTCCAATGTCCACATCCTGAAACGTAAGTGGTTGGGCATCGGTGCACTCAATCACTTCCACTTCTGGTGCAGGACTATGTGGATGGCCCACGAAACCATTTGATTTGCAAGGGGGTGAGGTGAAAGAATCTTTCCATGAGCTGCAGGTACCAACTCTGAGATTTCAGCAGGGGACCAGGTGGGAGACAATTTGAAGGAACTGGAGGCACTGTCAGCTACCCAATCTACTATTGCCTGTATTTGCTCTCCTCATTCTTTGCGTTGACCCACCAAACTAACAGATAGATTTACAAAATGTATTTCCCAGTCAGGTATGCAGTGCAGAGCTAGTTTGAAAGAAAAAAGGAGTACAGATCACCCAACGATCTAAACTCCGCCGACTTTACAGAATATATTTCCCTGTCAGGTATGCAGTGCAGCAGGAACACACCCTCCAATAAACTTGTAAATGACTGGCCTCATAACCGTGGAAATATCCACCCACAATCTATGAGCTGGATTCATTGATTATATTTCACTCTCAGGTATGCCATGCAGGCCACAAATGAACTTTATGGCAAAAAATACGTAATTTTTTTTCACCCACAATGCCACAGTTGTATTTACTGATTAAATTTCACTCTCAGGAATACAGTGCAGGACGCAAATGTACTTTTTGGCAAAATATAAGTGATTTTTTTCACCCACAATCTCACAGTTGTATTTACTGATTATATTTCACTCTCAAAAATGCAGTGTAGGCTGAAAATGTATTTTTCGACCCATAAGACGCACTTCTCCCCCAAAAAATCTGGGGATCTGTGGATGATGCACTGTTTTGGGGGATCTGCGACGGACACTGTTAACAGTTTCCTTCACAGATCCCCCCCCCATAACAGTGTCCTTCACAGATCCCCAGAAATGTGTATATGTCGCCCACTGAACTACAAGAACAGGATTAAATTTTCGTCCCTGGCAATATTATCACTTGCACAAAATGGCCACCGACGCCCAACTAACTGACAGATTAAAACTTATTTTTCTGTGTCACTGGGCTCAGGGCAGGGTACAAAAATTTTGCATTGCTCCCACAAAAAACATTGCTGTAGATCGCAGACTTAACACCAAGCTCTGATATCAGATTATTTCCTGATCTGGGGGGGGCGGGAAATGCCCCTGCGTCTTATGGGGCGAATGTTGACATTTTACATCACAGTCTGCAATACTCCAGCATCGCAGGCTGCAATCGATGAGCGTGGAGGGACTGGGAGGAGCAGCTGGAGGCCGGCAATTGCGGCGGGGCCGGTGCAGTCACTGTACTCCCGCCCCGCCGCTCACAGTGCTGCACTATAGGAATATAAAAGTTTTAATTCAATTCAAGTTGATTAAAGATGCCCCCTCACTTGCAGTAGAACTCAGGCAAGCCAGGTTGGCGGGCGGCAGTGTAACTCCTTGATGTCACGTGCCTGCACCGCCTACTTTACGAATGAAGCAGGCGGCGCAGGCACGTGACGTCAGTGAGTCACTCTGCTGCCCGCCTGGCCTGCCTGCCTGCATTCTACAGCAGCTGTTAGTGAGTAATAATTCAAGTGAGGGGGCATCTTTAATCAACTTGAATTGAATTATGAAATTTATATTCCTATATTGCAGCACTGTGAGCGGCGGGGGAGATCTGTGGATGACATTTTTATGGGGGACATCTATGGATAGCACTGTTATTAGGTGGGGTTGTCTGTGGATGACACATATATAAGAGTAAACAAAGAAATGCAACAGCACTCTGCAACCTGCACTCTGCCCTGCCTCTATGCTAGAAGCTATCAGAGGTCGTTAGTGTACATTTTGATCAAAAAGTAATTAGCCACTCGCCACGTCAAGGCCGCCTCTATGAGTGGTCCTAACGCTAAATCCTTCCTGTAATGGGTCACAACAGCCACAAAGAATTCAGGGAGTGCGAGCCCAGCATGCATGCTCGGATCAACCATGCTTATTAACCCTTTCTCATGCCATAACAGCCTCCATTAGATCCAGGGATGCAGGTACCCACATGCATGCTGAGCCCACTATATACTCATCCTGGAGCTAGGTGGTTACTAGGAGGTACTATGAATGCAAGTTCAGTTTTTATACTTACTCTGATTAAAACCAGCCTCTAGGGCAGACAAACTAGTCAGGTGTGCACGACTGAAAGGAAGGCTTCCACACCTCCAACATATACTAAACAGAAACACAGGGGGGGGGGGGGAGTAAGTATAAAAACTGAACTTGCATTCATAGTACCTGCTAGTAACCATCTGGCTCCAGGATGAGTTTATAGTGGGCTCATCATGCATGTTGGATTTGCTTATTTTCATGCTATTTGCACGGGGTGTGGGCATATAGCACGTATATAGCTGTATGGCAGTCGTGAAGGGGTTACAATGGATCTGTATGGTGCCACCCGTTGTTTGTTTTTTCCTTATTTCTTTGTCCTGCTCACTGAGATGGCCTCACATACTCAGGTTCATCCTTCAACTGCCTCCTGAGCTGTGATAGGGAGAGAGTTGCAGTAGAATAGACACGCCACCTGAAATACAGCAGAACAGACACCCCCCTTGAGCTGTCAGCCAGATACAAATCTAGCAGAGCAATTAATGGGTAGATCTCTGGACCCGTGTGAGGTACAAGATTTAATTATTTACAGTAGTCATGGGATAAACCCTTTTATGTCTGGTTGCATCATTTCAACCACAGTAAAATAAAATTTGTGTCTATGGGCTTGAGGAAGATTACCACAACAGACATTTTAAAAACATTTTCACACAGGAAGCCATATAAGCTAAGGCCTATCCTATGCATAGTGATCCTGCATAGTTTTGAGCAAACAGTTCAACCATAGTTCGGGTTTGTACCGAATTTTGGGGTGTTCGGTTTTGAGGCTGCACAGAGCGTTTTTCTGTCACTTTTTTCTGGGGTGATCGGCGGCCATTTTGTGTCTTGTGGTGCACCAGCACAAGCTGCAACCAAGTCAATAAATCCATCAATACTAGTTTTTTTTTTTTTTTTTTTGCTATATTCTACATCAGGGGCTTGGCTGTGCTTATTGTCACCCCTAGAAACTCAGGATAGAAATTTCTATATTTTATTAAGGGGTTAAATTCAATTGCCAAAATACCAATCCCCTAAATCTGGTGTCCCAGCAGTGGCTGGCAAAGTTTAATAGTGTCCGGCAAAGGATATATTTTGTTCTGGGGTGAAATTCAATAGCCAAAATAGCAATAACGTAAATCTGGTGTCATAGCAGTGGCTGGCCAAGTTTAATAGTGTCCGGCAAAGGATAGATAATTTTCTGGGGTAAAATTCAATTGCCAAAATAGCACTACCATAAATTAGTGGTTTAAGCTGTGGCAGGCCAAGTTTAATAGTGTCCGGCAAGGGATATATTTTTTTCTGGGGTGAAATTCAATTGCCAAAATAGCAATACCGTAAATCTGGTGTCGCAGCAATAGATCTGGTGTTCCAGCTGTGGCCAGCCAAGTGTAATACTGTCTGCTGTCTGACAAAGGATAGATTTTTTTTCTCTGGTGAAATTCAATTGCCAAAATAGCAATCCCCTAAATCTAGTGTCCCAGCAGCGGCTGGCAAAGCATAATAGTGTCCGGAAAAGGATATATTTTGTTCTGGGATGAAATTCAATTGCCAAAATATTAATACCGTAAATCAATAGTTTCAGCTGTGGCTGGACAAGTTTAATAATGTCCGGCAAAGGATAGATAATTTTCTGGGGTGAAATTCAATTGCCAAAATAGCAATACCATAAATCTGGTTACCAGCTGTGACTGGACAAGTTTCATAGTGTCCGTTATAGGATATATTATTCTCTTCGGTGAAATTCAGTTGCAAGAATAGAAATACCGTAAATCTGGTGTTTCAGCTGTGACTGGAAAAGTTTCATAGTGTCCGTCATAGGATATATTATTTTCTGCGGTGAAATTCAGTTGCAAAAATAGAAATACCGAAAATCTGGTGTTCCAGCTGTGACTGGACAAGTTTAATAGTGCCCAAAAAGGATTTATTATTTTCTGGGGTGAAATTCAGTTACCAGAATAGCAATACCATAAATGAGTGGTTTCAGCTTTGGCTGGCCAAGTTTAATAGTGTCCGACAAAGGATATATTTTGTTCTGGGGTGAAATTCAATTGCCACAATAATACCATAAATCAGTGGTTTCAGCTGTGGCTGGCCAAGATTAATAGTGTACGGCAAAGGATATATTTTGTTCTGGGGTGAAATCCAGTTGCCAAAATAGCAATACCATAAATCAGTGGTTTTAGCTGTGGCTGGCCAAGTTTAATAGTGTCCGGCAAAGGATATATTTTGTTCTGGGGTGAAATTCAATTGCCAAAATAGCAATACCATAAATCAATGGTTTCAGCTGTGTCTGGCCAAGTTTAATAGTGTACGGCAAAGGATATATTTTTTTCTGGGGTTAAATTCAATTGCCAAAATAGCAAATCTGGTGTTCCAGCTGTGACTAAACAAGTTTCATAGTGTCCGTCATAAGACATATTATTCTCTGTGGTGAAATTCAGTTGCAAAAATAGAAATACCGTAAATCTGGTGTTCCAGCTGTGACTGGACACGTTTTATAGTGTCCATCATAGGATATATTATTTTCTGCGATAAAATTCAGTTGTAAAAATAGACATACAGTAAATCTGGTGTACCAGCAGCGGCTGGCCAAGTTTAATCGTGGACGGCAAAGGATATATTTTTTGATGGGGTGAAATTCAATTGCCAAAATAGCAATACCGTAAATCTGGTGTCCCAGCAGTGGATGGCCAAGTTTAATAGTTTCCTATAAAGGAGATATTATTTTCTGTGGTGAAATTCAGTTGCAAAAATAGAAATACAGTAAAACTGTTGTTCCAGCTGTTGCAGGCTTCGTTTAAATCTGTCCGTAAAAGGGTATATTTTTTTCGGGGGTGAAATTTAATTGCCAAAATAGCAATACCCTGAATCTGGTGTTCCAGCTGTTGCAGGCCTAGTTTAAATCTGTCCGTAAAAGGGTATATTTTTTTCGGGGGTGAAATTTAATTGCCTAAATAGCAATACCCTGAATCTGGTGTTCCAGCTGTTGCAGGCCTAGTTTAAATCTGTCCGTAAAAGGGTATATTTTTTCTGGGGTAAAATTTAATTGCCAAAATAGCAATACCCTGAATCTGGTGTTTCAGCTGTGACTGGACAATTTCCCTGATGTCCGTCAAAGGATATATTATTTTCTGGGGTGAAATTCAATTGCCAAAATAGCAATACCATAAATCAGTGGTTTCATCTGTGGCTGGCCAAGTTTAATAGTGTACGGCAAAGGATATATTTTTTTCTGGGGTGAAATTCAATTGCCAAAATAGCAATACTATAGATCAGTGGTTTCATCTGTAGCTGGCCAAGTTTAATAGTGTACGGCAAAGGATATATTTTCTTTCTGGGGTGAAATTCAATTGCCAAAATAGCAATGCCCTGAATCTGTTGCAGGCCTAGTTTAAATTTGTTTGTAAAAAGGGTATATTTTTTTCTGGGGTGAAATTCAGTTGCCAAAACAGAAATACACTAATCTGATGTTCCAGCTGTGACTGGACAAGTTTAATAGTATACTTCAAAGGATAGATTTTGTTCTGGGGTGTAATTCACTTGCCAATATAGCAATAACCTGAATCTGTTTTTCCAGCTGTTGCAGGCCAAGTGTTAATCTGTCCGTAAAAGGATATATTACACTCAAGGTGTATATACAAGTGCTGTGAGGGTCATCCCCAATAACTTCACACGCTACCGTGCATCTCCCATTGTATTTCTGTCCGTTAAAGGGTATATTACACAAAGTGTTAAAATACAATTGCTGAAGACATCATCCTACATATTTTTTCACACGCTACTGTGCATCTCCAAGTGTAAATCTGTCCATAAAAGGATACCTTTCATCCAGGGCCTAAATACTAGGCCTATAATTGATATTCCCCTAAATCAGTGGTTACTGCTGTGCCTGGATTAGTGTAATACGGTACATAAATAAATAGGCAGATAGTGTTAGGTGCCTGTAAAAAAAAGGCCTGAATTTGAAATCAATACATTGGGCCAAATATTTTTTTTCTTATTGTGGTGCTTGGTGAACGGTAACAATGAGGAAAACATGTAATAAGGTACGTGGACACGGTCGTGGTGGTGTTTGTGGACCCTCTGGTGCTGGGAGAGGACGTGGCTGTTCTGCCACAGCCACACGTCCTAGTAAACCAACTACCTAAGGTTCCAGTACCTGCCAGAATTTACAGCGATATTTGGTGGGGCCCAATGCCGTTCTAAGGATGGTAAGACCTGAGCGGGTACAGGTGCTACTCATTTGGGTGGCCGACAGTGGATCCAGCACGTTCACACCATTATCTCCCACCCAGTCTTCTGCAGAAAGCGCACAGGTGGCGCCTGAAAACCAAGCCCATCAGTCTGTCACATCACCTCCATGCATATCAGGGAAACTGTCTTAAGTTATGCAGCAGTCTCCTATGCTGTTTGAAGACTCTGCTGGCAGGGTTTCCCAAGGGAATCCACCTAGCCCTTCTCCAGTGGTAGAAGGCATAGAATGCACTGATGCACAACCACTTATGTTTCCTGATGATGAGGACATGGGAATACCACCTCATCTGAGTCCGCACATCTCTGATGATGACGAAACACAGGTGCCAACTGCTGCGTCTTTTTGCAGTGTGCAGACCGAACAGGAGGTCAGGGAGAAAGACTGTGTGGAAGATGATGCAGGGGATGATGAGGTCCTAGACCTCACATGGAATAAAGGTCGTGCCACTGACTTTCATAGTTCAGAGCAAGAGGCAGTGGTGAGACCGAGCCAACAGCGTAGCAAAAGAGGGAGCAGGGGGCAAAAGCAGAACAGCCGCCGCCAAGAGAGTTCGCCTTCTACTCGCCACCGCCACCAGGGAACGAGCACCCCAAAGGCAGCTTCAAGGAGTTCCCTGGCGTGGCACTAATTTAAACAATGTGCTGACGACAAGACCCGAGTGGTTTGCACGTTCTGAACCTTAGAACAACCTGCATGACCAGGCATCTACATGCAAAGCATGAACTGCAGTGGAGTAAACACTTTAAAAACAAGGAACTCACTCAGGCTCCCCCTGCACCCTCTTCTGCTGCTGCTTCGGCCTCTTCCTCCGCCTCGAGAGGAATGTTGGCACCTGCCGCCCACCAAACAGAGGATGTGCCACTGACACCACCACCTGCGTCACCAAGCATCTCCACCATGTCACACGGCAGCGTTCAGCTCTCCATCTCACAAACCATAGAGAGAAAGCGTAAATTCCCACTTAGCCACCCTCGAGCCCTGGGCCGGCCTGAATGCCAGCATTTCTAAACTACTGGCCTTTGAAATGCTGTCATTCAGGCTGATGGACACAGACAGCTTCAAACAGCTGATGGCCATGGCTGTCCCAGAGTATGTTGTTCCCAGCCGCCACTACTTCTCCAAGACAGCCGTGCCTTCCCTGCACAACCAAGTATCCAATAAAATCAAGTGTGCACTGCGCAACGCCATCTGTGGCAAGGTCCACCTAACCACAGATACGTGAACCAGTAAGCACGGCCAGGGACGCTCTATCTCCCTAACTGCACACTTGGTAACTGGAGTGGCGGCTGGGCCCCAGGCGGAGAGTTCCTTGGCGCAAATCCTTCCGCCGCCAATGGATAGCAGGGCATCATTCTTTGCATCCTGTAGCCTCCTCCTCCTACTCAGCTTCCTCCTCCTCTGCTTCCACCAGCTCATCCAGTCAGCCACACACCTTCACCACCAACTTCAGCACAGCCCGGGGTAAACGTCAGCAGACCATTCTGAAACTCATATCTTTGGGGGACAGGCCCCACACCGTGCAGGAGTTGTGGCGGGGTATTGAACAACAGAACGATGAGTGGTTTCTGCCGGTGGGCTTCAAGCCCGGCCTGGTGGTGTGAGATAATGGGCGAAATCTTATTGAAGCTCTGGGACTAGCTGGTTTGACGCACATCCCTTGCCTGGTGCATGTGCTGAATTTGGTGGTGCAGAAGTTTTTTCACAACTACCCCGACATGTCAGAGCTGCTGCATAAAGAGAGGGCCGTCTGTGCGCGCTTCCGGCGTTCATATCCTGCCACTGCTCGCCTGTCTGCGCTACAGCGTTACTTTGGCCTTCCCGCTCACCGCCTCATATGCGACGTGCCCACCAGGTTGAACTCCACCTTGCACATGCTGGAGTGACTGTGCGAGCAGCAGTAGGCCATAGTGGAGTTTCAGCTGCAGCACGCACTCGTCAGTCGCACTGCGGAACAGCACCATTTCACCACCAATGATTGGGCCTCCATGCGAGACCTGTGTGCCATGTTGCGAGTACTCCACCAACATGGCCAGTGGCGATGACATCGTTATCAGCGTTACAATACCACTTCTATGTCTCCTTGAGAAAACACTTAGGGCGATGATGGAAGAGGATGAGGGGTCATTTTTATCACTTTCAGGCAAGTCTGTTAGAAGTGGCACAGAGGGAGTTTTTTTGCAACAGCAGAGGCCAGGTACAAATGTGGCCAGCCAGGACCCACTACTGGAGGATGAGGAGGATGAGGAGGAGGTGGAGGAAGATGAGAATGAAGCAGGTTCACAGCGGGGTGGCACCCAACACAGCTCAGGCCCATCACTGGTGCGTGTCTGGAGGGATACGGAGGACGATGACGATACGCCTCCCACAGAGGACAGCTTGTCCTTACCTCTGGGGAGCCTGGCACACATGAGCGACTACATGCTGCAGTGCCTGCGCAATGACAGCAGAGTTGCCCACATTTTAACGTGTGCGGACTACTGGGTTGCCACCCTGCTGGATCCCCGGTACAAAGACAATGTGCCCACCTTACTTCCTGCACTGGAGCATGATAGGAAGATGCGCGAGTACAAGTGCACGCAGATAGACACGCTCCTGAGAGCATTCCCAAATGTCGCAGGGGAACAGGTGGAAGCCCAAGGTGAAGGCAGAGGAGGAGCAAGAGGTCGCCAACGCAGCTTTGTCACGGCCAGCTCCTCTGAGGGCAGGGTTAGCATGGCAGAAATGTGGAAAAAGTTTTGTCTCCACGCCACAGCTAACTGCACCACCACCTGATACGGAACGTGTTAGCAGGAGGCAGCATTTCACTAACATTGTTGAACAGTACGTCTGCACACCCCTCCATGTACTGACTGATGGTTCGGCCCCATTCAACTTCTGGGTCTCCAAATTGTCCACGTGGCCAGAGTTAGCATTTTATGCCTTGGAAGTGATGGCCTGCCCGGCGGCCAGCGTTTTGTCTGAACGTGTATTCAGCACGGCAGGGGGCGTCATTACTGAAAAATGCAGCCGCCTGTCCACAGCAAATGTGGACAAGCTGACATTCATAAAAATGAACCAGGCATAGATCCCACAGGACCTGTCCCTCCCTTGTGCAGAATAGACATTTATAACCGCCTCCCCCTCAACCATGTATTCTTGTACTCCGGGGCACTTCTTTATTGAATTGTCATTTTTTTAACTTTACCATGATCTTGCGGTGCAACCCAAAGTTGAATGAACCTCTCCTCAATCTGTGCGCCGGGGCCTAACTAACTGAAAGTGGCCTGTTACAATGGTGGGTGACATGAAGCCTGAACCTCTGCCATGCGACCTCTCTCCTCTGTCTGGGTGCCATGGAATAAATATCTCGAAGTTGCCTTCTCCAGTGGTAGGTGATATGACGCCTTATTCCTTGCTGTGGGACTTCTCTCTTCTGTCTGGGTGCTGGGGCCTAAATAACTCAAAGTGGCCTTCTCCAGTGGTGAGTGATATGACGCCTGATTCTCTGCTGTGGGACCTCTCTCCTCTGTCTGGGTGCTTGGGCCTAAATAAATCAAAGTGGCCCTCTCTTCAGTGGTGGGTGATATGACGCCTGATTCTCTGCTGTGGGACCTCTCTCCTCTGTCTGGGTGCTGGGGCCTAATTTACTGAAAGTGGCCTTCTCCAGTGGTGGGTGATATGATGCCTGATTCTCTGCTATGGGACCTCTCTCAAATTGATATTGCATAATTTTTATTTATTTTATTTTATTTTAATTCATTTCCCTATACACATTTGTTTGCCGGGCATTTACCTACATTTTGCTGCCTTTTGCAGCCCTCTAGCCCTTTCCTGGACTATTTTACAGCTTTTTTAGTGCTCAAAAGTTCGAAAGGCCGAACTTCTCAAACCCGAACATCCAGGTGTTCCCTCAACTCTACTCCTGCACAGAACATACATGAGTAAAGCTACTTTATTAGAACATAATATAGTCATTGGATTATTGTATAGCAATTCAACCTATTACAAACAAGAACCCCTATTTGAAGAGTACAGCCCAAAAATAGAGCCATTCCACTTATTGAAATATTTCCATTATCCGTTATGCATTCAACATCTGCAGTGTACCAAAATAAATATCAGGCCTTATGTCTGACATTCTGCATTACATTATTCCAGATTTTGAGAAATGATAGTGTTTGGAGTTCCTGGCTGGCCAACCTGTCAGTATGACTGGAAGCCAAGCCAATCAGGTTTCTGACTCAGTTTCCAATACCAGAGATAGGTGGGGAATTTAAGACTGCAGATCCTAAATTAACTTGCCTGTGACTTTCTTCATTGAATTCCTAGTTCTTGAGTATTATGCTTCTTACTACTACTTCATTTGAACTCATTGTTTCTGACTAAGGCTTGTTTACTGGATTTTCCTCTTGTCTGCATTTTTGGCTTATTCTGAGTATTCCTGGAATCTTTGCTGTGTCCAGCTTTTGGCTCAACTTCTGATTTTGCTCTAACTGCTTCTCTTGGATTTGACTACTCTTTGCATCCAGTGTCATTCTGGCAGGTCTGCTTCTAGTGAACTTGCCCCAGTATCCACTTTTGTGCTCAGCAGACATAACCTAGCAGATAAATCCATCCTGCCTTGCAGTGGGCTCTAGTGAACATCTAGGAGTAACCTTAGCTTCCCACCAACCAGCGTGGTTAAGAAGTTCTTTTTTTAATATTTAAAGTTTTTATTATCTCAAAAAAGTACAGATTTATAAAAAAAACAAAATTACACAATCATCCCCAGCCCAACCCACAATGCCCCCCCCCCCCCGCCCTGCAGGGAAAGAAAAAAAAAAATGTGACTACTTAACCATCCCATTCCTTCCAGGTACTATCCCACTTTGCATAGGACCCTCTTTGGCTGTACAAGATCTTCTCATAACTTTTCATCTTCCTGACCAAACTTAACCAATTCTTGCAATTTGGGGCAGAAGAAGAACACCAATTTCTAGATACAAGAAGCCTTGCTAAGAACATCACTTTGGTCAAAAACCGGCGCTTTATGAGTTGACAATTAACCTCCGATAAATCCCCCAAGACCCAAACTTTGGGAGAATGAGGAATATCAATTTTAAGTCTCTGGGTCAAAATTGTTTGAACCATTCTCCAATAATTGCGCACCGTCGGGCAATCCCAGAACAGATGTAGATGATCTGCCCTGTGGTCACAACAACGGGGGCAATCGGAGGAAACTCTAAATCCTCTCCTATGGAGCCATAAAGGTGTCACATATATTTTATGCATAATATTAAACTGTACAACAGTGTAATTGAAATTGTGTGAAACTTGACTTAGATTATTCGTTACGTTCTCCCAATCCGGGGAGCCCACCTCTGACAGTGAAACAGACCAGGATCGCTGTCCTGGAGAAAGACATTCAAAAAAAAATATTTTTATCAAGTGTCTATAACAATGTGATAGTTTAACTTTCATACTACCTTTCTTAGAAATCAAATCGTGCAAAAATTCAGGGGTGTCTACATTAAGTGTGTGAATACTAGAAAGTGCCGACCTCAACTGAAAATACGCATACCAAGCCACCTCACCTACATTTTCCTTTTCTTTTAGCTCCATAAGAGACAGGATTTGTCCACCCTTAACCACTTGGTTCAAATATTGAATATTTCTCATCCTCCAATATTGCCGACAATTCAGATCATCTAAATTCAGAAGCTTTAAATTATGCCATAGTGGAGTGCAAATAAGTGGTGCCTCAACTTTAAACCAGCTCTTTATAACCAGCCAGACTTTTGTAGCCATTCTGCAGAAAAATTTATAGCCAGTCTGTATATTAAGTAAGTAATCAGACTCTAGTACTGTGAATAGATCCGAAAAACCTGAATCTTTCACCAGTTTTCTGCAGAGATGGCTATTTTCCCAGTCGTTAAAAAAGCAAAGCTGAGAGGCCATAAAATAACCCCTAAAATAGGGGAGATTAAGACCTCCCCTGTTATAGGGCATGGAAAAATAAAATGCCTTTAATCTCACACGTTTCCTCCCCCATAGCAAATCATTAATCATCCGCTCTATCAATTTAAAGTACTTATCTTCAATCCATACAGGCGAGTTACAAAGAACATACAGAACCTGGGGCAGCACCACCATTTTTATTAAAGATATTCTGTCTGCTCTTGCAGACAGAATTTTTTGCCATATCTTAATTTTCGATCTCAATTTTATCAGTAAAGGAATCAAGTTTAATTGTAAATAATCTTGAATTTTGGTGGAAACTATTATCCCCAGGTACTTTATTGAGTCGGAGATCAATAACCAATTAGGCAAGTTTTCCATAGATTCTCGCAGGTCATCTATAGGGAGGAGGGCAGTTTTCTCCCAGTTAACCTCCAAGCCTGAAGAGTCAGAAAATAGGTTAACTAACTCCATTATTCGAGGAAGAGTTTTTCCTGTTTGATGTATAAAAAACAAAATGTCATCTGCATAGAGGGATATACGATCCTGCTCCCCCATTACACCAAACCAACCACTCTCAAGTCCTGACTTATACAAGCTGCCAGAGGTTCAATATAAATATTAAATAAAAAAGGGGAAAGGGGACAGCCTTGACGGATGCCTCTTCCCAATAGAAAGCTCTTTGTCAGCATATCGTTGATCTTAATCCTAGCAACTGGAGACTTGTATAACAGCTGAACCATCGCCATAAATTTAGGGCCAAAACCCATTTTTTTCATCACCTCCCAGAGAAATGTCCACTCAGACCCTGTCGAACGCCTTAGTGGCGTCCAATGACAGGATGGAGCGGGCACCATTCCCAGGAGACTGAATGTTGGAAAAAAACCTATGTAAGTTGTAATGGGTACCCTTTTTTGGCATAAAGCCATTTTGATCTGGGTGGACAACAGATGATATAACCCGAGAGAGCCTATTAGCCAGGACTTTTCATAATAACTTAACGTCCGTATTTAATAAGGAGATTGGTCTGTAAGAGCTCAAATCCATTAAATCTTTATTTTTTTGGGAACCAGAACTATCAAAGCTTCCATCATAGACTGTGGTAGAGCCCCTCCCTGTAGTGCTTGAGAAAATACCTCTAATAAATGAGGAAGGATGGCATCGCCATACTTACGATAAAATTCGTATGGCAGGCCATCTGACCCTGGGGATGAGTTCCCAGAGATAGACCTCAAGGCCTCCTGGATCTCCAAAAGAGACAATTCTCTTTCCAGAAAATTTTTTTGGTCCTCCGTTAACAACGGCAGAGAAATTTTCTCCAAAAACTGTCTCGCCAGGTCAGGTGGCAGACCGGGTGAAGCTGTATATATCTAGGAAAAATATTGAAGAAAGGTATCTCTAATTCCCTCTAATTTTGATATAATCACTCCATCTGAATTACGAATCGAGGTGATGGCTTTCCTTTTCTTATCCTGTTGTGAGATTATTCTAGCTAAAAGCTTACCAGGACGTCCGGACTCTGAAAAGTACTTTTGTCCCTTAAAGAATAATCTATGATTTGCTTTCTCAATTACATAATCCTTCAGAGAACAGCTAGCCCTGTGCATCTCTTCCTTATTATGTTCGGTCGGTTTCGTAAATTGCTCCGTTGTAGATGCCACAGTCTTAACTAATTCCTCCTCTTTTTTCCTAAATGTTCTCCTCACAGCGGTAATATCACTTATAAGAACCCCCCTCAAATATGCTTTCAAAGCGTCCCAGACAACATTGATGTTAGCAAAGGGGAGGTTCACCTCCCAAAAAGAGGATATGAGTAGTTTAGTGGACTGGTGATTATCCATAATGGTAAGCCAATATGGATTAAGCTTAAAACCAAGCCCTCCGTTATCTTTATTCTCCCCAATGCAAACCTCAATAGATACAGGGGAGTGGTCCGAAACTGTTCTTACTCCATATCGTATCCTTCTGATGTTGTTCAAATTGCTCTCATTAGTGAACGCTAGGTCAATCCTAGACATAGCTCTTCCACCCCTGCTAACACAAGAGTATACTCTCTTTCCTCCACCAAAATGGTCCCATATATCTACCAGTCCAACTTTCGAACAGAACTGGGGCAGTGAAGAATTACAAATATTCCTTCCATGATCTGCATCTAGAGTCAGCCTATCCTTTTTGGGGTCCATAACTGCGTTAAAGTCTCCCATCAAGACAAGCCGACTCTCTGGTCTCTTTTCTAAAAAAAGCAAAAGTTGATTGAGTACATCGAAAAAGGTGGAGGTATATAGAAAAAAGCAAGAATGTAACTATAGCCATAGAGCCTACCGTGCAAAAAGATGAATCTGCGCTGATCGTCTATATAGGAATCTATTAAAATAAAATCTACAGAATTATGGATCAAGACCGAAACCCCCCTAGAGGCACTACTAAAAGTAGAATGGTAAGATTGAGAGTGCCATCCCGTCATCAAGCGGGACACAGTCTCTTTGGTAAGATGGGTTTCCACTATACAAATAATTGCTGGAAGCTGTCTCTTTATTGCATCCATAATTGCTTGCCTCTTAGTCCTTTCTCCAAGACCTCTAACATTCCAAGAGACAATTCTAATGGACCTCATTTAAAGCGTAATGAGAAAAAAAAAAACAAAAGAAAAAAAAAACCTTCCCTGCAGGGTGGGTTCCCATCCCCCACTCCCCCCATCCCCCACTCCCCCACCCCCCCCCCTCCACTGGTCCGCCCGATCTAGTCAGCAAACCTCTACCCTCCGGCCATTCTCCCCCCCACTGATCCCATCCCCCCTCCATCCCCTCCATCACTTCATTACAAAATATTTCATATGCCCAGTTGTTGCATCCAGTCCAGCACATCTTGCGGGTTTTCAAAGAGTTGGGAAATCCCATTATAGATTATTCTTAGTTTTGCTGGGTACTATAACTAATATTTAATGTCCTTAGACACCTAAACACTTCTTTAACTCAATAAAAAAAAAAATCCTATTTCTTGCGTTCCATTTCAGTTCATTTCATTTCAAGAAAATATTTCATATGCCCAGTTGTTCCATCCAGTCCAGCACTTGTTGCGGTTTTTCGAAAAATTGGGAAGTCCCGTTATAAATCACTCTCAATTTCACTGGATACTGTAGAGAATATTTAATATCCTTGGACGCCAAGCGTTTCTTTATCTCAGTGAAACTCCTTCTTTTTTCTTGGGTCTGCCAAGCAAAATCAGGAAAAAATAGCAATTTTGTGCCCTGATAAACAATAGGTGAACATTCTCTGGCTCTTCTCAGTATCATGTCTCTATCCATCGATAATACCAGCTTTATTAAGATTGCTCGTGGCAGCCTCCCTGGGATGGGTTTTCCTCCTGGGATCCGATGGGCTCTTTCTAATTGAAACATAGACGAAAAATGTTCACTGCCGAGGTTTTCGACAATCAGATCTTTAAGTTGCTCCAATAGCTGCCGACCTTCAACTCCTTCTGGAAATCCAATTATACGGATGTTGTGACGCCTTGATCTGTTTTCCAAATCCTCCAGCTTATTTTGTAGAAGGAGATTTTCTGAAGCCAAGGACGCCATCTTAGATTTTATCATAACAGTATCTGTTTGCAGAGAGTCGACCATTTTTTCCGCGTTAAGAACTCGATCGCGGATTTTTGTCAGCTCGTCTCTTATCAGGGATATATCACTCTGCATAGACCCCAGCTGAGTGGACATCCCCTGCATTAGGATACCGTTGTTTTTAACTGCGCAAAGGATTTTTTCCAGAGCTGAGGGGTCATGTTCAATTTCTGTTGGCGTTAACAAGCTTTCCTCCCCTCCTTCCTGGCCCACCTCTGAAGACCCGTCCTCAGAAAGTTCTTCAGCTTGGGGAGTTTTAACAAGTTTCTTAGGATTAACATGCATTTTCCCTTATGTAAATCCTTTTCATTTAGAGAGGGAGATTTCAAGTACTTATCAATTTTACTCTCTAGTGTCTTAGACCCCAGCTTTGTTCCAGAAGAATCAATTGAGCCATTTTTTGTTTGAGGCCTCTTTTTTATATTAATATATTTTGTTTTTATCTTTTTCTTTTTTTTTTTTTTTTGTCTCTTTTGTCTCTTTTTTTTTCTTTTTTTTTTTCCTGTCTCTTTTCCTTGTTTTCCTTTCCTCTTCTCCTTCTCCTTTTCCTCTGTTTTTTCTTAGAGCTCCTCTTTTTTTTACTTCCCAGTTTTTTGTTTTTTTTTAAGTTCCTTTGGGCTTACTCCTTTTTGTTTTTATTTATTTATTTATTTATTTATTATTTTTTTTCTTCCTTTTTTCCTCCCTTCTTTCTTTCCCTTTTTTTTTTTTCCTCTTTCTTTCCTCTCTTGTTTTCCTTTTCTTTTCTCTTGATTTTTAATTTTTTTTTGTGTCCTTATACTTCTAGTGTCCAGGTAAATAAATCCTATAACACAGCACACAGGGCACAGGGCACAGGACTCTAAAGTTTGTGCAACAAAGACAAACACAGCGCACACATTCCTTCCCTTAGGGTTCTCACATGTCAAACGCCGAATCCAAAATGTCCTCACCCAGCGTACTCAGTCCTAGGCAAGAGCAGGCAGGAGAGGGCAAGAGCGGACAACACGGTCAGCAGCAACGGCTCGACAGCGGCAGGAGACAGGAGGCAGGGGAGAACCGACACAACACAGCTCCAGCAGAAGGGAACGGCACGTCCAGCAGAGGAACACAGAGAGGCAGAGAAGGCGAGGGGGGGACCAGGGGACAAGCCACGGCAAGAGGAGGAAGATGCCGGATCACACCAGGGGAGAAGGAGGAGTATCGGAGCAGATGGCAGCAAGCAGAAGATAGGGAACCATCCAGGGACGCCGCCACACCGAGGGAGACTTTGTCCGAGAGGTCGACATACCTCGGCTACTTCAGCTCAAACTTCACGCCCCAGGCGCTACAGGGGAGACATGGAGAGATCCAGACAAGTCCGAGGGAAGAATGGAGGGGAGAGCCCCACGATGTAAACGGCCGAAGAGCCGGAGGAGCCAGAGGCGGTCCGGGGACACAGCACAGCAGGAGGCACAGAGGGCACAGCAGGAGCAGCGATAAAGCGGCGGGCAGCGATGGAGCAGGGGTCAGCGTCCACGAGACACCGGCAGCGTCAGGGCAGCATCAGGGCTTCGGCTGGAGAGCGAGTGGGGGGGGGGGGGAGGAGAGCAGGAGGAGGAGAGCGCAACGCAAGCTCCTCACGTCATCACGCCACCTCTGCTTTTTCCTCTTTTATGCATGGTGGTTAAGAAGTTCTAGTAGCAGTTTGAGTTCATTGAGCCCTCTTCATATCAGAAACTATATAGTCAGTATTTAAAAAACTCTCCAATCACCACCATTTGGCCACTTGGTCATACCATCCAGGTTGTTACTATTGCTACTGTAACTTGTGTTGAGTGCAAATATTCGAATCACAAATTTTAATCGCGAATATCACCACTTCGAGAATTCGCAAATATTTAGAATAGTGCTATATATTCGTATATCGCACTTAGCAACATCAAGTAAATAATGACTGAAGATCACAAATTCTCCTTTTAAAGGACCAGTGTGTATACTTCCTATTCAGTCTTCAGCCTATGGAAACCCTTCCATGGGCATTTTAGGGAAAATGCCTCCATATGAGTTTTCCTGAGCAAAAAGGTTCCTGAGCAAAAAGGTTCCTGTGAAACAGTGTTTTGTGTTGTCTGACCTCTTTAACCGCCTGATGACCGCCTAGCGCAGGGCTGCGTCCAGGCTTGTTCCTCCTTGACGCGGCGGTGCGTCATCTCGCGCGCGTTCACAGCAGATCGCGCCTCGGCAGTTGTACTGCAGCCTGCCAGCGATGATCAATCGCTGGCAGGCTGTAGATCTAAAATAAAAAGCATCAAACAGGTATATCAGACGCTGTTTTGTTAACAGCGTCTGATATACCTGCTACCTGGTCCTCTGGTGGTCCAATTTACTGGGATCAGGTAGCTATGTAAAGTAGCACCAAGCACCACACTACCCCCCCCTGTCACTTATTAACCCAATGTTAACCCCTGATCATCCCATATAGACTCCCTGATCACCCCCCTGTCACTGATCACCCCCCTGTAAGGCTCCATTCACATGTTCATATGTGTTTTGCAGATCCGCAAAACACGGACGACGGCAATGTTCTTTCCGCATTTTGCAGATCCGCACATTGCCAGAACTTTATAGAAAATGCATTTTCTTGTCCGCAATTGCGGACAAGAATAGGACATGTTCTATATTTTAGCGGAATGGAAGTGCAAACCCGGAAGTGCGGATCTGCAATTCCGGATCCAAGCGGTACAAAGTCTGTCCCCATAGAAATGAATGGGTCCACAATTCCGTTCCGCAAACAGAATTGCAGACGTGTGAATAGGGCATAAGGGTCCCTTATCACCGCCAGTTAGTTAGCTACTTGTTAGGTAGTTAGCGCCCAGCCCACCGCACCGTAGTCACTGATTTTGGCAGAGATTTTTTCATCCACATTGATCGATGCGAATGAAAAAATCTGTGCCGTTCATTTTATTTATTTTTTCAGCTCAGAGGCTGAACGGAAAAAAAAAATCTCATTACCCATATGCTCAATATAAGGAGAATAGCAGAAACTCCTAATGCTGGCAATACGTGTAATGATTGCGGAGACCCTCAAATGCCAGAGCAGTACAAAATCCTCACATATGACCCCATTTGAGAAAGAAGACACCCCAAGGTATTCCGTGAGGGGAAGGGTGAGTTCATGTAAAAATTTTTTTTTTTTCACAAGTTAGTGGAATATGAGACTTTGTGAGAAAAAAAAATATATATCAACTTCCGCTAACTTGTGCCAAAATTTTTTTTTTTCTGTGAACTCTCCATGCCCCTCACGGAATACCTTGGGGTGTCTTCTTTCCAAAATAGGGTCACATGTGGGGTATTTATACTGCCCTAGCATTTTAGGGGTCCTAAGCATGAGAATCCAAATGCGTAAAAATGCTCTGTGAAATCCTAAAGGTACTCATGGGAATTTAGGCCCCTTTTCGCATCTTGGCTCCAAAAAAGTGTCACACATGTGGTATCGCCGTACTCAGGAGAAGTAGGGCAATGTGTTTTGGGGTGTATTTTTACATATACCCATGCGGTGTGAGATATATCTCTGTAAATTACAACTTTTTTAATTTTTTTATACAAAGTTGTCAGTTTACAGAGATATTTCTCTCACCCAACATGGGTATATGTAAAAATACACCCCAAAACACATTGCTCTACTTCTCCTGAGTACGGTGATACCACATGAGTGATACTTTGTTTCTGCCTGGGTGCGCAAAGGGGCCCAAATTCCAACGAGTACCTTTAGGTTTTACAGGGATGCTCACAATTTAGCCCCGCCCAAAATGCCAGAACAGTAAGCACACCCCACAAATGACTCCATTTCGGAAAGTAGACACCCCAAGGCATTCACTGAGGGGCATAGTGAGTCCGTACTATCCTGGCATTCTTGCACCTGAAGAAACATGACAGGTGCTCAGAAAGTCAGAGCTGCTTCAAAATGCGGAAATTAACTTTTTTGCACCATAGTTTGTAAACGCTATAACTTTTACCCAAACCAATAAATATACACTTATTGGATTTTTTTTTATTAAAGACATGTAGAACAATAAATTTATAGAAAAATTTATATAGAAATTTAGTTTTTTTTAAAAAAATTTACAACAGAAAGTGAAAAATGTCATTTTTGGCAAAAATTTTGGTCATTTTTGATTAATAGCAAAAAAAGTTAAAATGTCAGCAGCAATGAAATACCACCAAATGAAAGCTCTATTAGTGAGAAGAAAAGGAGGTAAAATTCATTTGTGTGGTAAGTTGCATGACGGAGCAATAAACGGTGAAAGTAGCGTAGTGCAGAATTGTAAAAAGTGGCCTGGTCATTAAGGGTGTTTAAGCTAGGGGTGCTGAAGTGGTTAATGCCTGACCTTTGCTTGTTGACCATGTTGAACCTGTTTTGCCTCTTAGACCTCTACCTGTTCATTGAACTGATCTTGTGCCACTTGCCACCTGCCCTAACCTTTGGCCTGTTTACTGAAAAGACTCTGCCTGCCCTGACCTCGGCTTGTCCACTGACTATGTTTCTGCCTGTCCCCTTTGGTGCTAGGCAGCGGTGTCACTTGACCCATCTGAGTTAGCTGTCACTGAAGGGAGATTATGAGAAGAAGTAACTGCCTGGTGGTTCTCCTGCAGCAAAGACCAGATGCCTGTATAGGGTCAAAAACATTCGGGACTACTTAGTTAATGTAATTATGAGTATCACTAAGCCAAAGACATTCGGTAACAAAGTAGGTCCACACCCTCTGAATTACAGATACCATACGGTAAGGCAACCCCAATGGTGCAAACTGAATAAATAATGTATTATCACTATGTGATCACTAAAGACAACTTTTGAAGAGAGAGAGAGCACTTAGAATGAAAGTTATACCGTATATAAATAATATAATTGATAATTTTTTGACCTGCAAATTATATAAATGGTAAAAAGTATAAATCTGAAGGTGACTGCCCTTTACAGAGTAATGAGGCGGGAGTTGCAGAGAACGATGAGGAGAAAGCAAAGCTATTAAATATTTTTTTCTCCACTGAATTCACTGAGGAAAATAAACAGTCAGATGAAATGCAGAATATAAAAGTCAATTCCCTTCTTACCTAGGTCCCTGTCGGATCATACTCCTATGAGCTTGAGGCTGTCGGTGGGAGAGCAGGGGCCTTGTGGACCGTCAGTATGGAAGCTGCATTCTCTTTGGATAAAGGTGGGGGGGGGGGGATCGAATTAGGGAGGGCCTGGGAGAGTTCTTCCGAAACAACAGGGGAACTGCCTCACCCCATTCGGTGTGGGATGCCATGAAGGGCAGTATATTGGCGCCATACACAAAGTGAAGTCAAAGTCCAGAGAGAAAGACAGGGAGCTGCAGCGGTCATTGTGTGAGGAAGAAGAGGTTTTTGTTCAGCTCCCCTCATCTGATAATGGAGGTAGGTTAAAGGTGGCTCAAGATGACTGGAATGATCACTTACTTGAAATGGCAAATAGGAAGCCACAATTCTATAGGCAGCAACATTTTGAGGAGGGAGAATGGGTGGGACATATGCTTGCTATGGTGATAAAGGCGCAGCAGGAATCGAACTACATAGCCTCACTCCAGACAGAGTCATGAACAGTGGTATCAGATCAGGAGGGTGTCTTGACAGTACTGGCAGATGTCTACTCCTCACTATACACCTCTAAAGTTTTCCCCTCTGACTCAGAGATAACTTGCTTTTTGACTAAGGTGCAGCCTTTATCAATAGAAAGCAAAGATATGCTAGATGCCCCTATTACCATTGAAGAGGTAGAATTGGCAATACAAGGGATGGCTAATGATAAAGCTCCGGGGTTGGATGAGTTGCCTATAAAGATTTAAAAAACATATAGGGACTCTCTGTCCAACCATCTCTTGGATGTGTAACTTTTCTCTATAGGTGGGTTTTCCGCCCCCGTCAATGCAGGAGGCGCTGATAGCGGTCCTCCGTAAGCTGGGGAAAAATCCACAGCTGGCAGACTCCTATAGGCCTATTTCCCTTCTAACAAATGATATAAAATTCTTGGCCAAAATACTCGCCAATAGATTGGCTAGAGTGATCCTGTCTATTATCCATGAGGACCAAACGGGCTTCATGCCCTGCAAATCTACTTCCATAAATATTAGGCGGGTATTTATGAGTTTGCGGGTACAGTTGGATAATGTGGGGGATAGGGAGATCCTATCACTAGACACGCCAAGCCATTTGATAGTGTGGAGTGGAGTTACTTGTGGCAAGTTATGGGGTCCTTAGTCTTTGGAGAAAGCTTTGTATCCTGGGTTAAGGTCATTTATTCTAGACCCTCTGCCCGAGTGAGAGCAAATGGAGGGATTTCATGACGATTTCTTCTGGAAAGGGGAACGAGAAAAGGATGCCCTGTCTACCCTGTTTTTCGCCATAGGCATAGAGCCTTTAGCAGCGTAAATCAGATGCGCCCAGAGGGTACGGGAGTTTGTATATTTAGGTCTGGAGAGTAAGACAGCATTGTATGCAGATGATATCTTGTTATTTTTAGGATACGGCGACTTCATTGACTGTGGCAATGCATGTAATAAGGTAATTTGGCAACTTTTCCAGCCTCATCATTAACTGGGTCAAGTCCGCCTTGATGTTGATAGACAGGCAGTCCTCTGGCTCCACTCCCAAAGTTTCCATTCCCTGCATGTCCTAATTCAAGTACCTTGGGATAGTGGTCCCCCCATCGGTATATGGTTACGAGAAATTGAACCTTCTCCCGCTACTGACAACTTTTAAGAAGAATGTCTCCGCCTGGTGGAAACTATTTCTCTCGGTCATAGGCAGGGCTAATCTGGTCAAAATGATATTGATGCCTCAGCTACTTTATGTGCTCCATAATGCTTCTATGTGGATTACCCTGTATAGGTTTCATAAGATTAATGCCATCTTCAGAGACTTAGTGTGGAAAAAGGGACCGGCAAGAATTAAACTAGAAACTTTGCAGTATAACAAGATGTAGGGGGGTATAGCTTTCCCAAACCCCTGGATTTATTATTTGGTGGCACAACGTCAACATAAGCAATATTGGAACAACCCCAGCAGAAGGGATGGTGTGGTGTGGCTGGAAGGGGGGGTGTAGTTACAGGAGACCGAAGTCCTGCTCTTGTCGAGATGCTAGGTAAGGTATGGGGGAAGATAAGACAGCTTCGAGAAATATCTACATATATAGTTTTTTTTTCCCTATATGGAGGAATGATAAGCTTCTAGAGTTTAAATTATTGGAGGGTTTTGAGACGCGGGAGAAAAGTGGAATTACCAGACTGGGTCATGTATTGTTTTTGTGTGAGGGAGCCAAGCTGTCACAATTGTATATCATACACTATGTGTACAAGACGCCGGAATTTTTACGAAAGATATGTGTTCAGTCGGATGATTTCTGCCCTAAGTGTGGGAAGAAGGGGGCAGGGATGATTCACATGCGCTGGCAGTGTTGAATGCTTATCTCTTAGTAGGATTCAGTGTTAAAGATAATATCTGACTGTTATGGTAGAGTGGCCTTACCGAAAGAACCTAAGATTTGTATACTGGGTCTGGTGGAAGATCTACATTTGACAGAACACGAGAAATTAGCTGTGGGTAGACTACTTTATGTTGCTATGAAGCTTATAGGCTATAGTCTACCATTGGTTACAGGCATCCCCACCGTTAACAGTTGAGTTTATAAGGAAAGTGATTGCCATGCTAATAACAGGAAAGGGCGGTATTCCAGAAGAGGGGAGTAGCGTCTAAATTTGATAAACTATGTTTGCCAGGTTGCCAGGGCCAAGTGACAGGGATAAACACTTGCACCTGAGACCAGGATAAGAATGAGGAGGGGATAGGACTGGAAAAGGGAAGGGGGGAGTTGGGATAAAGGAGGGATGGGATATAACATGGAAAATCTTTCTGACTGTGATTAATGAATATATATCTGCATAATTTTGATATCTATCATGTTTATATATTTGATACAATTTGTGTATGGTCAGTTGTTACAAAAAAAAAAATCTGTAAAAAAAAAAATCTGTAAAAAAAAAAATAGTAAATTCCCCATTAAAAGTGCCCTGTCTGACCCAGGAAGAAGTACAGAGGCGTCTTACAAAGATTAAAATAGACAAATTGCCGGTACCAGATGGCATACACCACCATATCCTAAGAAAATTAAGTAATGTCATAGCCATAGCCATTATTTTTTATATTTAAGGACTCTATACTGACAGGGAGTGTAACACAGGATTGGTGCATAGCAAATGTAGTGTCAATATTCAAAAGTGTCTATGGAACAGGCCATTATAATTTATGTAGGCCCCTGACACCCCGACAGAGGAGAGGTCATTTGACACTTTAAAGAGTTTAATGTCTCCCACCAATGCAGCAAGCGATGAAACAAAATATAGGCCCCTGACAAACAGAAAATGGGGCGGTCATTTGACAGTCTAAAGAGTTTAATGTCTCCCACCAATGCAACAAGCGATGAAACAAAATATAAGCCCCTGACAACCAGACAAAGTAGAGGTCATTTAACAGTCTAAAGATTTGATGTCTCCCGCCAATGCACCAAGCGATGAAACAAAATATAGGCCCCTGAAAACCAGACAATGGGGCGGTCATTTGACAGTCTAAAGAGTTTAATGTCTCCCACCAATGCACCAAGCGATGAAACAAAATATAGGCCCCTGAAAACCAGACAATGTAGAGGTCAGTTGACAGTAAAAAGAGGTTAATGTCTCCCACCAATACTGCAGGTGATGAAACAAAATATAGGCCCCTGACAACCAGATAATGTAGAGGTCATTTGACAGTATAAAGAGGATAATGTCACCCACCAAAGCAACAGGTGATTATCTGAAATGTAAGCCCCTGGCACCCAGACAGAGGAGAGAGGTCCAATAGCAGAAAATCAGGCTACATGTCACCCAGAAATGCAAAAGGCCACTTTCAGTTATTTAGGCCCCAGCAGCCAGACAGAGGAGAGAAGTCCCATAGCAGAAATTTAAGCTTGATGTCACCCGCCAAAGCAGCAGGCGATTAACAGAATTTTAGGCCCCTGACACCCAGACAGAGGAGAGGTTCATTCAACTTGGGGTTGCCCCCAAAATAATGGTACAATTAAAAAAAGAGGATTCAATACAGAAGTGCCCTGAAGTACAAGAATGTATGGTTGAGGGTGAGGCAGTTATAAATGTCTATTCTGCACAAGGTACGGACAAGTCCTGTGGGATCCATGCCTGGTTCATTTTAATGAACATGAGCTTGTCCACGTTGGCTGTGGACATGCGGCTGCGTTTCTCTGTAATGACGCCCCCTGCCGTTCTAAATACACGTTCAGAAAATACAATGGCCGCAGAGCAGACCAGCACCTCCATGGCATAAAGGGCAAGCTCTGGCCATGTGGACAATTTGGAGACCCAAAAGTTAAATTGGGCAGAACCATCAGGCAGTACATGGAGGCGTGTGCACACGTACTGTTCCACCATGTTGTTTAAATGCTGCCTCCTGCTAACAAGTTCCCTATCAGCTGGTGGTGCAGTTTGCTGTGGCGCGGTGACAAAACTTTTCCACAGCTCGGCCATGCTAATCCTGCTGTCTGAGGAGCTGGCTGTGACACAGCAGCATTGGCGACCTCTTCCTCCTCTGCCTTCACCTTGTGCTTCCACTTATCCCCCCGTGTCAGTTGGGAATGCCCTCAGGAGCACGTCTAGCAGCGTGCACTTGTAGTTGCGCATCTTCCTATCACGCTCCAGTGCAGGAAATAAGATGGGTACATTGTCCTTGTACCGGGGATCCAGCAGGATGGCAACCCAGTAGTCAGCACAAGTTAAAATGTGGGCAACTCTGCTGTCATTGCGCAGGCACTGCAGTATGTAGTCGCTCATGTGTGCCAGGCTCCCCAGAGGTAACAATAAACTGTCCTCTGTAGGTGGTGTATCGTCTGTGTCCTCCATATCCCCCCAGCCACACTCCAGTGATGGACCTGAGCTGAATAGGGTGCCACCCAGCAGTGAAACCGGTTCCTCCTCATCCTCCTCTAACTCATCCTCCTCCTCCTCATCCACCAGAAGTGTGCCCTGGATGTCCACATGTGTACCTGGCCTCTGCTAGTGCAGGAACCCACCCTCTGAGCCACTTCTGTATGAGCTGCCTCAAACCCTGTGAAATGCCCCCTCTTCCTCCTCCTCCTGTGCCGCATTCTATCATCGGCGAAATATTTCTTTCAAGGAGACATTGAAGGGGTATTGTAATGCTAACAACTGTGTCATTAGCACTGGCCATGTTGGTTGAGTACTCCAAAAGACCGCAACAAGGTACACAGGTCTCGCATGCAGGCCCAGTCACTGGTGGTGAAGTGGTGCTTATCCGCAGAGCAACTGACCCATGCATAATGCATCTGAAACTCCACTATCGCCCGCTGCTGCTCGAACGTTCTCTCCGGCATATGTAAGGTGGAGTTCCACCTGGTGGGCATGTCGCATATGAGGCAGTGAGCAGGAAGGCCGAAGTTACGCTGCAGCGCAGACAGGCGAGCAGTAGCAGGGTGAGAACGCCAAAAGCGCGCACATACGGACCGCACTTTCAGCCGCAGCTCTGACATGTCTGGGTAGTTTTTAAGAAATTTCTGCACCACCAGATTCAGCACATGCACCAGGCAAGGGATGTGTGTCAAACCGGGTTGTCCCAAAGCTGCAACGAGATTTCACCCATTATCCCACACCACCAGGCCGGGCTTGAGGCTCACCGGCAGCAACCACTCATCAGTCTGCTGTTCTATGCCCTTCCAAAGCTCCTATGCAGTGTGGGGTTTGTCACCCAAACACATGAGTTTTAAAATCGCCTGCTGACGTTTACCCCGGGATGTGCTGAAGTTGGGGGTGAGGTTCTTTCGCTGACCAGATATGGGGGTGGTAGAAGAGGAGTAGAAGAAGGATAATGCGGAGTAGGAGGAGGAAGCAAAAGGAGGCAACGAATAATACCCTGCAATCCTCGGTGGTGGAAGGACATGCGCCAAACCACTATCCGCCTCGGGCCCAGCCGCCACTACGTTTACCCAGTGTGCAGTTAGGGAGATATAGCGGCCCTGGCCGTGCTTACTGGTCCATGTATCTGTGGTTATTTGGACCTTGCCACAGATGGTGTTGCGCAGCGCACACTTGATTTTATCCTCCACTTGGTTGTGCAGGGAAGGGACGGCTCGCCTGGAAAAGTAGTAGCGGCTGGGTACAATGTACTGGGGGACAGCCACCGCCATCAGCTGTTTGAAACAGTCCGTCTCCACCAGACGGAATGACAGCATTTGAAAGGCCAATAATTTTGAAATGCTGGAATTCAGGGCCAGGGCTCAAGGGTGGGTAGGTGGGAATTTCCTCCTTCTCTTCAATTTTTGGGAGATGGACAGCTGAATGCTGCCGTGTGACATGGTGAAGATGCTTGGTGATGGTGTCGTATGTGGTGGTGTTGGTGGAACATCATCTGTTTGCTGGTCGCCAGGTGCCATGGTGATGCCAGAGGTGGAGGGAGAGGCCAAACCAGCAGCAGAAGAGGGAGCAGGAGGGGCATGAGAGAGTTCCTTGTTTTTATGGTATTTACTCCACTGCAGTTCATGTTTTGCATGTAGATGCCTGATTATGCAGGTTGTGCTAAGGTTAAGAACGTTTATGCCTTGCTTCAGGCTCTGATGGCACAACATGCAAACCACTCGTGTCTTGTCGTCAGGACATTGTGTGAAGAACTGCCAAGTCAATAAACTCCTTGGAGCAAGCCTTGGTGTGCTCGGTGCCTGGGTAGTAGCAGTCTCCCTCTTTTGCTGTGCTGTTAACTCTATGAGACCACCGCCTCTTCCTCAGAACTACACGCCTCACTGGCACGACCTTCAGTCCAGTCTGGGTCCAGGACTTTATCATCCTCCATATAATCTTCCACCCATTCATGACCCTGCCCTCATCGTCGGTCTGCTCATTGCAGAAAGCCACAGCAGTTGGCACCTGTGTTTCTTCATCATCAGAGACATTTTGTGGCAGTATTCCCATGTCCTCATCCTGCAACAAAAGTGGTTGAGCATCAGTGCATTCAAGGTCTTCCTCTACTAGAGCAGGGCTAGGTGGTTGGGTCGGGTCAACCCTGCCAACAGAGTCATCAAAAAGCATGAGACTTTCCTGCATGATTTGGGGCTCTGAATGCTTGGCTGATTTGCAAGGGGGTAAGGTGGAAGACTGATGGGCATGGGCTGCAGGTGCTAACTCTGAGCTTTCTGCAGAGGACTGGGTGTTAGATACTGTGAAGGAACTGGAGGCACTGTCAGCCACCCAATCTACTATCGCCTGTACATGTTCTAGCTTCACCATCCGTAGAGCGGCATTTGGGCCTATCAAATAACGCTGCAGATTCTAGCGCCTACTTGCACCAGAGGAAGGTGTTTGACTTGGAGTTGTAGTTGGCGCTGAACGGCCATGTCCTCTCCCAGCAACAGGAGCTCCACCAACACCACCATGAACATGCCCACATCCCTTATTTGATGTTCTCGTCATTATTTGCGTTCACCCACCAAGCTGAAAGATTGGTCTCTCTTCGGTGTAAATTTACCTGCCACTAGTCGACAATTACGTTCGCTAAGGCAGTGCCCGTGTCATAAAAATGCTCTGTGGACCCAGAATAATGTTTTTTGTGCCCAAAATACACTGATTCTAAATTTCTATGCGGAAATGTAAAAACATTTTTTGGTATGCTGTATGCACAAGTGGTTTGTGGAACAAGAACAAGTATTTTTGTAATAAAATACAGAAAATAAGTATTTCACTGCTGTAAATTGAAATTAATTATTAATATGCCAGATGCACTTTTTTTTCGGCCTAAAACACGGCTTTTTTCAATAAAACCCAAAAATGCCGTTTTTAACTGCTGGACATTTAAAGTAGATATTTATACTATATATGGACACCAGATTTGGTGACCCAGAACACGAATTTGGTCACCAAAATTCACAAATGCAGTATTAGACTGTTATAAATTGGAAATAATTATTTAAACAATGGATGCACAACAGTTTTTTCGGCCTAAAACACAGCTTTTTTCAATAAAACCTCAAAATGCAGTTTTTTACTGATGTAAATTTAAATTAGATATTTATACCGTGTATGAACAACTGCTTTGTGAAGCAAGAGTATTGCTTTTTTCACACAAAAAAAGAATAATGCACTATTTCTCAGCTGTAATGTGAAATCGGTATTTAACTACATCAGCCCCCTTAGCCTAAACACCCTTAATGACCAGGCCACTTTTTACAATTCTGTACTACACTACTTTCACCGTTTATTGCTCGGTCATATAACTTACCACCCAAATGAATTTTACCTCCTTTTCTTCTCACTAATAGAGCTTTCATTTAGTGGTATTTCATTGCTGCTGAAATTTTTACTTTTTTTTTTATTAATCAAAAATTCACTTTCTGTTGTAAAATTTTTTTAAAAAACTGCATTTCTATATACATTTTTCTATAAATTTATTGTTCTACATGTCTTTGATAAAAAAAAATCCAATAAGTGTATATTTATTGGTTTGGGTAAAAGTTATAGCGTTTACAAACTATGGTGCAAAAAAGTGAATTTCCGTATTTTGAAGCAGCTCTGAATTTCTGAGCAACTGTCATGTTTCTTCAGGTGCTAGAATGTCAGGATAGTATAAATACCCCCCAAATGACACCATTTTAGAAAGAAGACACCCCAAACTATTCGCAGAGGGGCATGGTGAGTTCATCTAGGATTTCATTTTTTTCAAAAGTTAGCGGAAAATGACACTTTCTGAGGAAAAAAAAAATAATAAAGTTTCCATTTCTGCTAACTTCTGGCAAAAAAAAAATACAATCTCCCACGGACTCACTATGCCCTTCAGTGAATACCTTGGGGTGTCTTCTTTTCAAAATGGGGTTATTTGTGGGGTTTGTTTACTGTTCTGGCATTTTGGGCGGGGCTAAATTGTGAGCAGCCATGTAAAACCTAAAGGTACTCGTTGGAATTTGGGCCCCTTTGCACATCCAGGCTGCAAAAAAGTGTCACACATCTGGTATTTCCGTACTCAGAAGAAGTAGGGCAATGTGTTTTGGGGTGTATTTTTAAATATACCCCTGCTGGGTGAGAGAAATATCTCTGTAATTTGTCAACTTTGCATAAAAAAAATTAAAAAGTTGTCATTTACAGAGATATTTCTCTCACCCAGCATGGGTATATGTAAAAATACACCCCAAAACACATTGGCCTACTTCTCCTGAGTATGGCGATACCGCATGTGTGACACTTTTTTGCAGCCTAGGTGCGCAAAGCGGCCCAAATTCCAATGAGTACCTTTTAGGAGGGCATTTTTGCGCATTTGGATTCCAGACTTCGTCTCACGCTTTAGGATCCCTAAAATGCCAGGGCAGTATAAATACCCCACATGTGACCCCATTTTGGAAAGAAGACACCCCAGGGTATTCCGTGAGGAGCATGGTGAGTTCATAGAAGATTTTTTTTTTTGGCACAAGTTAGAGGAAATTGACTTTTTTTTTTTCCTCACAAAGTCTCATATTCCACTAACTTATGACAAAAAATAAAATTTTACATGAACTCACCATACCCCTTACAGAATAACTTGGGGTGTCTTCTTTCTAAAATGGGGTGACATGTGAGGTGTTTGTACTGCCCTGGCATTTAAGGTTCTCCGCAATCATTACATGTATGGCCAGCATTAGGAGTTTCTGCTGTTCTCCTTATATTGAGCATACGGGTAATGAGATTTTTCTTTTCCGTTCAGCCCATGGGCTGAAAAAAAAAAAATGAACGGCACGGATTTCTTCATTCACATCAATCAATGTGGATGAAAAAATCTCTGCCAAAAAAAAAAGTAAGGCCCCATTCACACGTCCGCAAAAATGTCCGCATCTATTCCGCAATTCTGCGGAATAGATGCGGACCCATTCAGTGTGAATGGGGCCGGCGGTGATGCGGAGAGCACACTATGTGCTCGCTGCATCAGCATTTGCGGAGCTGCTACCGCGAACTTCCGGGTTTCATCCCCCAAACATCCGGCCGCAGCTCCGCAAAAAATAGAGCATGTCCTATTCTTGTCTGAGGACAAGAAAAGGCATTTTCTATATAGTTCTGGAAATGTGCGGATCCACAAAATGCAGAAAGCACATTGCCGGTGTCCGTGTTTTGCGGATCCGCGGATCCATGGATCCGCAAAACACATACGGACGTCTGAATGAGCCTTACAGGGGGGTAATTAGTGACAGGGGGGTGACAGGGGGTGATCAGGGGGGTGACATGGGGTGATCAGGGGTTAATCAGGGGTTAATCAGAGGTTAATCAGTGACTGGGGGGGTTGGATCAGGGGGGTCTGTGTGGTGATTGGTGCACTTATATATGTTTCCTTTGGTGGTCCCAAGCAAAAGGGACCACCAGAGGAGCAAGCAGCAGACATATCAGACGCTGTTAACAAAACAGCGTTTGATATGCGATTTTTTTTTTTACTTCTACAGCCTGCCAGCACATGATCAGCGCTGGCAGGCTGTAGTTTAACTTCTCCCCGACGTGATACTGTGAGCGCGCGCGTGCGTGCGCGTTCACAGAAAGTCTCGCGTCTCGCGAGATTAAGCGCAAATGTGTCCAGGAGGAATAAACCTGCCGCCACCTGGACGCATCCATGCGTTAGGTGGTCCAGAGGTGGTTAAGCGGTGTATTTCAAGATGCTCTGTGGATCAGGATTTCAGACTTTTTTTAACTAAAATACACTGATGCACTAGCTGAAATGGAATATACGGTTTAGTGCATAGTATACAAAAGTGCTCGGTTGCACCACAGAGCCCAGGCTAGACAAATGGACTATGACACGGCTTTTGTCACCAAAATTCACAAATGCAGTTTTTCACTGCTGTAAATTAAATGTAGGTATTTATACCGTGTATGTACAACTGCTTTGTGAAGCAAGAATATTGCTTTTTTCGCACAAAAAAGAATAATGCACTATTTCTCAGCTGTAAATCGGTATTTAAGCAGTGTATTTCAAGATGCTCAGTGGATCAGGATTACCACGCTTTTGTCAAAAAAATACACTTATGCTGTATTTCACAGCAGCAATGTAAAATAGGTGGTTGTAATGGGTATTTCAGACTGTTTGGGGGACGTTGAATAACGATTTTTTCTATAAAAAACAAAGAAGCACTATTTATATGCAGAAATATAAAATATGTCGTTGGACGGTGTATGCAGAACTGTTTTGTGGACAAGGAATAAGGTTTTCCCCCAAAATTACACGGATTCTCTATTTCACCGCAGAAATGTCAAATATATATTTTGACGGTGTAAAATAGTCTTGGTGGATCAGGATGACCACTTTTTTTAACTAAAATACACTGATGCACTAGCTGAAATGGAATATACGGTTTAGTGCATAGTATACAAAAGTGCTCGGTTGCACCACAGAGCCCAGGCTAGACAAATGGACTATGACACGGCTTTTGTCACCAAAATTCACAAATGCAGTTTTTCACTGCTGTAAATTAAATGTAGGTATTTATACCGTGTATGTACAACTGCTTTGTGAAGCAAGAATATTGCTTTTTCGCACAAAAAAGAATAATGCACTATTTCTCAGCTGTAAATCGGTATTTAAGCAGTGTATTTCAAGATGCTCAGTGGATCAGGATTACCACGCTTTTGTCAAAAAAATACACTTATGCTGTATTTCACAGCAGCAATGTAAAATAGGTGGTTGTAATGGGTATTTCAGACTGTTTGGGGGACGTTGAATAACGATTTTTTTCTATAAAAAAACAAAGAAGCACTATTTATATGCAGAAATATAAAATATGTCGTTGGACGGTGTATGCAGAACTGTTTTGTGGACAAGGAATAAGGTTTTCCCCCAAAATTACACGGATTCTCTATTTCACCGCAGAAATGTCAAATATATATTTTGACGGTGTAAAATAGTCTTGGTGGATCAGGATGACCACTTTTTTTTAACTAAAATACACTGATGCACTAGCTGAAATGGAATATACGGTTTAGTGCATTATATGCACAAGTGCTCTGTGGCACCACAGATCTCAGGCTAGACAAATGAACTATGTCACCCCTTAAACATACAAAAGGCAATATAGGGGACTTGAGCTACAAAATAGGATTAGGCTGATGTCCCTGGCAGGCTGGCAGACATGCAGTACACTACAGTGCCTAAAATGGCCGCCGACCATTTTAGATGGATTACAAAAAAAATCTGCCTGGCAGTGGCTAGTGTGACACAGTGAGAGGTTTGGTGGTAAAAAACAGGTATTTTCCTCTCAGCCTGTGCTGCTGGGTTGATTGCAGCCAGGTGAGGGCAAATACTGGGCCGGATTTTAGGTGCCGGTCCGTTTTTTTTTGGGTTAATGCCTTTAAAAGACAGCTGGGTTTATGCAAAGCTCTCTCTCTGTGTTTGGGATCTGAGCCCTGTGCTGGGCTGAAAAGCTGAGACCTGTGTGTCAGGAGAGCAGGCCATTTAAAGACGGTCAGTGGACTTTTTGTGTTGCCGAGCATTCAGCCAGGTGTGAACTGACACCTAGGATCAGTGGACTTTTTGTGTTGCCGAGCATTCAGCCAGGTGTGAACTGACACCTAGGATTTGAGGTGATTTAACCTGGAAACTGCTGGTGTTCTGTGGAGCTCTCAGGAAGCAAGAGCTTGCAAAGAGGCGTGCAGTCTGCCTGGAGGCCTGAGGTTGGACTTTCCTGCGGCTGGGCTGACAGCCAGGTGTGAACACGCACCTAAACCACACAGGTGATTTGATCCCGTCTTGGACTTTTGTTTTGCCTCAAGTTTTTGCTATGTGTGTGAAGTAACACTAAGTGACTGTTTTGAGTTTTGTTTGTGCAAGTGTGAAATAAAACACTGTTTGCTGCACTACCTGGACTCCCTTTGCCTCTATACTGCACCCGCACCGCTGTCTACCAGAGCAACTCCCCACACTAGGTACAGAAATGTTGGATTGCTGAGGCTCCCTCCCTCTCTTTGTGCTGTATCTTCTGGATTAAAGTTGCACAGGTTCTTCAAATTTCTGCCCTATTCTGTCCCCGATCGCACAAGCAGCAACCCCGGCCTTATCTAGATTCAGCAGACTGACGTGCGGCACTACGTGACTCCAGCTTATAAAGAGGCTAGGTCACATGGTCCATTAGTAGGCATGGCTGTGATGGCTTCTTAGGGCAAGAAGTAAAGTGCTTGCTGATTGGCTGCTCTGCAGCCCTTCAGAAAGCAGGAAGAAATCGCCGAACAACAGACTCGAACCCGAACTTTTTTGAAAATGTTCGGGTTCGGGTCCGTGTCCCGAACACCCCAAAATTTGGTACAAACCCGAACTATACAGTTCGGGTTCGCTCAACCCTAGTGGACTACTGTACCCTGAAAGATTATCAAAATTAGGGTTATTTACTTTAGAAAAAAGATGACTGAGGGGAGATCTAATAACTATGTATAAATATAGCAGGGGTAAGTACAGAGATCTCTCCCATCATCTATTTATCCCCAGGACTGTGACTGTGACGTGGGGACATCCCTTGTGTCTGGAGGAAAGAAGGTTTGTACACAAACATAGAATAGGATTCTTTACGGTAAGAGCAGTGAGACTATGGAACTCTGCCTGAGGAGGTGGTGATTAGTGTTGATCATGAATTTTCGAACTGCGAATTTTAATCATGAATATCGGCACATCGATAATTCGCGAATATTTAGAATATCGCAAAATATATTCGCAATTGTGAATATTCCTTTTTATGCAAATTTTTAAAATGCAAATTTCCGCAAGCAAGAAAATAATGTCATTATTTTCTGATTGCGAAAATGTGCATAAAAAATTTGCATAAATTTGCATAAACTGGTATTTAAAGGTATCTTTAAATCAGAAAATAATGACTGGAGATTACGAATTTGCAAATTTTCTAATATATGGCGAATATTCGCGAAATATCGCGAATTCGAATATTGCCCCTGCCGCTCATCACTAGTGGTGATGGTTAGTTCACTAAAAGAGTTCAAGAGGGGCCTGGATGTATTGCTGGAGTGTAATAATATTATAGGTTGTAGTTACTAGAGATGGGTCGTTGATCCAGGGAGGTATTCTGATTGCCTGATTAAAGTGGGGAAAATTGGCTTCTACCTCACAGGTTTTTTTTTTTGCGTTCCTCTGGATGAACCTTTTTTCAGCCTTATAAACTATGTTACTATGTTATCCATCCAAAATAGTAAATAAGATGTAAAAGTACCTTAAAAGAGTAGAATCAGTGGAAAGAGCGGACCACGGACCAGCAGAGAGCACACCCCGACACGCGTTTCGCTCCGCTTTTTCAAGGGCCAGTCTGACTACACCACCCAACCATCCTATTTACCCCAGGTAATTGATATTATATAAACTTTACCTGTGTATAAGCCTATGGTTGCTCCACAGTCTGGATACCACGGCACTCTGCCAAATCAGGGATAAGAGTGTCATCTCGCGAGATTCTGCGAGAATGACATCTACTGTCACATGGTGGATGACGTTTGCCGGAACTGCTTCTCTGAGATAGACTTCACTTCCTGACGTTACATCACCACCATGGTAACAAACGACACTACATACGGGAACCCTCTACTCAAAGTACAATATGTGTACTAAACAGTAAGTCCTTGTGTATTATCAAAAGCAAGGGGAAATCTCAAACCCTATTCATCCATACAGAGAACTTTATAATGGAACAGCTTTATATATAGGGGTACAATACTGGCATACAAAATTAACAATTAAGAACAAGTGATATTGGATCTGACGCGCATTCAAAAACGAGATAAAGTGCAACGTGCAATAGAAAAAGCATGATTATACCATGATGTTGCCCTAAATATTAATTAAGTGCCAGGTTCAGGCATGATCATACAGAATAGAACAAAATCCACTTAAAAACCTTGAATGGTAGTGAGCATGATGTTTAAATTCAAACATTGAAAGATACCTAAAACAGTGAATAATGATCAAACAAAAGTGCAAGTGCCAAAGAAAAAGTGTGTAAAGTGCAAGTGCTGAGGTGATAAATGACAAGTGACATGCGGTGAATAAAACCTATTCTCTTTAAGAGGACCAACTGGCTCCAATTCATATGCCAAACAATCATCAGATAGTCAGTATTCTGTAACCTCATAGTACATGTTTTACTAATCATATATATAACTGCAAAAATAAAAATTTCCCCTCAACCAATATTTGGGTGCAGTTCCAATTAACAATCGGAGAGCATTCAACATCACAATGTGTCTGCCAAGTGCATTCTTCATCCACATCCCTGTATCCCCATCCGGATTAAAGATCATCCGCACACCTTCAATAATTCCTGAAACATATATATGATCAGAAGATGGTAAATAACATGTGTATGTAACCTGTTAAAATCAAGAACAATGTACAATAAAAACAACAGTTAAAAACAACACAAATAAGCATCCGATGCAAACACAAAGGCCGTAGGTAAACACCGCCCCATGAGATTTAAGGCAACAGAAAAACAGTACCACCACTTATGGAAAAAGAGCTTAATCTAGATACATGGGGCAAAACTAATGCCCTCATTTAACCCTAGGGATTTCATAGTATTATGGAGAAAGATCCATTTGGTTTCTCTTTGGGCAAGTATTCTTTTCCAATTTCCGCCTCTCGGCGACATTATGACTCAGTCGATTCCTCTAACCCGCAATAGGGCACTCTCCGAGTCATGTCTTTCTCTAAAGTATCTTGCCAGTGTCTTCAGCTGTGTCATATCCTCCTCTCTGGCTGCCGTAATAGATAACACTTGTTCTCTCACCCTTCTTCTCAATTGACGTGACGTCATCCCTACATAGATGAGGTCACATGGGCAAGTCGCCCAGTATATAACTCCAACTGTCATACAGTTAATGGTATGTGTAATTCTGAAGGTCTTATCATTTCCAGAATTATGAAAATGAGTTGCTCTCTCCATATTGGCTCTTCCAACATGGCTTACTCCCCCTACAGAGTCCCTTTTCTCCCGAACAGACCTATCTCCTTACAGGCATAGTGACTGCAGACCAAATGGTCCCGCAAGTCCCTAGCCCTCCGAAAGGTTATTGAGGGGTATGGGGGTATCACACCATGTAATTGGGGATCCTGTAACAAGATATCCCAATATTTGGTTAGAGCTGAATTTACCTCCTTCCATTTGTTGTTAAATCCAGTAATTAATCTTATTTGTTGTGAGTCTTGACGTGTTGTTTTCTTATGAAGAAAGTCTCTTCTCATTGGTGATCTTGTTCTTCTATAGGCTCTCTCAATGCAGTGTTTGCCATATCCCCTCTGATCAAACAATTCTCTAAGGTCCTCCGCCTGCAATTCAAACATCTCATCAGACGAGCAGATCCTGTGTGCACGCAAGAACTGCTCCACCGGTATGTTTTTGATCAAATTACCAGGATGTGAGGAGTTTGCATGCAGGAGGGCATTGACAGATGTTTATTTTCTGTGCAGATTAGTTGTTATCTGTCCCCTTGAATCCACCTGAAAGACCACATCCAGGAACTCAACATTTGTACAAGCCACCTTAAAGGTAAGTTTGATGTTTATGTTATTGTTGTTTAACAATCCGATGAATCGTCCAAACTCCTCTTCAGTCCCCTCAGATCCTCCTCTCCCACAGCCCCAGGAACAAATTAGCATATGAGGTTGCACAAGACGCCTCCATTGCCGTCCCCCAGAGCTCTAGGTAGAAGGACCCCCCAAACTAAAAGAAGTTATGTATCAGTATATACTCCAAGAGAGGCAGAACAACATTTCTTCTTACCCATGTTGGTGCTATTCAAAAAGAATGTTGCTGCTTCTAGGCCATCTTGATGTCTAATGGATGTGTATAGGGATACCACATCCCATGTGGCAATGAGCATGTCTGGCCCCAAGTGGATATCCTCCACCTTCCTAAAAACATCCATGGTGTCTTTCAAGTACGAAGGTAATTCTTCCACCAGGGGTTGTAAAAAATAGTCGACATATTTACAGATTGCATCATTCAAGCTGTTAATCTCCGCAATAATAGGTCTACCAGGTAGATTCGACAGGTCTTTATGCACCTTAGGTAAAAAGTAGAGTGTACTTCAGAAAATGAGATTTATCATGAACACAAATAAAAGTTAATATTGTTTCCTTTGCTGGCTTCATTAATTTTTCCATCACATTATACACTCCTTGTAACCAGGGGTAATTACCACCCTCAAATCCTGCACCTGTGGCCTGCTTGCATACTGTAGGAAAAAGCACCTGCCTATGCTACACTCCTGTGCCACAAGATAGGTCTTTTCCTATTTTGTGCAAGCGTGGCCACTGCTGTTGATTTGCAGGGTGATTGTAAACCCTGGATACAAACAGTGAACAGTCGTGGCCAAAAGTTTTGAGAATGACACAAATATTAGTTTTCACAAAGTTTGCTGCTAAACTGCTTTTAGATCTTTGTTTCAGTTGTTTCTGTGATGTAGTGAAATATAATTACACGCACTTCATACATTTCAAAGGCTTTTATCGACAATTACATGACATTTATGCAAAGAGTCAGCATTTGCAGTGTTGGCCCTTCTTTTTCAGGACCTCTGCAATTCGACTGGGCATGCTCTCAATCAACTTCTGGGCCAATTCCCGACTGATAGCAACCCATTCTTTCATAATCATTTCTTGGAGTTTGTCAGAATTTGTGGGTTTTTGTTTGTCCACCCGCCTCTTGAGGATTGACCACAAGTTCTCAATGGGATTAAGATCTGGGGAGTTTCCAGGCCATGGACCCAAAATGTCAACATTTTGGTCCCCGAGCCACTTAGTTATCACTTTTGCCTTATGCCACAGTGCTCCATCGTGCTGGAAAATGCATTGTTCTTCAACAAACTGTTGTTGGATTGTTGGAAGAAGTTGCTGTTGGAGGGTGTTTTGGTATCATTCTTTATTCATGGCTGTGTTTTGGGGCAAAATTGTGAGTGAGCCCACTCCCTTGGATGAGAAGCAACCCCACACATGAATGGTCTCAGGATGCTTTACTGTTGGCATGACACCGGACTAATGGTAGCGCTCACCTTTTCTTCTCCGGACAAGCCTTTTTCCAGATGCCCCAAAGAACAATCAGAAAGAGGCTTCATCGGAGAATATGACTTTGCCCCAGTCCTCAGCAGTCCATTCACCATACTTTCTGCAGAAGACCAATCTGTCCCTGATGTTTTTTTTTTGGAGAGAAGTGGCTTCTTTGCTGCCCTTCTTGACACCAGGACACCTTCCAAAAGTCTTTGCCTCACTGTGCGTGCAGATGCGCTCACACCTGCCTGCTGCCATTCCTGAGCAAGCTCTGCACTGGTGGCACTCCGATCCTGCAGCTGAATCCTCTTTAGGAGACGATCCTGGCGCTTGCTGGACTTTCTTGGACGCCCTGAAGCCTTCTTAAGAAGAATTGAACCTCTTTCCTTGAAGTTCTTGATGATCCTATAAATTGTTGAGGTGCAATCTTAGTAGCCACAATATCCTTGCCTGTGAAGCCATTTTTATGAAACGCAATGATGGCTGCACGCATTTCTTTGCAGGTCACCATGTTTAACAATGGAAGAACAATGATTTCAAGCATCACCCTCCTTTTAACATGTCAAGTCTGCCATTTTAACCCAATCAGCCTGACATAATTATCTCCAGCCTTGTGCTCGTCAACATTCTCACCTAAGTTAACAAGATGATTACTGAAATAATCTCAGCAGGTCCTTTAATGACAGCAATGAAATGCAGTGGAAAGTTTTTTTGGGGATTAAGTTAATTTTCATGGCAAAGAAGGACTATGCAATTCATCTGATCACTCTTCATAACATTCTGGAGTGTATGCAAATTGCTATTATAAAAACTTAAGCAGCAACTTTTCCAATTTCCAATATTTATGTAATTCTCAAAACTTTTGGCCATTACTGTATAATGCAAAAAAGGCAATATGGATAAGCACAATACATCAGTAAGTGCCTAATATTAACTTTGTCTACATGATAAATGCCATTAGCTGAAGTGAGACAACGCCTTTAAATAGCGTTGAGTGAATCGAGCTTCGGATCATAGATTCAAAGTCGAGTCGTTAAAACACTTCATTTTATTGCTGTTGAGAGACCTGTCTCCATACAGCATTAAAATGTATCGTCTCCATGGAGGCAAAATTTGTTTCAACCAATTCACTGACAAACTAATAGCGGTTTACGTTCCACCATCAAATACCATTCACTGATCAAAGGAACATTGTTAAAAAAAGATAAAACTAAATCTTTATTGAAATTTAATTAAAAGGTGTAAACAGGAGGAAACTCTACCTAGTATGAGACCTCCCAATTGACAAACATATATCCACACCATTGCAGGCGACAGAAAAGGCGGCACCAGCTAGTCTGATGAAATTGCACAAGACACAGCATGCCCCGTCGCTCAGGTGTGAACACGAGTTAATTTAGGAACCAACATGAGTGGAACCAACTGCAGAATGTGTTGGCCCACAAATACACCCCACAATAGTGTAGCACTGAATAGTGTATACTACTCTGTAATCCCGAGCAGTACCAAACTACTCTTGTGCGTACAAAGCAGTTGTGTTCACAGTGGTATGAATGGCAAAAAAATGCCAATGCTCAATAACCCGGCCGTGCCACTAAATCACTTGCCCTAGATATAATTGCCCATTGATAAACATCTGCCCATGCTATGCAGTTACACATATGATTCAACGCACATGCCCACTGTGGCATGTGGTGCAGGTGCTGTCAATTACTGCTGCTGTCAACAGTGCTAGAATGGCCGTACGCAGCCGCCAGGACGCTCAGCTTATAAGGGGGAGGTCCCTCCCCTTATCCGGATCAAGCCCTTGGAGTGGCCAATTTAAGGGCAAGGGGCACGGCACAGCGACCCCACCCATCCTGTCCGCCGCCGCCTCCTAGGAGCGATCACACGACAAGTGTCAAAACACTCTTGCTTAGCAAATGAGGGACCAAACAGCGGTATATGTGTACATAACAAGACTATATCCTGTAGCATCAAGCACTTGGTTAAATATTTTCATATTGCTAGCTGCTAGGTAAGTTATAACTACCAATAGTGGCAGTAGGAAATTGTAGACCATAAATGTTACATGTTTGTAACTAATAAATAAACTATAACTATCGCTGGTAACGGATAAAAATTATATACATTGGTGGTATGAGCAATGCCCTAAAAGTAATGCAAACTAGCAAGATAGCGAGATGCCTTAGATGACGTGCATAAAGGGCAAACATGTTTGCCCAGACAGGTGACATATATTGTGGACCCTGATGTGGAAAAACTAGGAATGAGCGAACCCGATGAGCGAACTGGATAGTTCGGGTTCGTACCGAATTTTGGGGTGTTCGGGACCGGGACCCGAACATTTTCAAAAAAGTTCGGGTTTGGGTCCGTTGTTCAGTGATTTCTTCCCGCTTTCTGAAGGGCTGCACAGCAGCCAATCAGCTAGCGTTTTACTTCTTGCCCTAAGAAGCCATCACAGCAATGCCTACTAATGGCATGGCTGTGATTGGCCAAGTGTAGCATGTGACCCAGCCTCTATTTAAGCTGGAGTCACATAGCGCCGCACGTTACACTGCCCTGATTAGTGTAGGGAGAGGACGCAGCTTCTGTGAGGGCGAGATTAGGCAGGGAAAAGTCAGCAAAAACACCTAATGAAGTGATCGATCTACAGCTGTGAATCATTCAACTTCTGCTAGTTAATTGCTCACTGGTTTTGAGGCTGCACAGAGCGTTTTTTTGTCACTTTTTTCTGGGGTGATCGGCGGCAATTTTGTGTCTTGTGGTGCACCAGCACAAGCTGCAACCAAGTCCATAAATCCATCAATACTAGTTTTTTTTTTTTTTGCTATATTCTACATCAGGGGCTTGGCCAGGGGCGTAACTACCGGGGAAGCAGGGGAAGCGGCTGCTTCGGGGCCCGGGCTGACAAGGGGCCCGGCGCCCGGCAGCACGTGTCCACTCTCCTCTGCTTCCCTGCCCCCGTTAATCAGCTGTTTGGGCGCTGCGCAGCAGCAGGCTATCTGCCGAGACTGTGCGCTGCGCCTGCGCTCCGTTAGACTGTCCACTGTGACTGTGCCAGCGGGGCCCCCCGCCCCCCCTTTCAGTACAGTTTGGCCCGGGCCCCCCCCCCCTTTCACAGTTCCCCCTCCTCTCCCCTCCCCTTTCACAGTTTTGCCCGGGCTGTCACAGGAGGCGGTGCTGTTGAACGGCCTGCTGCAGCCTATCAGAGAGGCTGGCAGCGCGATGACGTCATTGCGCAGGCGGCGCGATGGCGTCATCGCGCCGCTGAGCTGCACAAGCCATCAGAACAGCGGGCGTGGTGGACCGTGGGGTGTAAGAGCACAGTCACAGTGAGTGTGAGTCTGTGTCTGTGAGTCTGTGACCACATTATTTTTGGTTGGGCTGCCTGGGGGAAATCGGATTAATAATTTGAATGTGCATTAGCTACTGGCACCGGGGGGGGGGGGGGGATTGGGAGGAAATCAATAATTCAGACTAATGGACTATTGGGGGGGGGATGCATTGGCTACTGGCAGTCTGGCACATTATGGGGGGGTGTTATATGGCTGGGTGGCTACTGGCACATTATGGGGGGGGTTATATGGCTGGGTGGCTACTGGCACATTATGGGGGGGGAGGATGCATTGGCTACTGGCAGTCTGGCACATTATGGGGGGGGTGTTATATGGCCGGGGGGGGGGCCCATAACAAAATTTGCTGTGGGGCCCAGTCATTTCTAGCTACGCCCCTGGGCTTGGCTGTGCTTATTGTCACTGCTAGAAACTCAGGATAGAAATTTCTATATTTTATTAAGGGGTTAAATTCAATTGCCAAAATAGCAGTCCCCTAAATCTGGTGTTCCAGCTGTGGCTAGCCAAGTGTAATACTGTCTGCTGTCTGGCAAAGGATACATTTTTTTTCTGTGGGGAAATTCAATTGCCAAAATAGCAATCCCCTAAATCTGGTGTCCCAGCAGTGGCTAGCAAAGTTGAATAGTGTCCGGCAAAGGATATATTTTGTTCTGGGGTGAAATTCAATAGCAAAAATAGCAATAACGTAAATCTGGTGTCACAGCAGAGGCTGGCCAAGTTTAATAGTTTCCGGCAAAGGATAGATAATTTTCCGAGGTTAAAATTTAATTGCCAAAATAGCACTACCATAAATCAGTGGTTTCAGCTGTGGCTGGCCAAGTTTAATAGTGTCCGGCAAAGGATATCTTTTTTTTCTGGGGTGAAATTCAATTGCCAAAATAGCAATACCGTAAATCTGGTGTCCCAGCAATGGCTGGACAAGTTTAATAGTGTCCGTCAAAGGATTTATTATTTTCTGCTGTGAAATTCAGTTGCCAAAATAGAAATACAGTAGATCTGGTGTTCCAGCTGTGACTGGACAAGTTTAATAGTATCCGTCAAAGGATATATTTTGTTCTGGGGTGAAATTTAATTGCCAAAATAGCAATACCCTGAATCTGGTGTTCCAGCTGTGACTGGACAATTTCCCTAGTGTCCGTCAAAGGATATATTATTTTCTGGGGTGAAATACAGTTGCAAAAATAAAAATACAGAAAATCTGGGGTTCCAGCTTTTGCAGGCCAAGTTTATATTTGTCCATAAAAGGGTATATTTTCTTCTGGGGTGAAATTCAATTGCAAAAATAGTCATACCCTGAATATGGTGTTCCAGCTATTGCAGGCCTAGTTTAAATCTGTCCGTAAAAGGGTATATTTTTTTGGGGGGGTGAAATTAAATTGCCAAAATAGCAATACCCTGAATCTGGTGTTCTTGTGACTGGACAATTTCCCTAGTGTCAGTCCAAGGATATTTTATTTTATTGGGTTAAATACGGTTGCAAAAATAGAAATAAAGTAAATCTGGTGTTCCAGCTGTTGCAAGCCTAGTTTAAATCTGTCCGTAAAAAGGGATATTATTTTCTGGGGTGAAATTTACTTGCCAAAATAGCAATACCCTGAATCTGGTGTTCCAGCTGTTGCAGGCCTAGTTTAAATCTGTCCGTATATGGGTATATTTTTTTCTGGGGTGAAATTTATTTGCCAAAATAGCAATACCCTGAATCTGGTGTTCCAGCTGTGACTGGACAATTTCCTAGTGTCCGTCAAAGGATATATTATTTTCTGGGGTGAAATACAGTTGCAAAAATAGAAATACAGTAAATCTGGTGTTCCAGCGGTGGCTGGAGAAGTCTAATAGTATCCGTCAAAGGATAGATTTTGTTCTGGGGTGAAATTTAATTGCCAAAATTGCAATACCCTGAATCTGGAGTTCCAGCTGTGACTGGACAATTTCCCTAGTGTCCGTCAAAGGATATATTATTTTCTGGGGTGAAATACAGTTGCAAAAATAGAAATACAGTAAATCTGGTGTTCCAGCTGTTGCTAGACAAGTTTAATAGCTTCTGGAAAAGGATATATTTTTTCTGGGGTGAAATTCAATTGCCAAAATAGCAATACCCTAAATCAGTTGTTCAGCTGTGGCTGGCCAAGTTTAATAGTGTCCGTCACAGGATATATTATTTTCTGGGGTGAAATTCAATTGCCAAAATAGCAATGCTCTGAATCTGGTGTTCCAGCTGTGACTGGACAATTTCCCTAGTATCCATCAAAGGATATATTATTTTCTGGGGTGAAAAAGTTGCAAAAATAAAAATACTGTAAATCTGGTGTTCCAGCTGTTGCAGGCCAAGTTTATATCTGTCCTTAAAAGGGTATATATTTTTCTGGGGTGAAATTTAATTGCCAAAATAGCAATACCCTGAATATGGTGTTCCAGCTGTTGCAGGCCTAGTTTAAATATTTCAGTAAAAGGGTATATTTTTTTGGGGGGGTGAAATTTAATTGCCAAAATAGCAATACCCTGAATCTGGTGTTCCAGCTGTTGCAGGCCTAGTTTAAATCTGTCCATAAAAGGGCATATTTTTTTCTGGGGTGAAATTTAATTGCCAAAATAGCAATACCCTGAATCTGGTGTTCCAGCTGTTGCAGGCCTAGTTTAAATCTGCCCATAAAAGGGTATATTTTTTTCTGGGGTGAAATTTAATTGACAAAATAGCAGTACCCTGAATCTGGTGTTCCAGCTGTGACTGGACAATTTCCTAGTGTCCGTCAAAAGATATATTATTTTCTGGGTTGAAATACAGTTGCAAAAATAGAAATACACTAAATCTGGTTTTCCAGCGGTGGCTGGAGAAGTTTAATAGTATCCGTCAAAGGATAGATTTTGTTCTGGGGTGAAATTTAATTGCCAAAATAGCAATACCCTGAATCTGGTGTTCCAGCTGTGACTGGACAATTTCCTAGTGTCCGGCAAAGGATATATTTTTTTCTGGGGTGAAATTCAATTGCCAAAATAGCATTACCTAAAATCATTGGTTTCAGCTGTGGCTGGCCAAGTTTAATAGTGTCCGTCACAGGATGTATTATTTTCTGGGGTGAAATTTAATTGCCAAAATTGCAATACCCTGAATCTGGTGTTACAGCTGTGACTGAACAAGTTTAATAGTATCCGCCAAAGATAGATTTTGTTCTGGGGTGAAATTCAATTGCCAATATAGAAATGCTCTGAATCTGGTGTTCCAGCTGTGACTGGACAATTTCCCTAGTATCCGTCAAAGGATATATTATTTTCTGGGGTGAAATACAGTTGAAAAAATAAAAATACTGTAAATCTGGTGTTCCAGCTGTTGCAGGCCAAGTTTATATCTGTCCTTAAAAGGGTATATTTTTTTCTGGGGTGAAATTTAATTGCCAAAATAGCAATACCCTGAATATGGTGTTCCAGCTGTTGCAGGCCTAGTTTAAATATTTCAGTAAAAGGGTATATTTTCTGGGGGGGTGAAATTTAATTGCCAAAATAGCAATACCCTGAATCTGGTGTTCCAGCTGTTGCAGGCCTAGTTTAAATCTGCCCGTAAAAGGGTATATTTTTTTCTGGGGTGAATTTTAATTGACAAAATAGCAGTACCCTGAATCTGGTGTTCCAGCTGTGACTGAACAATTTCCTAGTGTTCGTCAAAGGATATATTATTTTCTGGGGTAAAATACAGTTGCAAAAATAGAAATACAGTAAATCTGGTGTTCCAGCGGTGGCTGGAGAAGTTTAATAGTGTCTGGCAAAGGATATATTTCTGAGGTGAAATTCAATTGCCAAAATAGCATTACCTAAAATCAGTGGTTTCAGCTGTGGCTGGCCAAGTTTAATAGTGTCGGTCACAGGATATATTATTTTCTGGGGTGAAATTTAATTGCCAAAATAGCAATACCCTAAATCTGGTGTTACAGCTGTGACTGAACAAGTTTAGAAGTATCCGTCAAAGGATAGATTTTGTTCTGGGGTGAAATTCAATTGCCAAAATAGCAATGCCCTTAATCTGGTGTTCCAGCTGTGACTGGACAAGTTTAATAGTATCCGTCAAAGGATATATTTTGTTCTGGGGTGAAATTTACTTGCCAATATTGCAATACCCTGAATCTGTTGTTCCAGCTGTTGCAGGCCAATTGTTAATCTGTCTGTAAAAGGGTAAATTACACTCAGCGTGCATCTTCAAGTATATTTCTTTCCGTAAAAGGGTATATTGCAAAAAGTGTTACATTACAATTGCTGAAATCATAATAATGTAAATCTGCACGCACTATTGTGCATCTCATAGTGTATTTCTGTCCATAAATGGGTATATTACACTCAAGGTGTATATACAAGTGCTGAGAAGGTCATCCTCGATAACTTCACACGCTAACGTCCATCTCCAAGTGTATTTCTGTCCATTAAAGGGTATATTACACAAAGTGTTAAAATACAATTGCTGAAGGCATAATCCTACATATTTTTTCACACGCTACTGTGCATTTCCAAGTGTAAATCTGTCCATAAAAGGATACCTTTCATCCAGGGCCTAAATATTAGGCCTACAATTGATATTCCCCTAAATCAGTGGTCAATGCTTTGCCTGGATAAGTGTAATATGGTACATAAATAAATAGGCAGGTAGTGTTAGGTGCCTATAAAAAATGGGCAGAATTTTAAATCAATACATTGGGTCAAATTTTTTTTTTTCTTATTGTGGTGCTTGGTGAACGGTAACAATGAGGAAAACATCTTGTAAGGGACGCGGTCGTGGTGGTGTTATTGGACCCTCAGGTGCTGAGAGAGGACGTGGCCATTCTGCCACAGCCACACGTCCTAGTGAACCAACTACCTCAGGTTCCAGTACCCGCCAGAATTTACAGCGATATTTGGTGGGGCCCAATTCCGTTCTAATGATAGTAAGGCAAGAGCAGGTACAGGCACTAGTTAATTGGGTGGCCGACAGTGGATCCAGCACATTCACAACATTATCTTCCACCCAGTCTTCTGCAGAAACCGCACAGGTGGCACCTGAAAACCAAGCCCATCAGTCTGTCACATCACCCCAATGCATATCAGGGAAACTGTGAGAGCCTTAAATTATGCAGCAGTCTCTTATGCTGTTTGATGACTCTGCTGGCAGGGTTTCCCAAGGGAATCCACCTAGCCCTTCCCCAGTGGTAGAAGACATAGAATGCACTGATGCACAACCACTGATGTTTCTTGATGATAAGGACATGGGAATACCACCTCATCGGAGTCCGCACGTCTCTGATGATGACGAAACACAGGTGCCAACTGCTGCGTCTTTCTGCAGTGTGCAGACCGAACAGGAGGTCAGGGAGAAAGACTGTGTGGAAGACGATGCAGGGGACGATAAGGTCCTAGACCCCACATGGACCCCACCCCCTGCATCACCAAGCATCTCCACCATGTCATACGGCAGCGTTCAGCTCTCCATCTCACAAACCTTGGAGAGAACGCGTAAATTTCCACCTAGCCACCCTCGAGCACTGGGCCTAAATGCCAGCATTTCTAAACTACTGGCCTTTGAAATGCTGTCATTCAGGCTGGTGGACACAGACAGCTTCAAACAGCTGATGGCAATGGCTGTCCCACAGTATGTTGTTCCCAGCTGCCACTATTTCTCCAAGACAGCCGTGCCTTTCCTGCACAACCAAGTATCCGATAAAATCAAGTGTGCACTGCGCAACACCATCTGTGGCAAGGTCCAACTAACCACAGATACGTGGACCAGTAAGCACGGCCCGGGACGGTATATCTCTATTGCACACTAGGTAAATGTAGTGGCGGCTGGGCCCCAGGCGGAGAGTTCTTTGGCGCACGTCCTTCCGCCGCCTAGATCGCAGGGCATCATTCTTTGCCTCCTGTAGCCTCCTTCTAATACTCTGCTTCCTCCTCCTCTGCTTCCACCTGCTCATCCAGTCAGCCACACACCTTCACCACCAACTCCAGCACAGCCCGGGGAAAACGTCAGCAGACCATTCTGAAACTCATATCTTTGGGGGACAGGCCCCACACCGCGCAGGAGTTGTGGCGGGGTATTGAACAACAGACCGACAAGTGGTTTCTGCCGGTGGGCCTCAAGCCCAGCTTGGTGGTGTGCGATAATGGGCGAAATCTCGTCGCAGCTCTTGGACTAGCCGGTTTGACGCACATTCCTTGCCTGGCGCACGTGCTGAATTTGGTGGTGCAGAAGTTTTTCACACCTACCCCAACATGTCACAGCTGCTGCATAAAGTGCGGGCCATCTGTGCGCTCTTCCGGCGTTCACATCCTGCCGCTGCTCGCCTGTCTGCACTACAGCGTGACTTCGGCCTTCCCGCTCACCGCCTCATATGCGATGTGCCCACCTGGTGGAACTCCACCTTGCACATGCTGGCCAGACTGTGCGATCAGCAGCAGATGATAGTGGAGTTTCAGCTGCAGCACGCACGGGTGAGTCGCTTGGTGGAACAGCACCACTTCACCACCAATGACTGGGCCTCCATGTGAGACCTGTGTGCCCTGTTGCGCTGTTTCGAATATGGCCGGTGGCGATGACGCCGTTCTCAGTGGTACAATACCACTTCTATGTCTCCTTGAGAAAACACAGGGCAATAATGGAAGAGGAGGTGGCCCAGGAGGAGGAGAAGGAGGATGAGGGGTCATTTTTAGTACTTTCAGGCCAGTCTGTTAGAAGTGCCTCAGAGGGAGGTTTTTTCAACAGCAGCGGCCAGGTAAAATTGTGGCCAGCCAGGACCCACTACTGGAGGACGAGGAGGATGAGGATGAAGCAGGTCCACAGCGGGGTGGCACCCCACACAGCTCAGGCCCATCACTGGTGCGTGGCTGGGGGGATACGGAGGACGATGACGATACGCCTCCCACAGGGGACACCTTGTCCTTACCTCTGTGCAGCCTGGCACACATGAGCGACTACATGCTGCAGTGCCTGCGCAATGACAGCAGAGTTGCCCACATTTTAATGTGTGCGGACTACTGGGTTGCCACCCTGCTGGATTCCCGATACAAAGACAATGTGACCACCTTACTTCCTGCACTGGAGCGTGATAGGAAGATGCGCGAGTACAAGCGCACGCTGGTAGACGTGCTCCTGAGAGCATTCCCAAATCTCACAGGGGAACAAGTGGAAGCCCAAGGCAAAGGCAGAGGAGGAGCATGAGGTCGCCAACGCAGCTGTGTCACGGCCAGCTCCCCTGAGGGCAGGGCTAGCATGGCAGAAATGTGGAAAAGTTTTGTCACCACACCACAGCTAACTGCCACCACCTGATACGGAACATGTTAGCAGGAGGCAGCATTTCACTAACATGGTTGAACAGTACGTCTGCACACCCCTCCACGTACTGACTGATGGTTCGGCCCCATTCAACTTCTGGGTCTTCAAATTGTCCACGTGGCCAGAGCTAGCCTTTTATGCCTTGGAGGTGCTGGCCTGCCTGGCGGCCAGCGTATTGTCTGAATGTGTATTCAGCACGGCAGGGGGCGTCATTACTGACAAACGCAGTCGCCTGTCCACAGCCAACGAGCCAAGCTGATGTTCATAAAAATGAACCAGTCATGGGTCCCACAGGACCTGTCCATCCCTTGTGCAGAATAGACATTTATAACTGCCTCCCCCTCAACCATATATTCTTGTACTCCGGGGCACTTCTTTATTGTATCCTCTTTTTTAAATTTTACCATTATATTGCGGTGCACCAAAAAGTTGAATGAACCTCTCCTCCGTCTAGGTACCAGGGGCCTAATTATCTGAAAGTGGCCTGATCCAGTGGTGGGTGACATGACGCCTGATTCTCTGCTATGCGACCTCTGTCTGGGTGCTGGGGCCTAAATAAATTAAAGTGGCCTTCTCCATTTGTGGGTGACTTGAAGCCTGATTCTCTGCTATGTGACCTCTCTCCAGTTGATATTGCTTAATTTTTATTTATTGTACGTTATTTTAATTAATTTCCCTATCCACATTTGATTGCATGGGATTTACCTACATTTTGCTGCCTTTTGCAGCACTCTAGCCCTTTCCTGGACTCTTTTAAAGCCTTTTTAGTGCCCAAAAGTTAGGGTCCCCATTTACTTCAATGGGGTTCGGGTTCGGGATGAAGTTCGGGTCGAGTTCGGATCCCGCACCCGAACATTTTCGGGAAGTTCGGCCGAACTTCTCGAACTCGAACATTCAGGTGTTCGCTCAACTCTAGTAAAAACCTATCTGGCAACCAAGAGAAAAATGGCCACAAAACCCATGTATCACATGGTGCGGGACCTATGGATGTCAAATAGGATAGGATCAATGGGGTCAGCTTAAAGGAAGCAGACAAAAGAAGTATGTTCATTGAGCCCCTGTGGTTGAACTGTGCGTAATCTAAATATCCACCGCGTCTCTTTTTGCAGCAGCCTCTTATCTAATTCTACTCCTCTGGGAGACCTTCTGACTAGTGTTGAGCGAACAGTTCGAGAATCGTTCGGGTCCGTACCGAATTTTGGGGTGTCCGTGACACGGACCCGAACCCGGACATTTTCAAAAAAGTTTGGGTTTGGGTCCGGTGTTCGTCGATTTCTTCCCGCTTTCTGAAGGGCTGCACAGCAGCCAATCAGCTAGCGTTTTACTTCTTGCCCTAAGAGCCCATCACAGCCATGCCTACTAATGGCATGGCTGTGATTGACCAAGTGCAACATGTGACCCAGCCTCTATTTAAGCTGGAGTCACGTAGCGCCGCACGTCACACTGCTCTGATTAGTGTAGGGAGAGGACGCAGCTTCTGTGAGGGCGAGATAGGCAGGGATAAAGAAGTGAATGATCTACCTTTCTACACCTGTGCATCAGAACAACTCAGCTGAGCTTTTCACTGAAAGTCACTATTTTGTTGAGACTGGCCAGAGCGATTTTTACTGGCACATGTAACTGGGCTGACCGGCGGTGGCCATTTTGGGACTTGTGGTGCGCCAGCACAAGCTGCCACAGAGTCTAAACCAAAGCACCAAAGAAGTGAAAAATCTACACCTGTGAATCAGAACAACAGCGATTCATCTGCTCAGTCAAAGTCAATTTTTTTTCTGGCTGGGCAGACCGTTTTCTAGCACATGTTACTGGGCTGATAGGCGGCGGCCATTTTGGGACTTGTGGTGCTACAGCAAAAGCTGCCACAACGTCCATTAATCTCATGTAATAGTCGATTTTTTTCATAGATATACTACATCAGGGGTTTGGCTGTGCTTGTGTCACCCATACTAACTGCAAAGATATTTAATATATCAGTGGTGAAACTGAAAGTAACCCACTTGGATATCAAATCCCATGAATGTGCTGTTCCAGCTAGGCTAGCCAGTGCCACTACAGCCAAGTCCAATACTGTCAGCCAGAAATATATATTTTTTTTTATGTGCCAGAAATATAAATTAAAAAAGCTTTCACCGTAATAATAAAATTATTCTGGTGTTAGACCAGAAGAAGCACTCCTGTTGTAATTAATACTGTAAAAAGGCTTAGGCAATATTTCTCCCAGTGTGGGAAATTTATCTAGCAAAACTAGCATTTTAAAAATTCCGGTGTTCTGAAATACCAGCAGTCCTCTTGTAATTAATACCGCAAAAAGGCATTATATCGTCCAGTGTTGTAATTTTGGTGAAAAAAGGCCAATTTAATCAATCTGGTGTTAGTTACACCAGAAACAGTAGGCCTCACGTTTTACTCCTGTAAAAGGAATTAATACAGCAAAAAGGCATTACATTGTCCAGTGTTGTAATTTTGGTGAAAAAAAGGCCAATTTAATCAATCTGGTGTTAGTTACACCAGAAACAGTAGGCAGCACGTTTTACTCCTGTAAAAAGGAATTTATACCGGAAAAAGGCATTACATTGTCCAGTGTTGTAATTTTGGTGAAAAAAAGGCCAATTTAATCAATCTGGTGTTAGTTACACCAGAAACAGTAGGCCTCACGTTTTTACTCCTGTAAAAAGGAATTATATTTCCCCGTGTGGGAATCTATGTACCAAAACTAGCATTTTAAAAATTCTGGTGTCCAATTTGCAGCAGTTTTCTTGTAATTAATACCGGAAAAAGGAATTATATCTTCCAGTGTGGGAATTTATGTACACAAACTAGCATTTTAAAAATTCTGGAGTCTAATTCGCAGCAGTCTTCTTGCAATTAATACCTGAAAAAGGCATTACATTGTCCAGTGTTGTAATTTTGGTGAAAAAGAGGCCAATTGATTAAATATGGTGTTAGTTAGACCAGAAACAGTAGGCCGCACGTTTTTACTCCTATAAAAAGGAATTATATCTCCCCGTGTGGGAATCTATGTACCAAAACTAGCATTTTAAAAATTCTGTTGTCCAATTTGCAGCAGTTTTCTTGTAATTAATACCGGAAAAAGGAATTATATCTTCCACTGTGGGAATTTTGGGGCTAAAAAATAATATATTTTATTGTGGTGCGAGTTGAATCGCAACAATGAGGAAACATTCTATTAAGGGACGAGGACGCGGTCGTGGTGGTGTCCGTGGAGCCTCTGTTGCTGGCAGAGGACGTGGCCGTTCGGCCTCAGGCGCACAAAGTAGTGAACCAACTCCCTCAAGTAGCCGGAAGAATTAACAGCGATATTTGGTGGGGCCCAATGCCGTTATGAGGATGGTAAGGCCTGAGCAGGCACAGGCATTAGTCGATTGGGTGGCCGACCATATTGTCTTCCACCCAGTCTTCTGCGGAAAGCGCACAGGTGGCACCTGAAAACCAAGCCCATCAGTCTGTCACATCACCCCCATGCATATCAGGGAAACTGTCTGAGCCTCAAGTTATGCAGCAGTCTCTTATTCTGTTTGAAGACTCTGCTCGCACAGTTTCCCAGGGGCGTCCACCTAGCCCTTCCCCAGCGATGGAAGACATTCCATGCACTGACGCACAACCACTTATGTATCCAGATGATGAGGACATGGGAATACCACCACAGCAGAGTGACCGAGTCTCTGATGATGACGAAACACTGGTGCCCACTGCCACGTCTTATTGCAGTGTGCAGACTGAACAGGAGGAGGTCAGGGAGGAAGACTGGGTGGAAGACGGTGCAGAGGACGATGAGGTCTTAGACCCCACATGGACTGAAGGTCGTGCCGCTGACTTAAATAGTTCAGAGGAAGAGGCAGTGGTGAGACCGAGACAACAGAGAAGCCAAAGAGGGAGCAGGGGGCAAAAGCAGAACAGCCGCCATCCAGAGAGTTTGCCTGCTATTGGCCAGCGCCAACAGGGACCCAGCACCCCAAAGGCATCTTCAAGGAGTTCCCTGGCATGGCACTTCTTCAAACAATGTGCTGACGACAAGACCAGAGTGGTTTGCACGCTGTGCCATCAGACCCTGAGGCGAGGCATTAACGTTCTTAACCTGAGCACCACCTGCATGATCAGGCATCTACATGCAAAGCATGAACTGCAGTGGAGTACACACCTTAAAAACAAGGAACCCGCTCAGGCTCCCCCTGCTCCCTCTACCGCTGCTGCCTCGGCTTCCGCCTCGAGAGGAATGTTGCCACCTGCCGAGCAGCAAACAGAGGATGTGCCACCGACACCACTACCGCCACCGTCACCTAGCGTCTCCACTATTTCACACAGCAGCGTTCAGCTCTCCATCTCTCAAACCTTTGAGAGGAAGCGCAAATTCCCACCTAGTCACCCTCTAGCCCTTGGCCTGAATGCCAGCATTTATAAACTACTGGCCTTTGAAATGCTGTCATTCCAGCTGGTGGACACAGACAGCTTCAAACAGCATGTGGTTCCCAGCCGCCACTACTTCTCCAAGACAGCCGTGCCTTCCCTGCACATGCAAGTGTCCGATAAAATCAAGTGTGCACTGCGCAACGCCATTTGTGGCAAGGTCCACCTAACCACAGATACGTGGACCAGTAAGCACGGCCAGGGACGCTATATCTCCTTAACTGCACACTGGGTAAATGTAGTGGCGGCTGGGCCCCAGGCGGAGAGTTTCTTGGCGCACGTCCTTCTGCCGCCAAGGATCACAGGGCATCATTCTTTGCCTCCTGTAGCCGCCTCCTCCTACTCGGCTTCCTCCTCCTCCTCGTCTTCCACCAGCTCATCCAGTCAGCCACACACCTTCACCACCAACTTCAGCACAGCCTGGGGTAAACGTCAGCAGGCCATTCTGAAACTCATATGTTTGGGGGACAGGCCCCACACCGCGCAGGAGTTGTGGCGGGGTATTGAACAACAGACCGACCAGTGGTTGCTGCCGGTGGGCCTCAAGCCCGGCCTGGTGGTGTGCGATAATGGGCGAAATCTCGTGGCAGCTCTGGGACTAGCTGGTTTGACGCATATCCCTTGCCTGGCGCATGTGCTGAATTTGGTGGTGCAAAAGTTCATTCACAACTACCCAGACATGTCAGAGCTGCTGCATAAAGTGCGGGCCGTCTGTGCGCGCTTCCGGCGTTCACATCCTGCCGCTGCTCGCCTGTCTGCGCTACAGCGGAACTTCGGCCTTCCCGCTCACCGCCTCATATGCGACGTTCCCACCCGGTGGAACTCCACCTTGCACATGCTGGAGAGACTGTGCGAGCAGCAGCAGGCCATAGTGGAGTTTCAGCTGCAGCACGCACGGGTCAGTCGCACTGCGGAACAGCACCACTTCACCACCAATGATTGGGCCTCCATGCGAGACCTGTGTGCCCTGTTGCGCTGTTTAGAGTACGCCACCAACATGGCCAGTGGCGATGCCACTGTTATCAGCGTGACAATACCAATTCTATGTCTCCTAGAGAAAACGCTTAGGGCGATGATGGAAGAGGAGGTGGGCCAGGGCCAGGAGGAGTAGGAGGAGGATTACGGGTCGTTTTTAGCACTTTCAGGCCAGTCTGTTAGAAGTGGCTCAGAGGGAGGTTTTTTGCAACAGCAGAGGGCAGGTACAAATGTGGCCAGCCAGGGACCACTACTGGAGGAGGAGGGGGATGAGGAGGAGGTGGAGGAGGATGAGGATGAAGCAGGTTCACAGCGGGGTGGCACCCAGCACAGCGCAGGCACATCCCTGGTGCGTGGCTGGGGGGATACAGAGGATGATGACGATATGCCTCCCACAGAGGACAGCTTGCCCTTACCTCTGGGTAGCCTGGCACACATGAGCAATTACATTCTGCAGTGCCTGCGCAACGACAGCAGAGTTGCCCACATTTTAACGTGTGCTTACTACTGGGTGGCCACCCTGCTGGATCCACGGTACAAAGACAATGTGCCCACTTTACTTCCTGCACTGGAGCGTGATAGGAAGATGCGCGAGTACACAGTGGGAACAGGTGGAAGGCCAAGGCCAAGGCAGAGGAGGGGCTAGAGGTCGCCCACGCAGCAGTGTCACGGCCAGCTCCTCTGAGGGAAGGGTTAGCATGGCAGAAATGTGGAAAAGTTTTGTCTCCACGACAGAGCTAACTGCCCCACCACCTGATACGGAACCTGTTAGCTGGAGGCAACATTTCACTAACATGGTTGAACAGTACGTCTGCACACAACTCCACGTACTGACGGATGGTTCGGCCCCATTCAACTTCTGGGTTTCCAAATTGTCCACGTGGCCAGAATTAGCATGTTATGCCTTGGAGGTGCAGAGTAGTCCTTAATAACTGCCTTAAACCATGTTGTCTTGTACTCCTCGCCACTTCTTCATTGAAAAATCAATTTTTGAAATTAAGTAGGATCTTGGGGTGCAACCCTGAGTTGAATGAACCTTCCCTCTGTCTGGGTGCCGGGGCCAAAGTACATGAAAGTGTCCTTCTCCTGTGCTGGGTGATATGAATGTTATACTTGTGCTGTCTGACATGTCTCCTTTGTGTGGGTCAGGGGGCCAAAGTCACTGAAAGTGGCCTTCTCATGTGGTGGCCGGTGATCGAAATGTCTGATTCTCTGCTGTGGGACCTCTCTCCTCTTTCTGGGTGCAGGGGTCAAAGAAACAAACGGTGGCCTACTCCTGTGGTGGTTGACATGATGCCTGATTCTCTGCTGTGGGACCTCTCTCCTCCGTGTGGCTGCAGGGGTCAAGGTCTCTAAAAGTGCCCTTCTCCTGTGGTGGTTGATGTAAAACTGATGCTTGTGCTATCTGACCTGTCTCCTCTGTGTCGGTGCTAAGGCCTAAGTCACTGAAAGCGGCCTTCTCCTGTGCTGGCTGATATAAATGCCTGAATCTCTGCTGTGGGACCTCTCTCCTTCGTGTAGCTGCAGGGGTCAAAGTCTCTAAAAGTGCCCTTCTCCTGTGGTGGTTGATGTAAAACTGATGCTTGTGCTATCTGACCTGTCTCCTCTGTGTCGGTGCTAAGGCGTAAGTAACTAAATGGTGGCCTTCTCCTGAGGTGGGTGATCTAAATGCCTGATTCTGCTGTGAAAACCTCTCTCCTCCGTCTGGGTGCAGGGGTCAAAGTCTCTAAAAGTGGCCTTCTCTTGTGCTGGGTGATGTAAAACTGATGCTTGCACCATCTGACATGAGTGCAGGGGTCAAATTAACTAAATGGTGGCCTACTCCTGTGGTGGGTGATATGAGGCCTTAATATGTGCTGTGAAAACCTCTCTCCTCCATCCGGGTGCAGGGGTCAAAGTCTCTAAAAGTGGCCTTCTCTTGTGCTGGGTTATGTAAAACTGATGCTTGTGCCATCTGACATGGTTGCCGGGGTCCCATTAAATGATGGCCTACTCCTGTGGTGGGTGATCTAAATGCCTGATTCTCTGCTGTGAAAACCTCTCTCCTCCGTCTGGGTGCAGGGGTCAAAGTCTCTAAAAGTGGCCTTCTCTTGTGCTGGGTGATGTAAAACTGATGCTTGTGCCACCTGACATGGTTGCCGGGGTCCCATTAAATGATGGCCTACTCCTGCGGTGGGTGATCTAAATGCCTGATTCTCTGCTGTGAAAACCTCTCTCCTCCGTCTGGGTGCAGGGCTCAAAGTCTCTAAAAGTGGCCTTCTCTTGTGCTGGGTGATGTAAAACTGATGCTTGTGCCATCTGACATGGTTGCCGGGGTCCCATTAAATGGTGGCCTACTCCTGTGGTGGGTGATCTAAATGCCTGATTCTCTGCTGTGAAAACCTCTCTCCTCCGTCTGGGTGCAGGGGTCAAAGTCTCTCAAAGTCGCCTTCTCCTGTGCTGGGTGATATAAATGTTATACTTGTGCCATCTGACATGGTTGCCGGGGTCCCATTAAATGGTGGCCTACTCCTGTGGTGGGTGATCTAAATGCCTGATTCTCTGCTGTAAAAACCTCTCTCCTCCGTCTGGGTGCAGGGGTCAAAGTCTCTAAAAGTGGCCTTCTCTTGTGCTGGGTGATGTAAAACTGATGCTTGTGCCATCTGACATTGTTGCCGGTTTCCCATTAAATGATGGCCTACTCCTGTGGTGGGTGATCTAAATGCCTGATTCTCTGTTGTAAAAACCTCTCTCCTCCGTCTAGGTGCAGGGGTCAAAGTCTCTCAAAGTCGCCTTCTCTTGTGCTGGGTGATATAAATGTTATACTTGTGCCATCTGACATGGTTGCCGGGGTCCCATTAAATGGTGGCCTACTCCTGTGGTGGGTGATCTAAATGCCTGATTCTCTGCTGTGAAAACCTCTCTCCTCCGTCTGGGTGCAGGGGTCAAAGTCTCTAAAAGTGGCCTTCTCTTGTGCTGGGTGATGTAAAACTGATGCTTGTACCATCTGACATGGGTGCAGGGGTCAAATTAACTAAATGGTGGCCTACTTCTGTGGTGGGTGATATGAGGCCTTAATATGTGCTGTGAAAACCTCTCTCCTCCGTCTGGGTGCAGGGGTCAAAGTCTCTAAAAGTGGCCTTCTCTTGTGCTGGGTGATGTAAAACTGATGCTTGTGCCATCTGACATGTCTCCTCTGTCTGGGTGCTAAGGCCTAAGTCACTGAAAGTGGCCTTCTCCTGTGGTGGTTGATATGATGCCAGATTCTCTGCTGTGGGACCTCTCTCCTTTGTCTGGATGCTGGGGTCGAAATAATAGTAAGCGACCTTCTCCATTGGTGGGTGATTTGAAGCCTGATTCTGTGCTATAGGACCTAACTACAATTAATATTGGTTAATTTTTATTTATTTTATGTTAAGTCATCATTTCCCTATCTACATTTGTTTGCAGGGGATTTATCTACATTTTGCTGCCTTTTGCAGCCCTCTAGCCCTTTCCGGGAGTCTTTTACAGCCTTTTTAGTGCCCAAAAGTTCGGGTCCCCATTGACTTCTATGGGGTTCGGGATGAAGTTCGGGTTGAGTTCGGATCACGAACCCGGACATTTTCCGGAAGTTCGGCCGAACCTCTCGAACCCGAACATCCAGGTGTTCGCTCAACTCTACTTCTGACCACTTCGACCCCCTGAAACTTGATCATGTCCGCATTGCCATCATGACAGGAAAACACGTGTCTCGCAATAGGGGTTTCGAATATCGCTGAGATAGTCTTCAATTTTTCTCCGGAACTGCCAAAAAGTTTTCCCCACATATTGCTTACCACATACGCATGTGTTGAAGTACACAACCCCTTTCGTTCTAGAATTGATGAAGGATCTAATGGTAAAGGTTTTCTGTGTGACGGTGCAGATAAATTTAATACGCAATTGGATAGCACCACATGCCACACATCCCGCACATCGAAATGTACCTTTCAGGTTGGTATTCAGCCATGTGGTGGTAGTGGGAGTTTGAAAAAAGCTGTGGACCAAACGATACCTCAGGTTGTGACCCCGGAGATACGTTATTAGAGGAGCATCCCCAACCAGCTTACCTATATAGGGTCTGATTTTAAAATACCCCAATAACGAGAGAGGAGCTCCCTTCCGGAAAGAGACGTCTACCAACAGTCTCCTGAGATGGGACAGTTGCCATCCGGTATTCCTGAAGAAAGGAATTCCCAAAGTACAATACCTCAGGTTGCGCCGGAATTGTTCCAGGGTTTCCGATTTCCAGGCAGCCTCTAAAGATCTTCAGGATAGATTTAGGAACAGAGAATATCCGCAATACGTGTTAGCCAAGGCCTATCAACACTCTCTGGCCTTGGGTCATGACACATTATTAACACCGAAATTGGGTCCATTGGATAACAAACAAATGCGCATTATTGCCACATATGATGAGGCACATGAAACCATAAGGGAGCTCCTCACTCGTTATTGGGTATTCTAAAATCGGACCCCGATATAGTTTAGCTGATTGGGGATGCTCCTCTAATAAAATATTGCCGAGGTCGCAACCTATGAGATCATTTGATCCACAACTTTTTTCAAACTCCCACTACCACCACATGGCTTAATACCAACCTGAAAGGTACATTTTGATGTGGGCAATGTGTGGCATGCAGTGCTATCCAATTGGGTGCTGAATTTATCTGCACCGTCACACAGATAACCTCCACCATTAGATCCTTCATCAATTGTAGAACAAAGGGGGTTGTGTACTTAACCACATGTGTATGTAGTAAGCAATATGTAAGGAAAACTTTTCCGGAGTTCTGTAGGAGAATTGGGGAACATCTAAACGACATTCGAAAGGGTACAGATACCCCTATTGCGAGACACGTGTTTTCCTGTCATGATGGCAATGTGGATGTGATCAAGTTTCAGGGGTCAAAGTGGTCAGAAGGTCTCCCAGAGGAGGAGACTTTGATAAGAGGCTGCAGCAAAGAGAGACGCAGTGGATATTTAGATTATGCACAGTTCATCCACAGGGGCTCAATGAACATAATTCTTTTGACTGCTTCCCTTAAGTTGACCCCTTGATCCTACCCTATTTTACATCCGTGACTTGTGTGGGCAAACACGTTTGTCCGTTATGAACGCCACCTAGGGGATCTCGCTATCTTGCTAATTTGCATAACTTTTAGGGCATTGCTCATGCCACCAATGTATATCATTTTTATCCAGTACCAGTGATAGCTTCCTTTAAGTTGACCCCTTGATCCTACCCTATTTTACATCCGTGATTTGTGTGGGCAAACACGTTTGTCCGTTATGAACGCCACCTAGGGAATCTCGCTATCTTGCTAATTTGCATAACTTTTAGGGCATTGCTCATGCCACCAATGTATATCATTTGTATCCAGTACCAGTGATAGCTATAGTTTATTTATTTTATTCATGGTCTACAATTCCCTACTGCCACTATTGGTAGTTATAACTTACCTAGCAGCTAGCAATATGTAACATCTGTCCATCAGATGCATACACTGAAAATATTTAACCAAGTCCTGTCACTTTAATGCCTTGATGCAAGATATAGTCTTGTTATGTACACATATACCGCTGTTTGGTCCCTCATTCACTAAGCAGGAGTGATTTGACACTTCACGTGTGATTACTCCTAGGAAGGGGCGGATAGGACGGGCGTGGTCGATTGTGGCTGTGCCACGCCCCTTGCCCTTCCATTGGCCGCTCCAGGGGCTTGATACGGCTAAGGGGAGAGACCTCCCCCTTATAGGCTGCGCGTCCTGGTGGCCGTGTATGGCCATTCTAGCACTGCTGTCTCAGACTCTGGACGGAAGCTGGCAGCTTTCTTGTTCATTTGTCCATCCCCACATCTAACTCACTCCTGACGAGCCTAAAATGGTGAAATGCGTTGACCTACTTGGGACAAACTAATGATTAACACATCTATCCTGGTCTATCCTGTTTGATTTGTGCTCACACCACAGCAGTGGTTTGTATCCTTCAACCCTTTGTTGAGAGTGGGCAGATTTTTATCAAACAGTTTGCTCATACCCGGGATATACAGGTGTCATAGGGTGTCATAGAGTTGCCTAGCAAACACTCCCCTTGATTCGTGCTCATGCAGCAGTAATTGACAGCACCTGCACCACACGCCACAGTGGGCATGTGCGTTGAATCGCATTTGCAACTGCGTAGCATGGGCAGATGTTTATCAATGGGCAATTATATCTAGGGCAAGTGATTTAGTGGCACGGCCGGGTAATTGAGTATTGGCATTTTTCTGCCATTTATACCACTGTGAACACACCTGCTTTGTACGCACAAGAGTAGTTTGGTACTGCTAGGGATTAGAGAGTACTGTACACTGTATAGTGCTACACTATTTTGGGGTATATTTGTGGGCCAGCACATTCTGCAGTAGTGATGAGCGGCATGTGCCATATTCGATTTCGACGAAATTCGCGAATATTCGAATGAATATTCGTTTCATATTCGTCGAAATCGAATATTCGTCATTATTCTAGTTACCGCGATTAATATGCGATTTAAATAATCGCGTATTGCGATTTTAACTTAAGGCTACTTTCCTATTGGTTTCATATCTAGAATTATAGCGAAGATGACGGATATGACGAATGTATTCGTCATATTCCTCAAAACGAAGATAACGAAGTATTCTACATCTTCGTTTTAGCAACCTATTCGTCAACTTAGCTAATTCTAGCAATCAAATAGGAAGGTTGACTATAGAGACAACTGTGTTTAATTCGCTATGCGATTATTTATATATTTTTTTAATAAATAGAATAATTATAATAATTATATCAAGTAATATAATTATTCTATTAAAAAAAAAAATCGCATAGCGAATTTAACACAGCTGTCTCTATAGTCAACCTTCCTATTTGATTGCTAGAATTAGCGAGGTTGACGAATAGGTTGCTAAACGAAGATGTAGAATACTCGTTATCTTCGTTTTGAGGAATATGACGAATACATTCGTCATATTCAGCTATTCGCTAATTCTACCAAGCCAACCATAAAGTTCCTTGCTCATGCAGCGTCCCCATCACCATGGGAACATCTCCATATACTAAAATGTACTGTCGGATTTGAGGAATTATGTTGAAATCGCAATGCGATTAATTCAAGTTATATTAATCGCATTGCGATTTCAACTTAGAGCTGGGTTTATAATGGGTCAGCTTGCTAGAATGAGCGAAGTTAACGATTCAATGAGCGAAGTTAACGAATATGGAATATAGCAGCACTGCTAAGTTGAATTTGCAATGCGATTAATTTAACTTGAAGTAATCGCATTGCGATTTCAACTTAGCACTGCTATCTTACATAGGCTAGAATTAACGAATATGGAATATAGCAGTGGCACTAGCAGTGCTAAGTTGAAATCGCAATGCGATTACTTTAAGTTAAATTAATCGCATTGCGAATTCAACTTAGCAGTGCTGCTATATTCCATATTCGTTAACTTCGTTCATTCTAGCAAGCTGACCCATTATAAACCCAGCTCTAAGTTGAAATCGCAATGCGATTAATATAACTTGAATTAATCGCATTGCGATTTCAACGTAATTCCTCAAATCCGACAGTACATTTTAGTATATGGAGACGTTCCCATGGATGGGGACGCTCCATGAGCACGGAAGTCGGCAGAAGCGGCAATGGGCACTGACTAGAGCAGCCAGGAAGCCAGGAATCCTCAGGACAGGTAAGAACTACTGTTGGGAAGAGGGAAAGAAAAAAATATAACTAAAAAAAAAACAAAAAAAAAACGAATATTCGAAATAGCGAATTTATAGCGCTATATTCGAAATATTCGCGAATTAGCGAAGTGCCGATATTCGCTAAAAAAATTCGCTATTCGAATATTCGCGCTCAACACTATTCTGCAGTTGGTTCCACTCATGTGGGTTCCCAAATTGACTCGTGTCCACACCTGAGCAACGGGGCATGCTGTGTCTTGTGCAATTTCATCAGACCAGCTGCTGCCGCCTTTTCTGTAACCTGCAATGGTGCGGATATATGTTTGTCAATTGGGAGGTCTTATGTTAGGTAGAGTTTCCCTCCTGTTTACACCTTTTAATTAAGTTTCAATAAAGATTTAGTTTTATTTTTTTTTCACATTGTTCCTTTGATCAGTGAATGGCAAAATTTGTTTCACCCGAAGTTGTGTGAGAATTCAGTGAATGAATGCACTTTTAAAAACATTTAAAATAGCAATACAAAGTCAGGTTTGGTACCGGCCGGTACCTCGGTGCCAAACCTGACTTCGTATTGCTAATTTTAAATATTTTTACAGATGCAAATAATTCACCGAAGTATTGCACGACTTCGGGTGAAACAAATTTTGGAGGCAATAGGTTTCCATGATCCGAAGCTCAATTCGCTCAACACTACCTTTAAGCTTTAGTAGAAAAATGTGTCACTATTGTACTGTATTAGTGCTTAGTTGATTAAAAAGCATAAAATATTATTAAAACATATTGAATTATTATACGCAATGCTACATTTTCTTTATAATTTGGATCATATTGATTTTAATGATATAATACTTTAAATAATGGTAAATAAAATATATAATATATAAATGCATATGGTAATAGAAAATGTGGGGCACAGTAGATAAATTCGAAATCTGTTCTCCTTGAAACCTTTTTCTAGGATGTTAACTGCAAAGCAAGTTATATATAGCTAAAATGCATGTTTAATTTGTGCAGAAATCATGGTGTGATGAAGACAATTAAGAGCCTCAGAGGGAATAATTATATTACTGCGTAGAGCTGGTGGATCTCAAATTGCTTGATGCTTGGACTTTAAATTGGCTTGTGCTCCTGTTGTGAAAGTCACCCATTGCAAACTAAACTGCAGAAAAAAAAAAACATAATATTTTCAAAGTCATAACAGAAAAGTGCATCTACTTTATTTTTCTTTTTATTAACATAATTTATTGCTATGTAAATCTATTCAATAATTAGATGAGCAAGTTTGTTTTAATCCCTATGTAATATTTGTAATGTTAATATTCAAATTATGTTCAATATAATTTAATATAGTTCATGTTAAATTATTTTTTTCTTTAATTTATTTGTAATTTGCCTACTGTGTTTTAGCAATTACATTTTATATTCATATGTAAACTGAAAATTCCAAACAATATGATATTTTAGAAATAACTTTACATTACATTCCAGCGCTAGTGATTTAAAATGCCAACTATCCCATTCAAAGTTTCAAAATGATACCTAGAGATGCTGCTGGGGAGGCAAGGGCAGTTTGGTTGCTAAGATGAGAAATATACACACAGGAGAAAGCATAATGGTATACTCACATGTGGCAGAATTTTTGCAAAGATTACTGCAATAATGCTGATACATGTAAACATAGTCTGAAATAGTAATGTAATAATGTGTATCCTTCATGATATTAAAATATTATACATTTATTTGGACTACAAATAAGAATATAAAATTATACTCATAGGTATATTTTAATATAAAAATATATTTGTCTTTTCTGTACAAAGATGCAAAAGATCACAAATAAATAGTATATACAATAAATGCATTTAACTTTGAAATATGATACAATAAAACATATAACGGATGGATAGTCTCAAGAATGGTGTCAGTCACAGAGCCTCAATAATACAGTTTCTTCATAACAGTGACAGCCACCATGCTTCCATACACTTTATTTTAAATAATTTATATTGTTTAAGAGACTTTCTTAGTACCAGTAAATTAATGATAGCCATTTTTGCAACCGGTGTAGCTGGGTTAGATTCCCACTGATGCACCTGCTGGGCCCAGACCAATTCATTCACCCCCAATCTTCCCAAAATCTCACCCTTTACAGTCGGGTTATCAGCCGCTTGATCATCTGGTAAGTCAAAAACACCTGCTGGGGTCCAGACACCAAGAATGGAGTGACGACCTCAGCCCATTGGTCTCGGGGTAACTTCTCCCTCACGGCCACCTTTTCAAACACTGCCAGATGGGTCTCGAGGTCGTCCGTGGGTGGGGGGGGTTCATCTTAGGGATCGCGGCACGGACAGCTGTCTGGGCATCGTGGACGTTCTGGGACGCTCCTGCCGCTTGTAACGGCATTATATGCTGTAATAGAAGCTGGTTGGTTTCCTGCTGCTGCAAGTTAGCCTCCATGAGGGCTTTTACAACCACCTGCATTTTGTCAAGGGACATGAGTCCGGCTTGATATAGGACATACACTCATGTGTGGGTAGAAAAACAAAAAAATGTTCGGCCTTCAGGCCAGCCTTACTGCCTTTGCCCACATCTGACACCAAATATGGAGATTTGCTCTGGTAGGCTGGTTCGCAGATGCAGTGTAGAGGCAAGGAACCAGGTTGTAAATAAAAATTCTGTGTTTTATTCTCACTTAGCAAAACATAACAGTCTTGGTGCTTGTTCATACACAGCAAAACAAAAAAATCTTGGTGCTTGTTCTTGGATAGCAACACAAAACAATGTTCACCTGGAATCCTTGGTGTCAGTTCACACCTGACTGAATGTTCAGCCACTCAAAAGTTCACTGGCAGGCTTCCTGGCGGCCTGCACGCCTGTTTGTAGTCTTCAGCCTTCAGCACAGAGGACTCCACAGCTTCACTGTCAGATGGAGGACAATCCACCCCACTTGATAGTGCTGACTGCTTTTATAAGCCTCCCAAGACCCAGCCTGGAACGTGGGGAATAGCTACCCACCCAGCACTTTGGCTACTCCCAGTAAGACACTAAGGCAATAATGACACTTCAGGGGAAAAAAAACGCTCTTACCTCACAGAGGCCAGGAACCTTGGTGACACATACCGACCATCAATGACGGCCCCTTCCTTCTTCCTACACAACTTATAGAATGACATGGCACCTGGTACATGCTTCTTAGGGTACTTTCACACTTGGAGCAGTGTGATCCGGCAAGCAGTTCTGTTGCCTGAACTGCCTGCCTGATCAGGAAGACTGTATGCAAACGCATGTAATTTTTTCTGACTGATCAGGCATTTTTCCAACTGATCAGGTCTGAAAAATGCCTGATCAGTCAAAAAAATGCATTGTAATACCGGATCCGTTTTTTCGGTGTCATCAGGCAAAACTGATCAAATCCAGTGCTGAGCCACACCCCCTGCACTGATCACATGACGGTGACATCACCCCAGGTCCTTCGGCTTTTCCAAAGTTCGGGTTCGTGGAAGCCGCCCCTTATGGATTCCATATGCCGGGATAGTCCGCAGTAGTGGAATCCATAACGGGATGTGGCGATTAGAGATGGTCCGAACTATTCGCTGGCGAACAGTTCCCGGCGAACATAGCTTGTTCGCGTTCGCCTCGGCAGGCGAACATATGCGATTTTCGGTCCGCCCCCTATACATCATCATTGAGCAAACTTTGACCCTGTACCTCACAGTCAGCAGACACATTCCAGCCAATCAGCAGCATACCCTCCCTCCCAGACCCTCCCACCTCCTGCACAGCATCCATTTTAGATTCATTCTGAAGCTGCAGTCTTAGTGAGAGGAGGGAGAGTGTAGTTGCTGCTGATTTAATAGGGAAATTGATAGCTAGGCTAGTGAATTCAGTGTCCACTCCAGTCCTGAAAGACTCATCTGATCTCTGCTGTAAGGACAGCGTCCTGACAGCACCCCAAAAAGCCCTTTTTAGGGCTGCAACATTAGTCTGCTTTTTTTTTTTTTCACTCCATATATATATTGCAGTTGCCTGGCCTGCCCGTGTGTGAGGAGCTGCAGGCCCACAGACTGTAGTGTGCCCACTGCCAGTGCCCACCACTCACACCGTGTGGCACAGGACTTTGCATCAAACAAAGGCATTTAATTTTTACCCTTTAATCTAAGGTTAGTTGCTTGGCAGTGTGTGTCAGGCTAACTTCCACTGACTGTAGTGTGCCCACTGCCAGTGCCCACCACCACTCATACCGGGTGGCACAGGCATTTAATTTTTACACTTTAGTCTAATTTCAGTTGCTTGCCTGCTGCCAGTGTGTGTCAGGCCGACTTCCACAGACTGTAGTGTGCCCACTGCCAGTGCCCACCACCACTCATACCGGGTGGCACAGTAGCTTGCCGATAAATAAGGCATTTAATTTTTACACTTTAGTCCAGATAGGGTACGTAACAGGGATAAAACTGATAGGAATAGTACTAGTTAAGACACCACTCATATAGGGTGTCACAGCACATTGCTCTGTGCACGCGCAGTGCCCCAATTTGGGAGTATGAGGACCGACCAAGCTGCTTTTTCCATCTCCCAGTTCCTAAAATCAATTCAGTTTGGTGTATGAGAGTTTGGTCTGTCACTGTAAAGGCAGTCGAAGGTACCCGGCCTACATTTTTTTTTCACAAAAGGCAATCCCTGATATGGGACATAACAGGGATTAAACTGATAGGAATAGTACTAGTTAAGACACCACTCATATCGGGTGTGACAGTAAATTGCACGGTGCAGACGCAGTGACCGTGGATTAAAACAAAAGGGAGGGAGCCAGCGTTTTTTTAACCATCTCCCCGTTCGAAAAATCAATTCAATAGATGGACCCCAGATTGGGGACGTAACAGGGATTAAACTGATGAGAATAGTACTACAGAAAATACCACTCATATTGGGTGTGAGAGTAAATTGCACGGCGCAGACGCAGTGACCGTGGATTAAAACAGAGTGGAGGGAGCCAGCGTTTTTTTAACCATCTCCCCGTTCGAAAAATCAATTCAATTCACCTTTCGGGGACCCTTGGTGTTGTACGTGGCTGGGTGGAGGAAGAAACCTTCAATGACATCACCGGGACATGGCTAGCTTGGTATCCAACCTTGTGCAAATGGGGAGTTTGCGGTTGTGCAAATGGACTTTTTGCGGTTGTTTGCGGTGCATTAAAAGGGGAGTTTGGTCTGTCAATGTCTGTGAAGCGGGCGTAACCCTTACACTACCTGATCGATACAACATCATACCTGATCGTATACACACACTGGATGTTTTAAAGCATGTTATTCCAAACAATTTAGGAATGTTACGTGATTTATGCCCTTTATGGATTAAAACCCGACTCTGCGTCCACTACGTAATTTTCCATGGGAGTTTTGCCATGGATCTCCCTCCGGCATGCCACAGTCCAGGTGTTAGACCCCTTGAAACAACTTTCCCATCACTATTGTGGCCAGAAAGAGTCCCTGTGGGTTTTAAAATTCGCCTGTCTATTGAAGTCTATTGCGGTTCACCCGGTTCGCCTGTTCGCGAACATTTGCGGAAGTTCGCGTTTGCCGTTCGCGAACTGAAAATTTTATGTTCGCGACATCACTAGTGGCGATTACCCCAACCCGAATGCCGAACGCCGAACTAATTTTTGAAGTTCGCTCATCTCTAATCCTAATGCATCCTGAACGGATTTCTCTCCATTCAGAATGCATTGGGATAAAACTGATCAGTTATTTTCCGGTATTGAGCCCTAGGACGGAACTCAATGCTGGAAAAGAAAAACACTAGTGTGAAAGTACCCTTAAATGGTGGGATGGGGTGAGTCTGATGAGTTGTGAGGTGACCACAGCTGTTGGGGAGAAGGAGGCAATGGAACAGGGAGAAGGGTTGATTTGAGTAGCAGTAGTAAGACATTTATTGCTGCAAGACTTTAAACACATTTTCTATGTAGAGTAAGCAACTCCATGTAATTTGAAATGCTAGGTTAAATATATATCCATGTTCAGAATATTGTATTTAAATACAGAAATAAATAATATTTATATTATTTAACATAATTTAAGGGCTTTAAGACTAAAATATTATGCTATACACATCTCTTTTTATTTATTTTGTTTAGAATAATGTTTGGCTGTTTGAATCAAACCCATGTTTGTCTTACAGGAATTAAGTTGACTTATGGAAATGCTAGAACCCTAGAATTAATTGCCAATTAATAAAAGAAATATTTTATACATATTCAACTACAGAAGAAAAATCTTTTCTGTCATCATACTGTATTTATGTATCTCTAGCTCTTTATTGGATTTAGACTTTCGCATACCATTTAGTGTTTGTGTTATAGTACTGTTTTTATTTATTAATCCCGGATTTCAATAAATAACAAGTAAAAACATTTCTTGATTTTATTCCTGCTTAAATGTGAATTTATAGCCATGCTTTCCTTCTCTTTAATACATTTCATTTACTGATGGAAAGTGGTATGCTTAGGAAAGAGGGCCCCACAGCTTTTGTTTGTTACTCAAAAGAGCCTAATGGTTGTTGTACCCAGTGTGCACTAAGCATGCCAACAATGCAGTTTCTCATGTAGTGTGAGATGTGTTGTACAGTTTCCAATAGAATGCAGCCAACCAGAACTTGGAGCTCACTGCAAGGCCCACAATTTTTTCCTATTTGCTAAAAAAAACTTTAAGTTCTGCTTATAAACAATAACTAAGTTAAAATACTGAAAGGAAAAGAAGGTGTTAACATAGCAAAATAATCCATGCTCACTATATCGAATCCCTTCCTCTTGTCCTTTTTCAAATGGCTGCATTGTGATCTTCCCCTATACCACACATGGCTTCTGCAGCCATTCACTGGCCTCAGTAGTCTCATGTCTTATGTTGTTGGGTCCAATGATAAGCTTATATTGTGGTCAGCTCGGGGAACTGGTGATGCTGCTAATACTGTGGGTGCAGGCTTAAAATATGCCAGATCTATGCCAAGCTCAGCTTCCACTGGCACTGTGTAAACATCTCCCATATGGTGTTTTTTTCTGGAAAAAAACAAAATCACAGCCATCCTTTGAGAAAATAGAACAGGGCAGCATTTCCAATCATAACAAATCTGTCCCCCTACTCCTGGTCTTCTTTGTGGCAGCCAGTCCTCATCCCCAAGCAATACAGTGTCCTTTTCATCATCATCAGCTTCTTCTCCTACTCAGACTCCTCCTCCTCCCATCATGAGACATAATAGCAAAAAGGTGATAGTAGCAGCACAATAGGATATACTAGCCTTCTTAAGTGGTGGTGCAGGTGGTGATAAACAACAGTCCGCAGCATCCCTCCAAATAGGCATCCACGAGGTCAGGAAAACCGCAGCACACTCTTGTCTCTTTTCCAGCCTTTATTTCACCAACAACAAATGCGACATTTAGACCCTTAAGGTCTTTTTCAAGCTTGCTTGAAAAAGAACTTAATGGGTTTGTCCTGTATCAAACTTATTTAAAAAAAAAATCTTACTCACCTTTAGTAGCCAAGTCTATGTTCCCAAGATGGTTTTAGGCATGGCTCCTACAGTCCCCAACAGACTGTTTACATATCTGTTTATTTGTGCATAAACAGATATGCATCACACAATAGGGGCACGCTCCCAGATGTATCTATAAACATACGGGACAGCATCACACTATAGTGGCACGTTCCAACATGTATCTCTCACACACACTCTCATAAACGGTCCAAAATGGATCAGTTTTGGACCAATGCATTCTAAATGGATAAGGATCCGCTCAGATTGCATCCATTCTGCCTCCATTCCGTTCTGGAGGCGGACACCAAAACTCTGCTTGCAGCGTTTTGGTGTCTGTCTGATGAACCTGATCCAAATGGATCTGTCCTGGCACACAATATAAGTCAATGGGGATGGATCAATTTTCACTGACACAATATGGTGCATTTTAAAACAGATCCGTCCCCCATTGACTTCAGTGTAAGTCAAAGCGGATTTGTTTTGACTTTGACATTTTTTTTAAACCCTTAAGGACACTGCCCTATTTCACCTTAAGGACCAGGCCATTTTTTCAAAATCTGACCAGTGTCACTTTATCTGATGATAACTTTAAAGAGGACCTTTCATCAAAAAAATATTCATGGGATACTTATACCATCTTGTAGGGCTGCTGCCGCTGATGTCCGCACATAGTTTTTTTTTTTCAAACGCCCCCCCAGTTCGTCCGCAGCGCTCCCGGTATCTTCTGTGCCTCTTATGCTAATGAGGCAACTTGGTTATAGTAGGAGGTTTCATTTAGTTATGGTTGGCGGTGTCTCTTCTCTCTGGCAGCGAGCGCATCCAATCGCAGCGCTCCTCTCTTAGGGCAAGGGCTCCCTGGCTAAGAGAGGAGCGCTGCAATTGGATGTGCTCGCTGCCAGAGAGAAGAGACACCGCCCACCATAACTAAATGAAACCTCCTACTATAACCAAGTTGCCTCATTAGCATAAGAGGCACAGAAGATACCGGGAGCGCTGCGGGCGAACTGGGGGGGGGGGCGTTTGACAAAAAAAAATGTGTGGACATCAGCGGCAGCAGCCCTACAAGATGGTATAAGTATCCCATGAATATTTTTTTGATGAAAGGTCCTCTTTAAAACGCCTTTTCTTATCCAGGCCATTCTGAGATTGTTTTCATGACAGTGGTAAAATGAAGTCGAAAAATTTCATTTTTATTTATAAATAAATACTAAATTTACCAAACATTTTGAAAAATTAGCAATTTTCCAAGTTTCAATTTCTCTACTTCTATAATACTTCTATAATACATAGTAATACCGCCAAAAAAAGTTTTTGAATTACATTCCCCATATGTCTACTTCATGTAGCGATCATTTTGGGAATGCCATTTCATTTTTTGGGGACCTTACAAGGCTTAGAAGTTTAGAAGCAAATCTTGAAATTTTTCTGAAATTTTCAAAAACCAACGTTTTAGGGATCAGTTTAGGTCTGAAGTCACTTTGTGAGGCTTACATAATAGAAACCACCCAAAAATGACCCCATTCTAGAAACTACACCCCTGAAGGTATTCAAAACTGATTTTACAAACTTCAATAATGTGTAATATAGAGCAACCAAAAATTATATTTACCCTAAAATAATACAAACAAAACTGCCACCTTATCCCGTAGTTTCCAAAATGGGGTCCTTTTTGGGAGTTTCTACTGTAGGGGTGCATCAGGGGGGCTTCAAATGGGACATAGTGTCAAAAAACCAGTCCAGCAAAATATGCCTTCCAAAAACAATATGGCATTCCCTTCCTTCTATGCCCTGCGTTTGGCCATACAGCAGTTTATGACCACATATGGGGTGTTTCTGCAAACTAGAGAATTAGGGCAATAAATATTGAGTTTTGTTTGGCTGTTAACCCTTGCTTTGTTACTGGAAACGTTGATTAAAATGGAAATATGTTTTAGGACCGTTTTGTATTTTTTGTTATTTACATCGTTGAACTGACAGGTTAGATTGTGTTCTATTTCTATAGAGCAGGTTGTTACGGACGCGACAATACCAAATATGACTGCTTTTTGGGAGCTTTTGTTTTAGTTTTACATAATAAAACATTTTTTTAAAAAAAAATGATTTTTTAGTGTCTTCACATTCAGAAAGCCATATTATTATTTGTTTTTGGGGGCGACTATCTTATGTAGTGGCTAATTTTTTGCGGGATGAGATGCCGGTTTGATTGGCACTATCTTGAGGTGCATATGACATTTTGGTCGCTTGCTATTACACTTTTTGTGATGTAAGGTGACAAAAATGGCTTTTTTGACAACGTTTTTATTTTTTATGTTTACAGCGTTCCCCTGAGGGGTTAGGTCATGTTATATTTTTATAGAGCAGTTCCTTTCGGACGCGGCGATACCTAATATGTATACCTTTTTTATTTATTTAGGTTTTGCACAATAATGTCCTTTTTGAAACAAAAAAAAAAATGGTTTAGTGTCTCCATAGTCTGAGAGCCGTATTTTTTCAGTTTTTAGGCGATTGTCTCAGGTTGGTTATAATTTTTGCGGTATGAGGTTAGATTGGCACTATTTGGGGGGTCATATGACTTTTTGATCGCTTGCTATTACACTTTTTATGATGTAAGGTGACAAAAAAATGCTTTTTGACAAAGTTTTTATTAACATTTTTAACAGTATTCCCTTGAGGGGTTAGGTCATATGATATTTTTATAGAGCAGATTCTTACGGACGTGTAGACACCTAATACGTCTACTTTTTTTTTTTTTTACATTTAACACCAAAAAGCATTTTTAAACAAAAAAATCATGTTTTAGTCTGAGAGCCATAGTTTTTTTTCTTTTTTGGGCAATTGTTTTAGGTTGGGGCTCATTTTTTGAGATAGCGGTTTGATTGGTACTATTTTGTGAGGCATACGCCTTTTTGATCGCTTTGTATTACACTTTTAGTAATGTAAGGTGCCAAAAAATTGCTTATTTACACCATTTTTGGGGTTTTATTTTATGGCGTTCACCTGAGGGGTTCGGTCATGTGATATTTTTATAGAGCAGGTTTTTACGGATGCGGCGATACTTAATATGTGTAGTCTATTTTATTTTTTTAATTTTTATTCAGTGATATGTTGTTTTATTTTTTACCTTTTTTTTTTCACTTTTTTGCATTTTTTTTTACCCAGACCCACTTGGTTCTTGTAGATCCAGTGGATCTGGTGTCTATATAATATAGTAAAGTACACTGTATAATGCACTGTGCTGTATTTTTTGCTTTACAAAGTCTGAATAGACCTTTTGCAGGTCTATTAAGACTTTCAGTACCATGGAGAGAGCAGGACGCTTCTGAAAGCGTCCTGCTTCCATGGCAACCATCACCCACTGCCAGAACAGAGCAGCAGGTGATGGGTCCTCTGCGATCCCATCCTGTCGGGGGTCTGCAAAGGCACAGCAGCCCTCCGATGGGAGAGGGAGGGAGCTCCCTCCCTGTTAACCCCTTTCATACAGCGGTCCGTACAGACCGCGGTATGGGAGGGGTTAAACGGCTGGCATCTGCACCACTACAGATGCCAGCCGTTTCTATCAGAGTGTCAGCAATGTGCTGACACTCTGATAGATCCACTATACCAGCAGCAGTGATCGGAAATACTCATGACGTACCGGTAGGTCATGTGTCCTTAAGGATTAGGGAAACATGCCGTACCAGTACGTCATGTGTCCTAAATGGGTTTAAAGCTAATGCAAACAGATCCGTTCTTAACGGATACAATTGTTTGCATTATAGGTGCAAATACCAGACAGATCCGCACCTAACGCAGGTGTGAAAGTAGCCTTAGGGCTCATGCACATGGCCGCTGTTTTGGTCCACATCAGAGACTCATATTTTGCGGCTCGGGTGCGGAACCATTCACGTACGTTCCGCAATGGGGCTGCAAAAGATCCGGACAGCATACAGTGTGCTGTCCGCATCAGTTGTTCCATTCCGCAGCCCCACACAAAATATAGAGCCTGTCCTATTCTTGTCCACAACCACGGACAAGAATAGGCATTCTCTATATAGCGCCGGCCATGTGCGGTCCACAAAATGCGGAATGCACACGGCCGGTATCCGTATTTTGCGGATACGCAATTTGCGGACCGCAAATCACACCACGGTCGTGTGAATGCTCCCTAATCCTGTTAAACGTTATGTGGTCAAAGTAATGCCTGCTTTATCCAGCCTTCGGCCCCATTAGCAAGTATTTTACATGGGAGGAGTTTTCTATGCTAACTAGCATAGTGATCTGCCTTCATTCATTCTCAAGCTCCATGCCTGGTGACGTCACCGGACTGGAGGGGTGGGGCTTAACACAGAGGGGCGGGGCTTATCACAATCTCGGCCGGTGTTCTGCCAGATTTCTATACCCGGACAAAAGTCTATACCGGAAGTGACGCGGCCGCGCATCAATCAGCTGGTGGAGGGTGTCTGCGCGGCGCAAGAGCACATCCACTGTATTACTGAACAATCATTTCAGCGCCTCCATAGAAGTACTTCGCGCAACAAATCATCAGTTGCACATCATCCTTAAGGCAAAACTTTGCGCTGCAAAATCTCTATACCCCTATGTGCGCACGCGCAAAGTACTTTTATGGAGGTGTTCTGCCAGATTTCTTTACCTAGACACCACTTCCGGTGCGGCCGCGTCACTTCCGGTATAGACTTTTGTCCGGGTATAGAAATCTTGTAGAACACCGGCCAAGTTTTCAACCTCTCTGCATAATTATCTAGGCTGCCATTGACGTCACCGGCTCCTTGAGCAGCGGAAGAGGAGGTTTTTCTCCTCTGCAAGGGACCCGGTAGGTCACTGAAGACAAGGAAACCTCCGGCCCAGCATTTACTGGTGAAAATGGGGCTTCACAAATATGTTTAAAAGGTAGGACCTGCATGTTAATAATGTGTGTTTCAGTACACTACTAATAGACAAAGGTCCCCAATCCCGGACAACCCCTTTAAGGGTCGGAACGTCGCACTTGTTGGTGAAATAAAGGCTGGAAAAGAGACAAGCGTGTGCTGCGGTTTCCCTGACCTTGTGGATGCCCATCATGAGACATCCATAATAATATGTGTGACCATGAGAAAACTATTATCAACCAGCAATTAGTTTATCTACAAGCTGAAGCCCCACCTGGCCAAGTTGCTGGAGGTGCAGTTGGTGCCGTACCATTTAGTTGTGGTAAAGGTGGCGTAGTTCTGCACCTTTACCAAAATTTAATTTTGCTGTATGATATCTCAACTTTTACCCAGCTGTCCATTTGTTTCAAAATAATTGTTTAAAATTGCAATTTTCACTGTGTGGCAAGCTTCAGGACCAGCTGTTACATACAGGGACAGTACATGTATTTCACAGCCCACTTGGTCAATATTTTCCATGGCAGTGGTGAGGCAGTACCCCAGCAACAAGCCCAAGTCCTATTGACACCTCCACATTTGTGTCAGACTGGTTCCCATACTAGGTGCTTATCCACCTCCTCCATGGACATCTTCCTCTCTCCAACAACAGCAGGGCAGAGAATTGCTCCGACACCCCTACTATCACATGTAAAGTCAAGTGTTGTCATGTGTAAAGCCGTGAAGGATTTTGTCATGTACCAGAACACTTCAGCAGAAAGCTTGTGTTGTTTCGAGTTCGGGCAGTGGCACCTCATTAGAGATGCCAGTCGCATACTTATTACTGAAGCCTTTTAAAGAGACCACAAAATTTGTCAGTTGGACAACTGCAGCATGAATGATTTTATCCCCCTCATATTTATTTTAGAACAAACAAGCACTCTCATGCAGCAAGAGATGACGCTGGCAGAATAGCTAATGCAACTTGTTGTCTGTCCTGTTGCTGTTTGTGACCCACTAGGAGAAAGTCTCATGAAGGAGGATAAGGAGATAACACTAGAGGATGAAGAGGTGGTGGAGCGGTAGGATGATGTTAACGATGACACAGGCCACGGCACCCAGTCATCTCAGTCGGGGGATGGAATCGGAAAGAACTGGCTCCACAGGCACACTTGCTAGAATGGCAAGCTTTATGCTTGCTTGCTTACGGACTAACAGGCATATAATTCAAATGTCTTATGATTACTAGATGCTTTTAGACCTTAGCTATCAAAGTAAAATGGGGGAATGTTTTCATGCCTCCAAAAGGGAGGCCAAATTACTTTATTACCAGGAAACAATGTGCTCATACCTTGCTGTAGCTTTTGGTGTGCAGGCACCTGCAGCCAGCGTGTCTGGAAATGAAGGCTTTTCTGCCCCCCCAGGGACACCCACCTCCCACCCTCCCATTGCCACAAGAAGCAGAAGCTGCAGTAGCCAGTTCAGTCTCCTAAATCTAAAGGAATTAGTTTTTTCAAAAGCAGCACCAGGCTGAAGCAAATAAGACCTACTTCCTCAACGCTCAGGTTCTGTCCTACCTATACTCTTGTCCTGTCTCTGGTGCATAACCTGACCCCATGGACTTCTGGGCAGATATACTAGAACAGTGGCCCGAACTGGCTCAGTATGCTTTCTGTCTTCTTTGTTACCCTGCCTCCAGTGTATTCTCAGAGACTAATGTGAACATTGCAGTGGGCATAGTGACACCCAAATGGACCAATTTGTCCTCCGACAGTGTTCAAAACACCAATTTTGTCAAAATGAACCAGGTGTGGATCTGGTAAGATTTTTACACTCCTCCGGTTGAAGCCAATTAGAAGATTTAGCCTTGCTGACAATGCTCCATAATTCTACTGCTTCTGTCTGCCTACCTATTATGTTGCCTGCTTATCATCCATATCTTTCCTGCAATCATGCCACTGCTGCTGTCTGCCTGCCTGCAAGTAGGTAAAATACAGCTTCTGCTGCTGCCACCAACTTGGCTGCTACTCCTCGCAGTCAATTCCTCGCTGCCACCACTATTAACGCTATGCATCCAAAGCTACTACTACAACTACTACCCATAAACAACCAGTCTACAGCTTTGTATGCTCCATGCTATGCCGCTACTGCTGCTACTACTATTAAGACAACATGCCGCTATTATTTTACCCTTTCCATACTGTACTCCTGCTGATCTCAATTAAAAGGGATAATTTTTCTAGGCTCATTCAGAACAAGCTACTTTTCATTCTGACAATTAACGCTTGTGCAAGCTTTCTATCCATATTAAGGAGTAATTTTATGAGGCTTGGTCCCAAAAAAACACTCCTTTTTCTGACACATAGCACTTGTGCAGCGAGCCCCCGTTGTGTCTCAGTGTCCTAACTCAGGCCATCACTCTCTGGAGTCTAATGCAGTGAAAGATTTGAAGAAGACGAATAAAGCCAGACTTGAAATATGATAAAGTTCTTTTACTAAGTGCAACTTGAAGTTGAAGATACAAACTATTTTAGTAGGCTTTGATGTATGGTGGCAGGCTGACTTGATGCCGAAAACTTCTATGCTAAGCTAACACTGGCCTGATAGTGGCTTGACGATGAGGTTGTCCTTGACCCCTTTTCCCTCTCCTTATGTGCAGGGAGTGGGTGCTTTACAAGCTACTTCCTCACCCCTATGGCTGGAGAGGGGGAAAAAGCATCCCCTCTCCGTCTCACTCTCCTTTCAAATACCTAACACTCTCAGCCTCCAGCCTTGGCTGCAAGTCGGACTAATCCACTTTTACCAAAAGAGGAGGAATAGAATGGTTCCATTCCTAGCGCAGAGTGCTGCCAGCCATACTCCATCTGCTGGTAAACCAGGAACGTAGCATGTCATACATTAAGATTTCATCCAAATTATGTGAAATACCATAACTCATCGGAACAATAGTAATGCCCCTACTCTGGGGTAATACACTTGTAATGTGGGCAGGCATTCTGCCCCCAATGAAGGTTTAATTTTTGGACACATGGTTCCCCTAAGTTTTTTCCCATAACACCGTATGTGTTTAAAGAGCATCTCCCCCTATCTGTTAAGGGGCAAAAATAATTTAAAAAAAATAATGAAAAGAGATTACCTATTCCTACTAAAAAATGCTGTTTTCACACTGGTCAATAAGCTTAAAATATGTTAAGACACCCTGTCTTTTTAGAGCAGCTACCTGGTCCATAGACACAACTGACAGGAGCTGACCCCATTGTCTTATATGGTAGAGTTTTCTAGGCATGATTTTTGCAGAGGTCAGAAGTGAGCTGAGAAGATGTGATATCACCAATTGTGAATGGTATATCCTGTGTTATCTATACAGAGGTTTTACGTGTTATTGTAATTCTGCCTGTGGTGATAATGATGAGCTACTGAAAAGTTACCTGTACCGAACATGAAATCATGCCATGATTAGAACTAGTGGCCAGTATGAAAATTGCAGAATTAAATGAATTTTTTAATATACTTGGAAAAAAAACACCAACAATTTAAAGAAAACAAGTTTAACAAAAAAAAAAAATGGGTATTAAACAATTGCTCATTTTCTGATCACACATTCTCTTTAATTCATGAATCACAGTGGAATGATGACACCATCTTTGACAGTATATGAATAGTAGTAAAAAATACAAGTTCTCTCGTTGGATGGTTTATATAGTAGTGTTGATTGCGAATATTATAATCGCGAATATTGGCACTTCGAGAATTTGCAAATATCTAGAATATAGTGCTATATCTTCGTAATTGCAAATATTCTAAAAATTTTTCATTAGTACCCATGATCCCTCACTGCTACTTGCTTGTGGGCCAATGAGAATGCTGCAATACCTTTGACTTTAGGAGTAGTGTTGATTGCGAATTTTTGTATTGCGAATTTTTGTATCGCGAATTTTCCGATTGCCGATTTTCGCAATCAAGAAAACAATGACTAGAATTTTGGAATTTGCGAATATATAACTAATATTCGCCCAAATATTTGCGAAATATCGTGAATTCCAATATTGCCCCTGCCGCTTATCACTGTTATATAGTTCCATTTACTGTTCAAGTCAACAAAGGTTGGGTCAATGAGCAGCTTGCCCTGCATCAGTGTGGATTACAGCCGTCGGTCTCTACTTACATTATTCACTTTTTATTTCCCATGGTATTCCTGCACAACAACACTTTTGGCCACTAATGGGCAGAGTGCAGTAGCACATTCCGATTAATTTAAATGTCTTTCCATGCTACAGTTTGCTCCATAGTGGGTGGCTGGGACGCCATGCATAAAAAAGCAGGCACTTTATTTTCATGCTCAGTAGCAGTTCTAAATATGGGAATACCCTTTTACATATGTGGTACTGTATATTAGCTCTGAATATATGTTAACCCTAATTATACACCGTGACCTAGGTGCATTTCAATAAACATCTACTTACTTTGGATCTTTCCAAGACCATCATAAATATATTACACCACAGATGAACTAAAGTGTGAAATCTATTTTCTTATACTAAATTTATGTCAAACTTTGCTGATTTTGATTCAGTTGCTACTTGCTACTTAGAAAGCAAATTTAAAACATATACGATACCCAAACTCATCATTTCTCATGTAATGTAATTAATGTAAAAAGTGAAATGTGCTTTGAAAGTTGTGTCCTCATTGTTAAAACTGAAGTTGTGTCCTCAGTCTGCACGTTGCATTTATTTTAAAAACTAGACTCTTATTGTAAGCAGTTAAATTTTTCTTTTGAAGTGGCACAGATATTATGTACAGAATTTGGGAATAATGCCAAAAAACAACAGGGTAACCATCTGTACCAGGCATTTTTCCAGATTGATGAAAGGGCAATTCAACTGAACTACTGTATATTCATTGTACAAGAGGCATCTGGTTTTCAAAACAGTAAACCCATTAGTGTGATATGACAAAGCTATAAATTAAAAAACATATTTATTATAAATATCCTTCTGATGGCATAGCATTTTCAATTTCACTATATACTATGTGTGTGCCATGCATAATAATGCTTCCTTCCATTACAATTAATTAGTCCTTTCCAACATAATTTTGATTATTATCCTATTTTAGATTCTAATTCAAAAATTAACTAGCAAAATAGTGCTGGAACTTCGACTTTTACACGTTCCCCAAATCATAACATTTTAAGTATCCAGCAGAACATAAATACAGAGCATAAAAATGTAGCCAGTGTTATCTTGACTCCAGATGAGCAAAGGTGACCACTTTAACGTGATTTGTTGTATTACTGTTATGGGAATTCTGTTTCATTTATGTGTTAAACCAGTCAAGATAGTGTTGGCTACATCTGTATTCTGTTAATTGATCATGCTAAGGGTCCATCACCTCATAGCGCCACGTGCATAGAGCATTCTTGGTGGCACATAATGCAAGAATGGATCCAGATTATTAATACTCTGGCACCTGATGTATGGTAAGATTGCATAATACAGTGGTCCCTCAAAATACAATGGCCTCAGGATACAATATTTTCAACATATAATGGTCTTTTTTCACCCTTCATAAGTTGACACTAGACTCAACATACAATGTCTCAGACTCAGATTCAACTAGTCAATGTAACTTGGGTGACCACTGTACCTCTGTGATATACAGTAGAATGCCACAACCTTGTTTCTCACAGACTTAATATGAAATGGTGCCATATAACAGATACAAACAATGCAGATTGAGAATATAGCCATATGTAGGGACCATAAAAGTATTTTATAAACTACGGAAACTATTTATTTACTTATCAATTCAGTAACCCATCACAAGTTTTTAAGCCTCTAATGTACCACCGTGCTACTATACTGTACTGTAAAGAGGCTCCTCTATAATATGACCGAAGCTGTATAATTTAAAAACTGACCTTATGTAATATATATATGACACATGCTGCTTGTAAATTTTGGCATTTTGCAATACTAAAAAGTATTATAATGTATAGACTCCGATGAGCTAAAGTTAGTTATTCACAAAGTCTTGCGTGACTTTGATGAATAACTTCAGAAGTTAATTTTTAAAGTGGACTTGAAACCAAACTCAGCTTCAATTCAGAGGTACTAATTTTGAGGGCGTTTAACACAGAATAGCTCCCCTTGATATTTTTTGTATGGTCTGTTTATATATTTGTACAGGTTAATAATGTCCCCACCTTAGACGTCTTTTTTCAAGGCTAAACAAATTCAGTTCTTTTAATCTTTGCTCATAACTAAGATCTTTCAGGCCGATTATGAGTTTAGTTGCTCTCCTCTGTACTTTTTCTAACTCCAGGGCATCCTTTTTATGGACTGGTGCCCAGAATGGAACCACGTATTTCAGTTGAGGCCACACCAATGCTTTGTATAGTGGCAATACTACATCCTTGTCCCGCGAGTCCATACCTCTTTCAATACAAGACAAAATTCTGTTGGCATTAGAGGCAGCTGACTGGCCTTGCATGCTGTTATTTAGTCTATGATCTATTAATACACAAAGATCCTTCTCAACAAGTGACTCTCCCAGTTTTACTCCCCCCAGGACATATACTGCATGCAGATTATTAGCCCCCAAGTGCATAACTTTACACTTATCTATATTGAACCTCATTCGCCAAGTGGAGGCCCAAACAGTAACTCAAATGACTTTTCACCAGTATTTTACATATAGAATTCACTATAAGTTCAGATTTTATGTTATGCAGCATCACACAGAATATGGTCTACTATTACTATCAGTGATGAGAAATTTGATTCAGATTCCATTTTGCTGAATCAGTTGGGTAATTCAGGTCAGAATAAATTTGACTTGAATAGAAAGTCTTCCAATTGTCCAGTAAAGTTGTGGATTACATTCAGGGATCTCCTAGAACCAACCGTATGCAATTGATTCAAGCTCTTTAATGGCAATCACGCATTAGTAATATTATAGTGCCAGAGAAATGTATGGCTATAGGTAAACACATAGCTGCTGGTGTGAACAAACAGCCTCTTTAACCAGTTGCCGTCACGTTAAATCCGATAGCGTCACCTCGTCATCACAGTGGCGCACAGATCTGAAGTGAAACTACAGCCTGCCAGCCCTAATCATTGGCTGTCAGGCTGTAGATTTTTAAAACAGCTAATGAAAGTAGTATATCAGACGCTATTTTGTAAATAGCGTCTGATATACCTGCTACCTGGTCCTCTGGTGGTCCCTTTTGCTTGGATCGACCACCAGAGGACACAGGCAGCTCTGTAAGTAGCACCAAGCATCACACATACACTAACCCCCCCCCCGTCACTTATTAACCCCTTATCAACCCCTGATCACCCCATATAGACTTCCTGATCACCCCCCTGTCATTGATCACCCCCCTGTAAGGGTCCCTAATTACCGCCAGGTAGTTAGCTACTTGTTAGGTAGTTAGCGCCCAGCCCACCGCACCGCAGTCACTGATTAGTAGCTGATTAGCGTCATCGCTGTCGCTAATAAGCACTAATACTATATAGTATCTGTAAGTGATCAAGACTGATCGCAATCAGATCTATATCAGTATATTAGGGTCACCTTAGGCTCTACAAAAAACGCAGTGTTCGCCAGATCAGGCCTGATCTTGTGCGCACACTTGCGTTCAGTCCGCCCCACCGCAGTGACAGAATTTTTTTTTCTGACCACTGCAAAAACACAGTAAAATCGCTGCGCCGCTATAAAGATCACTTTTGAGCTTTTTGGATCTTTATTAGCGGTGAAAGTGATGGGGACGCCTCACCCGCTGAATCTAGTGGTTCAGAATATGAACCTGTAGACAGCAGTGGCACTCTAACCGCTAGTGAAGATGACGAGGGATGGCGTACCCGACCCCATGTCAGTGTTTTGCATACCCCGCATGATTAGCCTTATTTGCAGCAGAGTGGTGCTAGCGCTGATCTTTTTTATGGTGCGGCATACACTAGCAGAGCAGCACATCCTGGACCTTCTACCAGCACTGCCGTATTCCCTAGTGAAGTGGCAAGCACCAGAAGGGCAGGTCCAGCTGATACAGTGGCACGTACATTAAGTCCCCTGTCGCAGCCACCACGTTCACAGGCCCGTAGAGCCTTTAGTATCCCAGAGGTGCTGGTAAACCCTATTTGGCAATCCCCTGCTTCCGCCGCTCCCGTATTGCCCCCTTTCACCGCCCAGTCTGGAGTTCGCATTGAGACAGCTCATTTAGGATCAGCCCTTGAGTTTTTTGAGCTGTTCTTCACAGCGGATCTCTATGACTTAGTTGTGGCAGAAACCAACGGCTACGCCGCACAGTATATAACCGCCAATCCGGAAAGCTTTTATGCCCAGCCTTTCCGGTGGAAACCAGTCACAGTTTCAGAATTTAAAATATTTTTGGGCCTTATCCTCAGCATGGGTCTAACTAAAAAAAATGTATTGCGGTCCTATTGGTTTAAAGACCCAATACATTACATGCCCATGTTCTCTGCTGCAATGTCCACGGCACGTTTTGAGGTCATCATGCGCTTTATGCATTTCGCTGACAATAAAACCTGTCATCTAAGAGGCCACCCTGTTTATGACCGGCTCCACAAAATTCGGCCCCTCATAGACCATTTGTCATCCAGATTTGCAGATGCGTATACCCCCAATCAGAACATCTGCGTAGACGAGTCCCTTGTACATTTTACCAGGCGCCTTGGCATCAAACAGTACATCCCCAGCAAGCGTGCCCGGTATGGGGTCAAACTGTATAAGCTCTGTGAAAGGGCCACAGGCTATACATACCGTTTTAGGGTCTATGAGGGAAAAGACTCAAAACTGGAGCCAGTCGGATGCCCTGACTACCTGGGCAGCAGTGGCAAGATTGTCTGGGACTTGGTGTCACCCTTACTCCAAAAGCGGTACCACTTGTACGTGGACAAATTTTTACACAAGTGTGGCCCTCTCTCGGCACTTACATCTAGTCGGAATTCAATGCTGTGGCTCTGCGCGACCTAGTCGCCGGGGCTACCCCCAGCGGCTCGTTAATACTTGACTTGCACAGGGGGAGAGGGCTGCCTTGTGTGACCAAGAACTGCTCGCGGTGAAGTGGAGGGACAAGAGGGACATTTACCTTCTGTCCACCATTCATGCAGACACGACTGTAAAAATTGAACGGGCAACTGGGGTCATTAAATACCCCTCTCTGTCCACAACTATAACCTTCACATGGGAGGGGTGGACTTTAATGACCAGATGTTGGCTGCCTATTTAGTGTCCCTTCGCACCAGACGCTGGTATAAGAAGGTGTCTGTTTATTTAATTCAATTGGCTGTTTATAATAGTTTTGTTCTCTACAGTAAGGCTGAGAGAACGGAATCCTTCCTTAAATTCCATGAAGAGATCATTTCGGAACTCCTGTATCCAGGAGGGTCCGTGCCCCGAGTCCCTGATGTAGCTAGCTGGCTAGATGACAGACACTTCCCCAGTGTCTTTTCTGGTACCCCAACCCACCGTTCCCCAAGAAAAAGATGTTGTGTCTGTAGCAGGGCTGGAATAAGGCATGACACCACCGTTTTTTGTCCTGACTGTTCTGACCAGCATGCCCTATGCATAGGGGAGTGTTTCCGCAAGTACCACACATAGGTACACTATTAGTGTAGGGATCGCATGACACAGGACAGGCACACAGGGGTCTTATGGCCCTTTCACACAGAGCTGCTGCAAACCTCTCCTTTCACCTGGGACAAAGTGCATAATGTACTTCGCCACATCTCTGGGCGATTTGCGCTTTGCACATGTCCCATGGGGAAGGAGAGGTTTGTCCTCTAAATGTAAAAAAACAAAACTAAAAAAAAATCACAGGTAAGCAAAAAAGTTAATGTTCTGTTTCAAATGTTATATAAAGTTAATGTTAATAAATCTATTGTGTTGCTGTCTGTTTTTTTTTTTTTTTTTTTTTTTTTTACCTTCTAGGTGGACCAAGCGATCAACCAGCTGCAGCACTGATGTGCATTCTGACAGATGCATTGCGCTGCTGTCAGATTACACAAAAGTCGGTGTATGCGGCACTGCAAGACGAGATTTCTCCTCTGCAGTAAAAAAGATACGTTTGCCGAGGCTTATGACCTGAGGTGCGGTGTTCATATGCTTTGGCAAACACTTTGTATTAAAAAAAAAAAAAATTCTGGCAATGATTTATTCATCCATTGATTGATGTGAATGGAGAAATCACCTTTGCCAGGGCATAAGAGCTGAGTGGGTTTGGATGTGGGCAGAGCTCCTATGTCCTGGCAGACGCCTTTCCCCTCTTTTTTTGCACATTTTTTGGCAGAGATTTTTTCATCCACATTGATCGATGCGAATGAAGAAACCTGTGCCACTCTTTTTCCTTTCAGTCCAGTGGCTGAATGGAAAAAAACCCTGTATGCTCAATATAAGGAGAATAGCAGAAACTACTAATGCTGGCCATACATGTAATGATTGCGGATACCCTCAAAATGCCAGGGCAGTACAAACACCCCACAAATGAGCCCATTTTAGAAAGAAGACACCCAAAGGTATTCGCTGGAAATAGCAGGAGAAAGCTTGGATCTCTCCAATCCTTCTGGCTGATGTGATCGCCAACAGGAAGGTAGTTTTTAATGTGAGCAGTTTTAGAGATATATCTTGGAGTGGCTCAAACGGATCATTCACCAACACATCTAATACAAGGTTTAGATTCCAGGGGGGAACAGTGGAATGGATAAATGGAGACTTTCTGAAGGCGCCTTTTATGAAACGTTTTATCAAAGGTAACTCCGCAAGTTTAGTTTCTAAAAAACTACTTAGGGACGAAATTTGTACTTTTAGAGTGTTGGGCCGAAGACCCTTGTCTAGACCGGCTTGGAGAAAGTCTAGAATGAGTGGAATGTCAGGACTGGAGAAAGTGTATATCTTGTCACCCGCAAAGTCTAGGAAGGCTTTCCATGTTCTTCTGTAAATGCGACATATAACTTCCTTCTTACTACAGAGAATAGTTGAAATAACCGCCTCCGATAGGTCTCTCTGTTTTAAGATGTTGTGTTCACCTTCCAAGCTGTCAATTGTAACCTTGGAATATCTGGGTGGAATACTGGACCTTGGCAGAGAAGACCCGGATAAGAACTGGACTTTGGATAGGCTGTAAAGGAGCGGAAACCAATATCTTTTCGGCCAGTAGGGGGCAATTAAAATTAGTTGAGTCTGTTCCTCCATTGCTTTTGTCAGAACTCTCGGGATGAGACTGTAGGGGGGAAAGGCATACAGGAGCCCTTCTGGCCAAGGGCAGGACAAGGCGTCCACCATTGATGGGTGATTGCTGCTGGAAAGGGAACTGAATAGCCCCACTTGCGCATGTTTCTGATTCGCAAAGAGGTTTATTTTTGGTAGACCCTATTTGAGAGATATGGCTCTGAACATTTCTGGATCTAGAGACCATTCCCCGACTTTTAGCTCTTGTCGGCTGAGGTAATCCGCTACCTGTTTTTTTTCGCCTTCCAGATGGCCTGCCCTAGAGACTCTATGTTCTTTTCTGCCCAAGCGAAAAAAAATTCGGCTAGCCCTTACAGCTCTTTGCATCTTGTGCCTCCTTGCCAATTTAAATAAGCCACCGTGGTGGTATTTTCGGACAGGATTTTTACGTGCTGAGACCGAAGCACTTCTTGAAGATTTTTTAGTACTTGTAGGACCGCAGCCAGTTCCCTTCTGTTTGATGATGCAGCTGACATGTTGGAGTCCCAAGTCCTTTGGACTAACTGGAGATGACTAACGAGATGACTAACGAGATGTGACCTCCCCAGCCTCGGCTGCTTGCATCTGTTGTGACAACAATTTGATTCTCTGGTCGCCAGAACACCCTGGTCTGGAGATTTTTCTTCATCCTCCACAACATGAGGGATAGTTTTACCCTGGCTGGGATCTTTACCCACCTGTTTAGGGAGTCCTGGCTGCCATCCTAGGACTCCAAGAGGAATCTTTGTAAGGTTCTGGTATGATAATGTGCCCACCTTACCGCAGGTTTGGTAGAGGTTAGATATCCCAGAAGTCTTATGATTTCTCTGATGGTCGCTTTTTTCCATGAACAGAATTCTGAAATCTTGAACCTTACCCTCTCATGTTTTTCCAGTGGTAGGAAGGACATGAGACAGTGAGAGTCTAGGAGCATGCCCAAGAACTTTTTGCGCCGACTGGGAGTCAGGTCTGATTTTTGGAAATTGATTATCCATCCTAAACTGATCAATTTTTGTTGGACAATCTGCAAATGTGTTTCCAACATTTGGAGGGATGTGCCTGCTACCAGAAGGTCATCCAAATAAGGTATGATCAGGATCCCCAGGAGATGTAGATGCCCCGCAACCTCCGCCATGATTTTGGAAAAAAATTTTGGGGGCTGAGGACAGCCCGAATGGTAAAGCCTGGAACTGGAAGTGATGTTCTTGTTCTCCCAATAGGATAGCAAATCTGAGATATTTCTGATATGCTCTGTGAATGGGTACATGGTAGTATGCATCGGAGAGATCCATCATCACCATGTAGCAATCGCGAGGTAGAAGATTTACGGTGGACTTCACTGATTCCATAGTAAATTTCTTGTAGGTCATTAATTTGTTCAGTTTTCTGAGATTGAAGATCAGTCTGAAAGACCTATTTGGCTTTTGGATTAAGAATATGGGTGAATAAAATCCCCGTTTCTCCTGATGTTTTGGAACAGGTATTATATTATCTTTTTCTGTAGGAGAGTAGATATTTCGAACTGTAAAGCCTGGTATTTCTCTGAATTTATTCTTGGTCTCATGATAGTGTAGTTGTCTGGCGGCGGTGTGTTGAATTCCAGCTTGTAGCCCATGGAGATGGTATTCACTATCCACGGGGATGTTGTGAGGTTTCCCCAGGCCGCTGAAAACATCTTTAACCTGCCGCCTACCTGATGCTTGGCGTCATTGTCCTGGTTTTGAAGATGTTTCAGGGTTAAAGAGGAACCCCTTCCCTCTTCCTTTGGAGGCTTGCCATCTCCCCGTGTTGTCTTTCTTTCTCTGGTCGGGTCTACTTTTCCTTTGGTTACGAAAGGATCTCCTCTGTTGGTAAAAGCGGGACCCAGTCGGAAACCCTTTCTTCTTATCCAACGCCTTATCTAGGATGTCTTCTAGAACGGAGCCGAATAGTTTGTCCCCTTCACAACAGATTGAGCAGAGACGACCTTTAGAACTGGCATCACACGACCAAGACCTGAGCCAAATGACTCTTCTGGTAGAATTTGATAAAGCTGATGACCTAGCGGCAAGCTTAACCATATCCGCAGAAGCGTCAGATAGTAAATTACAAGAATAGGGATAGATGCTAGAATTTCTTCCCTTGATGTTCCAGCTGCTAGATGTTCCTCCAGCTGGGACAACCACACAGACAGTGATCTAGAAGTGCAGGTTGCCGCAATGCTAGGTCTCAGCATTGCTGTATTTGTTTCCTGGGCACGTCTAAGCAGGTTTTCACATTTTTTGTCCTTTAAAAGGCCCATGTCTTCAAAGGGGAGGGAGGGTTTCTTCGATATGCGTGCTAATGGAGCATACATTTTTTGTGTCCCAGAATTGTGTGTTGTCCTCAGCAAACGGATATTTCCTCTTAAATGAGGTGGAGATCATGGACTTTTTTTCTGGGTCTCTTCATTCTTTGTTTATTAACAGCTTTATGATGGAGGAGGGCTGAGGAGAACAAGGTACAGGTCTTGTCTGAATTGCTGACGGTACTTCTTCTTTGATCATAGATCGGATAGAATCTAGTAGAGAGGAAGACTCTTCTGAGACCACCTTGTCCGTACACCTTGGACAAAGTGCCTTTTTGGTTTTTGCAGCAAGTGACTTTTTGCACATTGCGTATTTTTTCTTAATCACAGAGTCTTTCACTTTCTTGTGCTGGTATCTCTGCCCTAGGATTTAATAAAAGGCTATTTGGGCGCAGCTAAATATTTTCGTAGATACCAGCACCACAGTGTCAGCATTACACCAGACTATTTTGTGCTCCTCACCCCCTTAACTATCCACAACACCATTTGTGTGATCATGGGAGTAGGCTTACCGGACTCAGGGCAGCAGGATCCACCGGTTTGCGCTCTTTACCTGAAGGAGACATGTCGGTGTTCAGCATGTAAGGTCATGGACACCGAACTTACCGGCAAGCTGCTTCTCTTATCCGCCAGGCCTCTGACGTCACCCGCTACCGGAAGTGACCCCAAGGCCTGGCAAGCGTCATATCCGCATGCGTTCGCGATCCCTCATCCCCGCCAAGGCATTGCAGGGACGGACGTCCGGGGCTGCCTTTACAGAAGGGCTAATGCCTGAGGGAAGGGCACCAGCCGGCTGACATGCCCGTCCACTGCACGGCCCTCCTGGAGAGGGGCAAGGTAAAGAACGTGCAGATGTTTTCTAAAGTCCTGGCATACCAGGAGCGGCTTCCACGCGATCCCTTGAGGACAGGAAACAACAACTGAAGCAGGTACTGGGAGGGGGCCCTTTAAAGTCATGCTTTTACGTTGTTTCCTGTCTCAAGGAGGTGGGGACACCCTTCTGCTATGCCATTGTGGAGGCGCCGGGGAAAATATGTGATATTTCAGGACGGACTACACATGTAAGACTTTGAGCCCTGGTGAGCTTCTCCATTCCACAAAATAGCTGTTTTTTTAGCTTTTGCATGGAATATTACTATTTTAATAGTTATGCATTATACTGTGTTTGTAAAGTACTTTTTGCACCATAACAAGGTATCCTTGATCAGCATGACAAAACCAATCATTTGTGTATGAGTGACTGTTGCTCTACAACAGTGGTTCCCCAGGTCAGGCAGTTGACACATTGCAAAATATAAGGCCTATCTAGAAACAGGATGCTGACTTTTTTATACAATTTGTGCATCCAGCCTGGTTTCTAGACATAAACTGACCTATAGTGAATGTGATATGGAGCCATGCTTCACAGTAGGACTGCATTGCCGACTAAGATAAACCTCCATTAATTAAAACCTAGGCCTATGACTGGCAGGAAGCAATAGATACAAGCTATTTGTTGAGGAGTTATTAAAACCAACAACTGTAATAACTGTTCAGTTATCCACAGTATGTTAAATCCACAATATGCTAGCAGTAAAATGGTCTGACAAGAAACCCTGTGATATGTGAATTTTTAAAGCAACATGAGGCAGCTGACAGCATTCCAAGTCATACAGTCAGTGCATCAGTCAGAAAATCTGCCAAAATATGTGTCAAGGGAAACAGTTTTGTAAATCTTGAGTGTATGCCAAAGACAGAGAAACGGCATTAAAAAGTAGGAATAGAAATTATTCATAAGCTGAAAATTATTGTGATACAGCCTTTTTGGGGAAAATTGGTTGATGAATGTAGACTTTCTCCTGTAGGGACTGAGTAATTGCGTCGATTAGCCATTCAGTGGTGAAATATTTTTGTGAAACAGCCTTTTTTGGGAAAAATGATGGGTGATTGTAGAGTATCTTCCGCAGAAACTAACAATTTGTCGATTAGCCATTCAGTGGTGAAATTTATTTGTCATACAGCCTTTTTTGGGAAAATTGGTCGGTAGCTTTAACTAGGTTCAAGGACAATATATATCCTTTATGGCCCACTGGGTAAATGTGGTACCTGCACAGCCACACCAGCAACCTGGCCAGGTGACGTCGCTTCGGCCTCCGCGTTCTCGCGCAGTTGGTCCTGCGACAATGTCCACTTATGCCTCCTCATCCTCCACCGTGTCCTCAGACTCCACTGCAGGGACAATTCAGAGTGTTCCTCTAGCATACCACATGTGCAGGACACGGCGGTGTCATGCTGTTCTACACCTTGTTTGCCTGGGCGAACAGAGTCACACAGGGGAGGAACTGCTCCGTGTCCTTCATCAAGAAATAAAATCTTGGCTTTCTCCGTGACAACTCAAAATTTGAACAATGGTGACCGACAATGCAAAGAAGATGGCGTTGGCTCCGAGTCAAGGGCTGAGCCATCCACCCTGCATGGTGCACGTGTTCAGTCTGGTTGTAAAGGGTTTCCTGAAGTCTTCCACCCATTTGCAAGACATCCTAAAAATGGCCAGGAAACTTTGCATGCACTTCAGCCACTCGTACACTGCCAAGCACACCCTCCTTGAGCTGCAGTGGCAAAACTGCATCCCCAACATAGGCTGATATGCGACGTTTTAACCCGTTGGAATTCCACCCTCCATACGTTGGACCGACTATACGAACAGAGAAAGGCCATAAACAATTTCTTGATGGTCCAAGCGGACAGAGGTACTCCCCTGAGTAACTTTGATGTTAGCCAGTGGCAGCTCATGCGTGACATCTGCCGTTTGCTCGTGCCCTTTGAGGAGGCCACTTTTTTTGTCAGTCACCAGGACTACGGGATGAACAACGTCATTCCACTGCTTCATGTCCTGGAACAGATGCTGGTAAATCTGGCTGGTCAGGGGACTGGAGACTAGTGATGAGCGGCAGGGGCAATATTCGAATTTGAGATATTTCACAAATATTCATTAGAATAATCGACATATATTCGCGAATATTCGAATTCGAGATTATTCTATTGATTGCGAAAAATTAGCAATGAAATATTTACATAATGCGAATATTCTAACACCCGAATATATAGTACTATGGAATATAGTGCTATATATTCTTTTTTTTAGAATATTTGTCATTTTTTCCAATCTGAAGTTATGATTCCCCCCTGCGTAAGTTGCTTTTGGGCCAATGACTGTTCACATTAAATTGGAAAAAATTACGAATATTCTAAAAAACGAAAATAGAGCACTATATTCTATAGTGCTAAATATTCGATTGTTAGAATATTCACATTACGCAAATATTTCATTGCCGATTTTTCACATAAGAGCAAAAAAATTCATAATGAAGAATATTCTAATTCACTACATATGTAGTATGTAGTGAATTAGAATATTCTTCATTATGAATTATTGCGAATATTCTTCATTATTCATTATTGTAGATATTGCAGCCTTCTTACGTTGGCCTACAAGCAAGAAGCAGGTGGGTATACTAGGTAATGGATTCAGATGAAAAAAAAAAAAAAAATGAATATTTGTTTTTACGAACATATATCACTATATTTTAAATATTCCCAAATTTTTGAATTGCCGATATTCGCGATAAAAATTTGAAATTCGAATATTCGCTCTCAATACTACTGGAGACGTGGCGCCTACATCTCACGGCCACATGAGACCTGTGGGGGCTGAACTGGAGGAGGACATTGGAGTACAAGCAATGTGTAGCGAAATGGGTGGTTTTTCTACACAGGTGACAGGAGAGAAGGAGCAAGAGGGAGATGAGGAAGACAAGCCAGATGATATATAATGGAGAGTGAATCTGGATCGCACATCCTCAAAACTATGCTTTTGATATAACGACTGTCTCAGCATAATTACATGGCATATCCGCCCAATTTGTAATACATAGTATGCTGTGCAAAAGAGGCATTAGTATACAGTTTGATCAAAAAGCATAGGCCCACTTACCGCGACAAGGAAGCCTCTACAAGTGGGAAACTACTCTAACCTATAATGGCGAAGCCGTGCGCGGCGACCACCGGCGCCCCAGCACCGCACCAGCAACAGACGGCGGGACCCAGAAGCCGCACAGCGACCCCACTGTGCAGCAAAGCCTCCTTGGCCCTGGGCCCCACCGCCCCACCAGCACAGCACTGAGGCAGCAATGGCAGACACGCAGTACTGCACCATGTGAACGAGTGCAAAGAGTTCACCCAGTCACAACCCCCAGGAAATGCATCTGAGAGATAGTAGGAGTTTATAAACCCCTTGCAGCTAAGGCTAAATATAAACACCTAGTCCAAATGGGGAGGAGTGCTGACACCAGAGGGGGGAAAAAGAAAATAGATAATGACAATATATACTGGAGAGTGAATCTGGATCGCACATCCTCAAAACTATGCTTTTGATATAACGACTGTCTCCGCATAATTACGTGGCATATCCGCCCAATTTGTAATACATAGTATGCTGTGCAAAAGAGGCATTAGTATACAGTTTGATCAAAGAGCATAGGCCCACTTACCGCGACAAGGAAGCCTCTACAAGTGGGAAACTACTCTAACCTATAATGGCGCAGCCATGCGCGGCGACCACTGGCACCCCAGCACCGCACCAGCAGCAGACGGCAGGAACCAGAAGCTGCACAGAGACCCCACTGTGCAGCAAAGCCTCCTTGGCCCTGGGCCCCACTGCCCCACCAGCACAGCACTGAGGCAGCAATGGCAGACACGCAGTACTGCACCATGTGAATGAGTGCAAAGAGTTCACCCAGTCACAACCCCCAGGAAATGCATCTGAGAGATATTAGGAGTTTATAAACCCCTTGCAGCTAAGGCTAAGCCAGACAAGCCAGATGAACCAGGAAAACCGTGCGAGCTCCATCAGCAGCAGCCTGAGTCTGGAGTTGCTGATAATCAGCTTCCTTTACCCGCACAGGGAAGAAACTACTCACCAGCAGCTAGACATAGAGCATCTTTTGATCGGGCAGCTCTACTTGGATGAACATTTAATAGTAGAGTTGAGCGGACACCTGGATGTTCGGGTTTGGCAAGTTCGGCCAAACTTCGCAAAAAAGTTCGAGTTCGGGACCCGAACTTGACTCCAAACCCGAACCCCATTGAAGTCAATGGGGACCCGAACTTTGGGGCATTAAAATGGCTCAAAAAGAGTCATGGAAAGGGCTAGAGGGATGAAAAGGGCAGCAAAATATGGGTAAGAGCCTGACAAGTGCCCTGCAAACATATGTGGATAAGGAAATGACTTAAAATAAAATAAATAAAAATAATAATCTTGAACTAGGAGTAGGAGGTCCATATGGAGTAGAAGGTTGAGGGGGCGGTGGACGTGGTGGTGTAGGTGGACGTGGTGGTGTAGGTGGACGTAGAGGTGTAGGTGGAAGCGGCGGTTATTTAATTTGGGTAGACCACAAAACATTGTGGAATATATAAAATAAAACAAAGAGAAAGTATGCTGGAGTATAATAATGGCTGTGTGAGTCCTGTATACAAGTCTATTCTGCACAATGCACGGCCTTCTGAGGTGCTGGCGGTGCCCCGGCTGCGTTGGCGACCTCTTCCTCCTACTCTGCCTTTGCCTTGTGCTTCCACTTAGCCCACGCTATCTGCTGCTCACACATTCTCTACAGCATGTGCAAGGTGGAGTTCCAGCTTGTGGGCACGTCGCATATGAGGCGGTGAGCAGGAAGGCCGAAGTTACGCTGCAGAGCAGACAGGCGAGCAGGATGGTGATAACGCCGAAAGGGCGCACAGACGGCCCACAATTTCTGCAGCAGCTCTGACATATCGGGGTAGTTTTTCAGGAATTTCTGCACCACCAAATTCAGCACATGCGCCAGGCAAGGGATATGCGTCAAACCAGCTAGGCACAGAGCTGCTACGAGATTTCGCCCATTATCGCACGCCACCAGGCCGGGCTTGAGGCTCAGTGGCACCAACCACTCATCGATCTGTTGTTCCATGCCTGTCCACAGCTCCTGCACGGGGTGGGTTTTGTCCCCCAAAACAGATACGTTTCAAAACTGCCTGCTGTCGTTTTCCCCTGGCTGTGCTGAATTTGGTGGTGAAGGTGTTACGCTGACCGGATTAGGAGGTGTTAGAGGAGGAAGAGGAGTAGGAGGCAACAGGAGGCAAAGAGAAATTGCCTGCAATCCTCGGTGGAGGAAGGATATGCGTCAAACAGCTATCCACCTCAGGCCCAGCCGCCACTGTATTTACCCAGTGTGCTGTTAGGGCGATATAACATCCCTGCCCGTGCTTGCCACAGTTGGCGTTGCGCAGTGTACACCTGATTTTGTGCCCCACTTGTTTGTTCAGGTAAGGGATGGCTCATCTGGAAAAGTAGTTGTGGCTAGGAGCGACGTACTGTGGGACAGCCAACGCCATAAGGTTTTTAAAACTCTCCGTCTCCACCAGACGGAATGACAGGCCAGGAATTTTTAAATGCTGGCATTCATTGGTGTACTTCCTCTTTCGCTTCATTGTTTGGAAGAGCGACATCTGAATGCTGCCATGGGATATTGTGGTGCTGCTTGTTGAAGGTGACGGACGTGATGGCATTGCTGACACATCCTCTGTTTGTGGGGTCAGCATTCAGGGCCAGTGCCACTGTCACTCCAGAGGAGGAGGCAGAGTCTGAGACTGCAGCAGAATAGGGAGCAGAAGGTGCCTGAGACCTTTATTGGTTTTGGAGGTGTTTACTCCACTGCTGCACATGCTTTGCACTTAGATGCCTGGTCATGCAGGTTGTGCTCAGGTTTAGAACATGTATGCCTCGCTTCAGGCTCTGATTGCATAGCGTGCAAACCACTAGTGTCTTGTCGTCTGCACATTGTCTGAAGAACTGCCATGCCAGGGAACTCCTTGGAGCTGGGTTTGTTGTGCTCAGTTCCTGGGTGCGTTGGGCAATAGCAGGCGTACTGTCTAGGAGATGGCCACTCTGCTTTTGCACATTGCTCCCTCTTTTGCTGTGCTGGTGGCTCTGTGCGACCACCGCCTCTCCTGCAAACTCCACAGGTCACTGGCATGACCTTGATTCCATGTGGGGTCTAGGACCTCCTCGTCCTCCACATCATCTTCCACCCAGTCTTCACCCCTGCCCTACTTTTCGGTTTACACACTGCAGAAAGCCACAGCGGTTGGCACCTGTGTTTCGTCATCATCAGAGACGTGCTGCATCGGTCTTCCCATGTCCTCATTAGTGATGTCGCGAACATAAAATTTTCAGTTCGCGAACAGCGAACGCGAACTTCTGCAAATGTTCGCGAGCAGGCGAACCGGGCGAACCGCCATAGACTTCAATTGGCAGGCGAATTTTAAAACCCACAGGGACTCTTTCTGGCCACAATAGTGATGAGAAAGTTGTTTCAAGGGGTCTAACACCTGGACTGTGGCATGCCGGAGGGGATCTATGGCAAAACTCCCATGGAAAATTACGTAGTGGACGCAGAGTCGGGTTTTAATCCATAAAGGGCATAAATCAACTAACATTCCTAAATTGTTTGGAATAACGTGCTTTAAAACATCCAGTGTGTGTATACGATCAGGTATGATGTTGTATCGATCAGGTAGTGTAAGGGTTACGCCGCTTCACTGACATTGACAGACCAAACTCCCTTTTAATGCACCGCAAACAGTTCATTTGCACAACCGCAAACTCCCCATTTGCACAAGGTTGGATACCAAGCTAGCCACGTCCCGGTGATGTCATTGAAGGTTTCTTCCTCCACCCAGCCACGTACAACACCAAGGGTCCCCAAAAGATGAATTGAATAGATTTTTCGAACGGTGAGATGGTTAAAAAACGCTGGCTCCCTCCACTCTGTTTTAAACCACGGTCACTGCGTCTGCGCCGTGCAATTTACTGTCACACCCGATATGAGTGGTATTTTCTGTAGTACTATTCTCATCAGTTTAATCCCTCTAACGTCCCCAATCTGGGGGCCATTTATTGAATAGATTTTTCGAGCGGGAGATGGTTAAAAAACGCTGGCTCCCTCCACTCTGTTTTAAACCACGGTCACTGCGTCTGCGCCGTGCAATTTACTGTCACACCCGATATGAGTGGTATTTTCTGTAGTACTATTCTCATCAGTTTAATCCCTCTAACGTCCCCAATCTGGGGGCCATTTATTGAATAGATTTTTCGAGCGGGAGATGGTTAAAAAACGCTGGCTCCCTCCACTCTGTTTTAAACCACGGTCACTGCGTCTGCGCCGTGCAATTTACTGTCACACCCGATATGAGTTGTATTTTCGGTAGTACTATTCTCATCAGTTTAATCCCTCTAATGTCCCCAATCTGGGTGCCATTTATTGAATAGATTTTTCGAGCAGGAGATGGTTAAAAAACGCTGGCTCCCTCCACTCTGTTTTAAACCACGGTGACTTCGTCTGCGCCGTGCAATTTACTGTCACACCCGATATGAGTGGTATTTTCTGTAGTACTATTCTCATCAGTTTAATCCCTCTAACGTCCCCAATCTGGGGGCCATTTATTGAATAGATTTTTCGAGCGGGGAGATGGTTAAAAAACGCTGGCTCCCTCCACTCTGTTTTAAACCACGGTGACTGCGTCTGCGCCGTGCAATTTACTGTCACACCCGATATGAGTGGTATTTTCTGTAGTACCATTCTCATCAGTTTAATCCCTCTAACGTCCCCAATCTGAGGGCCATTTATTGAATAGATTTTTCGAACGGGAGATGGTTAAAAAACGCTGGCTCCCTCCACTCTGTTTTAAACCACGGTCACTGCGTCTGCGCCGTGCAATTTACTGTCACACCCGATATGAGTTGTATTTTCGGTAGTACTATTCTCATCAGTTTAATCCCTCTAACGTCCCCAATCTGGGTGCCATTTATTGAATAGTGGAGTTGCTGATAATCAGCTTCCTTTACCCGCACAGGGAAGAAACTACTCACCAGCAGCTAGACATAGAGCATCTTTTGATCGGGCAGCTCTACTTGGATGAACATTTAATAGTAGAGTTGAGCGGACACCTGGATGTTCGGGTTTGGCAAGATTCGGCCAAACTTCGCAAAAAGTTCGAGTTCGGGACCCGAACTTGACTCCAAACCCGAACCCCATTGAAGTCAATGGGGACCCGAACTTTGGGGCATTAAAATGGCTCAAAAAGAGTCATGGAAAGGGCTAGAGGGATGAAAAGGGCAGCAAAATATGGGTAAGAGCCTGACAAGTGCCCTGCAAACATATGTGGATAAGGAAATGACTTAAAATAAAATAAATAAAAATAATAATCTTGAACTAGGAGTAGGAGGTCCATATGGAGTAGAAGGTTGAGGGCGGTGGACGTGGTGGTGTAGGTGGACGTGGTGGTGTAGGTGGACGTAGAGGTGTAGGTGGAAGCGGCGGTTATTTAATTTGGGTAGACCACAAAACATTGTGGAATATATAAAATAAAACAAAGAGAAAGTATGCTGGAGTATAATAATGGCTGTGTGAGTCCTGTATACAAGTCTATTCTGCACAATGCACGGCCTTCTGAGGTGCTGGCGGTGCCCCGGCTGCGTTGGCGACCTCTTCCTCCTACTCTGCCTTTGCCTTGTGGCTTCCACTTAGCCCACGCTATCTGCTGCTCACACATTCTCTACAGCATGTGCAAGGTGGAGTTCCAGCTTGTGGGCACGTCGCATATGAGGCGGTGAGCAGGAAGGCCGAGTTACGCTGCAGAGCAGACAGGCGAGCAGGATGGTGATAACGCCGAAAGGGCGCTGCAGACGGCCCACAATTTCTGCAGCAGCTCTGACATATCGGGGTAGTTTTCAGGAATTTCTGCACCACCAAATTCAGCACATGCGCCAGGCAAGGGATATGCGTCAAACCAGCTAGGCACAGAGCTGCTACGAGATTTCGCCCATTATCGCACGCCACCAGGCCGGGCTTGAGGCTCAGTGGCACCAACCACTCATCGATCTGTTGTTCCATGCCTGTCCACAGCTCCTGCACGGGGTGGGTTTTGTCCCCCAAAACAGATACGTTTCAAAACTGCCTGCTGTCGTTTTCCCCTGGCTGTGCTGAATTTGGTGGTGAAGGTGTTACGCTGACCGGATTAGGAGGTGTTAGAGGAGGAAGAGGAGTAGGAGGCAACAGGAGGCAAGAGAAATTGCCTGCAATCCTCGGTGGAGGAAGGATATGCGTCAAACAGCTATCCACCTCAGGCCCAGCCGCCACTGTATTTACCCAGTGTGCTGTTAGGGCGATATAACATCCCTGCCCGTGCTTGCCACAGTTGGCGTTGCGCAGTGTACACCTGATTTTGTGCCCCACTTGTTTGTTCAGGTAAGGGATGGCTCATCTGGAAAAGTAGTTGTGGCTAGGAGCGACGTACTGTGGGACAGCCAACGCCATAAGGTTTTTAAAACTCTCCGTCTCCACCAGACGGAATGACAGGCCAGGAATTTTAAATGCTGGCATTCATTGGTGTACTTCCTCTTTCGCTTCATTGTTTGGAAGAGCGACATCTGAATGCTGCCATGGGATATTGTGGTGCTGCTTGTTGAAGGTGACGGACGTGATGGCATTGCTGACACATCCTCTGTTTGTGGGGTCAGCATTCAGGGCCAGTGCCACTGTCACTCCAGAGGAGGAGGCAGAGTCTGAGACTGCAGCAGAATAGGGAGCAGAAGGTGCCTGAGACCTTTATTGGTTTTGGAGGTGTTTACTCCACTGCTGCACATGCTTTGCACTTAGATGCCTGGTCATGCAGGTTGTGCTCAGGTTTAGAACATGTATGCCTCGCTTCAGGCTCTGATTGCATAGCGTGCAAACCACTAGTGTCTTGTCGTCTGCACATTGTCTGAAGAACTGCCATGCCAGGGAACTCCTTGGAGCTGGGTTTGTTGTGCTCAGTTCCTGGGTGCGTTGGGCAATAGCAGGCGTACTGTCTAGGAGATGGCCACTCTGCTTTTGCACATTGCTCCCTCTTTTGCTGTGCTGGTGGCTCTGTGCGACCACCGCCTCTCCTGCAAACTCCACAGGTCACTGGCATGACCTTGATTCCATGTGGGGTCTAGGACCTCCTCGTCCTCCACATCATCTTCCACCCAGTCTTCACCCCTGCCCTACTTTTCGGTTTACACACTGCAGAAAGCCACAGCGGTTGGCACCTGTGTTTCGTCATCATCAGAGACGTGCTGCATCGGTCTTCCCATGTCCTCATTAGTGATGTCGCGAACATAAAATTTTCAGTTCGCGAACAGCGAACGCGAACTTCTGCAAATGTTCGCGAACGGGCGAACCGGGCGAACCGCCATAGACTTCAATTGGCAGGCGAATTTTAAAACCCACAGGGACTCTTTCTGGCCACAATAGTGATGAGAAAGTTGTTTCAAGGGGTCTAACACCTGGACTGTGGCATGCCGGAGGGGGATCTATGGCAAAACTCCCATGGAAAATTACGTAGTGGACGCAGAGTCGGGTTTTAATCCATAAAGGGCATAAATCAACTAACATTCCTAAATTGTTTGGAATAACGTGCTTTAAAACATCCAGTGTGTGTATACGATCAGGTATGATGTTGTATCGATCAGGTAGTGTAAGGGTTACGCCCGCTTCACTGACATTGACAGACCAAACTCCCCTTTTAATGCACCGCAAACAGTTCATTTGCACAACCGCAAACTCCCCATTTGCACAAGGTTGGATACCAAGCTAGCCACGTCCCGGTGATGTCATTGAAGGTTTCTTCCTCCACCCAGCCACGCTACAACACCAAGGGTCCCCAAAAGATGAATTGAATAGATTTTTCGAACGGTGAGATGGTTAAAAAACGCTGGCTCCCTCCACTCTGTTTTAAACCACGGTCACTGCGTCTGCGCCGTGCAATTTACTGTCACACCCGATATGAGTGGTATTTTCTGTAGTACTATTCTCATCAGTTTAATCCTCTAACGTCCCCAATCTGGGGGCCATTTATTGAATAGATTTTTCGAACGGGAGATGGTTAAAAACGCTGGCTCCCTCCACTCTGTTTTAAACCACGGTCACTGCGTCTGCGCCGTGCAATTTACTGTCACACCCGATATGAGTGGTATTTTCTGTAGTACTATTCTCATCAGTTTAATCCCTCTAACGTCCCCAATCTGGGGGCCATTTATTGAATAGATTTTTCGAACGGGAGATGGTTAAAAACGCTGGCTCCCTCCACTCTGTTTTAAACCACGGTCACTGCGTCTGCGCCGTGCAATTTACTGTCACACCCGATATGAGTTGTATTTTCGGTAGTACTATTCTCATCAGTTTAATCCCTCTAATGTCCCCAATCTGGGTGCCATTTATTGAATAGATTTTTCGAACGGGAGATGGTTAAAAAACGCTGGCTCCCTCCACTCTGTTTTAAACCACGGTGACTTCGTCTGCGCCGTGCAATTTACTGTCACACCCGATATGAGTGGTATTTTCTGTAGTACTATTCTCATCAGTTTAATCCCTCTAACGTCCCCAATCTGGGGGCCATTTATTGAATAGATTTTTCGAACGGGGAGATGGTTAAAAAACGCTGGCTCCCTCCACTCTGTTTTAAACCACGGTGACTGCGTCTGCGCCGTGCAATTTACTGTCACACCCGATATGAGTGGTATTTTCTGTAGTACCATTCTCATCAGTTTAATCCCTCTAACGTCCCCAATCTAGGGGCCATTTATTGAATAGATTTTTCGAACGGGGAGATGGTTAAAAAAACGCTGGCTCCCTCCACTCTGTTTTAAACCACGGTCACTGCGTCTGCGCCGTGCAATTTACTGTCACACCCGATATGAGTTGTATTTTCGGTAGTACTATTCTCATCAGTTTAATCCCTCTAACGTCCCCAATCTGGGTGCCATTTATTGAATAGATTTTTCGAACGGGGAGATGGTTAAAAAAACGCTGGCTCCCTCCACTCTGTTTTAAACCACGGTGACTTCGTCTGCACCGTGCAATTTACTGTCACACCCGATATGAGTGGTATTTTCTGTAGTAATATTCTCATCAGTTTAATCCCTCTAACGTCCCCAATCTGGGGGCCATTTATTGAACAGATTTTTCGAACGGGGAGATGGTTAAAAAAACGCTGGCTCCCTCCACTCTGTTTTAAACCACGGTGACTGCGTCTGCGCCGTGCAATTTACTGTCACACCCGATATGAGTGGTATTTTCTGTAGTACTATTCTCATTAGTTTAATCCCTCTAACGTCCCTAATCTGGGGGCCATTTATTGAATAGATTTTTCGAACGGGGAGATGGTTAAAAAAACGCTGGCTCCCTCCACTCTGTTTTAAACCACGGTGACTGCGTCTGCGCCATGCAATTTACTGTCACACCCGATATGAGTGGTATTTTCTGTAGTACTATTCTCATCAGTTTAATCCCTCTAACGTCCCCAATCTGGGGGCCATTTATTGAATAGATTTTTCGAACGGGGAGATGGTTAAAAAACGCTGGCTCCCTCCACTCTGTTTTAAACCACGGTCACTGCGTCTGCGCCGTGCAATTTACTGTCACACCCGATATGAGTGGTATTTTCTGTAGTACTATTCTCATCAGTTTAATCCTCTAACGTCCCCAATCTGGGGGCCATTTATTGAATAGATTTTTCGAACGGGAGATGGTTAAAAAACGCTGGCTCCCTCCACTCTGTTTTAAACCACGGTCACTGCGTCTGCGCCGTGCAATTTACTGTCACACCCGATATGAGTGGTATTTTCTGTAGTACTATTCTCATCAGTTTAATCCCTCTAACGTCCCCAATCTGGGGGCCATTTATTGAATAGATTTTTCAAGCGGGGAGATGGTTAAAAAAACGCTGGCTCCCTCCACTCTGTTTTAAACCACGGTCACTGCGTCTGCGCCGTGCAATTTACTGTCACACCCGATATGAGTTGTATTTTCGGTAGTACTATTCTCATCAGTTTAATCCCTCTAACGTCCCCAATCTGGGTGCCATTTATTGAATAGATTTTTCGAACGGGGAGATGGTTAAAAAAACGCTGGCTCCCTCCACTCTGTTTTAAACCACGGTGACTTCGTCTGCGCCGTGCAATTTACTGTCACACCCGATATGAGTGGTATTTTCTGTAGTACTATTCTCATCAGTTTAATCCCTCTAACGTCCCCAATCTGGGGGCCATTTATTGAATAGATTTTTCGAACGGGGAGATGGTTAAAAAACGCTGGCTCCCTCCACTCTGTTTTAAACCACGGTGACTGCGTCTGCGCCGTGCAATTTACTGTCACACCCAATATGAGTGGTATTTTCTGTAGTACTATTCTCATCAGTTTAATCCCTCTAACGTCCCTAATCTGGGGGCCATTTATTGAATAGATTTTTCGAACGGGAGATGGTTAAAAACGCTGGCTCCCTCCACTCTGTTTTAAACCACGGTGACTTCGTCTGCGCCGTGCAATTTACTGTCACACCCGATATGAGTGGTATTTTCTGTAGTACTATTCTCATCAGTTTAATCCCTCTAACGTCCCCAATCTGGGGGCCATTTATTGAATAGATTTTTCGAACGGGAGATGGTTAAAAAACGCTGGCTCCCTCCACTCTGTTTTAAACCACGGTCACTGCGTCTGCGCCGTGCAATTTACTGTCACACCCGATATGAGTGGTATTTTCTGTAGTACCATTCTCATCAGTTTAATCCCTCTAACGTCCCCAATCTGGGGGCCATTTATTGAATAGATTTTTCGAACGGGAGATGGTTAAAAACGCTGGCTCCCTCCACTCTGTTTTAAACCACGGTCACTGCGTCTGCGCCGTGCAATTTACTGTCACACCCGATATGAGTTGTATTTTCGGTAGTACTATTCTCATCAGTTTAATCCCTCTAACGTCCCCAATCTGGGTGCCATTTATTGAATAGATTTTTCGAACGGGAGATGGTTAAAAAACGCTGGCTCCCTCCACTCTGTTTTAAACCACGGTGACTTCGTCTGCGCCGTGCAATTTACTGTCACACCCGATATGAGTGGTATTTTCTGTAGTACTATTCTCATCAGTTTAATCCTCTAACGTCCCCAATCTGGGGGCCATTTATTGAACAGATTTTTCGAACGGGGAGATGGTTAAAAAAACGCTGGCTCCCTCCACTCTGTTTTAAACCACGGTGACTGCGTCTGCGCCGTGCAATTTACTGTCACACCCAATATGAGTGGTATTTTCTGTAGTACTATTCTCATCAGTTTAATCCCTCTAACGTCCCTAATCTGGGGGCCATTTATTGAATAGATTTTTCGAACGGGAGATGGTTAAAAAACGCTGGCTCCCTCCACTCTGTTTTAAACCACGGTGACTGCGTCTGCGCCATGCAATTTACTGTCACACCCGATATGAGTGGTATTTTCTGTAGTACTATTCTCATCAGTTTAATCCCTCTAACGTCCCCAATCTGGGGCCATTTATTGAATAGATTTTTCGAACGGGAGATGGTTAAAAAACGCTGGCTCCCTCCACTCTGTTTTAAACCACGGTCACTGCGTCTGCGCCGTGCAATTTACTGTCACACCCGATATGAGTGGTATTTTCTGTAGTACTATTCTCATCAGTTTAATCCCTCTAACGTCCCCAATCTGGGGGCCATTTATTGAATAGATTTTTCGAACGGGGAGATGGTTAAAAACGCTGGCTCCCTCCACTCTGTTTTAAACCACGGTCACTGCGTCTGCGCCGTGCAATTTACTGTCACACCCGATATGAGTGGTATTTTCTGTAGTACTATTCTCATCAGTTTAATCCCTCTAACGTCCCCAATCTGGGGGCCATTTATTGAATAGATTTTTCGAACGGGGAGATGGTTAAAAACGCTGGCTCCCTCCACTCTGTTTTAAACCACGGTCACTGCGTCTGCGCCGTGCAATTTACTGTCACACCCGATATGAGTGGTATTTTCTGTAGTACTATTCTCATCAGTTTAATCCCTCTAACGTCCCCAATCTGGGTGCCATTTATTGAATAGATTTTTCGAACGGGGAGATGGTTAAAAAAACGCTGGCTCCCTCCACTCTGTTTTAAACCACGGTGACTTCGTCTGCGCCGTGCAATTTACTGTCACACCCGATATGAGTGGTATTTTCTGTAGTACTATTCTCATCAGTTTAATCCCTCTAACGTCCCCAATCTGGGGGCCATTTATTGAACAGATTTTTCGAACGGGGAGATGGTTAATAAAACGCTGGCTCCCTCCACTCTGTTTTAAACCACGGTCACTGCGTCTGCGCCGTGCAATTTACTGTCACACCCGATATGAGTGGTATTTTCTGTAGTACTATTCTCATCAGTTTAATCCCTCTAACGTCCCCAATCTGGGGGCCATTTATTGAATAGATTTTTCGAACGGGGAGATGGTTAAAAAACGCTGGCTCCCTCCACTCTGTTTTAAACCACGGTCACTGCGTCTGCGCCGTGCAATTTACTGTCACACCCGATATGAGTGGTATTTTCTGTAGTACTATTCTCATCAGTTTAATCCCTCTAACGTCCCCAATCTGGGGGCCATTTATTGAATAGATTTTTCGAACGGGAGATGGTTAAAAAACGCTGGCTCCCTCCACTCTGTTTTAAACCACGGTCACTGCGTCTGCGCTGTGCAATTTACTGTCACACCCGATATGAGTGGTATTTTCTGTAGTACTATTCTCATCAGTTTAATCCCTCTAACGTCCCCGACTCCCCAATCTGGGGGCCATTTATTAAATAGATTTTTTGAACGGGAGATGGTTAAAAAACGCTGGCTCCCTCCACTGATATGAGTGGTATTTTCTGTAGTATTATTCTCATCAGTTTAATCCCTGTTACGTCCCATATCAGGGATTGCCTTTTGTGAAAAAAATTTAGGCCGGGTACCTTCGACTGCCTTCACAGTGACAGACCAAACTCTCGTACACTAAACTGAATTGATTTCAGGAACCGGGAGATGGAAAAGCAGCTTGGTCGGTCCTCTTACTCCCAAATTGGGGCACTGCGCGTGCACAGAGCAATGTGCTGTGACACCCTATATGAGTGGTGTCTTAACTAGTACTATTGCTATCAGTTTAATCCCTGTTACGGACCCTATCCGGTCGAATTGATTAACCATTGTCGAATCCCCCATTGACATCCCCCTTATAAGCTGTGTAAAGCATATTTTTTAGTTTGGTTTTGAACTGCTGCATCCTTTCCGACTTTCGGTAATTTGGTAACATTTCTGCCACTTTCTGCTTATACCGGGGTCTAGTAGCGTGGCCACCCGATCGCTTTTGGTCTGATCATAATGAAGCAACGGCCTTATCATCTGGGGTGTGGCAACATTGCCAACACACTTATAGAGGTGATGATGATTGCTTCATTGTGATACGCAAGCCCCTTCACCACAACAAGGTAACGATCACGAAGGGAATTGACACTTGTATGTGCCTTTTTTTGGTTTGTTTTTGCAGCCACAGTGCTGCACCATAGGACAGAAAAATTAGGCATGTACACATGCCTGAAAAATAATGGCACTGTTGCAGCCGCTATTGTAGCAGCGGCCGGAAAAATTTATGTTTTCATGGCAGAAAAGTGACTAAAACATTGCGGCTTGAACCCTAGTTGGTGTTGGAGAATTCACGAAAGTCATCCGGTATGCAGACATTAAATACAGCAGCGTGGGGACCATTTTAAGGCCATGGCATGTAATCAGGCCTTTTGTTAGTCAAACGTATCCCCCACTGTCAGTCCCTTCGGGATCCATGCCTCATTCATCTTTATGAAGGTGAGGTAATCAACACTTTTTTGACCGAGGCGACTTCTCTTGTCAGTGACAATGCCTCCTGCTGCACTGAAGGTCCTTTCTGACAGGACACTTGAAGCAGGGCAGGCCAGAAGTTCTATCGCAAACTGGGATAGCTCAGGCCACAGGTCAAGCCTGCACACCCAGTAGTGAAGGGGTTCATTGCTCCTCAGAGTGTCGATATCTGCTGTTAAGGCGAGGTAGTCTGCTACCTGTCGGTCGAGTCGTTCCCTAAGGCTGGATCCCGAAGGGCTGTGGCGATGAGTAGGACTGAAAAAGCTCTGCATGTCCTCCATCAACAACACATCTGTAAATCGTCCAGTCCTTGCCGCCGTGGTAGGAGGAGGATTACACTCACCTCTTCCCCTGTTAGATTCCCGTTGTGCTGTGACATCCCCCTTATAAGCTGTGTAAAGCATATTTTTTAGTTAGGTTTTGAACTGCTGCATCCTTTCTGACTTTCGGTAATTTGGTAACATTTCTGCCACTTTCTGCTTATACCGGGGGTCTAGTAGCGTGGCCACCCAGTACAGATCGTTCTCCTTTATCCTTTTTATACGTGGGTCCCTCAACAGACATGACAGCATGAAAGACCCCATTTGAACAAGGTTGGATGCAGAGCTACTCATTTCCCGTTCCTCGTCCTCACTGATGTCATTGACGGTCTGTTCTTCCCCCAGCCACGTACAACACCATGGGTCCCAGATAGGTGACAACAACGAGCACCCTGGGGTGCCTGCTGTGGTTGGTCTTCCTCCTCCTCAAAGCCACCACATTCCTCCTCTGACTCCTCTTCCTCATACTCCTCTTCCAGCGTTGCTGCAGGTCCGGCAAGCGATGATGACAAGGCTGTTTCTGGTGGTGATGGTGACCACAACTCTTCCTCTTCCTCTTCACGCTCATCTACAGCCTGATCCAGAACTCTTCGCAGGGCACGCTCCAGGAAGAAAACAAATGGGATGAGGTCGCTGATGGTGCCTTCGGTGCGACTGACTAGGTTTGTCACCTCCTCAAAAGGACGCATAAGCCTACAGGCATTGCGCATGAGTGTCCAGTAACGTGGCAAAGATTCCCAGCTCCGCAGAGGCTGTCCTAGCACCCCGGTCATACAAATACTCGTTGACGGCTTTTTCTTGTTGGAGCAGGCGGTCGAACATTAGGAGTGTTGAATTCCAACGTGTCGGGCTGTCGCATATCAAGCGCCTCACTGGCATGTTGTTTCGCCGCTGAATATCGGAAAAGTGCGCCATGGCCGTGTAGGAACGCCTGAAATGGCCACACACCTTCCTGGCCTGCTTGAGGACGTCCTGTAAGCCTGGGTACTTAGACACAAAACGTTGTACGATGAGATTCAACACATGTGCCATGCACGGCACATGTGACAACTTGCCCAAATTTAATGCCGCCAACAGATTGCTTCCATTGTCACACACCACTTTGCCGATCTCCAGTTGGTGCGGGGTCAGCCACTGATCCACCTGTGCGCTCAGGGCGGACAGGAGTGCTGGTCCTGTGTGGCTCTCTGCTTTCAGGCAAGTCAACCCCAAGATAGCGTGACACTGTCATATCCGGGATGTGGAATAGCCCCTGGGGAGCTGGGGGGAATCAGTTGATGTGCAGCCAGACGCCGCAGCAGAAGAGGACTCAGCCGAGGAGGATATTGAAGAGGATGGAGTAGGAGTAGAGGAGGTGGCAGTAGGTCTGCCTGCAAGTCGTGGTGGTGTCACCAACTCCGCTGCGGAGCCACGCATTCCATGCTTGTCAGCCGTCAGCAGGTTGACCCAATGCGCAGTATACGTGATATACCTGCCCTGACCGTGCTTTGCAGACCAGGTATCAGTGGTCAGATGGACCCTTGCCCCAACACTGTATGCCAGAGATGCCATGACTTCCTTTTCAATGACATGGTAGAGGTTTGGGATTGCCTTTTTGAAAAAAATTTCGTCCGGGTACCTTCCACTGTGGTGTCCCAATAGCGCCAAATTTTTGAAGGCCTCAGACTCTACCAGCTGGTATGGTAAAAGCTGGCGGGCTAAGAGTTCCGTCAAGCCAGCTGTCAGTCGCCGGGCAAGGGGGTGACTTTGTGACATTGGCTTCTTATGCTCAAACATGTCCTTGACAGACACCTGACTGTGGGCAGATGAGCAGGAACTGCTGAAGGTGAGAGATGGAGTGGCGGGTGGTTGAGAGGGGGCAGGGAGGACAGCAGTGGTTGACGTGGCTGAAGATGCTGGACCAGGAGGAGCATGGTGGCTTTGAGTTTGTGTGCTGCTTGTACTCATGTGTTGATCCCATAGGCGTCTGTGATGTGAGATCATGTGCCTTCGCAAAGCAGTTGTACCAAGGTGGGTGTTGGACTTCCCACGACTCAGTTTCTTTTGGCACAGAGGCAGACACACAAAAAAAATGCCACACTGCTGAGCTTTGCAATGACGGCATTCTAGTGGTGGCAACAGCATGCGTTGACTGGCGTGCTGTCTGGCTGACCCCAGGTGCCGATACATGCTGTCTGACTGTGCCACTAACTCCTTGCGACGACCTCCCCCTGCTTCCAACTCGTCTCCTCATTCTCTCTGTCTCCCCTTCAGAACTTTCCCCCTCTACTTCTCTTCGAGCAGGCACCCATGTGGCATCCGTGGACACATCGTCATCATCAACCGCTTCACTTGTATCTGACACCTCAGCAAAGGAAGCAGCAGCGGGTACAACATCATCATCATCATCATCACACTGTACGTCCATGTGTGTAATCCTGCCTGACTGAGACATATCCCAGTAATCTACATCATCTGGCAATAATGGTTGCGCATCACTAATTGCATCCAACTGATGTGTAAATAACTCCTCTGACGGATCAAGTGAAGCGGCTGTGGTGGCTGTGGTGGTAGTGGTGGTGGTGGCGATGGGCGGGTGCGTGGTAACTTGAGAGCAGGTGACCGAAGCTGAGCTGGAGGAGGATGGTGCGTCAAGGTTCTTAGCGGAAGCTGTTGAAGATTGGGTGTCCTGTCTAAGCCAGTCAACTACGTCCTCTGAATTTTTCGGGTTCAGGGTACGTGGCCTCTGAAAACTGGGCATTATTCCAGGGACAGTGGAAATCACAGCACCACGACCACGACGGGCCCTGCGGGGTGGCCTGCCTCTGCCTGTCATTTTTTTTTTAGATAAGTGGTACTACGCGTGCTAGGTACTGTGCCACCCGGTATGAGTGGTTGGCACTGGCAGTGGGCACACTACAGTCTGTGGAAGTGGGCCTGACACACACTGGCAGCAGGCAAGCAACTGAATTTAGACTACTGTCTAAAAATTAAATGCCTTATTTATCGGCAAGCTACTGTGCCACCCGGTATCAGTGGTTGGCACTGGCAGTGGGCACACTACAGTCAGTGGAAGAAGGCCTGACACACACTGGCAGCAGGCAAGCAACTGAATTTAGACTACTGTCTAAAAATTAAATGCCTTATTTATCGGCAAGCTACTGTGCCACCCGGTATCAGTGGTTGGCACTGGCAGTGGGCACACTACAGTCAGTGGAAGCGGGCCTGACACACACTGGCAGCAGGCAAGCAACTGAATTTAGACTACTGTCTAAAAATTAAATGCCTTATTTATCGGCAAGCTACTGTGCCACCCGGTATCAGTGGTTGGCACTGGCAGTGGGCACACTACAGTCTGTGGAGGTGGGCCTGACACACACTGGCAGCAGGCAAGCAACTGAATTTAGACTACTGTCTAAAAATTAAATGCCTTATTTATCGGCAAGCTACTGTGCCACCCGGTATCAGTGGTTGGCACTGGCAGTGGGCACACTACAGTCAGTGGAAGAGGGCCTGACACACACTGGCAGCAGGCAAGCAACTGAATTTAGACTACTGTCTAAAAATTAAATGCCTTATTTATCGGCAAGCTACTGTGCCACCCGGTATCAGTGGTTGGCACTGGCAGTGGGCACACTACAGTCAGTGGAAGCGGGCCTGACACACACTGGCAGCAGGCAAGCAACTGAATTTAGACTACTGTCTAAAAATTAAATGCCTTATTTATCGGCAAGCTACTGTGCCACCCGGTATCAGTGGTTGGCACTGGCAGTGGGCACACTACAGTCTGTGGAGGTGGGCCTGACACACACTGGCAGCAGGCAAGCAACTGAATTTAGACTACTGTCTAAAAATTAAATGCCTTATTTATCGGCAAGCTACTGTACCACCCGGTATCAGTGGTTGGCACTGGCAGTGGGCACACTACAGTCAGTGGAAGAGGGCCTGACACACACTGGCAGCAGGCAAGCAACTGAATTTAGACTACTGTCTAAAAATTAAATGCCTAATTTATCGGCAAGCTACTGTGCCACCCGGTATCAGTGGTTGGCACTGGCAGTGGGCACACTACAGTCAGTGGAAGAGGGCCTGACACACACTGACAGCAGGCAAGCAACTGAATTTAGACTACTGTCTAAAAATTAAATGCCTTATTTATCGGCAAGCTACTGTGCCACCCGGTATCAGTGGTTGGCACTGGCAGTGGGCACACTACAGTCAGTGGAAGTCAGCCTGACACACACTAGCAGCAGGCAAGCAACTGAAATTACACTAAAGTGTAAAAATTAAATGCCTTTTTTTGATGCAAAGTACTGTGCCACACGGGATGACAGGGGTGGGCACTGGCAGTGGGCACACTACAGTCAGTTGAAGTCGGCCTGACACACACTAGCAGCAGGTGAGCAGCTGAAATTACACTAAAGTGTAAAAATTAACCACTTCAGCCCCCCTAGCTTAAACACCCTTAATGACCAGGCCACTTTTTACAATTCCGCACTACACTACTTTCACCGTTTATTGCTCCGTTATACAACTTACCACCCAAATGAATTTTACCTCCTTTTCTTCTCACTAATAGAGCTTTCATTTGGTGGTATTTCATTGCTGCTGACATTTTTACTTTTTTTGCTATTAATCAAAAATTACCGAAATTTTTGCAAAAAAATGAAATTTTTCACTTTCTGTTGTAAAATGTTTAAAAAAAAACTACATTTCTATATAAATTTTTCTCTAAATTTATTGTTCTACATGTCTTTGATAAAAAAAAATCCAATAAGTGTATATTTATTGGTTTGGGTAAAAGTTATAGCGTTTACAAACTATGGTGCAAAAAAGTGTATTTCGGCATTTTGAAGCAGCTCTGACTTTCTGAGCACCTGTCATGTTTCTTCAGGTGCTAGAATGCCAGGATAGTATGAATATCCCCCAAATGACACCATTTTAGAAAGAAGACACCCCAAAGTATTCGCGGAGGGGCTTGGTGAGTTCATGTATCATTTCATTTTTTTTCACAAATTAGCGGAAATTGACACTTTCTGAGAAAAAAAAAAAAAAAAGTTTCAATTTCTGATAACTTCAGGCAAAAAAAAATAAAAATCTCAGACGGACTCACTATGCCCCTCAGTGAATACCTTGGGGTGTCTACTTTCCGAAATGGAGTCATTTGTGGGGTGTGTTTACTGTTCTGGCATTTTGGGCGGGCTAAATTGTGAGTCGCCATGTAAAACCTAAAGGTACTCGTTGGAATTTGGGCCCTTTGCTACTCAGGCTGCAAAAAGCGGCACTTATGTGGTATCGCCGTACTCAGGAGAAGTAGGGCAATGTGTTTTGGGGTGTATTTTTACATATACCCATGTTGGGTGAGAGAAATATCTCTGTAAATTGTCAACTTTGTATAAAATTTTTTAAAAGTTGTCGTTTACAGAGATATTTTTCACACAAAGTATGGGTATATATAAAAATACACCCCAAAACACATTGCCCTACTTCTCCTGAGTACGGCGATACCACATGTGTGCCACTTTTTTGCAGCCTGGGTGCGCAAAGGGGCCCTAAAACCAATGAGTACCTTTAGGATTTCACAGGGCATTTTTACGCACTTGGATTCCAGACTTCTTCTCACCCTTTAGGGGCCCCTAAAATGCCAGGACAGCATAAATACCCCACATGTGACCCCATTTTGGAAAGAAGACACCCCAAGGTATTCTGTGAGGGGTATGGTGAGTTCATGTAAAATTTTATTTTTTGTCACAAGTTAGTGGAATATGAGACTTTGTAAAAAACAAAATAAAAAAATAAAAAAATAAAAATTTCCGCTGACTTGTGCCAAAAAATAAAAGTTCTGTGGACTCACCATGCCCCTCACAGAATACCTTGGGGTGTCTTCTTTCCAAAATGGGGTCACATGTGGGGTATTTATACTCACCTGGCATTTTAGGGGCCTCTAAAGTGTGAGAATCCAAATGCATAAAAATGGCCTGTGAAATCCTAAAGGTACTCATTGGTTTTAGGGCCCCTTTGCGCATCTTGGCTGCAGAAAAGTGTCACTCATGTGGTATCGCCGTACTCCAGAGAAGTAGGGCAATGTGTTTTGGGGTGTATTTTACATATACCCATGCTGCGTGTGAGAAATATCGCTGTAAACGACAACTTTTTACATTTTTTATTCAAAGTTGTCAATATACAGAGATATTTCTCTCACCCAGCATGGGTATATGTAAAAATACACCCTAAAACACATCGCCCTACTTCTCCTGAGTACGGCGATACCACATGTGTGACACTTTTTTGCAGGCAAGATGCGCAAAGGGCCCAAATTCCAATGAGTACCTTTTAGGAGGGCATTTTTACGCATTTTTCTTCTCACGCTTTAGGGCCCCTAAAATGCCAGGGCAGTAGAAATACCCCACGTGTGACCCCATTTTTGAAAGAAGACACCCCAAGGTATTCCATGAGGGGCATGGCGAGTTCATAGAATATTTTTTTTTGGCACAAGTTAGTGGAAATTGATTTTTATTGTTTTTCTCACAAAGTCTCCTTTCCGCTAACTTTTGACAAAAAGTTTAATTTTTCATGAACTCATTATGCCCCTCAGCGAATACCTTGGGGTGTCTTCTTCCAAAATGGGGTCACATGTGAGGTATTTATACTGCCCTGGCATTTTAGGGGCCCTAAAGCGTGAGAAGAAAAATGCGTAAAATGCCCTCCTAAAGGTACTCATTGAATTTGGGCCTTTGCGCATCTTGCCTGCAAAAAGTGTCACACATGTGTATCGCCGTACTCAGGAGAAGTAGGGCGATGTGTTTTGAGTGTATTTTTACATATACCCATGCTAGGTGAGAGAAATATCTCTGTATATTGACAACTTTGAATAAAAAAATGTAAAAAGTTGTCGTTTACAGCGATATTTCTCACACCCAGTATGGGTATATGTAAAAATACACCCCAAAACTCATTGCCCTACTTCTCCTGAGTACGGCGATACCACATGAGTGACACTTTTTGCAGCCAAGATGCGCAAGGGGCCCTAAAACCAATGAGTACCTTTAGGATTTCACAGGCCATTTTTACGCATTTGGATTCTCACGCTTTAGGACCCCTAAAATGCCAGGGCAGTATAAATACCCCACATGTGACCCCATTGTGGAAAGAAGACACCCCAAGGTAATCCGTGAGGGGCATGGCGAGTTCACAGGAAAAAAATTTGGCACAAGTTAGCGGAAATTGTTTTTTTTTTTTTTTTTACAGTCTCATATTCCACTAACTTGTGACAAAAATAAAATTTTCCATGAACTCGCCATACCCCTCACAGAATACCTTGGGGTGTCTTCTTTCTAAAATGGGGTCACATGTGGGGTTTTTGTACTGCCCTGGCATTTGAGGGTCTCCGCAATCATTACACGTATGGCCAGCATTAGGAGTTTCTGCGATTCTCCTTATATTGAGCATACGGGTAATGAGATTTTTTCCGTTCAGCCTCTGCGCTGAAAAAAAAAAATGAACGGCACAGATTTTTTCATTCGCATCGATCAATGTGGATGAAAAATCTCTGCCAAAATCAGTGACTGCGGTGCGGTGGGCTGGGCGCTAGCTACCTAACAAGTAGCTAACTAACTGGCGGTGATAAGGGACCCTTATGCCCCATTCACACGTCCGAAATTCTGTTTGCGGAACGGAATTGCGGACCCATTCATTTCTATGGGGACAGACTTTGTCCCGCTCGGATCCGGAATTACGGATCCGCGCTCCGGGTCTGCACTTCCGTTCCGCAAAAATATAGAACATGTCCTATTCTTGTCCGCAACTGCGGACAAGAAAAGCATTTTCTATATAGTTCTGGCAATGTGCGGATCTGCAAAATGCGGAAAGCACATTGCTGGTGTCCGTGTTTTGAGGATCTGCGGATCGGATCCGCGGATCCGTGAATCCACGGATCCGTGAATCCACGGATCCGCAAAACACATATGGACGTCTGAATAAAGCCTTACAAGGGGTGTGATCAATGACAGGGGGTGATCAGGGGGTCTAGATGGGGTGATCAAGGGGTTAATAGGTGAGGGGGTGGGGGGTAAGTGTAGTGTTTGGTGCAATCTTTATTGTAGTTACCTGGTCCTCTGGTGGTCGATCCCAGAAAATGGGACCACCAGAGGACCAGGTAGCAGCTATATCAGACGCTGTTCATAAAACAGCGCCTGATATAGCTGTTTGATGCGATTGATATCGCATCTACAGCCTGCCAGCGATTGATCATCGCTGGCAGGCTGTAATCCAACTCTCGAGCCGCTCTTCACTGTGAACGCGCGCGCGCACGCGCGCGCGTTCACAGGAACTCTCGCGTCTCGCGAGATGACGCCCCGGCGCGTCCAAACAGAAGATCCCGGCCGCCCGCAGGACGCAATCCTGCGTACGGCGGTCGGGGACTGGTTAAATGCCTTTTTTATGCAAAGTCCTGTGCCAGCCGGTATGAGCGGTGGACACTGGCAGTGGGCACACTACAGTCAGTGGAAGTCGGCCTGACACACACTAGCAGCAGGCAAGCAGCTGAAATTACACTAAAGTGTAAAAATTAAATGCCTTTTTTATGCAAAGTCCTGTGCCAGCCGGTATGAGTGGTGGACACTGGCAGTGGGCACCAGGGCTGGGACAAGGTCCACCACCAACAGAGGCTGAGCTGCCCAAGTGCCCCCCCCCCCTCCAACTTGTGGATGACACTGCTACGGGGGATCTGTGATGGATGATACTGTTATTGGGGAATCTGTGGATGACACATTTGTGTCATCCACAGATCCCCCCTCCCCATAACAGGGTCCATGTAGGAATGACCCCCAATACAAGGGGTGAGGCTGTGGGGTTGTATCTGCTTTTTTGATGCCAGCGGGGCCTGTGCAGTGACTGTATTCTACTACACCCCCCCCCCCACACTGTATATAATCTTAACTATATAACTGTAGTGATTAACTACAGTTATATAGTTAATAAGATTATATCCAGTGAGCGGGGGGGATGGGGGGTGTAGTAGAATACAGTCACTGCACGGGCCCTGCTGTCATTATGAAATAGCATATGTGACCCCCACCTCTTTTATTGGTGGTTATTCAGTAAATTAACCCTGTTTTGGGGGGGAGGGGGGTGTCTGTGGGACAAATATGTGTCATCCACAGATTCTCCCCATAACAGGGTTCATTTAGTGATTGACCACCCAAATTGTGGTGACCCAATACATGGGAGTTGCATCTGCAGAGCTTTTGTATAATGCCACCCCACACTGTAGTGTCCCCCACACAGTAATGTCCCCCACACTGTAGTGTCCCCCACACAGTAATGTCCCCCACACTGTAATGTCCCCCACACTGTAATGTCCCCCACACAGTAATGTCCGCCACACTGCCCCCCGCACAGTAATGTCCCCCACACTGTAGTGTCCCCCACACAGTAATGTCCCCACACTGTAATGTCCCCCACACAGTAATGTCCGCCACACTGCCCCCACACAGTAATGTCCGCCACACTGCCCCCCACACAGTAATGTCCGCCACACTGCCCCCGCACAGTAATGTCCGCCACACTGCCCCCCACACAGTAATGTCCCCCACACCCCCCCTCAACCACACAGCAGTGCCCCCACATAGTAATTTGTCAGCCCCCCCTCCCTCTTGTCATTCTCCCCCCTTCTTGTCATGCTTTTTCTGCCCCCTGTCATTCTCCCCCATCTTTTCATGCTCTTTATACCCCCCCCCATGTTGTCATGCTCTTTCTGCCCCCATGTTGTCACAGACTTAATGAAAGGGGGCCCGGCATTTCACTGTACTTAATGCCGGGCCCGTCAGAGCGCTCCTCTCACCTCCATTATGGTCACTTCTCCAGGCTTCCAGGATCAGGCCCCAGCACTGCCTCACATTAAGCAGGTGGGCGGAGCCTAACGGAGGTCCGTTAAGCTCCGCCCACCTGCTTACTCTGTTTCTAGTTAGAGCCTGAGGCAGCGGGGCCTGATGCTGGGGGCCTGAAGCAGCATAATGGAGGTGAGAGGAGCGCTCTAACGGGGCCCGGCTCAGGGAATGACAGGAGGGAGCGCTGAGCGGTTCCCCCCTGTCAGTCCCTCTCCCTCTCGCCGGCCCCTGCCTGCGCCCTGAGGCTGGAGCGCCCTGAGGCTGGAGCCTCCCCAGCCTCTGTGTCGGCCCGGCCCTGGTGGGCACACTACAGTCAGTGGAAGTCAGCCTGACACACACTGGCAGGCAACTAACCTTAGATTAAAGTGTAAAAATGAAGTGCCTTTTTTTTAAGCAAAGTCCTATGCCACACGGGATGACAGGGGTGGGCACTGGCAGTGGGCACACTACAGTCAGTTGAAGTCGGCCTGACACACACTAGCAGCAGGTGAGCAGCTGAAATTACACTAAAGTGTAAAAATTAAATGCCTTTTTTATGCAAAGTCCTGTGCCAGCCGGTATGAGCGGTGGACACTGGCAGTGGGCACACTACAGTCAGTGGAAGTCAGCCTGACACACACTGGCAGGCAACTAACCTTAGATTAAAGTGTAAAAATAAAGTGCCTTTTTTTAAGCAAAGTCCTGTGCCACACGGGATGACAGGGGTGGGCACTGGCAGTGGGCACACTACAGTCAGTTGAAGTCGGCCTGACACACACTAGCAGCAGGCAAGCAGCTGAAATTACACTAAAGTGTAAAAATTAAATGCCTTTTTATGCAAAGTCCTGTGCCAGCCGGTATGAGTGGTGGACACTGGCAGTGGGCACACTACAGTCAGTGGAAGTCGGCCTGACACACACTAGCAGCAGGCAAGCAGCTGAAATTACACTAAAGTGTAAAAATTAAATGCCTTTTTATGCAAAGTCCTGTGCCAGCCGGTATGAGTGGTGGACACTGGCAGTGGGCACACTACAGTCAGTGGAAGTCAGCCTGACACACACTGGCAGGCAACTAACCTTAGATTAAAGTGTAAAAATTAAGTGCCTTTTTTAAGCAAAGTCCTGTGCCACACGGATGACAGGGGTGGGCACTGGCAGTGGGCACACTACAGTCAGTTGAAGTCGGCCTGACACACACTAGCAGCAGGCAAGCAGCTGAAATTACACTAAAGTGTAAAATTAAATGCCTTTTATGCAAAGTCCTGTGCCAGCCGGTATGAGTGGTGGACACTGGCAGTGGGCACACTACAGTCAGTGGAAGTCGGCCTGACACACACTAGCAGCAGGCAAGCAGCTGAAATTACACTAAAGTGTAAAATTAAATGCCTTTTTATGCAAAGTCCTGTGCCAGCCGGGTATGAGTGGTGGACACTGGCAGTGGGCACACTACAGTCAGTGGAAGTCAGCCTGACACACACTGGCAGGCAACTAACCTTAGATTAAAGTGTAAAATTAAGTGCCTTTTTTTAAGCAAAGTCCTGTGCCACACGGGATGACAGGGGTGGGCACTGGCAGTGGGCACACTACAGTCAGTTGAAGTCGGCCTGACACACACTAGCAGCAGGCAAGCAGCTGAAATTACACTAAAGTGTAAAAATTAAATGCCTTTTTATGCAAAGTCCTGTGCCAGCCGGTATGAGTGGTGGACACTGGCAGTGGGCACACTACAGTCAGTGGAAGTCGGCCTGACACACACTAGCAGCAGGCAAGCAGCTGAAATTACACTAAAGTGTAAAAATTAAATGCCTTTTTATGCAAAGTCCTGTGCCAGCCGGTATGAGTGGTGGACACTGGCAGTGGGCACACTACAGTCAGTGGAAGTCAGCCTGACACACACTGGCAGGCAACTAACCTTAGATTAAAGTGTAAAAATTAAGTGCCTTTTTTTTAAGCAAAGTCCTGTGCCACACGGGATGACAGGGGTGGGCACTGGCAGTGGGCACACTACAGTCAGTTGAAGTCGGCCTGACACACACTAGCAGCAGGCAAGCAGCTGAAATTACACTAAAGTGTAAAAATTAAATGCCTTTTTTATGCAAAGTCCTGTGCCGGCCGGTATGAGTGGTGGACACTGGCAGTGGGCACACTACAGTCAGTGGAAGTCAGCCTGACACACACTGGCAGGCAACTAACCTTAGATTAAAGTTTAAAATTAAATGCCTTTTTTTGATGCAAAGTCCTGTACCACACGGAATGACAGGGGTGGGCACTGGCAGTGGGCACACTACAGTCTGTGGGCCTGCAGCTCCTCACACACAGGCAGGCCAGGCAACTGCAATATGTATATAAAGGGGAAAAAAAAGCAGACTAATGTTGCAGCCCTAAAAAGGGCTTTTTGGGGTGCTGTCAGGACGCTGTCCTTGCAGCAGAGATCAGATGAGTCTTTCAGGACTGGAGTGGACACTGAATTCACTAGCCTAGCTATCAATTTCCCAATTAAATCAGCAGCTACTACACTCTCCTTCCTCTCACTAAGACTGCAGCTTCAGAATTAATCTAAAATGGATGCTGTTCAGGAGGTGGGAGGGTCTGGGAGGGAGGGTATGCTGCTGATTGGCTGGAATGTGTCTGCTGACTGTGAGGTACAGGGTCAAAGTTTGCTCAATGATGATGTATAGGGGGCGGACCGAACATCGCATATGTTCGCCCGGCAGAGGCGAACGCGAACAAGCTATGTTCGCCGGGAACTGTTCGCCGGCGGATAGTTCGGGCCATCTCTAGTCCTCATCCTCAAACATAAGTGGTTGGGCATCAGTGCACTCAATCTCTTCCATTTATGTAGCAGGGCTAGGTGGATAGCCTTGGAAACCCTGCCAGCAGACTCATCAAAAAGCATAAGAGACTGCTGCATGACTTGGGGCTCAGACTGCTTGGCTGATTTACAAGGGGGTGAGGTGCTAGATAGATGCCCATGGCCTGCAGGTGCCAACTCTGAGCTTTCAGCAGGGGACCGGGTGGGAGACAAGGTGAAGGTACTGGAGACACTGTCAGCCACCTAATCTACTAGCGACTGTACTTGTTCTGGCCTCCCCATTAATAGAGCGGCATTCAGGCCTACTTAATAACGCTGAAGGCTCTGTCGTCTACGCTCACCTGAGGAAGGTGTTTTATTTGGGCGTGCAGCTGGCACAGATCTACCACGTCCTCTCCCTGCAACAAGAGCTCCACCAACACCAACAGCACCATGACCAGGGCCACTTCCCTTATTTGACATTCTCCTCATTATTTGCGTTCACCCACCAAACTAACAGATGGTTTATCTCAGGTGACAATTTAACTGCCAATAGTGAACAATTAAGTTCATTAACAGTAAAGCAGTGCTGGTGTCATAAATAGAATACATTTCTTTATGTCACACAACAGTTTAACGGAGCCATTCAAAACAATTACTTTACTATAACAAAAAATGTGAATTTTCCAACCACCAATGTAACATCCGAAGTTGATGTAGGGCGCAAATTTGCAATCTATAACAAAAACTGTGCTTTTTGCATCCAGTTATGTAAATGCAGTAGTTTACGGTTTTATTGGAATATCAGAAATGCAGACTAGGCTGCAAATGTGCTATGTGTCACAAAACCAGTGTTTTTTGCAAACAACTATAAAAATGCAGTATTTCACTGGTTAATTGGAATATCTGAAATGCAGATTAGGTTAATTGGAATATCTGAAATGCAGATTAGGCCGCAAATGTGCAATCTACCACAAATCAAGTGTTTTTTAGTGATGAGCGAGCACCGAAGTGTACGGGTGTTCGGGTACTCGGTCCGAACACATAGCGATATTCGTGCGCTCGGCCGAGCACCCGAGTATAATGGGAGACAACCAGGCACCCCCTGTTCGGATGAGGGGAGGGTGCCTGGTCCATTGGAAAAGGTCAGAAAGTGACAGAAACACCACCAAAATAGATCTGGTACAGCATGGGGACCATGTCTGGGTGCATCTTGGACTTCAATGTCGCTGCCGGGAACCATATTGTTCCAGTTGTCCACCACTTTTACATAGCGACAAATCATGCCCAAAATCCCGCTCCCTAAAAAGAAAATACATTTTTAGAGGTAAAATTGTTAGGAAACATTCTTTCCTGCATATTCAATTGTATTTACAGTGCAAATGCTGCCAAAAATCACAAGGAAGAAGTACTCCGATGCAGCCTGTATATCACATAAAGGAGGGGCTCATTCACATGGTGCTACAATTGTCCAGTAGAGATGTCGTGAACATAAAAATTTCCATTCGCGAACGCAGACTTTCACAAATCTTTGCGAACGGGCGAACCGCCATAGACTACAATAGACAGGCGAATTTTAAAACCCACATGGACTCTTTCTGGCCACAATAGTGATGGAAAAGTTTTTCAAGGGGACTAACACCTGGACTGTGGCATGCCGGAGGGGGATCCATGGCAAAACTCCCCTGGAAAATTACGTAGTTGACGCAAAGTCGGGTTTTAATCCATAAAGGGCATAAATCACCTAACATTCCTAAATTGTTTGGAATAACGTGCTTTAAAACATCCAGTGTGTGTATACCATCAGGTATGATGTTGCATTGATCAGGTAGTGTAAGGGTTACGCCCACTTCACAGTGACAGACCAAACTCTGACAGACCAAACTCCCCATTTAACGCATGGCAAACAACTGCAAACAGTCCATTTGCACAACCGCAAACTCCCCAAGGGTCCCCGAAAGGTGACAACAAGCCCCCTGGGACACCTGCTGTGGTTGGTCTTCCACCTCCTCAAAGCCACCTTCCTCCTCAGACTGCTCTTTTTCAGACTCCTCTCTCTGCGTTGCTGCAGGTCCAGCAATCGACGACGAAAAGTCTTCTTCTAGTGGTGATGGTGACCACAACTCTTCCTCTTCATGCTCATCTACGGCCTGATCCAGCACTCTTCGCAGGGCACGCTCCAGAAAAAACTGATATGGGATGAGGTCGATGATGTTGCCTTGGGTTTGACTGACCAGGTTTGTCACCTCCACAAAAGGACGCATGAGCCTACAGCCATCGTGCATTAACGTTCATTAACACGGCCAGAAAATACCCAAGTCCGCAAAGGCTGTCCTCTTATTTTTAAATTAAAAAAATCTGTTCTTACCAGTTTAATCTCTGTTTTGTCCCCTATCAGGGGCCAGTGTATGGAATAGATTTTAGGAACGGGAGATGGAAAAAGATGGTTGGTCGGTCCTCTTCCTTCCAATTTGGGGCACTGCACGTGCACCGTGCAATGTACTGTGCCACCCTCTATGAGTGGTGTGTAAAGTAGTACTATTCCTATCAGTTAAATCCCTGTTACGTCCCCTATCAGGGGACGTGTATCGAATTGATTTTAGGAACCGGGAGATGGAAAAAGATGATTGGTCGGTCCTCTTACTTCCAATTTAGGGCACTGTGCGTGTGCCTCACAATGTACTGTGCCACCAATACAAATAGTGTGAACTACTATTTTTACCATTTTAATTTTTGTTAAGTCCCCTATCAGGGGACGTGTATTGAATTGAATCCTTGCATGGGGAGATAGAGAAAAAAGCTTGCTCTGTCCGCTTCCTTCTAATTTCGTGCACTTGCAATGGAATTTGCCACTAATGCAACTAGTATTAACTAAAAAGTATTATTCCTATCAGTTTAATCTCTGTTTTGTCCTATCAGGGCCAGGGCCGGTGTAGTGAATAGATTTTTAAATCCAGGAGATGGAAAAAGACCCATGCTCGTTCTGCTTCATTTGAATTTTAGGTCACTGCGCGTGCGCCGTGCAATGTACTGTGACACCCTATATGAGTGGTGGGCAGTGGGCACAGTACAGTCTGTGGGCCTGACACACACTGGCAGGCAACTGCAATTATATTAAAGTGTAAAAATTAAATGATTTTTTTATCTGCAAGGTACTGTGCCACCCGATATGAGTGGTGGGCACTGGCAGTGGACACAGTAGTCTGTTGGCCTGGCACACACTGGCAGGCAACTGCAATTATATTAAAGGGTAAAAATTTAATGATTTTTTTATCTGCAATGTACTGTGCCACCCTATATGAGTGGTGTGCACACAGTACAGTCTTTGGGCATGCGGCCTCTCACACACAGACAGGCAACTGAAATATATATATATAGAAAAAAAAATAAAAGCAGACCGATGTACCAGCCCTAAAAAGGTCTTTTTGGGGTGCTGTCAGGATGCTGTCCTTGCAGCAGATGGCCCCTTTCACACAAGCGAGTTTTCCGTGTGGGTGCAATCCGTGACGTGAACGCATAGCATCCGCACTGAATCCTGACCCATTCATTTCAATGGGTCTGTGTACATGAGCGTGTTGTTTGTAAACCTGCAGTTTTTTATCACGTGTGTGAAAAACGCATCAAAATGCATTGCACCCGTGCGGAAAAAACTGAACAACTGAACACAATCACAGGCAAAACTGAATGGCTTTGCCTGTGAAATCGCACAGTTTTCACTGAACGCATCCGCAATGCATCCGGACCTGTGAATGGGGCCGGACGTGATGCGGAGAGCACAATTCTGGCCCCGAAACATCCGGCCGCGGCTCCGCAAAAGATAGAGCATGTCCTATTCTTTTCCACATCCCTATGGGGATTCCCTGCATGGTGTGTTGCGGATCCGCAACACAATACAGTCGTGTGAATCCTTTAGAATGAATCTAAGATGGATGCTGTCCTTGCTTTTTGATAGGAGGTGGGAGGGTTTGGGAGGGAGGGTATGCTGATTGGCTGGAATGTGTCTGCTGACTGTGAGGTACAGGGTCAAAGTTTGCTCAATGATGACATATAGGGGCGAACCGAACATCGCATATGTTCGCCCGCCGCGGCGAACGCGAACATGCGTTGTTCGCCGGGAACTGTTCGCAGGCGCAGACATCTTTATTGTTCAGGTACACTGCTGCACTCATAAAGCCTATGCACTAAGTGAAAGGGCTGGCAAAAATTGCAAGGAAGCGGCATTCCAATTCACCCTTTATTACACATAAAGAAGGGCATAACACAAACCCTTGAAAAATTATCATTGATGGCCTACAAGTGACCCTTAAAAACATTTGGAGCAAGGGCGTGCTGGTTAACCTCTAAAACATTATAGTTGAGGGCCTGAAGGTGAGCGGACCCTATAAAAAATTGTAGTGAGGGCCTGAAGGTGAGCGAACCCCATAAAACATTGCAGTGATGGCCTACAGGAGAGCAGTTCTGCACTACACTACTTCCACGGTTTATTGCTCGGTCATACAACTTACCACCCAAATGAATTTTACCTCCTTTTCTTCTCACTAATAGAGCTTTCATTTGGTGGTATTTCATTGCTGCTGACATTTTTACTTTTTTTGATATTAATCAAAAATGACAGAAATTTTTGCAAAAAAAAAGACATTTTTCACTTTCTGTTGCAAAATTTTTCAAATAAAACTACATATCTATATAAATTTTTCTCTAAATTTATTGTACTACATGTCTTTGATTTAAAAAAAAAAAAGCAATAAGTGTATATTTATTGGTTTGGGTAAAAGTTATAGTGTTTGCAAACTATGGTGCAAAAAAATTAATTTACGCACTTTGACTTTCTGAGCACCTGTCATGTTTCCTGAGGTACTACAATGCCCAGTCAGTAGAAACACCCCACAAATTACCCCATTTCGGAAAGTAGACACCATAAGGTATTGGCTGATGGGCATAGTTTTTATTTTTTGTCACAAGTTAGGGAATTTTTTTTTCTTACAAAGTCTCACTGGTGACAAAAAATTAAATTTTACATGAACTCACCATACCTGTCAGGGAATAGTAGGTGTCTAATTTCTAAAATGGGGTCACTTGTGGGGTATTTATACTGCCCTGGGAAATGCATAAAAATGCCCTGTGAAATACTACAGGTACTCATTGGAATTAGGGACTTTGCGCTTCTTGGCTGCAAAAAAGTTTCACTCATGTGGTATCGCCGTACTCAGGAGAAGTAGGGCAATGTGTTCTGGGGTGTATATTTATATATACCCATATTGTGTGTGAAAAATATCTCTGTAAATGACAACTGTTTCCATCTTTTTATACAAAGTTGTCAATTTACAGAGAAATTTCTAAAATACACCCCAAAACACATTTCCCTACTTCTCCTGAGTACGGTGATACCATATAAGTGACACTCTTTTGCAGCCTAGGTGCGCAAAGGGGCCCTAATTCCAATGAGTACCTTTAGGATTTCAGAGGGAATTTTTACGCATTTGGATTCCAGACTTCTTCTCACGCTTTAGGGCCCCTAAAATGCCAGGGCAGTATAAATAACCCACATGTGACCCTATTTTGGAAATAAGACACCCCAAGGTATTCAGTGAGGGGCATGGCGAGTTCATAGAAGATTTTTTTTTTGGCACAAGTTAGCGGAAATTTACTTTTTTTTTTTCCTTCTCACAAAGTCTCCCTTTCCGCTAACTTGTGACAAAAAGTTCAATCTTTCATGGACTCAATATGCCCCCCAGCGAATACCTTGGGGTGTCTTCTTTCCAAAATGGGCTCATTTGTGGGGTGTTTGTACTGCCCTGGCATTTGAGGGTCTCCGCGATCATTTCATGTATGGCCAGCATTAGGTGTTTCTGCTATTCTCCTTATATTGAGCATAAAGAGTTTTTTTTTTTTTCCGTTCAGCCTCTGGGCTGAAAAAAAAAAACATGAACGGCACAGATTTCTTCATTTGCATCGATCAATGTGGATGAAAAAATCTCTGCCAAAAAATGTGCAAAAAAAAAAGGGGAAAGGACATAGTATTGCTTGCGAAGTAAAGCTGCGATCGCTAAAGATTCAAAAAGCTCAAAAATGATCTTTATAGCGCCGCAGCGATTTTACGGTGTGTTGCAGTGATCAGAAAAAAAAAATTCGGACACTACGATGGGGCGGACTGAACGCAAGTGTGCGCACAAGATCAGGCCTGATCGGGCGAACACTGCGTTTTTTGTAGAGCCTAAGGTGACCCTAATGTACTGATATAGATCTGATTGCGATCAGTCTTGATCACTTACAGATACTATATAGTATTAGTGCTGATTAGTGACAGCGATGACTCTAATCAGCGACTAATCAGTGACTGTGGTGCAGTGGGCGCCAACTACCTAACAAGTAGCTAACTAACTGGCGGTGATAAGGGACCCTTAGACCCCATTCACACGTCCGCAATTCTGTTCCGCATTTTGCGGAACGGAATTGCGGACCCATTCATTTCTATGGGGACAGACTTTGTCCTGCTCAAATCCGGAATTGCGGATCCGCACTTCCGGGTCCGCACTTCCGTTCCGCAAAAATATCGAACATGTCCTATTCTTGTCCGCAATTGCGGACAAGAAAAGGCATTTTCTATATAGTTCTGGCAAGGTGCGGATCCGCAAAATGCGGAAAGCACATTGCTGGTGTCAGTGTTTTGCGGATCCGCGGATCCGCAAAACACATATGGACGTCTGAATGAAGCCTTACAGGGGGGTGATCAATGACAGGGGGGTGATCAGGGAGTCTATATGGGGTAATCAGGGGTTAATAAGGAACAGGCGGGGTGTAGTGTAGTGTGGTGTGGTGCTTGGTGCTACTTACAGAGCTGCCTGTGTCCTCTGGTGGTCGATCCAAGTAAATGGGACCGCCAGAGGACCAGGTATATCAGACGCTGTTAACAAAACCGCGTCTGATATACCAATTTGATGCGATTTATTTTACATCTACAGCCTGCCAGCGAATGATCATCGCTGGCAGGCTATAGTATAACTTTACAGCTGCACGCCGCTGTGAACGCGCGCGCATGCGTGTTCAGAGGAAATCTCGCGTCTCACAAGATGACGTGTAGATGCGTCAAGGAGGAATAACCCGGCCACCTGCAGGACGCATCCCTGCATTAGGCGGTCGGGAGGTGGTTAAAGAAATTGCATTAATGCAGCTTAAAATTTGAATTTTGTGAAAAGGTTCACTATTCTAGGCTCAAGGTGTCACACTCTAGTCAGCTAATTAATCAATACCCCCTAAGCAAACCCCCTAAGGTACCTCAAAATTGTGTCTTTGGGGTTTCATAAGCTGTAAGCCATAATCATCCAATTATAATAAATAAAGGCTGAAATATCTCGCTTTGCATGTAATGAGTCTATCTCATATATTAGTTTCAACTTTTAAGTTGCATTACTGAAATAAATGAACTTTGCACGATATTCAAATTTTTCGAGTTTTACCTGTATATTCTGTATGGAAGAGGAGGCGGATGAGAAAACAAAATTCATACATATACCATTTTTTTCTGAATCTTGTGTATTGAGTACATTATAAAGCAGGCATTTAAATTGCGTTTTTGTTCCTCATTAGCTCAGCTTTCCTCTGTTCGAGTGGAGAAGTCAGGGGCAATCCAGGCCTTGTTCATTTTTATCTGAGTCAACCTGTCAGCATTGTCAGTGGACAAGCGGATACACTTATCTTTTATAATGCCACCAGCAGCACTAAATACTCGCTCAGACAATACGCTGGAGGCAGGGCAGGCCAGCACCTCCAATGCGTAGAGCGCAAGTTCATGCCACGTGTCCAGCTGGGACACCCAATAGTTGTGAGGACTGAGGGATCATTTAAGACACTGACACGGTCTGCAATGTATTCCTTGATCATCATCCAAAACTTATCCCTCCTTGTAGCACTAGGCCGTGATTCAGGGTGAAGTTGCTGGCGGGATGTCATGAAAGTGTCCCATGCCTTGGAAAGTGTTGCCCTGCCTCTGTTGGAATTACTGTGTGTTCCCCTTGTCTCCCTTCCTCGGTTGCCTAAGGAAGTACGGACTCTGGCGGCCGCATTGTCAGATACAAAATTTTGGAGCAATCTGTCAATAAGTACGTTGGTTAGGACACGGGTGATGTTGTTGGACACATGCTGGTGTAAGGCGGGTAGGGCACACCCTGAAAAATAGTGGCGGCTGGGGACTGCGTACCGAGGGACGGCAGCTGACATCAGGCTGCGGAATGCCTCAGTGTCCACAAGCCAAAATGGCAACATTTCAAGGGCCAGTAATTTTGAAAGTTGCGCATTTAGTGCTATGGCCTGTGGGTGGGTGGGTGGCTGTGTGGGTATTTGCGCTTGCGTTAAAATGCCTGTGTTGTTGACATTTGGACGCTGCGCTGGGACAGGAAAGTGGGTGTCGTTGCTGACGGTTCATGCAAAGGTCAAGGTGCAGGGCGATGGGCATCCGGGCCTGCACCTTTGACAGGGCATTGACCAGCAGTGCGTAACACAGAGGAAGAGGAGGCAGTGTTGGGACCCGCAGACCCAAAGTGTGGACCCAGGCATTCATCCCACTTATTAGGGTGCTTGAATGCCATGTGACGGATCATGCTGGTGGTGGTGAGGTTGCTAGTGTTCACGCCTCGGCTCATTTTGGTACATCACAGGTTGCAGACTACCACTCTTTAGTTGTCTGCTCTTTTCTCAAAAAAGTGCCATACTGCGGAACTCCTATCCCTTGGCAAGGTAGATTTACGCATGGTGGTGCTCGGTGTTTGGGTTGAGGGCCTGTTTGGTGTGGGCCGACGTCTCCCTTTTGCAACCCGACTGCCTCTTCCAGACTGTTGCGATGCAGCGGATCCCTCCCCCTCTGTACTGCTGTCCTCGCTCAGCTTTTTACATTCCCATATTGGGTCAGTGTCCTTATCGTCCACCACCTTTTCTTTCACTTCCTCACTCTGCTCATCCTTCTGACTTGACCTAACCACCACCTCAGTGATTGTCGACTTTGTCTCATCATCATCCTTCTCATGAATGAATGTTTGCCGTTCATCATCGTTATCTTCTTGAGACTGTGAAGGCTCAAGAAGTTGGAAATCAGGGCACAATATCTCAGGTACCTCTTCAAGTGTGCTTGGCGAGAGAGCAAAACCAAGTACTGGCGATGAAAAGAGGTCATGTGAATATCCGAGTGTGGGATAACTTGTTTGGCCAGACGCGACATGGTGGGAGGAAGGAAGATCAGAATGAGGATTTGCTTGACCAGACTCTTGGCTACAGAGACTGGACTTCGTGGAAGAGAGGGTGGTGCTTAACCGACTGGAAGCATTATCTTCTGCAATCCAACTGTTCGCAGTGGACCGACTTGGACATTGTTCTCCTGCGCCGCCCAGCTAAGCTCCTGCGCCGCCCAGCTTCAGGACATGAAGCTGGGTAAGGTGGATTTTTTAGTTTTTTCTGGTGCACTGGCAGCAGGCACAGTTTCATTGCGTCCAGGGCCACGGCCTCTGCTTGCACCATCATTATCATGCCCAGTAAAAAGTGTTGGGATCGCGCTGCAATGTATAGTAAACTCCAAGACAGACAACGAATTTCTTCCTCCCAAAGATACAGAGAAAAACAGCAAAGATCGCAGGTCCCTATTATCTCCAGAACCTGTTGAGAGTCAGAGAGAATCGCACAATAGTGAAGTATTGTTGCCACAGGTGAACAGCGATGTTTAAGTGCACTTACTAGATGTTCTCTTGGTATCAGGCACATAGGAAACAGATGACTATAATCCTCTCTCTCCTTCTTTCCTCTTAGTACCTGTCTCCAACATCAAAAAAGATCGCAGAATAGTGAAGCACCATCGGCACACAGTTCCCCACACAATATTTATTTACTTACAAGATGTTCACTTGTACCGGAGCATATAGTAAAAAACACGCACTGCCCGACCCGGGTTTCACCTGCTGGCTTCGTCAGGGGCGTCTCAATAGAAAACCACACAGATGCCTTAAATCCTTATAATTAGACCCTCCCATTCCCAGAAAGAGATAAAATCAAGATATCCCATAAAATATATATAAACAATAGTACAAATATTCATAAAACAAACGATATCACAAATCAATCCATTCCTTCCTCAAGCTATATATTATGTAGACCTAGTGGATAAATCATTACGATCATTCTGTGATCACATGTGAACTCGAAAACCAATCCCTAGTTATGTGTCCACCTACTCCCAGTTGCCATTCAATTCAGAAAAATCAGAACACCAGAGAGAATGGGAGACGCTGATGAACGAATGCCGTTTTCAGGTGATGAGGTTTATTATCAGTAAAAGAAGAGAAAAACTGAAAATGATTAATGAGAATATTGATAATTTAAAATCTCAGTTATTACCATATAAAAAGAAAAGGAATATGGGAACCTATCAGAAAAATGTCGACAGGCCATTAAAAAAATAGAGATGGAGGTTAAAAATAAAAAACAAAAAAAGTTTATCAAGGTATCAAATGATTATAAAAATGACACTGCATATAAATGGAAAAATAAAGAAACAGAAAATAAAGACAATAGAGAATTGAAGGAGTTAGATATGGACATACCTTCTAAAGGTAAAACAGCAGTACTATCAAATGAGAGTGAGGGGAGAAGAGTGGATAATATGCACTATGAAAGAGTTAACACTATGTAACAGGAGATATGGAAAACAACAATATAATCCTAGAATGAATTATGGTCAATATGGGAATGGTCCGCATTATAATTATAACCAATATGAGATACAACAGCAGGGTAGAAGTTTTCAAGGTACATATGGGAGGAGCTTCCCTAATTACCAGAGATATGATTATAGAGACAATAGGAGATATCAATATGGTTATAGAGGAGAGAATTTTCAGGGACCATTGTATCGAAGGCCCTACTATAGACAGAACCAAGGAGGGAGATATGAGGGGAAACAGTATGTCCCTAGAATACAAGAACAAAAAGTTGGAGAGCAGGACCCCATAAGACAGCAGTAGCTTCTTGAGACAATTGAAACTGAGAGGAATAGAAATAGAAATAATAGCATAGAGCAGCCTTCTAATATTGAAACAATTCAGATAGATGGGAATCAGCTAAATACAAGAGATGGATAAAATTTTCCTCACCAAGTGACAAAGGGAATATAGAGGAACGAATTAGAAAACGAGAAGAACGAGGAGAAGATCAGAATCCCTCTAAAAAGAGGTTATATAGAGGAAAACGGGGAAAAAGGAAACAGCCTGAACGCAAAAAAAATCAGAAAGCAATAAGTGGTATTTTTAACCTTAGTTCAGTGATCCTTTCAAAACAAGAAGAGGCAGGATTAAATAAATTTGAAGCCTTTTTAGATGTCCATAACTATATGAAAAAATTGAACTTGGTGAAGTACTATATGAATGAACAGAGAGCCCCAATGGTGAATGCAGGCATGGGGGATAGTATTATACATTCAACATTACGGGACAAATCTAGTTTTTTTCCAACGAACAAAAATAATGAATGTTTTGAAGCCTTTAAAAGGAGTGTGTTAAATGATCTGGAAAAATATGAGTAAGGCTGAACTGGAGGCTCTAAAGGGATTGGAAACAACACCAGCCTTGTCATAAAACCAGCTGATAAGGTGGGGGGGGGGGGGTTATGTCCAGGTTACTTTCAGATGAGGGAACGTACAAGAAGTTGAAAAGTGACCATATATATAAGATTTCAGACGTCAACTTGAAGTTCTGTTGAAGGAGGGATTGAAAAATAAAGTTATTAATAAGAAGGAGTATGAATACCTCTATATAAAACACCCCTGTTACCCCAGTGATGTATTTTTTGCCAAAAGTACACAAAAGCCTTATCAATCCACCTGGAAGGCCCATAATTTCGGGCATAGATTCTTTAACATGCAGACTCTCCGAATATATAGATTTCTACCTACAAACGTACAGTATGTTACAGCCATGCTATCCTTTTTGAAAGATTCAGGTACAGTAATAAAACTGATTGAGAAATTTCGATAATGCACAAATATGGATGGCAACGATTGATGTTGCCTCGCTATATACCTGCATCCCTATGGAATTGCAATTGAGAGCAGTGAAGGAGGCATTAGATAATGACCTCCAAATAAAAGAGATACAGAGGGGTTTTGTTTTGGACTGTGTCAACTTCTGCCTCTCTCACAATTATTTTTCTTTTGACGGTGCTTTTTTTCTTCAGTACACCGGCGCGGCTATGGGGGCGAAATTCACCCCCAGTTTCGCAAATCTTTTTATGTGCATGTGGGAGAGTGAGAATATTGACACAGTCCTCAATAAACCCAAGGATGATGGAGAACTGACCATCGGGAAGCGTTATATAGACGATTGCCTGGTCTTTTGGAGAGGTAAAAAGACTGGGTTAGAAAACTTCATTAGGGAGATAAATAAAAACTCCAATAATTTAGCTTTCACTAGTTACATTAGCGCGACCTCTGTAGATTTCTTGGATCTAAAGATATATGTAGAAGACAATAAATATAAAACTGAAACACTTTTATTTTTAAACCCCCCCGCTGATGTGCGGCGGGAGGCGGTGCGGGAGGCAATAGTGATCCCCCGCCCACCTACTCTCTAACATCGCTGGTGGCCGAGTGGTTCAATGAGAGTGTCAGCACATTGCTGACACTCTGATAGAAACGGCTGGCATCTGTGCTTGTTCAGATGCCAGCCGTTTAACCCCTTCCATACTGCGGTCTGTACGGACCGTTATATGGAAGGGATTAATAGGGAGGGAGCTTCCTCCCTCTCCCATCAGGGGACTGCTGTGCTTTTGCAGCCCCCTGACAGGATGGGATCGCAGAGGGAGGGAGCTCCCCTCCCTCCCCATCACCCGATGCTCAGTTCTGTGGCCTGGTCCTTAAGGTGAAATAGGGCCGTGTCCTTAAGGGGTTCATGGTTTTTTCTGTAGATGTGGCACAGATTGTTTTACTGTCCGCTATAGACACAGTTTTCCTATGCAGGACAGTACTGTATACTGAAAAATACAGATTTTCGGCTCTACACCTCACATTGCAGGCATGGCTACATGCTGGAGGTTACTGGTAAGCTGTCTGTGAGTCAGGCCTTATGCTCCCGTAATCCACCCACTGGCCCCTGGTATTGCCCAAATGGCACAGGTAGGTGAGTGATAGGGCCTCGCTCTACTTGAGAGACCTTGGCGCGGTGCCTGAGCTTAAGCCATGTCCTCCTAGTAGGAAATGTTGAACTAACCTCTCAATTTTACATCAGTGTGAGAGTTTAGTATTATCGTAGAGTGCACCTGTCTTTGCTTTTGTTTAGTCTTTGAATGTCCTTCACATCCACATAATTGATACCTTATGTAGGATGGTTATTGTGGTACTTGTAGTCCGTTGCTGGCATCTTCCATTGTATGCATTTTTTTGCTGTTGATTGCCATAAGCAACAGACTACAAGTGCAGGATATGCTCCCCTATATATATGCACAACTGCATGTGGGTTTGAGCATATCCTGCCTGTTTAACACCACATTTTCTAATGGTTTGTATAGTCTTATGTATGGAGGTGTATAAACTCCTATTTAAATCTGCCTGTTTTTCATCTTAAGGCTACATTAAGATACACCTGTTTAGGCCCTGGGCCATATCAGCCAGTCTCGGGTGGGGCTCACAGGCACTTCCCACCTCTCATTGCAGGCATGGCTACATGCTGGGGGTTACTGGTAAGCTGTCTGTGAGTCAGGCCTTATGCTCCCGTAATCCGCCCACTGGCCCCTGGTATTGCCCAAATGGCACAGGTAGGTGAGTGATAGGGCCTCGGGCTACTTGAGAGACCTTGGCGCGGTGCCCAAGCTTAAGCCATGTCCTCCTAGTAGGATATGTCAAACTAACCTCTCAATTTTACATCAGTGTGATGGTTTAGTATTATCGCAGAGTGCACCTGTCTTTGGTTTTTTTTAGTCTACACTAGCCCAGAGAAAATATAATTTTTACAATACACACTGTATTGGCTTGCTGAAATGTACTGGAGACAGAAAAATAGAAATCTTTGGCACTACACTAGGCCACAGATAATGAAATTTTTACAGTGCACACTGTATTGGCTTGCTATAATGTACTGTAGACAGAGAAATACAAATTTTCGGCACTACAGTAGGCCATAGATAATGAAATTTTTACAGTACACACTGTATTGGCTTGCTGTAATGTACTGGAGACAGAGAAATACAAATTTTCGGCACTACACTAGGCCAAAGATAATGAAATTTTTACAATGCACACTGTATTGGCTTGCTGAAATGTACTGGAGACAGAAAAATAGAAATCTTCGACACTACACTAGGCCACAGATAATGAAATTTTTACAGTGCACACTGTATTGGCTTGCTATAATGTACTGGAGACAGAGAAATACAAATTTTCGGCACTACACAAGGCTACAGATAATGACATTTTTACAATACACACTGTATTGGCTTGCTATAATGTACTGTAGAATAGAGAAATACACATTTTCGGCACTACAGTAGGCCACAGATAATGAATTTTTACAGTACACACTGTTTTGGCTTGCTGTAATTTACTAGAGACAGAGAAATACAAATTTTCGGCACTAATATAGGCCACAGATAATGAAATTTTTACAGTGCACATACTGTATTGGCTTGCTGTAATGAAATGGAGACAGAGAAATACAAATTTTCGGCACTACAGTAGGCCATAGGTAATGGAATTTTTACAGTACATACTGTATTGGCTTGCTGTAATGAAATGGAGACAGAGAAATACAAATTTTCGGCACTACAGTAGGCCATAGGTAATGGAATTTTTACAGTACACACTGTATTGGCTTGCTGTAATGTAATGGAGACAGAGAAATAAAATTTTTTGGCACTACACTAATCCAGAGATAATGAAATCTTTACAATACAAACTGTATTGGCTTGCTGTAATGTACTGGAGACAGAAAAATAGAAATTTTCGGCACTACAGTAGGCCACAGATAATTACATTTTTAAAGTACACACTGTATTGGCTTGCTGTAATGTACTGGAGACAGAGAAATACAAATTTTCTGCACTACACAAGGCCACAGATAATGACATTTTTACAATACACACTGTATTGGCTTGCTATAATGTACTGTAGACAGAGAAATACACATTTTCGGCACTACAGTAGGCCGCAGATAATTAATTTTTACAGTACACACTGTTTTGGCTTGCTGTAATGTACTAGAGACAGAGAAATACAAATTTTCGGCACAAATATAGGCCACAGATAATGAAATTTTTACAGTGAACACTGTATTGGCTTGCTGTAATGAAATGGAGACAGAAAAATATAAATTTTCGGCACTACAGTAGGCCACAAATAATGAAATTTTTACAGTACACACTGTTTTGGCTTGCTGTAATGTACTAGAGACAGAGAAATACAAATTTTCGGCACTACACTAGCCAAGAGATAATATAATTTTGACAATACACACTGTATTTGGATGTAGTTCTATATTGGATACAATTTTGTCCAAAATAAAATGTATTCTCTGCGGGAATACTGTATATACGGTTGCGGCCTAAACACACATGCAGATGTGCCCAAAACTAGTTAACTATGGTCAAAATATAAATCACTCTCTGCTGGAGCAATTGATATAACGGTTGCGGATTGAACGCACACACAGATGTTGCACAAGTTAGGTTAATTTCCCCAGAACAAATAATTTCTCTGATGGTGCAGTGTATATCTCAGTAGCAGGCACACTGTTCTGAATAAGCCAGTTTTTATAATATCTGCCCAACACACTGCTTTATGATGGTGCAGTGTATATCTCCGTACCAAGGAACCCCTGTTGTGAATAAGCCCCTTTTTATAATGTCTGCCCAACACACTGCTTTATGAGGGTGCAGTGTATATCTCAGTACCAAGGAACACTGTAGTGAATCAATCCCTTTTTATAATGTCTGCCCAACACACTGCTTTATGACGGTGCAGTGTATATCTCAGTACCAAGGAACACTATAGTGAATAAGCCTCTAGTTATAATATCTGCCCAACACACTGCTTAATGATGTCGTATTGTAGATGTCTCTAATCGGATTTTCAAGCCCTGCACTATCTGTCCGTTCCTGGTGACACCTGTCCCTGATAGTGCTAAAGCAAACCCCTTCTTAAAAAAAATAAAAGGTGCTGCACTGCTGTCAAACACACACTCTAGTTCTTAAAAAGACTGTTAGGTCTTTCAGTAAGGTTTTTGGAGTGAAATCATTAATTTAGAGCAAAACTCTATCTGTCCCTGCTTACTGTCTGCTCCCCCTGATGCTGAATGAGCCGAGCGCCGGACCTCAGCATCTATATGAAATGGTATCACGTGTTCTGGCCAGCCAATCAGTGTAAGGCTTACAGCTAACATTGCTATGGCCTTACACTGAGGGGAATTACTTACCTGGACCTTCATTGGCTGCTTAGAAGGCATCAAACGTGTGGGGAGGAGACTTGAGCAATGCGACAAATACAAGTGGTGCTCGCCCGAGTAAAGCTGAGCGCCAAGCATAGCGATGCTTGAGCCGGACCAATACTCAGCCGAGCATGCTAGTGTATATATATCACTAGTGTTTTTTGCAACCAACCATAAAAATGCAGTATTTCACTGGTTAAGGCTATATGCACACGACAGTTGTTTTTTGCTGTCCGCAAATCGCGCATCCGTCTTCCTTTTTTTTTCACATCCACATCCGTTCCGTGTGTCCGCAAATTTTGTAGGTTGTGTTTCCGTGTGTCTTCCGTTTTTATTACGGATCCGCAAAAAAAACGGAAGGCTTGAAACAGTTTCTTAAAGTACCTGCACAAGTGCCCTGGTTTGCAAGCAACCATCCGCAAAAAAAACGGATGCGGATGGAAAAACGGAAGGCTTCAGTGTGGCTTCCGTTTTTTTTGCGGACCCATTGACTTCTATGGGTCCGCAAACCGTTTTTTGCGGACAAGAATAGGACATGCCATATTTTTTTTGCGGACGTGAAATGTGGAATACGGACGCGGACAGGAAACGGAAGAGGCATCAGTTTTTTTTGCGGATCCATAGAAATAATTGGGATCCGCAAAAAAAACGGAACGGAAGCCGAGAAAAAACACTGTCGTGTGCATATAGCCTTATTGGAATATCAGAAAAGCAGAGTAGGCCGCAAATGTGCTATGTGTCACAAAACCAGTTTTTTTTGCAACCAACTATAAAAATGCAGTATTTCCCTGTCAATTGGAATATCTGAAATGCAGCGTAGAACACTAATGTGCTATGTGGCACTATAACAGGGTTTTTTTTGCAGCCAACTATAAAAATGCAGTATTTCACTGGTTAATTGGAATATCTGAAATGCAGTGTAGAACGCATATATGCTATCTAGCACAAAAAGTGTGCTTTTTTTACAGAAGCAAGGTAACTTCAGTATTTAACAGTTTTATTGGACTGTCAGATATGCAGTGCCTATGGCACACAGATAAAAAATATCACTTTAGGTCACAAAAATATGTGACAGACTAATGTACTAGAATAATATTCACAGCTAGGTATGCACTGCAGGGCGCAGGGGTACTTGACCTGTCAAAAAAGGGAATTTGTCCTCCACTGAGCTACCAGAACAGAAGTCTCTGTGACACACGCAGCTCACATGCAGTTGCAAGGGCACTGCACTTGCAAAAATGACCACCGACGGCCACCTAACTAACAGATAGATTAAAAGATTTTTGGGAGTGTCAATGGGCTCAGGGCTGGGTACAAAAATGTAGCACAGCACCCTCTATAATCGCTGCAGTTTGAAGAACACCTGAATTCTTGCCTAATCTGTCCCTCACAGCAACAGCAGCAGCCTTTCCCTACACTAGTTAGAGCAGAGTAACGTGCGGCGCTACATGACTCCAGCTTATATAGAGGCTAGGTCACATGCTTCACTTGGCCAATCACAGCCATGCCATTAGTAGACATGGCTGTGAAGGGTTCTAAGGGCAGACTAGTTAAACGCTTGTTGATTGGCTGCCCTGCAGATTTTCAAAAAGGGCCATAAAACGGCCGAACACCGAACCCGAACATTCAGTAAAATGTTCGGGTTCGGGTGCGGGTACTAAAAATCGTAAAGTTCGGTAAGAACCCGAACTTTACAGTTCGGGTTCGCTCAACTCTATTTAATAGAACAGGTTCTGTAGACGTTTATGTGGAATCAGCTGACAATGTTGTAAAAGGAGTGGGCTTCTACTTGACGCTAACATCGACCTGTAATAACTTGAGTTATTTGGTCAGTTTTGGCCCCGTAACTGCCCAAATAAGTGAAGTGTGCACTGATTCTAAGAGCTACGCCTGTTATCTGCATGTCATACTGACTCACAATATTGCTTCACTCCCTATGCATGTTACTGCAAGGCACGGTGTTCTACACCACTACACAGGCTCTCTGCAGCCAGGAAATAGCTGTTTTTTAATGCGATTCACCGCAAATAAATTTGGATCGAATCAAATTGTTTCGGAAAATTCTGCGAAGTGGCTGAATCAAATTTTTGAAACATTTGCTGATCTTTAGTCAGGTTGCATTATATGGTGAAATCACAGTTGCTTCATTATGTTGTAACCTGGCTATTTACATTCAAAATCCATGTGTAATAAATTGGAGGAGTGATGTAAGGTATATGAATTTAAACCATCTTCTTGACATATATAATGGACCATAAATAATAAAATAACTTCTATGTCCTGATGATCCAGTCCTTTACTACAAGTATAACCACATGATATACTGCTATCAAGGATAAGATGGTCTGTGCTACAATATTAACATTCCTTATCCACAGGATAGGGAATAATACGCATCTGATTGGTGGAGGTCCCACTGATCAGGAGAACAGGGGTTCCACTGCCCTGTTAAATTAAGTGGCAGTTTGAACACGTACGCTCCATTCATTCACTGTGGGACCAGATGAGATAACTGGATAGAGGATAAGTTAATATTGTGGCACAACCCCTTTAAGTCACAGATATTGTATATATACTTATACTTACCTAAACCATCACATAATATGCCTCCTTGAAAAGAAGATCCTAAGAATTTGAATCTATTGAACCATAAATTCTACCTATTCTTTCTTCCAGATTAAGATGGAGAGATTATCAACAGCACTATCTTTCAGCCATTCATAGTGTGTGAACCAGTTCAATGCACTGGACCACAGATGCAAATGCCTGATATTTACCTAAGGAAACCACACTGTATACATGGTCTCAATTCTTAATGGCCGTGCTGCACCTTCAATAACACGTGCCCATTAAGAATTAAGACCATCTATACAGTGTAACTTCACAAAGCAAAAGCCAATGGATTAGCAAAACATTTGTTCAGGCTTAATAAAATACAGAAAAATGTATTACTCTGTGACAGCTGTCACTCAAATAATCAAGGCCAAGTTGTAAAGAACTATTTCAGTTGCAAATTTTCAGGAGGAATACAAGTTTATCTGGAGACTATTTTGTTAAGTAAGGTACAATAGTGGTGCTCCTTGTCTGCTGCAGTCCAGCTATCTGATGGGAAGGGGGGGGGGCATCTCTCACCTAGCCTCTGCCTGGCAGCCAGACCCCTGTGTCCCACTCTGCAGGACGCAGACTGGCTTACTGCCATGAATAATGACAGCAGGAGATCTAAATTGAACCTTTTTGGGGGATATTATTTTTAATATGACTCAATAAAGACTTCAAGATTTTAAGGATGAAGTGCTGTCTACATCTTTGGGAATAAGTAAGCCCCACAGCCAAAGTAGTTTACAATTAAGCACGCCATCCGTGGAGTGTGGTGTGAACAGGAAAAAGCAACAAGAGCTATGATCTGGACTGAGTATACAAATCTTGTATATAATACTGGCTGCAAGGTCTCTTCCTGTATGTGTATGAGAGAGTCTTTTCCCCACAGGAGCCCTTTCTTATTCCATGCTCAGTTTCTTAACTAATGAGCTCATCAGCCCACCTATATACTGTAGCTGTGCTGATGGGCTCACTTCTTTGCATGTGCAGTTGCTCTACAGATCTAGCTAGGTCTCTCTGGCTTGAAAGAGCCTATAAAATAGCTGTTATCTGTTTGTCCGCCTGTGTACTGACCTTGCCTGATTCTTGGATCCTGATCCTGTGCCACCTGCCATGACTTTTAGATTGTTTCAAGGATTCACACAAACTTTTCCAGCCCTGACCTCTGCCTGTTTTCTAATAATTTGTATTGCCTTATCCCTCAGTGCTACGCACTGGTGTCTCTGATCCCTGTGGGTCAGATGCCAACCACTATTCCAAGAGGTAGCTCTGTTTAGACGCCCCTACAGCAAAGTCCAGATACCTGTATAGGGATTAAAAGGTGAAAATCAGGGGACTGTTAGGATAAGAGTATTGCAAGTATTAAAAAAAGTATTGACTCATGGGGCAGGTATGTAGTGTTGCCACATTACAAAGCTTGGGCGTGGCCTCATCTGGAATATGCAGTTCTGTTCTGGGCATCAGTTCCTAGTAGTAATGTTTTAGAGCTAGAGAAAGTACAAAGAAAGGTGACAAAATGGAAAAGTACATGGAGGGTCTTATTTATGAGGAAAGATTAAGAGAATTACATGTTTTTAGTCTTGAGAAAAGGCATCTAAGAGGGGACATGATTAATGTATATAAATATATAAAAGGTCCATACAAAAACATGGTGAAAAAGCTGTTCTATGTAAAATCACCAGAAAAGACAAGGGGCACTTCCTCCATATGGAGAAGAAAAAGTTCAGTCTCCAGAGATGCCAAAGCTTCTTTACTATGAGAACTATAAATCTGTGTAATAGTCTACCTCAGGACTTGGTCGCAGCAAGAACTATTGACAGTTTAAAAAAAATGATCTAGATGAATTCTTAGAGTAAAATAACATTAATGCTTATGAAAATGTGTAGAATTATTGATTCTCATTTCCCTTCCCTTAATTCAGATCCCCACCCATTCCTTGGCTGAATTTGATGGATGGATGTCTTTTCTTCAACCATACTATGTAACTATTTTAGAGATAATATCATTGACTGTACTGCCAACCCTCCTATGTATTGTAATCTAGTTGCATCATAATAATACTAATACTACTGGAGGAACATTTATTCATTTTCTTAAAGTGCTCTCCAGAAAATGTTGCATTTCCTGGAAATGTTTTGCTGACCATTTGTTACATTTTACTGTCAGTCACACAGATTTATTTTATTTTGAAACTGCTGATACAGTATGTTATTTATCCAACATATTTCTTTTTTTTTTTGCTTTATGAAGTTGAAGGTTACTTTGAGAATTTTTGGCTATGTACAAGTATAGTCTCACTTTCTAATGTGTCAAATGCCATGTACATCATAAAGTAAGTGCAATATTGATTTTTCAATCGTTTATTCTTCTACACATAAATAGAACTAAATGGAAAAGAATGGATTTGAACTGACATTTTTCTTCTGAGAAATAATGTAACTTTTCAATATGCTCTCAGTATTTATTTAATTTAAACCTGAATTTTACATTGAATTTTAATTTGATAGTCTGAAAAAAACCAATTGCATACCTACCCTAAAGATGAGGGGTAAGAGGGAGGAGGAGGTGTTAACATCTCTCTGCCTCATTCTATGTGCTGAGAGGGAGGAACAACAGGGGGCATGATGAGTCAATGATGTGTCCTTGACTGGAGGATAGCTTTAAGACAACTACTGATGAAATTGACAATTAAGTCTACAGTGGAGGATTCAGAAGGTTGTATGTACTAAACATGACATGTGATTTTGAGTCTGTAGACCTGCATTTCTTATATCTGTTGCGGGATAAAGATTTTGCAAGAGTTAGAACTACTGACTGTTTCAATGTCCTTGAAGTGGGCAAAAAAACTAATATCAGATAAAATCACATATTTATACAGTACATCCCAGCATTTTCAAAACATCATAATCAGTAGTGTTCTTTTTGTAAGCAACAGTGGTTTAGTCACCATTCTAAAATTATGAGATCCAGATAACAATATGTATGCAAAGTCCCAAGTTGACCAACACTGCTCTGTGATTATTGATACGATAGGCTATATGAATGTATAACTGTTCTCTTATGTGAACTATTCTCTTGTTACTCAGTTACTGACCCCTATGGGAGTAAATATTGCATGGAGCAGTCAGGGCCGGCCTTAGGTGTTCAGGCGCCCTGTGTGAGCTAACCTTGTGGCGCCCCCCCTTCTTACCCCTGGTCACATAAACATACACGAAGAGGAAAAAAATATGTGTAACAAAGTGTAGATCATGTGGAAGTGTTACCTTCGTCCTTAGTGTGCCTCCCTGTGTCTCTCCCACAGACTCCATGCTGGCGCTGCCTCCTCTTCCATCTTCTTCTTCTTGCCCCGCACAGAACGTTCTGATGCAGCTGCGTCGACATAAGAACACTGTGGGCATGGTAATGGTGACACACAAGGAGAAACACACACACAGGGATGGACACAAACGCACAGGGACGGACACCCACACATACATACAATAAATATGATGACATCACGGCTCCTGCCTGTCTGCTTTGGTAAAGCCGGGCAGAGTGGGCACAGGACAGTGGACACAGGGCATGATATGTATGTGTGCACAGCTGAGTGAGTGCAGGGCAAGGGCCCGCATACACATCGCTCCTCCTGCCTGTCATACTCCCCCCCCCCGGCATTTTGGGGGGCATTAGGGGTTGGATGTTGCGGAGTGTGCACATAGCCACCAATCATATCCCCCCCCCTCCTAAAGGTAACTGATGTGTGGGGGGGAGGGGAATATGATTGGTGGCTATGTGTACACACAGCATCAGCAGCAAGGATTTAAAGTCCAACCCTTAATGGCCCCCAAAATCCCTGGGGGGGGGGGTTGATGTAGTAGCAGGAAAGCACACTGTCCCCTTGTCCTCTCTGAGCTCCCCCTGAGTCCTCTCTGAGCACCCCCTCCCCCCAAAATAAGTACAAAAATAAAAACACTGCTTGTTGCTGGCATCATGGCGTAGGCTGGCTATCCAACCAAGTAGTTACCTTATAGTCCGGTTCGATTCCGGAGCAGTCCTTTAGTCTGGGCTGATGCGGGCTGTAGTCGGCAGACCGTGACATGAGTGACTTGAGAACAGGGACGACTCGGGATGCGAGTGGAGCGCCTGCTGCTCCAGTCCTACACACTGGCCAATCAGCAGCAGGATCTTTGCGCTGCGAAAAGATGATTGGCTAGTGTGAACTGTGAAATGCTGCAGTTCAGATGTGCCAGACGCACGGATGAGGATAATCAGGTCAGACAGGGGAGGGGGCACCAGGTCAGACAGGGGAGGGGGCGGGGGGCCCGCCCCGAGGGAGAACACAAGTGCCGCCTGCCGCATATTACATTGTTACATTGCGAGCTGTGTCGGGCTGTCGGCCGCCCGGCACCCCTGTTGCTATGGAGCCCACACACCCCAAAGGCCGGCCCTGGGTGCAGTCTGTACATGGTCTCTGCCAACTCCTCGAAGATAACTGTGGAAACCCTATGGTTCTATAAATAATACTGTTGTCTTGGAGCCTGATCATGAGTTAAAATCCCACCAAAGTTAACATCTGTATTCAGTTTGTATGCTCTCCCTATGTTTGTGAGCATCTCCTCCAAGTCTCCAGTTTCTTACTACATTCTAAATACATATTGATACATTTAACATCCTTTAAAGGGAGTCTGTCACCTCAGAAACTCGTTTTTAACCCTTCACACATCCATCTAGCCCTTAATTATATGTTAAAAATCATACCTTTATAAGGTCTAGTGGAACTTTCAAACTTTAAAAAAACTACTTTGATGGGTATGTAAATAAGAGCCCTCCAGTGCCCAGGGGCGGCATCCACCTCGTTCGTGCCCCAGCCAGTTCTGCCTCCACATCTATGTTCCCGCCCAGCCTCCTCCTCAAGCCCGCCCATCTGCTGCCTTTTACACTTTCACACATCCGGCGTCCGCGGGCGTTCTACCTTAGCTGGCGCATGCGCAGATGCCAGAAAGAAGCCCTGCCAGCAGTGGTCAGAGCAGTGCGCGTGCGCCAGCTAAGGTAGAGCGCGCGCGGACGCCGGATGTGTGAAAGTGTAAAAGGCAGCAGATGGGCGGGCTTGAGGAGGAGGCTGGGCGGGAAAATAGATGTGGAGGCAGAACTGGCTGGGGCACGAACGAGGTGGACGCCGCCCCTGGGCACTGGAGGGCTCTCATTTACATACCCATCAAAGTAGTTTTTTTAAAGTTTGAAAGTTCCACTAGACCTTATAAAGGTATGATTTTTAACATATAATTAAGGGCTAGATGGATGTGTGAAGGGTTAACAACGAGTTTCTGAGGTGACAGACTCCCTTTAAGATCTGCCACTGATGGCAATCCCTGTACATCACTACAAAGTACATTGTAGTTGGCAGTCAATCAGTGGTCTCAGTGGTCACTTAACATACTACAAGCATCACCACTCAGCAATAAGAACCATGATGCTTGTAGTATGGAACATGTCTGTTGAGGCCACTGATTGGCTGTGCCAGGTCATATGTTATTTTATAGAATTTGCTCCTGTTTTTAGTCTTTTTGAAAGTTGTATAATGCCTTTAATACATTTAGCACATCTATATGTTACATGATTACAACATGAGCACAACTTTCACTTTCCGAGATGCACTCATTTTATGTAACTAAGATTCAGTCAGTTTATGAACTTCAAAAAATAAGACACTCTTGAAAATATCATAGCCCGCAAATAGTTTGAACATTTTCGGTAATAATGAAGTCAGTATTATAAATTAATATTAAGAAGAAGACAATTAAGAAAGGAACAAAGACAATTTTGTCATTCTGCCTTGTGACATACAGATCATATCAATGACAGACAAGAAATTTTACTGAGATTGACAAGACTGACAGATTATGAATAGGTTATGTAAAAGGAATCATCCTAAAAATTCTCGGTACGGTATGAAACATTTATTCATTACTTAGAATATATATAACAGTAACTTTTCATCAATGTTGCCTTTTCATGAGATTAAAGGTTCTCTATTACGTGAACCTGTGTAACCTGTGCACATTGGCCCTGTAAGAATACAGTGGTGATAAAAAAAATATTTTTTGTCCAGTTATTGTCCAGGACCACCTCCAGCAAACTCAAAAGCTGCTACTATTTAGAGATGAGTGAATTTCTGGAACTTTGTTTCATGCCCAATTGGCTGAATCAGTCAAACAAATTTGATTTGGGTCCTAATCATTACATGAATCGAAAATGCTCCAATTAACCTGGGAATTGGTATATGACCCTCTGAGGTCCCCTGGGTCACATATTTTTCTGTATTTTTTTTTTATTTTCTCTCTCTCTACCCCCTCACCCTTTTAAGCTCATTAACACAATGACAGCCATAGTAAATAATTGTCAGTAACGCTGAGTGACACTGACATATATAGTTATGGGTAAACACATGGCTGACGGTGTTAACAAAAAGCCTGTTTAAAATAACACTGTCATTGTCCCTTAATGAGGGTAGACGGTGTTTAAACACATATAATGTTATGAGAAATACAGTGTCTTGTTCTCAACAAGGATTCCAAAAATTATGCTTTAACTGGAGCAGACTGTTAGCTCACTGGTGAGTGACCACCTGACCACTCACCATGCTGCCTGGTCCCATCCTATGCAGGTTGCAGCCTGTACGTTCCCTTCCAGCCTGCCAATATCTTTGCTTTTAGGGCATACACATGCTCATGTCTGGATTCTTAAAGGGCCAGAGCATGTGCATTCAAATTCTTACCGAGCCAATGGCTGGGAGTTCATGGACATTTAAGGCATTCTTCACGGTCAGAGTGTGCTTGAGTGTTAGGTTTACTGGTGACAAGCAAAGGTGCTATTAGTGGCAGGAGTAGCAGCACAGCATTGAACAGACAAGACAATAGATATTTGTGTGGCTGTGGTCTGATTGTAGTAGTAGTGACGGCTGTGTAAGGAAAATTATAGTGTAAGTAGAAAAAATAGCAGCTGCGGTGGTGATGGCTAGTGTTGAGTGAATCGAAGTTAATGAAGTGAACTTCCATCCAAATTTTAGGAAAAATTTGATTCTCTGTGAAGCCGAATTTTCTTGTGCTACTTCATAATGAATTAATTTTCCCTGAAATGGTAGTAAAAATAAAAAAAAATCATACTTACCTCATCCATTTGAGCCACTAAGAGGCTTCTGCAGCCATCTTGCTTGAAGATCCCTCATTAAATCTCGTGCGCAGTGATGTATGACGTTTCCACACCGGCCGACGTGATGACGTCATCACGCACCACACAATGTTTTGCTCTGGATCTTCAAGCAAGATGGCCATGGCAGTCTCTTTGCGCTCAAATAGATGAGGTAAGTATAATTTTTTTTTATTTGCAACCACTAAAATGCTTTAATATTGATCTCAGATGGAGAATGGTTAGATTTGGGTGAAGTATATCGATGTGGAATAGCACTCGCCAGATCTTGCAGTCTTCCGGAATGCAACAGCCAGCATGGTGCCCTAGATCCACAGAGGCTCCTGAGTATATAGTGCAAAGAGAGATGTCAGAGGCAGCATGTCCGGATGAAATCCCTTTTATTTTGGGAACTGTTCACATGAAAAAACGTGGATACAAAAGAGTGCTACGTTTCGGCTCTCACACAGCCTTTGTCAGCATCAGCACTCTTTTGTATCCACATTTTTTCATGTGAGCAGTTCCCAAAATAAAAGGGATTTCATCCCGACATGCTGCCTCCGACATCTCTCTTTAGATTTGGGTGAAGGCAGAGAAGTGTGCCTCATTTGTAGAACAATAAGACAGTTTTTACACAGCTGGCCAGATGTAAATAAAATTTGGGTGCAGACGCAGATCTCCACCACATTAGAACTCTGAGACACATGTTATGGACAGCTAGCAAGAGATGTCTACTGCTAAATATAATTTGGGTGAAGGTGTAGATGTGGCACATTTTCAAAATGATGAGACACGTTTATGAACAAAAGGAGGAGTCTGAGAAGGAGAAAAAGCAGCGAAGATGATGAGAAGGACACTGTACTTCTGCCACACAGAAGACCAGGAGAAGGAGAACAAACTTGTTCCAAATGCTGTTCTGTTTTCCTACAGGATCCAGTGATGCCGCCTCATGTGCTACAATTGAGTATGTTTGTGTTTGAATGCCTATAGCTTATTATAATTCTGCAGATCTTGCACACAACCATGGTTTTGTTACACTGCAGTGTGGAGGAAAACTGCCATATGAGAGATACTCCCACATAGCTAGTGGCAGACTAAGCTTGGCCTAGGTCTAGCACTTTTTGAGCCTGGTTCTCGGTCTTGTCCAACACAAAATCATCATCATAGTCCTCACCCTCCCCACCACTGTTTTTAGTCTATGAGTAGGGTTTTTGGTACCCAGACCCGAACCCGGACATTTCCGCTGCAGGGCAGCCAATCAACAAGCGTTTCATTAGTCTGCCCTTAGAAGCCATCAAAGCCATGCCTACTAATAGCATGGCTGTGATTGGCCAAGTGCAGCATGTGACCCAGCCTCTATATAGGCAGGAGTCACGTAGCGCTGCACGTCACTCTGCTCTTCTCAGTGTAGGAATCGGATGCTGCTGCATTGAGGGAGAGATTAGGGAAGAATTCTGGTGTACCTGGCGTTCAATCTTAAAACGACAGTGATTATTGAGGGCGCCTTGCTACATTTTTGTACCCAGTGCTGAGCCCAGTGGCACTGAAAAATAACTTTTAATCTATCTGCAAGTTCGGTGGACGTTGGCGGCCATTTTTGCAACTGCAGTCCACTTGCAACTGCATGTGAACTGCATGTGTGCTAGGGATATTATTTTAATTCTGTTCTGGTAGCTCAGTGGAGGACAAATTCTCTTTTTTGGCCGGTCAAGTACCCCTGCGGCCTAAAGTGCATACCTGGCAGTGAAAATTATTCAATTACATTAGTCTGTCACATATTTTTGTGACCTAAAGCGATTTTTTATCTGTCTGCAACAGGCACTGCATATCTGACAGTCCAATAAAACCGTTAAATACTGCAGTTACCTTGCTGATATAAAAAAAGCACCCTTTTTTTGCTAGATAGTAAAGTTACGGGCTATGCTACATTTCAGACAGTCAAATTAAACTGTTGCATACTGCAGTTACATTGTTGCTATAAAAAGACAATTTTTGTTTTTGTGCTAGATAGCAAATTTGCGTGCTACGCTGCATTTCTGACAGTCCAATACAACCGTAACATACTGCATTTACATTGGTACTATAAAAAAACACACTTTTTGTGCTAGATAGGTGAGAAGGACATAAATTTGTAGAAATCGTCTGTTCCATTGGTGGGTGACATTTTACCATTTTTGCTGTATACAAACCCCTGCTCTGCATAGCTGACAGGGAGGTAAAATTCTAAAAATCGTCTGTTCCATTGGTGGGTGACATTTTACCATTTTGCCATATACAAACCCCTTGTCACAACCATGGGCATGGTCGTGACTCGTTACGTCGCATGCAGTTGCTAGCGGCGAGGTTTGGTTGTTTACCTCATGTAAGGGCTGTTTCGTGGCAGCCTCATGTGCGGTTGCTGCTGGCAACATGGTTGGTTTATGCATGCGTGTCTGGTTTCCCCGCTGTGTTGTTGGAAGTGTAGCAGCCTGAGCTTGGTGCTGGGCGGCTCGCTGTCAACGCATGCGGTTGCCTTCGGCAATGTTTGTTTGTATGTGTGCACTTCCCATGTTTGGTGTGCACGGGGTTGGTGTGGTGAAGCCTGAGGTCAGTTTGATTTTGTTTGTCAGTCTGTGTGGGAGCTTTGCTCCCTAGTTGAATGTTTTTGTCTGTGTGAGTCACCCTTAATTGTTATATTGTTTCCCTTGCTCTGTCTGTGTGTCCCCTACTGCTTGCTTCTGTTTGCCCTTCCCCACCTGGTGTATGTTGTTATGTTGTGTGCTTTGTTTGGAGGTTTGTGTTGTGGTGTGTCTCCTCTGCAAGGGGGTTGCTTTCCCAGGGGGGTTTTAGCAAACAACTAGACAGTGCCTTTCCAGTCCATCTTGGCGGCGGCAGGTAAGTGTTGGTAACTTATGTTGTCTGTTGCCATGTTGTACTTACCTGCCGTTCGGCTGTGAACCCTGTCTAGTTGGTGGCCAGCTGCTGGGCCTCTGGAGACACCTGTTTATCCGTGGTCTAGGATGAGTGCGTGGTCTCTGCCCTAGCTCTATCTTCTAGGGCTATGCAAGGATTCCTAGGGCTCCAGGTTAATGGGCATGAGCCTCCATACCATCTGAGGTGGCTCATGCATTAGGAGACTAGGGGCAGTCATAGGGACTCGTCAGGCGGTGACCTGCTCCCTTTTCCCTGCATTCCGGCCCAGGGGCCTCGGACATTGTACGGTGGGGGGGTTTCCGGCACTCCCCAACATGACATTATAACAATTGAAGGCTCCGCAGTCTTTTGGCTTTGAAAGAGAGTGCAGCATGTATAGCCTGCAGTTTTTGGCATACGTGCGCGTTCTCCAGAGGGAGAGCGTCATGGGGTTCACCGTTAACTGCGTGGTTGGTGGCTTTTTCCCCGCCACCTTGCTAACTGCTGTCCCTGTTGGTATCCCCTCGTCCCTCTCAGGGTAGCTTGCTCTGGTATACCTGCTTGGTGCGGGTTTGGGGAATGTCTGCAGGCAGCGACCTGGACTAAGAATGTTATCTCTGAGTTGGACGCGGTGTCCAGTTGTTTCCTCCAGTCTGTTTTGGTGGCTGGCAGCCTGGGACCTAGGTGACTGTCCAGGTGTGTTGGCGGCAGTCCTGGAGGGAGATACTGGCAACTATTCGGCATTGCCTCCAGTGTTGTTCCTCCAGACTGTTTTGGTGGCTGGCAGCCTGGGACCTAGGCTAAGGTCCAGGCTTGTTGGCAGCAGTTCTGGAGGGAGACACTGGGTGTTATAAGGCTTTGCCCCTCCCCCCCTCCTTGTTTGTCCCACCAGCTTCCCCTTTTCGGTTGGGGGGGCTTTGACAAGTGGGAGTGTCACGACCATGGGCATGTTCGTGACTTATTGCACCGCATGCAGTTTCCAGCGGCGAGGTTTGGTTGTTTACGGCATCTGAGGACTGTTTCGTGGTAGCCTCGCGTGCGGTTGCCGCTGGCAACATGGTTAGTTTATGCATGCGTGTCTGGTTTCCCCGTTGTGTTCTTGGCAGTGTAGCAGCCTGAGCTTGGTGCTGGTCGGCTGGCTGTCAACGCAGGCAGTTTCCTTCGGCAATGCTTGTTTGTATGTGTGCACTTCCCATGTTTGGTGTGCATGGGGTTAAGGTACGTTTGTTAGGTGTGGTGGGTGTGGCCTCAGGCCTCCTTATATGTTGGTGTGGTGGAGCCTGAGGTCAGTTTGATTTTATTTGTCAGTCTGTGTGGGAGCTTTGCTCCCCAGTTGAATGTTTTAGTCTGTGTGAGTCACCCTTAATTGTTATATTGTTTCCCTTGCTCTGTCTGTGTGTCCCTTCCTGCGTGCTTCTGTTTGCCCTTCCACACCTGGTGTATGTTATGTTGTGGGCTTTGTTTGTTGGAGATTTGTGTTGTGGTGTGTCTCTTCCGGAAGGGGATTGCTTCCCCGGGGGGGGGGGGGGGGGTTAACAAACAACTAGACAGTGCCTTTCCAGTCCATCTTGGCGGCGGCAGGTAAGTGTTGGTAACTTATGTTGTCTGTTGCTATGTTGTACTTACTTGCCGTTCGGCTGTGAACCCTGTCTAGTTGGTGGCCAGCTGCTGAGCCTCTGGAGACACCTGTTCATCTGTGGTCTAGGATGCGCGCGTGGTCTCTGCCCTATCTCTATCTTCTAGGGCTATGCAAGAATTCCTAGGGCTCCAGGTTAATGGGCATGAGCCTCCTTACCATCTGAGGTGGCTCATGCATTAGGAGTCTAGGGGCAGGCATAGGGACTCGTCAGGAGGTGACCCGCTCCCTTTTCTCTGCATTCCGGCCTAGCGGCCTCTGACATTGTTCAGTGGGGGGTTTCCACCACTCCTAACCGTGACACCCCTGCTCTGCATAGGTGATAGAGAGGTAAATTTCTAAAAATCGTCTGTTACATTATTGGGCGACATTAACCCAGTTTTGCCATATACAAACCTCTGCTCTGTATAGGTGATAGGGAGGTAAATTTCTAATCATCGTCTGTTACATTATTGGGTGACCTTAACACAGTTTTTCCATATACAAATCCCTGCTCTGCATAGGTGACAGGGAGGTAAATTTCTAAAAATCATCTGTTACATTATTAGGTGACATTAACCCAGTTTTGCCATATACAAACCTCTGCTCTGTATAGGTGACAGAGAGGTAAATTGCTAAAAATCATCTGTTACATTGGTGGGGGATATTTACCATTTTTTCCATAGCATCACCACGACGGCATTACATGGAGATTGACTCCTGACCTCTGTAGGGGCAGGGAAAAAAGAAAGGTTAAAAATCCTCCTCCCAACACCAGTGTTTCCTGTCCCTACAGAGGGCAGGACGGAGAAAGGTCTCCTTGCTTGCTGAGGAGATGAAGCTATTGAAGCTCCGGTTTCAGCTTACCTTCCTCGGGAATGCCCCGGGGATGTAGGGAAGACTCGCTCCGGTCCATCTGGAGCCTGCTCCCATGGCATTGTGCCAACACCCACCTGCACCAGTGCCTAGGTGGACTCACACGCCAAGCACCTTCATGCGCTATACAAATTGAACGTCACTTCCGGCTCCTGTGTGACGTCACCGGAAAAGACGATGCCGGCAGGAATCTGCCGCAGTTTAAAAAGCGCCACTCTCCCTCTCAATCCTGACTCGGCTCTGGGCTCCACAACGATCTTCAGCATGTCAGGTCAGGATCATCCATGCGAATCTCTCTTTATGTCTTTATTTATTTGACTTACTTACCTTTATCTCCTGGGAGCTTGATCATACCCTCTCTTGTACTCACAGACTCCTAAGGAGCAACAGAAGAGGGTCAAGAAATCCGCAAAATGTGTTTCTTGCTTTTCGTCAAAAAACTAGAGAATTATTTTCCTCGGATTCAGAGGACCCGGGGGATGATGCTTCCTCCTCAAAACACTTGGATGAGGATGACATATCTTCAGAGACTACAGAATCCGAGTCTGCAAAAAGATTTTATTTCTCCTCTGAAGACATGCCAGAGCTATTGAAAGCAGTCAGAGCAACTATGGGGGTGGAAGAAGTTCAAAAACTCAAAAACCGTACACAGTTCAGGAGGAAATGTTTAGGGGACTTCGCCTTAAAAAATCCAGGATCTTCCCCATAAATTAAAACATTAGGGACATGATCCTAGATGAATGGGCTGATCCTGAAAGATGCCTAGGCATTTCTAAATCCTACATGAATCGCCTTTTATTTGACCCGGAGGAGGCGAAAATCTTTAACACAATCCCCAAGATCGACGCTCAAGTAGCAAAAGTAAACAGGAAAACCTCCCTTCCTTTCGAGGACACTTCCCAATTAAAAGACCCGCTAGACAGGAAAGCAGACAGCTTACTCCGTAGATCCTGGGAAGCAGCCATGTATAATCTCAAGTCTAATATAGCTGCCACATCGTTTAGGTGGTTACTAGAACTAGAAAATTGTCTGGCCAATACTACTCCTATGGAAAAAAAATACTGGAATCCCTTCCTTTGTTAAAATCGGCCACTACGTTAATTGCAGATGCCTCTACAGAATCAGTACGATTTGCGGCCAAGGACATTGGTTTTTCTAATGCAGCTCGTCGAGCCTTGTGGGTAAAATGTTGGGGTGTAGATAACATCTCCAAAACTAAACTTTGTTCCATCCCTTTCTCGGGGGAAAATGTTTGAGCCAGAACTTGTTAAATATTGGAAAAAGCTTCAGATAAAAATAAAAATTTCTCAATTGATAGATCATTTAAAAGAAAGTACCCCTTTCGTAGCACCTCCATCAGGAAAGATCCTATAGAGGGAAAGGGAAGTCCGGTCACTGGAGCTATCCCAAAGGGTGCAGGGATAGGGGATTTCTCCTCACCTCCTAAAAGAGTAGTTACAGACAATGACACCAAAGTGGGGGGCAGACTGAAGAATTTTCTCCCAGCCTGGGAAAAAGTTTGTCAGAACCCATGTCCGAAAATTATACAATCAGGCTATCAGATTCAGTTTGCATCAAATCCTGGTGGGGGATATTTACAATTTTTTCCATACAGTAGCATCACCACGACGGCATTACATGGAGATTGACCCCTGACCTCTGTAGGGGCAGGGAAAGAAGAAAGGTTAAAAATCCTCCTCCCACCACCAACACCAGTGTTTCCTGTCCCTACAGAGGAATGTGGACAACTAGGCAGTCATTGCGCAGGCACTGCAGCATGTAGTCGCTCATGTTTGCTAGACTGCCCAGAGGCAATGACAAGCTCTCCTCTGTGGGAGGTGTATCATCTGTGTCCTCTGTATCCCCCCAGTCTCGCTCAAGTGATGGCCATGAGCTGCTTTGGGTGCCATCCTGCTGTGAACACGGTTTCTTCTCCTCATCCTGTAGAACTATGCCCTGGCTGGACAATTGTGTACCTGGCCCATGTTGGTGCATGAACCACCCTCAGAGCCACTTGTACATGACTGGCCTTATAAGATAAGGGTAAGGCATGTATATAGTTTTGTTTGTTTAGTTTATCTGACTTAGTTATTCAAATACATTATAAGTAAATTTGTGAATGGGCATTAATGATTGGTTTGAGTGAAGGGGGGGGGTGTAGGGTGGGAGGCTGGTTGGGTTAATTTTCTCTTTTTGAAATGTTCCTTGTATAGTTTTTGTTACGATTTATAATAAAAAGTTCTGATAACCATGGAAATGTTATCTGCAGCTCAGGCCAAAGGGGTCCTTGAGCAACCATGAAAGTGCTCTAGGCCAGGCAAGGGATGTGTGTCAAACCAGCAAGGCCCAGAGCTGCTACGAGACTTTGCCCATTATCGCACACCACCACGCCGGGCTTGAGGCTCAGTGACACCAACCACTCATCGGTCTGTTGTTCCATGCCCGTCCACAGCTGGTGTGGGGTTTGTCCCCCAAACAGATGAGTTTTAAAACGGCCTGCTGTTTCCCCCTGGCTGTGCTTAAGTTGGTTGTGAAGGTGTTATGCTGAGCGGCTGAGGAGGTGGTAGAGGCAGCTCTGGTATGTCTGCCTTGTTCACAGGAGCCCAGAACTGTACACAATACTCCATGTGTGGTCTGACTAGCGATTTGTAAAGTGGTAGGTAGGTTCTTATCATGGGCGTCTATGCCCCTTTTGATGCAGCCCATTATCTTATTGGCCTTGGCAGCTGCCTGACACTGGTTTCTGCAGCTTAGTTTGCTTTTTATTAAAATTTCTAGATCCTTTTCCATGTTAGTGTTACTGAGTGTTTTACCATTTAGTATGTACGGGTGACTTGCATTATTCCTTCCCATGTGCATAACTTTATATTTGTTAGTGTTAAACCTCATCAGCCACTTATCTGCCCAAGCCTCCAATCTATCCAGATCCCTCTGTAACATAGTAACATAGTACATAAGGCTATCCCTCTCTAGCAGTATATTGTCCTCTTCAGTGTCACTTACTTTACACAGTTTAGTGTCATGTGCAAAAATTGATATTTTACTATGCAAGCCTTCTACAAGATCATTAATAAATATATTGAAGAGAATAGGGCCCAATACTGACCCCTGAGGTACCCCACTAGTGACAGTGACCCAATCTGAGCGTGTACTGTTAATAACCATTCTCTGTTTTCTCTCACTCAGCCAGTTACTTACCCACTTACAAACATTTTCTCCCAGTCCGAGCATTCTCATTTTTTATACTAACCTTTTATGTGGTACAGTGTCAAATGCTTTGGAGAAATAAAGATCTACAATATCTATTGATTCACTGCTATCAAGTCTAGAACTTACCTCCTCATAAAAACTGATTAAATTAGTTTGGCATGACCAAGCCCTCATGAAGCCATGCTGATATGGCGTTATTTGCTTATTTCCATTGAGAATCTCTAAGATGGCATCTCTCAGAAAACCTTAAAATTGTTTACCCACAACAGATGTTAAACTTAACGGCCTATAGTTTCCAGGCTCTGTATTTGGACCCTTTTTGAATATTGGCACCACATTTGCTATGCGCCAATTCTGTGGAACATTCTCCGTCAGTATAGAGTCCGCAAATCGCAGAAATAAGGGTCTGGCTATGACATTACTTAATTCCCTTAGGATATGGGGTGTATGCCATCCGTTCCTGGCGATTTGTCAGTTTTTTATCTACAGTGTACAATATGTTGTGCCCAGCATGTGTCAGTGTGAAAATTGAGTCCTTTTATTATTATTATGCCATGATTCCTGGTTTTAGAAAAACCCTACATGTGGCCTCAATTTTATGCCTGGACATACAACAGATATGGCAGTTCATTGCTCAATATGCTGTGCCCAACCTGTGCCATCTAAGACACACCACGCCCTTTAGGTTATGGTTTATAAATGTGGATGTAAACTGCTGTTTGGGTAAGCTGCAGGGTTCAGGAAAGACCACTATTTGGCTTTTGCTGCACAGATTTTGATGGATTAGGTTATGGGCACCATGTTGCTATTGATCAGCCGCTGGGGACCATTACAGACATTTTCTGATAACCATACATTCATTTTTCTCTAAACTGAACTCTGTCAGGTCTTATTTTTCTTTATTGGTTCTATTTTGGGGTACATACAACTGTTTGATCATTTTATATTTTGCTTTTTGCGAAGCAGATTAAAGAAATGGCAGCAACTCTGCTATTGCTTTTTGTCTTATTGCAGCGAACACCATGCTGGAAAAATGATATGTTATGTTTATTCTGCTCATCAGTATGATTTTTTAACTTTTAACCACTTTTACACAATCAATTTTTGTAAAGAAAAATCATATTTTTTCCCGACACCTCCACAACGGCAATGACAGGAGGGTATCCCCGCCCACAGGACAGGAAACAACCCAGGAGCTCAAGAGTTAAAAGGTCTCCTCCCCCTTACCTATCCAGTCGTTGTTTCCTGTCCTCGGGATGAGTAGGAGCCTCTCCTGTTGTGCAGGATGAAGATCTGAAGAACTCTTCTTGCGCTCAGTCTGTCTTTTCCCCGCGGTCTGTGAGAGGACTGAAGCAGGGGACGGGTCTCCCTGGGACCCGGTGCCCTCCCTTTCCCATTTCTTGGAGTAAGTCCTGGTTCAGGCATCCCGGGGCTTGCTATCTCCCGCGCGTTGCGGGAATTCGTGCGGGATCTGTGATGTCATCAGGAAGGCGCGAGATTCTCCTTGGGCAAGAGAATCTTGCGGGACTTCGGGGCAATGCTTCCAGATATGGTGGGCCAGAAGTGTACAGAGAGTGTCCCAAGAATCTCCTTCTTTTCGGAGACCTTAAGGACAATAATCAAGGAAGAAGTTAACTCTGCTGTGGATTCAAAAATAGCTTCCCAATCTCCCCAGCAATCTACCTATCAGAGATTGCATACTTCTAAGACGCCCTTAGATTTTGATGAAGGGGAGTTAATTTCAGATGTTGAGTCTGCTTCTTCAGATGACGGGTCAGGGAGACCCTTATTTCTACCTAAAGAAACTGACGGTCTGCTAAAGACCATTCGTGCTACTATGCATATTGAAGAAGTCAAAGAATTCCACACAATCCAGGACCATATGTTCCAGGGTCTAGGAGAAAGACGTAAACAAGTGTTTCCTATCCACAATAATATCAAAACACTAATATCTAGAGAGTGGAAGGAACCAGAAGGATGCACTGCAATCACGAATTCTTTTAAAAGAAAATACCCCTTTGAAGAGGCAGAAATTAACCTGTGGAACAGAACCCCTAAAGTTAATGCCCCGGTTGCCCGTATCTCTAAAAAATCTTCACTCCCGTTTGAAGACATGGGCCTCCTTCGCGATCCCATGGACAAGAAGTCAGAGAATATTCTCAAAAAATCCTGGAAAACCAATACTGCCATTCTCCATCCCAGTATTGCTGCCACATGTACCGCCAGAACACTATTGGTCTGGCTGATGCATCCGCTAGGAAGTTTGAGATTTGGTCTGGCTCAAATCTCAAACTTCCTAGCGGATGCATCAGCGGACATTGTCAGGCTTTCTGCTAGATCAGCTGCACTCTCTAATGTGGCCAGAAGAGCGATCTGGCTCCGTTTCTGGCCCGGGGATGCAGGCTCTAAGAGTCGCTTATGTTCCATCCCCTGCGAAGGGGATAGGTTGTTTGGCTCTGGTTTAGACGACATCCTTGAAACGATGTCTGATAAGGAAAAGGGATTCCCACTAGAAAATCGTTATTTTAAACAGAGACGGTCCTTTCGGAGCCAAAGAATAGCCAGAGAAGACACTAAAAGGAAAAACTTCCATAAAATGGCAACCCCCCAAGGGCAAAGGCAGAGGGTTTCTTCTTAACCCGAAAATACCTCTCGCTCTTCCCAATGACGCCAAAGGTCGAGTAGGGGGCAGGCTGCCGGGGTTCATTCCAGCCTGGGAAAGAAATTCAGACCTCTCCATGGGTATTAACCACCTTAAGGGAAGGATTGAAACTAGAGTTCCTATCCTCTCCTCCAGATCATTTTGTGTTAAACAAAATTCTGTCTTTGCTAGCAAAAGGAGTTCTCTTTCCAGTCCCAAACGAACAAAAAGGAAAGGGGTTCTATTCTCCAGTCTTTTTGGTGCCAAAACCAAATGGGGCAGTTCAGCTAATAATCAATCTTAAATCTCTAAACAAATCCATAATATACAAAAAATTCAAAATGGAGATGATAAGATATACAGTAAATTTACTAACTCAGGATTGCTTCATGGCAACCATAGATCTACAAGTCACATACTACCATGTTCCAATTTATCCAGCACATCAAAAATACCTAAGAATAGCTGTCTTCTTAGGGAAAGATCTGCGTCAATTTCAGTTCACAGCTCTGCCGTTTGGCCTCTCGTCAGCCCCAAGGGTCTTCACAAAGATCATGTCAGACATCATAAAACATCTACATCTCCAACTAATTCTAATAATTCCATATCTAGATGATTTTTTAGTAGCAGCTTCTTCAGAAGATGTTCTCAACTTTCACCACTCCCAAATACAAAATTGCCTCATCTCCCTTGGCTGGATAATGAACTTCAAAAAATCAGATCTCTCTCCAGACAGAAGAAAAATTTTCCTGGGAGTTCTACTGGACTCACAAAAATTGTCCTTTCTACCCACAGGGAAAAAGAAAGATCTACTGCTATAGGTTGCTCAATTCTGCAGTCTAAAGACTGCCTCCTGCAGAAATATCATGAAACTTCTGGGCCTTCTCACGTCCATATTACCGTCCGTCAGATGGGCCCAAAGCCATACCCGGATCCTTCAATCCTTCCTTCTATCCTCTTGGAACGGGACGATCTCTGCACTAGAAAAAAAGATCTGCATTCCACTCTTTGTAAAAAAAAATCTCTAATGTGGTAGAGAATAGAAAGAAACTTAAACACAGGCTTTTTTTGGAGACAAAAGGACCCAGTCATCATAACTACAGATACCAGTGGCTCAGGATGGGGAGGCCATGCCAATGGAAGCTTTATACAAGGCACTTGGGGTCCAAACTTGATGGATGCTTCCTCAAATATAAAAGAATTAACTGCAATTTTCAATGTCATTACTTCTCTCCATTCTCCCTCAACCTCAAGACACGTAAAAGTGTTGTCGGACAACACTACAGCGGTCGCCTATGTGAACTGACAGGTAGGAACCAGAAGCCGCTTGCTAGCAGCCAGATCTCACGACATCTTCTTCTGGGCAGAGAAAAATCTTCTGTCTTTATCCGCGGTACATGTCAAGGGAAAACAGAATGTAGTAGCAGACTTCCTGAGCCGAAAGACCCTAAAAGAAAGCGAGTGGTCCTTAAATCCTGAAGTGTTCCAAAAGATATGTGATCTATGGGGAAAACCAGGAATAGATCTATTTGCAACAAAGAACAACAGACAGACCAAAAAATTCTGTTCTCTCTCACATCTGGATCAGCCCTGGCCGAAGACGCTTCTGTACGCCTTCCCTCCATTCAGTCTCCTTCCAAGGACACTCATGAAGGCAGAGGAAGAAGGATCACAAATGATTCTTATTGCACCCTTCTGGCCAAGAAGGTCGTGGTTTCTCCTGCTTCTAAGACTATCTGCAGGAGTCTCGTGGACTCTACCACAAATGCCGGACCTTCTTCGGCAGGGGCCAGTCCTTCACCTGGGTCTGGAGCAGCTCAACCTGACGGCCTGGAGGTTGAACGTTCTATCCTAAAAAGAATGGGTCTATCTGATAGTCACATCTACGCTTATGGCAAGCCGTAAACCAATTACCTCTAAGATTTACTTAAGAACCTGGAGGGCCTTTCTGACCTTTTCCAGAAATTCTCTTCTTCCAGAGATCCCACAAGTCCTAGAGTTCCTACAGTCTGGTATAGAGAAAGGGCTCCGTCCCGCGACCCTTAAAGTACAGATATCTGCCCTTAGTATTTTTTGGGTCAAGAAGTTGGCCGATTCACCTCTTATACAGAGATTTATTAAAGGCGCCTTGAGGAAAATTCAAATTGTCCATTCCCTAATCCCACCTTGGGTTCTGAATCTTGTCCTCTCAGTCCTAATGGAGCATCCATTTGAACCAATAGATAATATACCTTTGAAGCTACTAACCTACAAAGCAGTGTTCTTAGTCGCTATAACCTCTGCAAGGAGAATTGGAGAGATTCAAGCTCTTTCATGTAGACCGCCTTATCTTACCATTCTGGACCATTAGTCCAAAACACTGCCCTTCCTTTCTTGCCAAGGTGATTTCTAGATTCCACTGTGATCAGGATATCTCTCCCCTCTTTTTTTCCTCATCCAACCACGGACAAGGAAAAGGCCTAACATAATCTGGACGTTAGAAGATCTATACTATCCTATCTGAAGCTCTGAGACCTTCAGACTATCAGACCAACTCTTCATTCAATATCAGGGTTGTAACAAAGGCAAAGGAGTCAGTAAATCCTCTATAGCAAGGTGGATTAGAGATGTAATCTCATCGGCCTACATCAAAAAGAATCTCCTTCCTCCTGCGAGTAAAAGGGCTCACTCCACAAGGGCAATATCTTCCTCTTGGGCAGAATAAGCTGCGGTTACCATTGACCAAATCTGCAAAGCGGCTACATGGGCCAATCCCATGACATTCTATAAACAATATAGACTGGACATTCTGAGGAGTCAATAATTGTCCTTTGGCCAAAAAGTTATTGCTTCTGTTGCCACCCCCTAGGGGATTACTCTGTTAATCCTCCTGTCAGTGCCGTTGTGGAGGTGTCGGGGGAAAAGTATAAATTACTCTTACTGGTAATTGATTCTTCCAATAACCTCCACAATGGCACTGCATTTTTTTCCCTCCCTATTTTTTTGCTATATTATGCTTTATGATATTATTTGTCAAATTATGTAATTTGAAGTTGAATACATTCTTTTATTTTCATCACTCTCGTGTTCTCTCTTACTGACTGGATAGGAAAGGGGGAGGAGGCCATTTAACTCTTGAGCTCCTGCATTGTTTCCTGTCCTGTGGGCAGGGACACCCTCCTGCCAGTGCCGTTGTTAGTAAGAGTAATTTATACTTTTGCATCACCATTTTCTGAAAGACATTTTTTTTTTTTTCCTGGCAATGGTCTTGTTTGACGGTTTGTTTTTTTGCAGGATGAGGTGATGGTTTCATTGATACAATTTTGGGGTACATAAAACTTTCTGATCTCTTGGTATTACATTTTTTGTGAAGTGACCAAAACATGGCACAGTTTTTATTCTTATATTTTTTTTTTTTCTACAACATTCACCTGACAGGGTAGATCATTTGATATTATTATAGACCAGGTTGTTGTGGACATGTTTGTCTATTTTTTATGCAGTAAAAACATTTTTGAAAAGAGAAAAATCTTGTTTTTGTGTTACCATGTTCATAAGGCCATATTTTTTTTTTATTCTTATTGAGATTGTCTTATGTGATGGCTCATTTTTTTGTGGAAAGAGGTGACCGTTTCATTGGTACCATTTTAGGATACATAAGACTTTTTGATTGCTTGGAATTGCACTTTTTGATAGGCAAGGTGACTAAAATGGTGACAAATGGCTGTTTTGGCACAATTTTTATAGTATCATCGTGCTCACTGTGGGGAGTCGCTCTGGTAGACAGCGGTGCGGGTGCAGTTTAGAGGCAAAACAAGGAGTCCAGATTGTGCATCAAACAGTGTTTTATTCACACTTGCACACCAGAAATGAAAACAGTCTCTTGGTGACAGTTCACACACAACAGAAATCATGTGGCAAGACCAAAAACAGGCCAACACAGGGTCCAGTCACCTTGGGTGGTTTAAGTGCGGTTCACACCTAGCAGTCGGTTCAGCCGCAGGCGATTCCTCCTTCAGTTTGCAGGGAAACACCACCTTGCTGAGCTCCGTCCTCCAGCACAGAGAACTCCTCAGTCCTGTTAGCAGGCTCCAGGATAATCACACACAGACACAGCTGATGGCTGTGTTTTATACCCAGCCCAAAACTCGGACTGGACCGTGGGGAGCAGCCACCCACCCTACTCTTTAGCTGCTCCCAGTAAGAGCCGGCCCGGATCGGCTTTGCAGCCATGCTATTTAAAAGAGTCAAACAGCACTAGCTGCTGCAGACAAAAACCCGGCTCTCACCTCACCGAGGCCAGCAACCTCGGTGACACGTACCTGCCATCGCAAATGACACCTTGCACCTTACCACATACCCCCCTTTGTTCAACCCTGAGGGGTGAACACACGTGAGGCAGTGGACGCGGGACAGGGCATCTGCGTTGCCCTGCAAGCGGCCTGCCCTGTGTTCCACGGAAAACTTGAAATTTTGAAGAGATAGGAACCACCTGGTGACCCGAGCATTCCTCTCCTTGGCCTGACTCATCCATTTGAGGGGGAATGGTCGGTCACCAGACGGAACCTCCTCCCTAACAGGTAGTAGCGGAGAGATTCGAGTGCCCACTTGATAGCCAGGCACTCCCTCTCCACTATACTATATCTGGACTCGGCGGGACTGAGCTTACGGCTCAGGAAGACAACGGGATGTTCTTCCCCGTTGACCTCCTGCGACAGTACCGCACCGAGGCCTACCTCCGAGGCGTCGGTTTGTACGACAAACTCCTTGTTGAAGTCGGGTGTCACCAAAACCGGGGACCCACACAGGGCCGACTTCAACGCGGAGAAAGCCTCCTCCGCCTTCTCACTCCAGCTAACCCTCCCAGACTTTCGCCCCTTCAACAGGTCTGTCAATGGCGCTGCTATTGTGGCAAAGTGGGGCACAAACCTCATGTAGTAACCTACAATCCCCAGGAACGACTTTACCTGCCTGGTGGTGACCGGTCGGGGCCAGTTACGAATGGCCTCTACCTTAGTTACCTGAGGTTTGATGACTCCCCGCCCAATTACATATCCCAGATATTTTGTCTCCTCTAACCCTATGGAGCACTTCTTTGGGTTAGCGGTCAGTCCGGCTTTCCTCAGGGCATCCACTACCGCCTGCACCTTGGGTAAATGGCTTTCCCAGTCGGTGCTGTGGATGACTACATCATCTAAGTAGGCCGAGGCGCACCGACGATGTGGTCGCAGCACTATGTCCATTAACCTTTGGAAAGTGGCGGGGCGCCATGCAGGCCAAAGGGTAACACCTTGTAGTGATACAGGCCCTGCGGGGTAACAAATGCGGTTTTTTCCTTAGCCGACTCGTTAAGGGTACCTGCCAGTACCCTTTAGTGAGGTCCAGCACAGAAAAATAACGGGCTTGTCCTAAACTTTCAACCAGCTCGTCTACTCGGGCATGGGATACGCGCCAAACTTGGATACTTCATTTAACTTGCGAAAGTCGTTGCAGAACCGCAACGTCCCATCCGGCTTGGGTATTAGGACTATGGGACTGGCCCACTCACTTTTCGACTCCTCAATGACATCGAAGTTTCAACATTACTTGCACTTCCTCCGCGATGGCCCGTCGCCGAGCCTCGGGTACCCGGTATGGTTTTAACCGGATCTTGGCCTGAGGCTCAGTGACGATGTCATGTTGGATGAGAGACGTGCGGCCAGGGAGGTCCGAGAACACATCCGTGTTCCGACTGATGAACTCCTGACTTCCTGAACTTGTTTGGAAGACAGGCTGTCTGCAATTTTTACCGTGGTTACTGCTTCACAGGCCTCGAACTGTGGGGCTGGACCCTTTTCACCTAGAAGCCCTGGCCGGGGCTGTGGTCGTCGGCCGTGTCCCTATCTTTCCACGGCTTTAGTAAATTCACGTGGTACACCTGCTCCGGCTTGCGCCGCCCTGGCTGGTGTACTTTGTAATTTACTTCCCTACTTTCTCGATCACCTCATAGGGGCCCTGCCACCTAGCTAGGAACTTGCTGTCAAGGGTGGGTACCAGAACCAACACCCGATCTCCCGGCTTGAAGCCCCGTACCCGAGCCTGACGATTGTACACCCTACTCTGGGCTTGTTGCGCTGCCTCCATATGCTCCCCGGACCAGCGGCAACACCTTTTCCATCCGTTCCTGCATCTGGGTGACATACTCAATGACACTTTTGTGGGGGACAGGCTGTTGTTCCCACGCTTCCTTGGCGATATCCAACAGGCCCCGAGGGTGTCTGCCATAAAGCAGTTCGAAGGGCGAGAACCCAGTAGAGGCCTGGGGCACCTCTCGCACTGCGAACATGAGATAGGGCAGAAGCAGGTCCCAGTCCTTCCCATCTCTAGACACCACCCTCTTTAACATATTTTTTAAAGTTTGGTTAAACCTCTCGACAAGACCGTCCGTTTGTGGATGGTAAACGGACGTCCGTAACTGCTTTATACGCAATAATTTACACAGTTCCCTCATTACTTTGGACATAAAAGGGGTCCCTTGGTCTGTCAGAACCTCTTTTGGCAGGCCCACACGGGAAAACATTTCCATTAACTCTTTGGCAATGAGTTTAGCTGAGGTATGTCGCAGAGGCACCGCCTCCGGATACCGAGTGGCATAGTCGAGAACTACCAGAATGTGTTGGTGGCCCCTGGCAGATTTTGGTACAGGCCCAATTAGATCCATAGCGATTCGCTCAAACGGGACCTCAATAATTGGAAGCGGTACCAGAGGACTACGGAAATGTGGCTGGGGGCTAGTTATCTGACAGGTGGGACAGGACTTACAATAATTCTCTACCTCCTTGAACACACTGGGCCAATAAAACCGCTGCAGTATGCGGTCCTGGGTTTTCTGCCACCCCAGGTGTCCCCCAAGAACATGTTGGTGGGCAAGCTCCATGACAAGCCTGCGATACGCTGTGGGCACCACCAACTGTTCAACAGGCTCACCTCGGATTTGGTTCACCCGATACAACATATCCTGAAGGACAATGAATCGCGGAAACATTAATTCAGCCCCAGGTTTCTGGGGTTTACCATCAATTATTATGACACTTTCCCAGGCTCTGGTTAGGGTTTGGTCCCGGTGTTGTGCGGTCCCAAAATTTTCCCCGGAGACATTGAGGTCTGCCAACTCAGGTCCCGGTGGCAAGTCCTCCGTGTCTCCCACCATTACACTCAGTGGGGTTGTCTCCCCTCTATCACAGAAGTGGTGGTCACCCCTACCGCAGGCCCTTCGGACTCGGGCTCCCAGGGCTCTGGCCTCCCACAGGAACCAGGCCACTCTGCTAGGGTTACCCCTGTCTCAGGGCTATTAGTCACTTTCACCTCAGGCCATAGTGACGGAAAACCAGGGAAGTCTCTTCCAATTATTAGTTCATACGGTAGCTTGGCGGAGATCGCCACTTCACAAGTCCATGTGCCGGCCGCCGTGGACAGAGACATTACAGCCGTGGGATAGTCCTTTAAGTCTCCGTGTATGCACACCACCCCAACTTTCCGGCCCGTATACTGGGAGGGGCTGTACCAGGGCAGCACTTACCAGGGTTACTAGGCTCCTGAGTCCAGCAGCGCCACTGCAAGATTATCACCGACTTGCACCTGGCACAGATGACGATTGTCTAGGGTCTCGGGGTGCCGGTCGCACACAGTCTCCGGGCATACATGGAAGCCCGGTACCCATAATTGGTCTCCATGGGTTCTCCCCACTGTGGACAGTCGGCCCTCACATGGCCAGGCTCGTGACACCGCCAGCAGACTATCGGGGCCGGGTCTACAGGGGTACACCCCGAGCAGGTTTCTCGGGTACCAGTCGTCGGGACTGGATGGGAGACCTCCGGGGTTTGACCGGCCCCTCCCAACAACACCTCCTTTCAAGGTTTTTGTGGCCTCATAGCGCTCGACCAGGTCGACCATGTCCAAGGCATTAGTGGGTGACACCTGGCCGATCCAGTGCTGCAGGGGGTACGGCAAGGCCCTCCAGAAGATGTCAGCCAGCAGACGGTCCAGCATAGCAGCCGGACTTAGAACCTCAGGCTGCAGCCACTTTTGCAACCTGTGCAGCAACTCATAATACTGCGGCCTGGCGGGTTCAGCCGTATTAAAGTTCCACTGGTGGACCCGCTGAGCCCGGACTAACACGTTCACCCCCAGTCTTGCCAGGATCTCACCTTTCACGGTCGGGTAGTCAGCGGCTTGGTCATCTGGGAGGTCAAAAATACTTGCTGGGGTCCAGACGCCAGGAACGGAGCGACGACCTCTGCCCACTGTTCTCGGGGTAATTTCTCCCTCACGGCCACCTTCTCGAACACCGCCAGATAGGTCTCCACATCATCCGAGGGGGTCATCTTAGGGATCGCGGCACGGACAGCTTTCCGGGCATCGTGGACGCGGTGGGACGCTCCTGCCGCTTGCAACGCCATCACGTGCTGTAGCAGTAGCTGGTTGGTCTCCCGCTGCTGCACGTTAGCCTCTATGAGGGCTTTCACAGCCGCCTCCATTTTGTCGGGGATCACAGGCTGCAACTTTGCCGGCCTAATATAGGACATTCACTTCTGCTCAGCAAAAACAAAGTTCGGCGTTCACGCCAGCCTCACTGCGCATGCCCGCATCCGACACCAAATGTGGGGAGTCGCTCTGGTAGACAGCGGTGCGGGTGCAGTTTAGAGGCAAAACAAGGAGTCCAGATTGTGCATCAAACAGTGTTTTATTCACACTTGCACACCAGAAATGAAAACAGTCTCTTGGTGACAGTTCACACACAACAGAAATCATGTGGCAAAACCAAAAACAGGCCAACACAGGGTCCAGTCACCTTGGGTGGTTTAAGTGCGGTTCACACCTAGCAGTCGGTTCAGCCGCAGGCGATTCCTCCTTCAGTTTGCAGGGAAACACCACCTTGCTGAGCTCCGTCCTCCAGCACAGAGAACTCCTCAGTCCTGTTAGCAGGCTCCAGGATAATCACACACAGACACAGCTGATGGCTGTGTTTTATACCCAGCCCAAAACTCGGACTGGACCGTGGGGAGCAGCCACCCACCCTACTCTTTAGCTGCTCCCAGTAAGAGCCGGCCCGGATCGGCTTTGCAGCCATGCTATTTAAAAGAGTCAAACAGCACTAGCTGCTGCAGACAAAAACCCGGCTCTCACCTCACCGAGGCCAGCAACCTCGGTGACACGTACCTGCCATCGCAAATGACACCTTGCACCTTACCACATCACATATAAACAATTACAAGTGACATGTGCTAAATTGCACTCATTAAGTAATATATATATAAAAAAATAAGTATATATGAAAAATTGACAGACAAAGTCATATATAAGAACATAACACCCCATATAAAACAGATTACTGTGCATACATAAAATCCTCACACATCTCATAATCAAATGATGATAAAATATCGTAAACGCGTTGCCGTGTAAAGTGCATCATGTGAACAAAGTGCAAGTGCAAAGTGATGGTGCAGTGCTAAACAATACCATCTAGTGATTTAGTGATGAAAAATTTTTTTTATTTTTTTTTTACATCATCATCATGTACGCAAATATCACCTAACTTCAATAAATTATCACCTATGGTCACATATGCATAAAGAGGAAATGAGAAGAACTCCTTCATATTGTGCAAAAGTATGCAAATTTTAAAAAGTTAAACACTTATGTTTTTTTCAAAACCCCTGTATGAAATTGTCTTGCATCCCCATATGCATCCACTTTTCCATATGTCACCTAATCAGTCTGACGCTGACAGTTCATCTTACTCCTAGGTCACTCATACCAGGACAGGTTATCCAGACTAGAGATCAGATGAGAAAGAGACCAAATGAGTACACATAAACACATATTAACACATATTACAGGACAACCCGACACCACTGTTAAAATAATATCTTTAAAATAAAATTATATTGTAGTTAAAAAACATTGCAAAACGTCAACAACCTTTGGATCCGGAGTCTACCACGTGCCCCAACAGACAGGCATCAACATCAGGCCCTGAAACTCCACTACAAATAGGGAACAAAACTGTTTCCCTCATTGAGGCCATGGGGAGTGATGGTATTTAATAGAAAAATCCATTTTGTCTCTTTCTGTGCGAGTGTCCTCTTCCAGTCACCCCCCCTGATTGGGATGCACTTGCACTTTGTTCACATGATGCACTTTACACGGCAACGCGTTTACGATATTTTATCATCATTTGATTATGAGATGTGTGAGGATTTTATGTATGCACAGTAATCTGTTTTATATGGGGTGTTATGTTCTTATATATGACTTTGTCTGTCAATTTTTCATATATACTTATTTTTTTTATATATATTACTTAATGAGTGCAATTTAGCACATGTCACTTGTAATTGTTTATATGTGAGCACGATGATACTATGATACAGGTGTCCACTTGAGTTTACTATATATTGTCAATATGTATGCAATTCGCAATGTAAAAAATGTTTTTTAAATATGTTTCACATAATGGGTTTAAAAAATCTAATCATTTATGCTATATTTCATAATGTCTATTGGGTAGGGAAGAGACATGGACTATTATTATTGGTGGCATCCACAATTGGGGTCCCGGTGACCATGAAGAGCGATGAAAGATTATCTACTTTTTCCCGCACAGGACCTGCGGTCAGCTGACAGGCGGGTCACACCCCTCTGTCTGACGTCAGCAGTCACCTGACATGTGGTGCACGTGACCGCCCGCTCTGCCCCGCGCTGATGACGCCATCAGGCTGGGTGGTGCGGCCGAGCGGACGTGAGACAGAGGGAGAATACTAACGTAAGTAAGACAGGTGTGTCCATCCAATGGGAATGATTTTAATGATGAGGAGGCGGTATTTAAGGCTGTGAGCGTAGGGACGCCGACACGCCCCCTGAGGAAGTGAGGCGAAACGCGCGTCGGGGTACCACTCTCCGGTCTGCTCCTGGGCCTCTCTGGAGGTAAGGAGGGTTATTTCTGGTTACAAGTGTAGTCTCTGGGTGATAAGATTGAGTTAGCCCAGGTAGACCATTTTGGGATGATGATCTTCTGTTGGGGAAGATTATGATTGTACTTCCCTGACATTCCCCATGTCTCTTCCCTCCTCTCCTTGAACACTTGTATATACCTTGATTCACACTTCTGAGGTTGTGAGGCAGTGACAGGCCTCATGGCTGATAGGAGAGAGCGATGGCAGGTACGTGTCACCGAGGTTGCTGGCCTCGGTGGGGTGAGAGCCGGATTTTGTTGTCTGCAGCAGCTAGTGCTGTCAGACTCTGTTAGTTAGTTTGGCTGCAAAGCCAATCCGGGCCGGCTCTTACTGGGAGCAGCTAAAGAGTAGGGTGGGTGGCTGCTCCCCACGGTCCAGTCCGAGTTTTGGGCTGGGTTTATAAACTCAGCCAGCACCACCAGCTGGGAGGGTGATTTTCCTGGAGCTGCTAATAGTGCTGGGAGCTGAGGGCTGTTGTTTGGGACCCACGGCTGGAGCCAAGCTGGAGGGCTCAGACCCCTGTGAAACCGAACAGGCTGCCTGGAAAAGCCGCACGGGTGCGGTGTGTGTGAACAGTGTTGTAGGTGAGTCAGGGACACACTGTGTTAAGTTAGAGCCCAGCCGGGCAGGTGTTTGTTTTGCATTTCATTTATTTATGTTGATGCTGAGACAATAAAGCGATGTTTGGCCCCTAAAGCTGCAGTGGACAACAGTCTGTATGTGAACGATCCTCGAGACCAGAGCTAAACCCCACATTTGGTGTCGGATGCGGGCAAGTCGTCCCTGCTGGAAAAGGCAAAGTGTTGCTAGGGGCAACGACCTGACTGAGAAGAGCAGGTGCTGTGAAAGTTGCCAAGGAATTGCTGTTTTGCTATGCAGTGATTTAAAGGGCCGGAAGCCTGTTTGTCTAGTGAAGCAAGTGCCGCTCATGCGATTGTGGACTGTTTTTTCCTGACACAATGGAGGCGGTTGTAAAAGCCCTTGTGGAGGCTAACTTGCAGCACCAGGAGACCAACCAGCTACTACTTCAGCACGTGTGGCGGAAGCTGCTTGTACCAATGGTGATACCAGTATGTGAGAAGTGGCCCGGTTTGGCGGAAAACCAAGGCCACTGAGGGTGTAATGGAGCAGCTGGTGCTGGAGACTGATCGGTTGGTGAGAAAGCCGAGTGCGGCACTTGGAGTGGCGGCTCTGAGTGCAGTGTTGGAGGAGAATATGCATGCCGTTGCCAAGGGCAACCGTCGGGAAGACAAAGAGCTGGAGAGTGGTGCGTTTCTCAGGAGTGCCTATTTTCCCTGCGACTGTGCACAGAATCTTAAAGGGTGCGGCTGGAATGTCCGTCCGGGAAAAGACAGGAGACAAGTCCAAGGCGTCTCCCATGGCTACTACTGCATTGAGGAGACGGGTGATGACCGTGCCGAGTCAGTGACGACAATCGGTAAGACTGTTCCGGTTGATTATTTTGTGGCAGACCCAGTGACAGTGAGCCGGCGGCAGTTGCTACCTGCCGGGCCGGTGAGTGATAAAGCGCTGCAGCGTAAAAATGTCTCAAAAAAGAGTGACTATAGGAAAAATGCTGTGTCTGAACAGGCGGGAAGGCCTGTTGCGGTTGCTCCATCGCAGGAACCTGCAGAGGAGAAGCTCAGGGTGTTGTCTAAAGTGCCTGTGACCAAGGCTAGATTTGGGATGGCGAAAATCAGAGATCCCATGCTAGCCTGGGTACGAGGTAGAATGATAACTGTCCGGGACAATTATGTGAATACTGTGGACTATCCGGTGGTCCTCACGGAGGGTGAGACCACGGTGGGAACAGGGACTGATGGAGTTGATGTTGCAAATGTGCTCATGCATGATGTAATGTGGGGCAATGGAGACACTTCTGTGGGAAGTAATGAAGCTCCTACAGAACCTGTACCTGTCCCTTTAAGTGAAGGTGTAAGGCAAATGCAAATAGAAAGCAATGGTTTAAGTGAAATGACCGTTAGAAATAATGGTGCAGACACGGTGCCAAGGGAAGGTGCAAAGTTTGTTGAAATGTGTAATGATATGTGTGACGATGATATACCTGCTCCTTTAAAGGGTGTGATCAGGGAAGAAGCTCCCCTGTTGGTAAAAATGTGGATGGTATAAAAATGCTAATTGATGTTGAGAGCTCACCACTGAGGAAACCACTGTGAAAAATGTGCAAGTACATGGGGCAGGCCTAGAGGGTGTACCACACGTACTAGAAGTGGATATGCAGTCTCCACAGATCTCCATGGTTAATAAAATGTCCCAGGTGGGGATTAGCTCATCGGTGCCCCTAGAGGACAGGATTGAGAATGACACGAGCGGTATATATAACGCACGTTCTGTGACCGATAGCAACTCAGAGAGAGAAACTGCCATGTCGAGGTCTCGCCAAACTAAAGTGGTTACTAGTAGCGACCAGGTGACAGTTATATCTGACGAGACGAGAGTTCAGTCGGGTGACGTCAGCCTAGTGTCTGAAGCTCATATCCAGACAGTCTTAGATGACCTGACAGGACAGTACAGCTGCAAACAGGAGGCTGACCTCCCTCTCGCCACATGGTCCCTAGATACGATAGAGAAGGGACTAGCTGTCGTCACAGAGTCACCGAAGAAGGCTGCAGAAGGGTCAAAAGAGGAGACCCGGAAAAGACGAGTGAACTGAAGGGTCTACCTCCTGGTGTCCTGGGGAAGGGAAAAGACTCCAGAAAGACACAAAAGTCTATAGTAGACCTCAACAATGGGTTTGAAGAGTCCCTGGGTGAAAATCCCACAGAGTGTCTAAAGAAGAATGGTGGTACTCCTACACCTGCTGTTACCCCAGAACAGAGTGAAGAGCAGCTGGAACAGAAGGCCCAAGAGGGGGCGCTGCTAACAAGCTGGTGGGGAAAACTGAGAAGACGACCAAGGCCCTCTCCTTGGCTAGAGCCCTTGAAAAGCGCCTAAGGAGCGAGATGAATTGGAGTGGCTGAACAAGCAACTCAGAGCAGAGATGGAAGATCTCAGGAGCTCAAAAGATGACGTCTATGAGTTGGAGAGGCCTAAGCGTTCTCCTGCGCAGCAGGTGGAAGAAAATGAGATACCTGAAGAGGAAGCTCCTCTAAAAGATGCCAAGAAGTCAGAGCCTGTTAGGAATGGGTCTGGAGATGGTGGCGCCGTGGTGCCGGCCGAGGCAGAGAAGGTGAAAGATGTATCTGCTGAACCAGATGATGGTGCTGAGGTGGATGCAGAAGCCCAGAGACTCGTGGCAGTGTGTGGCCAGGACCTGGTCGTGAAAGACATTCCCTCTGCTGTCAATGCCTTCCAGAAAGCCAGCAGTCTGCTGGGAAGAAATACGGGGGACCGACGACCAGTATGAGGGTGCTGTCTACTCCGATGGGCTGACTCTCCTGAATCCTGCCCGAAAGGAGAACCATATCCTGGATAAACCTTGGCAGGGATTGCCAGAAGATGATGAGTCTGATACGGACTCTGATGTCCCAAGTACCTCCGTCCTTAAAGAGAAAGAGGAGGAGGCGGAGCTAAGAATGCAAGTATGTGATGCTGTGTCCGAGAAGGATGAAAAGCCTATCAAAGTGACTGAAGACTCCAAAAGAGACTCAAAGGCTGAAGAAGCTGATGCTGATGAGTTGGAGTGGGAGAAGTCCTCAGATGTTCCCAAGACCAAAGATAAGGCTAAAGAAGAGTCGGCCGAAGTGAGGGAACAGTTCAGTCGAGAGATGCAGCAGTCCAAGAAAGGATGTGAGGAACATGTGCTGATGCGAAATGTGGAGAGAAAAAGAAAACGCAAAGAGAGAGGCCACGGGTGCGAAAGCGCATCATCCTCATTCGTGAAAGAGAGTACCGGGTCATGAGATGGGCAAGAAAATCCCGTAGGTCTTATCTGCCCCGTACTAAACTCATGCGGGTGAGAAACCAAGCGCTATTAGCCTGGGTCTGGCGGAATAAGGGGAAGACTGTAGGCCAGGTCGATGCCCTCTCACGAGCGTCTTGGTTGGGTGCTAGTGTTCACCCCTACGGGGTTGAACAAAGGGGGGATATGTGAGGCAGTGACAGGCCTCATGGCTGATAGGAGAGAGCGATGGCAGGTACGTGTCACCGAGGTTGCTGGCCTCGGTGGGGTGAGAGCCGGATTTTGTTGTCTGCAGCAGCTAGTGCTGTCAGACTCTGTTAGTTAGTTTGGCTGCAAAGCCAATCCGGGCCGGCTCTTACTGGGAGCAGCTAAAGAGTAGGGTGGGTGGCTGCTCCCCACGGTCCAGTCCGAGTTTTGGGCTGGGTTTATAAACTCAGCCAGCACCACCAGCTGGGAGGGTGATTTTCCTGGAGCTGCTAATAGTGCTGGGAGCTGAGGGCTGTTGTTTGGGACCCACGGCTGGAGCCAAGCTGGAGGGCTCAGACCCCTGTGAAACCGAACAGGCTGCCTGGAAAAGCCGCACGGGTGCGGTGTGTGTGAACAGTGTTGTAGGTGAGTCAGGGACACACTGTGTTAAGTTAGAGCCCAGCCGGGCAGGTGTTTGTTTTGCATTTCATTTATTTATGTTGATGCTGAGACAATAAAGCGATGTTTGGCCCCTAAAGCTGCAGTGGACAACAGTCTGTATGTGAACGATCCTCGAGACCAGAGCTAAACCCCCACAAGGTGTACAAGGTTGATTTAGTTTATATAGGTTATACCCTGTGAGTTGGATCCGGAGTAGTGGGTTTTTAATCAGTCACATTAATCATGCAGTGTAATTGTAATTTTATGAGAATCATGTACTGTGTATCAATGATTGAATAAAGATGATATTTGTTAATACACTGTTTGCCATTATTTCGGTTGTGTAATATTTTTATAGAGCAGAGCGTTACAGTGGTGGACATACTTAATGTTTTACATACTAAATAGGTTTTGTACAACTTTCTGCTTGTTGCTAGCACCTGAACTCAGTATGAAATGCACACACAGAACTCGGAATGAACACCAGATTCTCTCTCTGATAAACCCCTGAATGTTCTATACTGACCCTACAACACTCTGCTGGCTTGTGTCTGTAATTGCTTTTTGCCAGACACATCGAAGATACATTCTCTCAGATTGCAAGCTTGTGAAGTGAGCTTGTGAGCAAAATTAAGACAAAACTATGCTGCCTGATTGGCTCACAGGCTATCCACCTGTGATAGACTGCTGTTTTCCTCACCAATTTTCACAGTAAAATTTGCCGGTGCCTTTTTTTCATTATTCATCTGGAGCAAATCGCCAAAACTTCAGATTCTTTTGGCAACAGAATTTTTGTGAAATTTGTAATGAATCTGATTTGTTCACAATCGATTCCCTCATATCTCATACTTATCTTCCTTCACAACTCTGATCTAAGGCTACCCTAGCTGTTCACCTGAGTCCAGGTGCTAGAGACCCAGGAAGGGGCATTGCTCTGTCAAAACATACGGGGCCTGGGCCCCTGATGTTTTGTCCCAGGCCCTGAATGTACTGCCTACCAGATAGATACAACTGTATTGCTGTCCTCAGGACGGCAATACAATTGAATATAATCCACTGCAAGGGAATGACCTGTGATGACATCACAGTCCATGTAATCAGTGCTGAAGACAGTGGTTAAGGACCTGCAATGATGTACCATCACATGACCAGTGCAGGAGAAGACTCGCTCAGAAGTGAAGAGAAAAAGTCCTGGGGAAGAAGCTGTGGTGAGGTCTGCTACATGAGGAAAGGTAAGTGAAGGGATAGATTCTCAGTGTGAGAGGCAGAGTAATGCTGGGAGTTGTGGTTATTTAACTGGGACTGTATGTTGGAGTGGGGTAGCGTGATGTAATTTACATAGGAATGAATGTTTAGGGGGTGATTATATTTATATGGGACTGTATGTTGGAGATGGCTGAGGCAGGGTGATGTTATTTACATGGGACTCTGTGTTGCAGGTGGCTGGGAAGGGGATTATGTTATTTACATGCTACAGTTTGTTGGAGGTGGCTGCAGAGGGGATGATGATATTTATATCATCTGATTTTATTTAAATGAGACTGAATGTTGGAGGGGGTTGAAGGAGGGAGTGATGTTATTTACTTGGGACTGTGTGTTGTAGGTGGCTCGGGAGGGGGTGTTATTTACATAGGACAGTATGTTGAAAGCGTCTGTGGGAGTGAGTGATGTTATTTACATGGAACTGTATGTTGATGGTGGTTGTGAGTGATTTTATTTACATGGAACTGAATGTTGAGGGGATGATTTATTTACATGGAACTCCATGGTGAAGGTGGCTGGGGAGGGTCTGGTGTTTACATGGGACTGTAAGTTGAAGGCAGCTAGGTAGGGGGTGATGTTATTTACATGGAACTGTATATTTGAGGGACTGAAGGGGGGGGGAGTGATGTTATTTACATGAGATTGTATTTTGCATGGGGATGTATATAGAGAGGGATGTTATTTACATGGAACTGTATTTTGGAGGGGGCTGGAGAGGTGTTGTAATGTTATTTACATAGGACTCTTCAGCGGAGGAAGGGAAATAATGTGACAGTATGGAGGAGGGCCTGAGGAATTGTAATTTCTGAGAACACTAAAGGGAGGAATATAACTACAGGGGGAACTGTAAGTGGCGTTATAAATACTCGGGGCACTTCAGGGCAAGCATTATAACAGTAGAGGGCAATATAAATACTGGGGACACTGTAGAGGCATTTTAAATCCAGGAGACATTAGGCATTCCTATTACTACTGTGAAGCTCCATAAGAGTGACTTATAGATACACATTTTTTCTACTATAGGGGGCCTTATTACTACTAAGGGGCCTGTGGAGAGCTTTATACCACTGAGGGAACAATATTTCTACTTGGAGCTCTGTGAGGGCATTATTAATACTGTAAGGCTCTTCTACTAATATAGGCACTCTTGGGGAGCATTATCACTGTTGGGGGCACAGTGGGGGCTCTATTACTAATGAGGGTATTCTAGAAGGGAATTACTATTGATGAAGTTCTCCAGACCGAACAGAGAACATGATGACAAAGAAGATCTACATCAGAGGATATGTCACCTCGGAGGCACTGGATGCGAGAGGTATGTTCTGCTGTATAGCAAATACAATAAAATGCAGTGTGCGGGGGGAGGGTTGACTTAGAAAATTGGGCCATATTGATTGGGGCTGGGGCCCTGGATCTTTTGAGAACCTAGCAACTCCCCTGGACCCAGGTTATGTCTCCAGATTAAGGTGGCAGAAAAAAGGTGCCAGATTCCATGGAGTTGCAGGAGAGTGAAACAAGACCGTCTAAGCCAGGAGAGTTAGAAGAAGCTTACTCAGTAGGCAAGAGGAAATCCAGAAACAAGTTGAGGAGTCAAAGCCGTTTAGAGTTATTGAAGCTGGGCAAGGGGTAATCCAATGAGTCAAAGGCAGGAGATCATTAGAAACCCAACCAGTAGATTAGTCCTGAAACAAGCTATGGTCAGTACACAGTAAGGTCCAACTGAACTGTTGTGAGGAAAGGTCAATCAAGAGCCAGAAAAACGCATATCACAACACATATGAAAAGCAGTAAGTGTCTGACTTTAATCCCCTGCATAGCTCCTAGATTGGACACCAAGGCAGGGCATGATTGACCAAGAGTTCAGACTTACTAAAAGTTTGACTTGGCTGGTCAGCATGGCAACTCTCCTGGAACAGCGGTGCACAGGAATGTGGCACTGTAAGTTAGGACAGGACCAACAGATAAAAAGGTTCCATCACCATAAAAGCAGGCAAACAGTATCCTACTGTTTATTAGGTTGCATTTAAAGGATTGAATTTAATATCTCACATTTGATACATGTGTGTTAATTTCTCTCTTGGCTCAACAAATACCCAGATTTCAGACAAGAGATGACCATATTTTTTTTTTTTTTTGCAATACTTTATCAGAACAACTAATATTAGGGATGAGCGAGCATGCTTGGCTGAGTACCGATTCAACTCGAGCATCGCTATGCTCGGCACGTGGCGGTACTCGGCCGACTACTACGTGTGCTCGTCGCATTGCTCGAGTCTCCTCCCCGCACATTTGGCGCCTCTTAAGCAGCCAATCAATGTTCAGGTAAGTAATCCCCTTCAGTGTAATGTCATAGCCATGTTAGCTATTAGCCTTGCACTGATTGGCTAGCTGGAACATGTGATACCAGATTATATAGGAGCCGATGTCCCGCACTTGGCTCATTCAGCATCAGGGAGAGCAGACAGTAGGCAGGGACAAATAGCGTTTTGCTGGAAATTCACAGATTTAACTCCAAAAAAACTATTAAAAGACTTAACAGGGGTTAAAGTCAGCAGTATCAGGGACAGGCGTCTTCAGGAAGGGACAGATAGTGAGGGCTGGAAAATCGCTTTTTTAAGTGCCCAAAAGCTTTTAAAACAAAACAATAGCTGATCTCAGGGAGACCAGCTAAAAAGAACACCGCAGAGCCTCATTTAAGAGTCTCAACACAGCAATCCAAAGTGCAAAGCTCCCTGGGAAACAGTAATATGCAAAATAAATGTGGAGCCCCAGTATTGAGTCTACAACACAATGAAAGCCAGATATCCCTCAAAGGACGTAAAACCGAGCAAAGGGGTGTCACCATTACAGAGATCACCAAATCCACCATATCAAGTGGCCCCAATGTCAAGATCCCGCTTTTTTACAAGCTTTAAGGATGTGACTGGGAAGACCTAAGGCAGTTATCCATCCACAGACAGCTGTTTCGGGGTGTTGCCACTCATCATTGTGGAATAGGATTCTGGCTAACCGGGAGCAATGCCTTGGAGACTACTCAAACAAAACAATAGCTGATCTCAGGGAGACCAGCTAAAAAGAAAACCCTAGAGCCTCATTTAAGAGTCTCAACACAGCAATCCAAAGTGCAAATCTCCCTGGGAAACAGTAATTATGCTAAATAAATGTGGAGCCCCAGTATTGGGTCTACAACACCATGAAAGCCAGATATCCCTCAAAGGAAGGAAAACCGAGCAAAGGGGTGTCACCATTACAGAGATCACCAGATCTACCATATTAAGTAGCCCCTATGTCAAGATCCCGCTTTTTTACAAGCTTTAAGGATGTGACGGGGAAGACCTAAGCCAGTTATCCATCCACAGACAACTGTTTCGGGGTGTTGCCCCTCATCAGTGTGGAGTAGGATTCTGGCTAACAGGGAGCAATGCCTTGGAGACTACTCAAACAAAACAATAGCTGATCTCAGGCAGACCAGCTAAAAAGAACACAGCAGAGCATCATTTAAGAGTCTCAACACAGCAATCCAAAGTGCAAAGCTCTCTGGGAAACAGTAATATGCAAAATAAATGTGGAGCCCCAAAAGCTTTTCAAAGACAGAAAGATTTGATATTAGTGAGATCTACAGTATCCCATCAGAAAGCAGTGTGTTTAGCAGACATTATAAAAAGGGGTTTATTCACTAGTGTGCCTGCTAGTGAGATATACACCGCGCCATCAGAGAATTTTTTTTTTTCTGCGGAAATGAACCTAATTTGTGCCACATCTGTGTGTGTGTGTGTGTGTGTGTGTGTTCAATCCGCAACCGTTATATTCATTACTCCAGCAAAGAATTATTTATATTTTGGGCAAATTTAACTAGTTTTAGGCACATCTGTGTGTGCGTTCAATCCACAAATGTTATATTCAGTAGAGAATTATTTGTCTTGGGACACATTTAACTATCGTACTTTTGGGCATATCTGTGTGTGCGTTTAGGCCACAACTATATATACAGTATTCCAGCAGAAAATTATTAGTATTTGGGACAAATTTAACCATTTTGTGCCAAATATACTGTCCATATAGTGTGGATTTCTGTGGCAAATACTCTACCACATTTGAAAAGAGTGTTTGTTGTGCCAATCATCTAAATAATCTGTGCAAAGTCTAGTGCCCATTACTGGGGCATAAACTGACTCAAATTTAAAATCTGTGTCTTGCGACAATCTAAATAATCTGGTCCAAATCTAGTATCAATAGCGCATGGCTCTGTTTCATATACAGTACCACATGTGAAAACAGTGTATTTTGGGGAAAAGTAAAATATTTGTGCCACATCTGTGTGTGCATTTCATACATATTACTAACATATACTGTACTTATCCGCAGATGGTGTATGGTAGTCTGTGACATTATCAGAACTACATACCCAGTGTAAAGTGTGCGTATCCAAAATACCTGTTTTAATTTATTGGCGCAAACACGTACATATCCTACAATACTGTACGTGTGACATACTTTTAAGCATATATAACATTTAATAAGAAGGCGGGCAGTACGGAACGTAGAAGTGGCCGTGATGCTGATGGTTCACGCAGAGGCTGTGGCCCTGGGCTCAATGAAACAGAGTAAAATAATGTAGCTGAGGGCCTCCAGGTGCTCTAACCCTCTAAAACTGTGAAGGCGATGGCGAACCTTTTAGAGACTGATTGCCCAAACTGCAACCACAAACACACTTATCGCAAAGTGCCCACACGATCATTTACCCTGAATACTACAGTCCAATATAGTATATCTCCCATGTTCCTTATTATTTAGCTGTCAGTGTGCTGCCTGTGCCATTCATGGCATACCCAACGCTGATGAATGGCAGGAAAAGTGTAAGGCATATTGGTGCACCATAGACTTTTTCAAGGGTAAGGGTGCTCACAGAGAGGGCTCTAAGTGTCGCCTCTGGCACCTGTGCAGGAGTTTCACTGACCCTCTAAAACATTATGAGCGAGGGCAGCCTAAAAAGCATGTTGATATGATGGAGGAGGAGAACGATGAGAAAAGGAACATTGAACCATAAAAACCTTTTTAGTGGTGGCAGAGTTGTATGTGACTACAGTATATTCAGTACATTACAAACAACACATTTAAAGTGCCTTTATGTTCAGCCGCTTTTATCTAGTGGAGTAGAGAAGTCAGGGGCAATCCAGGCCCGGTTCATTTTTATAAGAGTTAACTGGTCAGCATTTTCAGTTGACAGGCGTATGCGCTTATCTGTTATTATGGCCCCAGCAGCACTAAATACCCACTGTGACAAAACGCTGGTGGCAGGGCAGGCCAGCACCTCTGAGACGTAAAGAAGACAATCTGAGGGTGGTCTGGCTATCACCCTGTGTACTGTGTTTGACTTCTTTTTGTTATGGTTTGAGTTAGAGTTTATGACTAGTCTGTAAAATATGTTATTATTGTTATTTATTTTGTTATTTATGAGATATTCAACAGACCATGCCATTGTTTTACCACCACTGTTGTATGTTATGTTTGTATTTTATGGTAAAGTGTAAGTTTTGGATGAGGTTTTAGTGAATACAGTGTAGCGGCCAGCCCCTCAAAGGCATAGAGTGCAAGTTTGTGCCACGTGTCCAGCTTGTACATCCAATAGTTGTAAGGCACAGAAGGATCACTGAGGACGCTGACATGATCTGCTATGTACTCCTTCACCATCTTCCAAAATGTTTCCCTCCTTTTGACACTAGGTCACGCATCAGGGTGAGGGTGCTGGCGGGGTGTCATGAAACTGTCCCAGGCCTTGGTTGTTGTCCTGCCTCTGTTGGAACTGAGGTGTGTCCCCCTCATCTCCCTTCCTGGGTTGCCCAAGTAATTACGTACTCTGCCTCCATTGTTGTCCTATATAAATTTTCTAAGCAATTTTTAAACAAGGACATTCTGTTATTGCATCGTTTTGCATGAGAAGTTCTCTTTGTAGGGGAGGTCGATAAGGGTAAACAACCAGTAATCTGTGTGGTTTAACATGCGTGTAACGCACTGGTTGCTGGAAAGGCAGCCTAACATGAAGTCAGCCATGTGTGCCAAATTCCCAACAGGCTAGACTTCGCTGTCGTCATCAGGAGGATGACTCTCCTTCTCCTTATCCTCTTCCTCCTCTCCTGCCCATCTATGCAGAACAGATGGAATAAACCTGCTATTGTTAGCACCCTCTGTTGCGTAGGAAACTGTCTCTTGCTCCTCTTCCTCCTCATCATCCTCATCATCATCCAGTTCAAACTGAGAAGCCGAACTGATGGTGTTCTGGCTATCACTCTGTGTAATGTCTCCCCCCCTAGACACAGAAGTGGTATGGTTAGGCTGATTTTAGCGGCATCGCCACTCACCATCTGTGTTTATCCCTCAAAGTTGCGCAAAACCTTACAGAGGTCAGACATTTTATTATTCCACTACTGCCCTCTGCTGCGCACAAAGCCTGGACAACATGAAGAACGTAGAGTTCCAGCGCATGCTCACGTCGCACAATAGTCTGTTAGCTAGCAAATGCAAGCGCTGCAGCAGCATTGCCAAACCAACGGCAGCTGTAGATGAGGTTCGGAAATGGCCACACACACTGCACACCTTCACCAGTAGCTCAGGCAAGATGGGGTAGGTTGGTAAAAAATTGAGAACACGTGGCCTAGGCATGGTATGGCCGGATCCTGGACATTAAGGTGGGATCCACATGGCCATATCAGCATTTTTCCCATATACAATTTTACCTTCTTCACTAAGCAGTGGTTGTTTTCTGCCCATGTGATGGCCCTGATTCTCTGAGAGCTGGGCCTGTTATGTTCCAGGATTAGATTTTTTTTATTGTTATGTATTGAGTTTCTGACTAGGCTGTAAAATAAAATATGTTATGGTTATTTATGAGTTCTTAAAAAGTTCATGCCATTGGTTTACCTCCACTCTTGTGTGTTAGGATTTTAGTTATATTAATGTATAAGTTTGGGATGTTTGTTGTGCATGGTACATATATGCTGTATGATTGCCATGTGTTTGTGAGCTTGCCGAGCTACAAAGCTGCCAACAAGTTATGGCCATTATCAGACACAACCAACCTGGTCCCTTATACCCTGCCACAACTCTGCAGTGGTGTACTGTTTGTCACCCAAGCAAATGAATTTCAGCAAGGCCTGTTGCCGCTTCCCCATGAGAATTCAGAGTTTGCAGTATAGGAGGAGGTGGAGGCGGAGGAGAAGGGGGGGTTGCAGCCACTAATGTAGGTGGTGGCATAAATCCTAATGGAAGTAGTGCCCGCAATCATTGGCATCGGTGGCACCTGTGCTATCTCAGGGTATGACTCGCTACCGGCCTCCACCCAGTGTGCTGTCACGGAAATGTAGCATCCCTGGCCAAAAGCACTTGTCCATGTGTCCATCGTTAAGAGGACTTTCCCAATAATTTTGTTGTTCAGGGCACTGGTGATGTTACTTGACACAATTGCTTGTGTAATGGGATGGCACACCGAGAAAAATAGTGGTGGCTGGGGGCTGAGTAACGAAGGACGGCCGCTGCCATGAGGCTGACAAAAGCCTCAGTGTCCACAGGCCTAAATGGCAACATTTCCATGGCTCCATATTTTGAAAGGTGCACAGTAAGTGGTTTGGCATGTGGGTGGGTGACGGGGTATTGGTGCTTATGTTCAAAGGCCTGGGGGCATCTGTACGCTGTGCTTGGACACAGAAGTAGGTGTGCTAGCTGATGGTGCTTGCGAAGGCCCAGCTGCAGGGCGGGAGTCATCCAGGCCAGAGTCTAGGACAGAGGATTGGCCAGCACGTAACACCGGGGAGGAAGAGGAGGCAGTGGTGTGACCCACAGACTCTCATTGTGGGACCAGGTGTTCGGCCCACCTATTAGAGTGCTGTGATGTGGCGGATCATGCTGGTGGTGTTGAGGTTGCTAGTGTTCCTACTCCTACTCATTTTGCCTCCAGTGTACAGTTCTCCCCCATTATGTTCCCATGTTTGAGGTTTTATTGTTATGGTTTGAGTTAGTTTATTAACCACCTCCCGTCATGCTAACGCCGAAAGGCGTGCGGGAGGTGGTTCTCTCCGTTCTCGATCACGCCTATCTGCGTCATCCCGCGAGACCTGAGATTTCATGTGAACGCGCGCACGTTCACTGCAGCCGACAGGTAAGAATTTAATCTACAGCCTGCCAGCGCTGATCATGCGCTGGCAGGCTGTAGATGTCAGTAAATCGCATCCAAAACGCATATCTTACGCTGTTTTGTAAACCGCGTCTGATATGCCTGCTGCCCGCTGCTCTGGTGGTCCCTTTTGCTTGGGACCACCAGAGAACACGGGCACCTATGTAAGTGCACCAATCACCACACACCAACCCCCAACCACCCCACCCTATAACTTATTAACCCATTATTAACCCATGATCACCCCATATTAACTCCCTGATCACCTCCTGTCACCCCCATGTCATTGATCACCCCCCTGCGCCATTCAGACGTCTGTATATGTTTTGTGGATCCGCGGATCCGCAAAACACTGACACCGGCAATGTGCTTTACGCATTTTGCGGATCCGCACATTGCCAGAACTATATAGAAAATGCCTTTTCATGTCCGTAATTGCGGACAAGAATAGGACATGTTCTTTATTTTTGCGGACCCGGAAGTGCGGATCTGCAATTCCGGATCTGAGCGGGACAAAGTCTGTCCCCATAGAAATGAATGGGTCCGCAATTCCTTTCCCCAAAATGTGGAACAGAATTGCGGACGCGTGAATGGGGCATAAGGGTCCCTTATCACCACCAGTTAGTTAGCTACTTGTTAGGTAGTTAGCGCCCAGCCCACCGCACCACAGTCACTGTTTTTGGCAGAGCTTTTTTTCATCCACATTGATCAATGCGAATGAAGAAATCTGTGCCGTTCATTTTTTTTTTTTCAGCCCAGAAGCTGAACGGGAAAAAAAAATCTCATTACCCGTATGCTCAATATAAGGAGAATAGCAGAAACTCCTAATGCTGGCCATACATGTAATGATTGCGGAGACCCTCAAATGCCAGGGCAGTACAAACACCTTACATGTGACCCCATTTCGGAAAGTAGACACTACAAGGTATTCGCTGAGGGGCATATTGAGTCCATGAAAGATTTAACTTTTTGTCACAAGTTAGCGGAAAGGGAGACTTTGTGAGAAAAAACAAAAAAAAATTGTTTCCGCTAACTTGTGCCAAAAAAAAAAATCTTCTATGAACTCGCCATGACCCTCACAGAATACCTTGGGGTGTCTTCTTTCCAAAATAGGGTCACTTGTGGGGTATTTATACTGCCCTGGCATTTTAGGGGTCCTAAAGCGTGAGAAGAAGACTGGAATCCAAATGCCAAAAAATGCCCTCCTAAAAGGTACTCATTGGAATTCAGGCCCCTTTGCGCATCTTGGCGGCAAAAACGTGTCACTCATGTGGTATCGCTGTACTCAGGAGAAGTAGGGTAATGTGTTTTGGGGTGTATTTTCACATATACCCATACTGTGTGTGAGATATATCTTTGTAAATGACAACTTTTTCAATTTTTTTATACAAAGTTGTCAATTTACAGAGATATTTCTCTCATCCAGCATGGATATATGTAAAAATACACCCCAAAACACATTGCCCTACTTCTCCTGAGTACGGCGATACCACATGTGTGACACTTTTTTGCAGCCTGGGTGCGTAAAGGGGCGTAAAGTCCAACAAGTACCTTTAGGTTTTACATGGATGCTCACAATTTAGCCCCGCCCAAAATGCCAGAACAGTAAACACATCCCACAAATGATCCCATTTCGGAAAGTAGACACCCCAAGGTATTCACTGAGGGGAATAGTGAGTCTTGGGAGATTATTATTATTTTTTTTTTTTTTGCCAGAAGTTAGCAGAAATGGAAACTTTATTATTATTATTTTTTTTCCTCAGAAAGTGTCATTTTCCGCTAACTTGTGAAAAAAAAATGAAATGATACATGAACTCACCATGCCCCTCCGCAAATACTTTGGGGTGTCTTCTTTCTAAAATGGTGTCATTTGGGGGGTATTTATACTATCCTGGCATTCTAGCACCTGAAGAAACATGACAGGTGCTCAGAAAGTCAGAGCTGCTTCAAAATGCGGAAATTCACTTTTTTGTACCATAATTTGTAAACGCTTTAACTTTTACCCAAACCAATAAATATAACTTATTGGATTTTTTTTTTTTTTATCAAAGACATGTAGAACAATAAACATAGATTAAAATGTATATAGAAATGTATTCTTTTTTTTAAAAAATTACAACAGAAAGTGAAAAATTTAATTTTTTTGCCAAAATTTCGGTCATTTTTGATTAATATCAAAAAAAGTTAAAATGTCAGCAGCAATGAAATACCACCAAATGAAAGCTCTATTAGTGAGAAGAAAAGGAGGTAAAATTCATTTGGGTGGCAAGTTGCATGACCGAGCAATAAACCGTTAGAGTTTAGTGATGAGCAGCAGGGGCAATATTCGAATTTGCGAAATTTCGCGAATATTTGGGCGCATATTCGCCATATATTCAAGAATTCGCAAATTCATAATCTCCAGTCATTATTTTTTTGATTGTGATAATTTGCATAAAATTCGCATAAAATATATCCGCAATTGCGAATATTCTTTTTTTTTAAAATACCAGATTATGCGAATTTTTATGCAAAATTTGCATATAAAAATTTGCATAAATATTCGCATAGACTGGAATTTAAAAAAAATGAATATTCGCGATTGCGAATAATTTCACAATATTCTAAATATTCATGAATTCTCGAAGTGCTGATATTCGCGATTAAAATTCGAAAATTCGTGATCAACACTATTAGAGTTATGAAATGCCGATTTGTAAAAAAGGGCCTGGTCACTAGAGGGGTATAAACCTGTGGTCCTTAAGTGGTTAATATGATGTAAAATATGTTATGGTTATTGTTATTTATGAAATGTTGAGTTTTTATTTTGGTATGGTACATTTTTCTAATTAAAAATCATTTTTCGTCCTCACTTTCCTCAAAAAGCCCCAGACTGCGGAACACCTACCCCTTGGCAAGCGAGATTTGCACAAGACAAACAGTTGCGGGCCTGTTTGTTGTGGCCCGCCTTTTTCCTTTCGCCACCAGACAGCCTCCTCCAGCCTCTTGCGGTGCTGTGGATCACTTCCCCTCTGTCCTGCTGTCCTCGCTTGACTTTCCACCTTCGCAGGTTGGGCCAGTGATACCATCATCCCCCATCTCCAAATCCACTTCCTCACTCTGGTCATCCCCCGTCGTCGTCTTCTTCTGACTTTGGAGGCTGAAGAGTTTGGGGATCAGTGTATAAGATATTCTCATGTCCCTATTTAGGTAGGGTCAGCTCACCTGCAGGCCCTCACCTACAATTTTTGGGGGGGTTAGCTCACATGGTATATTCTTTTCTATGTTTCAGACTTGGAAGGAAACATAATTTGCTTTCCTTCGGTGGTGAATCTTTCACGCATGTGTTTTTTGCAGGATTCAGGTTTTTATATAGTTGCACTGGTTCAAACTTTTTTCCTAGCCAGTGCTGAATGACATTCCCTGGGCTCAATCTGCAGAGTACCGTTAGCGCATGCAAAATATAGCTGTGAAATGCAATGTAATTTTTTCGTAGCCGGTGCTGACCGCCATTCACTGCGCTTACTCTACTATGTGATGTTAATGTTATCTCTAACACCAAAAAAGATATTTGAAATTGAAATCGGTCATTCTTTTTTGGTAGTCTGTGTTGACCGGGTCACTTAACTTCTTAGATGGTCAGATCAGCAGGCCCTTGCTCCGAATGTTTTATAATAAATAATATCAGTTTGACACTGACATACATAACTGTCATTGTACCCACTACTTACAAAGAAATGTACTTTGTGATAAAGTAATTTTTTTTAAGTTCGGCCAAGCAGCCGAATCGAATCTTCCAACAATTCGCTCATCTCTAGTATTTATGATAGCTCCCACACTGCTACGTTTGTAGGTCTGTAGAATTGCATTGCCAGGAAACGGTCATTGTCTATATTGCATTATACACCTTTGTCAGCTTGGTTTTAATGGATGAGTAAAGTACTGGAAATGTCAGTGGTAAGTGCCATATCATTCTTCTCCATGAACTGTGTATTTCATCTTAGCCTCTTCCTTTTTTCCAAACATTTTATTATTAGGCCTATGAATGAAAAGTTACTGGTTTGGTACACTCAGATTATTAAATGGTACTAGCAAAATTGCAAGTATTTTTTTTCTATAATTTAAGGAAATGTGAAATTAAATGTCCCAGATTCCTCCTCTTCCACAAACAGACTGCATACTGGTATTGAAAATTGACAATGGTAATAAGAAGTGTGGAGCGAGCATGCTCGGCCGAACACCAGTTCGGCTCGAGCATCGCGATGCTCGGCACATCTGTGTTTGGCCTAAAACATCATGTGCTCGAGCATGATTCTCGAGTCTCCTCCCCCCACATGTATATTAGCTTTTTTACCTATAATAAGTTTACTAATGATAAGTATTATTTTACCTACCACTAATCATTTTTTTTATAGATGCTATATCATTACCTATAACATACAATAGATAACATATAATCACACAAAGGCTGAATGCCAAAAGCCAGGTATGGCCAAGCCAACAATCTATCTATAAGACAGACAGTCAGCATGCCTTACAATGGTAGCCTTGTGTGCAATGAGACATTCAAGCCCATTGCTCATCTAACTGAGAGCTGATAAGCCTCAAAGTTGCGTGATCTGAGTTGGATAGCTTAGGGGGACCTGCACACCTAGACCATACGTTCATACTGTTTTGTCATCTAAACTCATTTGCATAATCATGGGAATATGGGAAAGACATGCCAATAGTGCATCAGCTGAAAACCAGATTCTGCTAATTTGCATGTCTTTCCCATATGCCCATGTTTATGAAAATTAGTTTAGTTGACAAAATAGTTCAGAAATGTTATTGAATATAATGTTAGGACAATTAGAAAACTGAAACTTTTTATGTAGCCCTCCTAAGCAGTGAGAGAAGAGTTAGCTGGCATCCAATTTTTTTTTTACTATTTGTCACCATACTCAAAATGGTCTAGGTGTGCGGTCCCCCCAAGCTCTCCAATTCAGATTAGGCTGCCATTGTAAAATATGCTGATGATCTGTCTTATCGATAGTTTGTTGGCTTGCACATACTGGGCTTTTGGCATACAGCCTTTGTGTGATTATATTTGGTCTATTGTATGTTGTAGGTAATGATATAGCATCTATAAAGAAATTATTAATGGTAGGTAAAATAATATTTATAACAAGTCTACTAATGATAGGTAAAGTATTTATAATAAAAGTTTAATAATGATAGATAAAATAAAAATGTGTAAATATTTGCGCTCACCACTTTTCTCACTATTCTTGAACTGTTTTATTGGCATTTCTATTAATTTTTGACCTTTTCCTGTGAACCAGACACCCTACCCTCTTCAGAGCAGGGGTTGCCTGGTTTAATGCTCGGGGGCTCTGTAGAGCTCCTGAGCATCCCAAAGTGTTCTTCTCGAGCACTAGAGTAATGATGGAATTTTTCTAGTGAAACATGTTTGATCTACATACTCTGATTCAGTTATACCGGTCCTTCACTAAAATATACTTGTGACAATGCAATTTGCAGTAATGTGAAACGTCTTGTGAACTATGTAGTAATGCCTTCAATAGCATGGTTATAATTTGTGTTACTAATGTGAAATGCCTATACTCCTGTATCCTATCCACCAGTTATCTTGCAGCAATTTACAACATGTACATGTTCAGTAAAGCTGCTATGATCATGGTGTTATGATTGCCATATTATTATGGTGGAAATATAATTAAACACTTTTTTCAAGAAAAACATGTGTTCAATAAAATACTTTTTGCATTGATGCAAGATGTCTTTTAAACTAGATGTGGTAATGTGGTAATGCCTTCAGTAATATGGTTATAATTTGTGTTACTGATGTGAAATGCGTTTGCTGCACTATGTTATCTTGAAGCAATGTATGTGTGCAGTAACACGGCTATGATAATGGAATTATGATTGCCATATTATTATTGCAGTAAAATAATAAAATTATTTTTTTCAAAGAATAAGAGGGTTTATTTACAAAGTGATATACGCCAGTTTACTGATGTATATCTATCGCAGAATGCGTTTCAAAGATTATTTGCGCCGCAATCTGCAAAGTTTCCCCACTCACGCAAAATCTAAAAAAGGGCAATGGCATGAGTGGGGCCTGTCTCAATTATCATTTTCTATGCCTGTTTTAGCCATAGAAAATATTCTAAATCTACAGCAGCAAGAAAGCTGGTGTAGATTTAGACCGGTGGTGGATATGCCAAAGTTATATAGAGGCCCGGGCCTCTACATAACCTTGGTGGATCCACTTCCAACACAGGGGTTATTAAGACTGGCGTCTAAAACACCAGCCTTAATAAAGGACCCCCAAAGTACTCACTAAAACTGGGGTGTGACGATTCAAGTTTTTTTCAGTGGTGACATTTTTAACTAAACACTGTGATGCAGTAGCGGCATCAGATTTGACCTAACCATATTCCATATTCTAGGACCCATAACTTTTTATTTTCCAATTGAAAGAGCTTGCTTTTGTGTGAAGGCTTGTTTTTTGCATGTGGCCATTTGTTAGTCTGACTGTCATAGCAACCCATCAGTGCCCAGAGATCACTCTGTTTGGTAGGGGAGGAGGGTGTCTGATTGGTGACAGAGGAAGCCTCTTTCTCTGTATCACCACTTAAATAACTGAGAGCCAACATTTTGACCAAGGTGATAGCTTTCCTCCCTAGAAGTCAGGGACCAGGGTATCTGCTGGGGAAAGGCCACAGTCATTCAGAAAACAATACCATTTTAGACAATTTTATTTTGTAAAAAATGGACAACTGCACAGATGTTCAAATATCATACGGCAGAAATTTATTTTACAGAAGAATTACATTTTGTGGAAGGAGTAAAACAGTACCACATTTACAGTACCACAACTAAGTGGAGCCTGAACAAGAGAGAAAGCAGCTGAAGATAATCACAAGGACACTGCACTACTCGGGGATGCAGCCTGGCAGCTATAAAGAATTCCAATTCGGAAAGCTGGTCAGTTGTATTTTCCCGCAGGATTGAGTAATGCCGCTTCGTGTACTCCAAATATTTGTGTTTGAATGCCCAGGGCTTATTTTAATTCTGAAGATCTTGCATATGGCTGTGGTGTTATGTACTGGCCTTGTGGAGAAAAACAACCATAAGGGAGATACTCGCACAGAGCTAGAGACAGCCAAGCTTGGCCTAGGTCTGGCACATTTTGAGTCTACACCCACAGTATCAGCAGCATTAGCAGTTCCAGAGCGGACCACAATAGAAGCAGAACTGGTCCTGACAGAGGTTTAGACATACAGTACATTGCCTCTGCTCCTTATTGCCACAGTGGCTACCACTCTTCTTCTCTGATGTCTCCGCCTCCTTCTCAGCACCCCGATCTGGCTCCCAGGTCCGGTCCAATGCACAATCATCATCATAGTCCTCAGGCATTTGTTACTGTTGTAAAGCTTGTCATCTGTAGTGATGTTATGGCCCTTTTACATCCTTAGCTCTGTTTCTTTATCTACACATAGCATCACTTTTCATGTGTCTCTTCTCACTGATTAATTGGTTAATGAGCTAAATTACCCATAGCTCTATAATCACACTCCCAATAAGTCTAGACACGGTCTTAGGGTCTATGCTTATGGTGGCCTAAATTTTTCTCATACGCCTGAAGTAGACAACAGACACGGTGGTGGAGTAAGTGTGCTTCTTTCCCCACATTGCAATTTTCAGGTTATTCCCCCAGCAACATTATTTCTATTCCCATCTTTTTAAGGTCCACACCCTCAGACTCTTTCTGGAATGCTAATGTACTGTGTGGGGAGTCGCTCTGGTAGATAGCGGTGCGGGTGCAGTACCGAGGCAAAACAAGGAGTCCAGAATTGTGCAACAAACAGTGTTTTATTCACACTGACACAAAAATAAACAGAAACAGTCTCTTGGTGGTAATTCACACAGGCCAGACACAAGGAGGCAAAGCAAAACAGGCCAACACAGGTTCAGTCACCTGGGAGGTGTAGGTGCAGGTTCGCACCACGCTGTCGGCCCCGCCGCAGGAGAATCCAGCTTCAGGTAGCCAGGAACAAAACACCTCCTTGCTGAGCTCTTTCCTCCAGGACAGAGAACTCCTCAGCCCTGTTAGCAGCTCCAGGATAATCACCTCCCCAGCTGCTAAGGAGGCTGCCTTTAAAGGGGCCGGATAAAGTCCGGCCTGGACCGTGGGGAGTAGGCACCCACCCTACACTTTACCTACTCCCAGTAAGAGCCGGCCCGGATTAGCTTTGCAGCCAAACTAAGTCACAGAGTCTAGCAGCACTAGCTGCTGCAGACAAAAACCCGGCTCTCACCTCACCGAGGCCAGCAACCTCGGTGACACGTACCTGCCATCGCATATGATACCTTGCACCCTCTTACACACCCCCCTTTGTTCAACCCTGAGGGGTGAACACACGTGAGGCAGTGGACGCGGGACAGGGCATCTGCGTTGCCCTGCAAGCGGCCTGCCCTGTGTTCCACGGAGAATTTGAAATTTTGAAGGGATAGGAACCACCTGGTGACCCGAGCATTCCTCTCCTTGGCCTGACTCATCCACTTGAGGGGGAATGGTCGGTCACCAGACGGAACCTCCTCCCTAACAGGTAGTAGCGGAGAGATTCGAGTGCCCACTTGATAGCCAGGCACTCCCTCTCCACTATACTATATCTGGACTCAGCGGGACTGAGCTTACGGCTCAGGAAGACAACGGGATGTTCTTCCCGTTGACCTCCTGCGACAGTACCGCACCGAGGCCTACCTCCGAGGCGTCGGTCTGTACGACAAACTCCTTGTTGAAGTCGGGTGTCACCAAAACCGGGGACCCACACAGGGCCGACTTCAACGCGGAGAAAGCCTCCTCCGCCTTCTCACTCCAGCTAACCCTCCCAGACTTTCGCCCCTTCAACAGGTCTGTCAATGGCGCTGCTATTGTGGCAAAGTGGGGCACAAACCTCATGTAGTATCCTACAATCCCCAGGAACGACTTTACCTGCCTGGTGGTGACCGGTCGGGCCAGTTGCGAATGGCCTCTACCTTAGTTACCTGAGGTTTGATGACTCCCGCCCAATTACATATCCCAGATATTTGGTCTCTTCCAACCCAATCGCACACTTTTTGGATTGGCGGTTAGTCCAGCTTTCCTCAGGGCATCCACTACCGCCTGCACCTTGGGTAAATGGCTTTCCCAGTCGGTGCTGTGGATGACTACATCATCTAAGTAGGCCGAGGCGTACCGACGATGTGGTCGCAGCACTATGTCCATTAACCTTTGGAAAGTGGCGGGGCGCCATGCAGGCCAAAGGGTAACACCTTGTAGTGATATAGGCCCTGCGGGGTAACAAACGCGGTTTTTTCCTTAGCCGTCTCCGTTAAGGGTACCTGCCAGTACCCTTTAGTGAGGTCCAGCACAGAAAAATAACGGGCTTGTCCTAAATTTTCAACAAGCTCGTCTACTCGGGGCATGGGATACGCGCCAAACTTGGATACTTCATTTAACTTGCGAAAGTCGTTGCAGAACCGCAACGTCCCATCCGGCTTGGGTATTAGGACTATGGGACTGGCCCACTCACTTTTCGACTCCTCAATGACATCGAGCTTCAACATTAACTGCACTTCCTCCGCGATGGCCCGCCGCCGAGCCTCGGGTACCCGGTATGGTTTTAACCGACCTTGGCCTGAGGCTCAGTGACGATGTCATGTCGGATGAGAGACGTGCGGCCAGGGAGGTCTGAGAACACATCCGTGTTCCGACTGAGGAACTCCCTGACTTCCTGAACTTGTTTGGAAGACAGGCTGTCTGCAATTTTACCGTGGTTACGGCTTCACAGGCCTCGAACTGTGGGGCTGGACCCTTTTCACCTAGAAGCCCTGGTCGGGGGCTGTGGTCGTCGGCCGTGTCCCTATCTTTCCACGGCTTAAGTAAATTCACGTGGTACACCTGCTCCGGCTTGCGCCGCCCTGGCTGGTGTACCTTGTAATTTACTTCCCCTACCTTCTCGATCACCTCATAGGGGCCCTGCCACCTAGCTAGGAATTTGCTGTCAAGGGTGGGTACCAGAACCAAAACCCGATCTCCCGGATTGAAGTCCCGCACCCGAGCCTGACGATTGTACACCCTACTCTGGGCTTGTTGTGCTGCCTCCATATGCTCCCGGACCAAGGGCAACACCCTTTCCATCCGTTCCTGCATCTGGGCGACATACTCAATGACACTTTTGTGGGGGACAGGCTGTTGTTCCCATGCTTCCTTGGCGATATCCAACAGGCCCCGAGGGTGTCTGCCATAAAGCAGTTCGAAGGGCGAGAACCCAGTAGAGGCCTGGGGCACCTCTCGCACTGCGAACATGAGATAGGGCAGAAGCAGGTCCCAGTCCTTCCCATCTCTAGACACCACCCTTTTAACATATTTTTTAGAGTTTGATTAAACCTCTCAACAAGACCGTCTGTTTGCGGATGGTAAACGGACGTCCGTAACTGCTTTATACGCAACAATTTACACAGTTCCTTCATTACTTTGGACATAAAAGGGGTCCCTTGGTCTGTCAGAACCTCTTTTGGCAGGCCCACACGGGAAAACATCTCCATTAACTCTTTGGCAATGAGCCTAGCTGAGGTATGTCGCAGAGGCACCGCCTCCGGATACCGAGTGGCATAGTCGAGAACTACCAGAATGTGTTGGTGGCCCCTAGCAGACTTTGGTACAGGCCCAATTAAATCCATAGCGATTCGCTCAAACGGTACTTCAATAATTGGCAGAGGTACCAGAGGACTACGGAAATGTGGCTGGGGGCTAGTTGCCTGACAGGTTGGACAGGACTTACAATAATTTTCTACCTCCTTGAACACACTGGGCCAATAAAACCGCTGCAGTATGCGGTCCTGGGTTTTCTGCCACCCCAGGTGTCCCCCAAGAACATGTTGGTGGGCAAGCTCCATGACAAGCTTGCGATACGCTGTGGGCACCACCAACTGTTCAACAGGTTCACCTCGGATTTGGTTCACCCGATACAACATATCCTGCAGAACAATAAATCGTGGGAACATTAATTCAGCCCCTGGTTTCTGGGGTTTACCATCAATTTCCAGCACATTCTCCCAGGCCCTGGTTAGGGTTTGGTCCCGTGTTGTGCGGTCCCAAAATTTTCCCCGGAGACATTGAGGTCTGCCAACTCAGGTCCCGGTGGCAAGTCCTCCGTGTCTCCCACCATTACACTCAGTGGGGTTGTCTCCCCACTACCGCTGCAGCAGTGGTCACCCCTACCGCTGGCCCTTCAGACTCGGGCTCCCAGGGTTCTGGCCTTCCAGTGGTATCAGGCCACTCTGCTAGGGTTACCCCTGTCTCAGGGCTATTAGACACCTTCACCTCAGGCCACAGTGATGGAAAACCAGGGAAGTCTCTCCCAATTATCAGTTCATAGGGTAGCTTTGTGGAGATCGCCACCTCACAAGTCCAGGTGCCGGCCGCCGTGGACAGAGACATTACAGCAGTGGGATAGTCCTTTAAGTCTCCGTGAATGCACACCACACCCACTTTCCGGCCCGTATACTGGGTGGGCTGTACCAGGGCAGCACTTACCAGGGTTACCAGGCTCCCTGAGTCCAACAGCGCCACTGCCAGGTTATCCCCGACTTGCACCTGGCACAGATGACGACTGTCTATTGTCTCGGGGTGCCGGTCGCACACAGTCTCCGGGCATACATGGAAGGCCGGTACCCATAATTAGTCTCCATGGGTTCCCCCACTGTGGACAGTTGGCCCTTATGTGTCCAGGCTCCCGACACTGCCAGCAGACCACTGGGGACGGATCTGCAAGAGGTACATCCCGGGCGGGTTTGGCCGGCCGCCGGGACTGGGGTGGAGACTTCCGGGTTTGACTGGCCCCTCCCAAAAGAACCCCTTGCAGGTTTCTGGTGGCCTCATATCGCTCCACCAGGTCGACCATCTCAAGGGCATTGGTGGGGATACCTGGCCGATCCAGTGTTGAAGGGGGTAAGGCAAGGCCCTCCAAAACATGTCAGCCAGCAGCCGGTCCAGCATAGCAGTCGGACTTAGAACCTCAGGCTGCAGCCATTTTTGCAACCTGTGCAGCAACTCATAGTACTGCGGCCTGGCGGGTTCAGCCACTTTAAAGTCCCACTGGTGGACCCGCTGAGCCCGGACCAACACGCTTACCCCCAGTCTGGCCAGGATCTCCCCTTCACCGTGGGATAGTCAGCAGCCTGGTCGTCTGCCAAATCAAAAAACTTGCTGGGGTCCGGATGCCAGGAACGGAGCAACCACCTCGGCCCACTGGTCACGGGGTAACTTTTCCCTCACGGCGACCTTCTCAAAGACCGCTAGGTATGTCTCCACGCCGTCTGCGGGGGTCATCTTTGGGATCGCCGCACGGACCGCTTCCGAGCATCATGGACGTGGTGGGACGCTCCTGCCGCCTGTAATGCCATCACATGTTGTAGCAGTAACTGGTTGGTCTCCCGCTGCTGCACGTTAGCTTCTACGAGAGCCTTCACAGCAGCCTCCATGTTGCCAGAGATCACAGGCTGCAACTTTGCCGGCCTAATATAGGACATTCACTTTTGCTCCGCACAAAAACAAAGTTCGGCGCTCACGCCAGCCTCACTGCGCATGCCCGCATCCGACACCAAATGTGGGAGTCGCTCTGGTAGATAGCGGTGCGGGTGCAGTACCGAGGCAAAACAAGGAGTCCAGAATTGTGCAACAAACAGTGTTTTATTCACACTGACACAAAAATAAACAGAAACAGTCTCTTGGTGGTAATTCACACAGGCCAGACACAAGGAGGCAAAGCAAAACAGGCCAACACAGGTTCAGTCACCTGGGAGGTGTAGGTGCAGGTTCGCACCACGCTGTCGGCCCCGCCGCAGGAGAATCCAGCTTCAGGTAGCCAGGAACAAAACACCTCCTTGCTGAGCTCTTTCCTCCAGGACAGAGAACTCCTCAGCCCTGTTAGCAGCTCCAGGATAATCACCTCCCCAGCTGCTAAGGAGGCTGCCTTTTAAAGGGGCCGGATAAAGTCCGGCCTGGACCGTGGGGAGTAGGCACCCACCCTACACTTTACCTACTCCCAGTAAGAGCCGGCCCGGATTAGCTTTGCAGCCAAACTAAGTCACAGAGTCTAGCAGCACTAGCTGCTGCTGACAAAAAACCCGGCTCTCACCTCACCGAGGCCAGCAACCTCGGTGACACGTACCTGCCATCGCATATGATACCTTGCACCCTCTTACAACTGATAAAGCCAAACTACCGGCCAGCAAATGCGGCATACCAGACACACTTTGCGCAAGCCATTACACTCTGAACACCCTTGAGGGATGGGGTACTCTTCACTCGCCTCCAGCAGGAAGAGAGACTTTGGGAGAGCCCTTACCAGGTGTCAGTAGCAAGGCGGCTGGGCACACCGGCCGCAGTTGGGCAAAACCCCAAAGTAAATACCGTGATACTATGAAATGTTCAAAAGGGAAACACGAAAATGGTCAGTAAACGTAATCCAGAGTCAATAACCAGAGAAACCACTCGCCAAATAGCTTCAGATCCAGAACCAGGGAAGCAACTGAATAATCAGCAGTGAGTGAGGGAAAAGACCAGGTTTAAATATTCCTCCACAGATCACCTCACACTGCTGAGGTCACACCCATTCTCCACCCTCAGACCAGGTGGGGGCTGAGTGTGCAAAGGAGGGAACCTCCCACCACATATCTAAGTCAGGAGACATGACAACAGAAGTTTCCTGGGAACAGCTGATGCTAGGGCTTCTGGCGTTCCGGGACCTCTGACCAGCGTTGGCGCTGGGAATGACGGCGTCCCATCTCCCAGCAGTACCAAGATCCAGAGTGGATCTCACTAGCTCCGCCCTTCTGGGGGTGACACTCTGCTCCATGTGGCTAGCGAGGGGTGAGGGATGACCCCCTGGAGGCTACTTGGGAGAATGAGAGACACGTTTTCACGTGGTGACATGCTTCAGGTGAGACTGTGTCTGTCTCCCTGGCTGCCTGACACTTTCATCCTCTCTCCGTCAAAGTGGAAGTTTTTTACCGACCCCCATTGCTCATCCACCCAGTTCCTTGATCACTTTACTGCCTGTCTGCCACACTTCTTGCCTTCAGAACTACCAACTCTCATTTTGGGTGACTTTAACATCCCATGGACAGCCCTATCTCCCATTTGCCTCCCAGCTTCTATCTTTAAGCTCCTCTTTTGGACTTTCACAACTTTCAAACTCTTATATGCATAAAGACTAGGGATGAGAAAAGCTGTAGATGTTCAGGTTTGACGGGTTAAGCCGAACTTTGACCCAAACTTGACCCCAAACCAAATTGAAGTCAATAGGGACCCGAACGTTGGGGCCGTAAAATGGCTGTAAAATGGTCATCAAAAGGGCTAGAGGGCCATAAAAGGAAGAAAAATAGTGGTAAAAGCAGGACCATTGCCCTACAAACAAATGTGGATAGGGAAATGACTTAACATAACTTAGAATACATAATAATAAAAAATTATAATCTTGAACCAGGAGGCGGAGGTCCAAGTGGAGTAGAAAGTTGAGGAGGCTGTGGATGTGGCGATGTAGGTGGAAGAGGCAGAAGAGGAAGCCAGGACTGTTTTTCGTTTTTTTTCTTTCTTTAATATTTATTTATTTATTTACTTATTTATTTTGATTTGTCTGTTAATTCTGTGTGTGACCTATGGCCATTTTTTGGGGTGCAGTCGGTATACTTACTCTACTCTGCCAATATAACAAATAATAATCTTGAACCGGAGAGTGGAGGTCTGAGTGGAGGAGGAGGTGGACATGGCAGTGACAAAGGAGGTGGAGGAGGTAGCCAACACTGTTTTTGTGTTTTTTATTTTATTTATTTTATTTTATTGTATTTTTATTTTATTTGTGGAGTTAAACAGAACAAACTGTGCATAACAATGAGTATAACAATGGCTGGGTGTGGCCAGTATAACAAACAATAATCTTGAACCATGAGGTGGAGGTCCGAGTGAAGGAGGAGGTGGACATGGCAGTGTAGGTGGAAGTGGTGGAGGAGGCGAGGCGGAGGAGGTAGCCAACACAGTTTTTGTGTTTTATTTTTTATTAACTTTTTTTTTCCTTTCATTTTCTTTTTGTTTTGTTTGGGGAGGCCCCAAAACATTGGGAAATGGTGAACAGAACACACAAACTGTGCTGGAGTATAACAATGGCTGGGTGCATCTGATATACTGCTGAACTCTGCCCAAGGTACGTGGGATCCATGCCTGGTTCATTTTAATGAAAGTGAGCTTGTCCACATTTGCTGTGGATAGGCAGATGCGCCTGTCCATTATCACACCCACTGCAGTGCTAAACACACGTTCGGGCAATACGCAGGGCAGGCCAGCACCTTCAAGGTGTAAAGGGCGAGCTCAGGACATGTGTCAATTTTGGAGACCAAGACATTAAATGGGTCAGACATGCATCAGTCAGAATGTGCAGAAGTGTGCACATGTACTCTTCCACCATGTTGCTGAAGCGCTGCCTCCTTCTAAGACAGTCTGTATCAGATGGTGGTGCTGGATGTTGCGGTATGCTGACAAAGCTTTTTCACATTTTGACCTTGCTAACTCTCTCTTCTGAGGTGGTGGGATATCAAATCATGTGCGTTAAACCAGCTAGGTCCAGAGCTGCTACTAGATTTCACTTCTTGTTGCACACCACCAGGCTGGGCTTAAGGTTCAACAGCACCAACCACTCATCGGTCTGTTATTCCATGCCCGCCCATAGCTATTGCGTGGTGTGGGTTTTTTCCCCCAAACAGATGAGTTTCAGAACAGCATACTGTTTCCCCCTGGCTCTCCTGAAGGTGGTGATGCAGGTGATGCGCTGATGTGATGAGGAGGAACACTAGGAGGAAGCAGAGTAGCAGAAGGCGGCAACAGGAGGCACCGAATAAGATCCAGCAATCCTTGTGGCAGTAGGACATTCACCAAACCGCTTTCCACCTCAGGCCCAGCCACCACTACATTTACCCAGATGGTATTTAGGGAGATATAACGTCTCTGCCTGTTCTTACTGGTCCACATATCGGTGGTAATGTGGACCTTGCCACTGATGGCGTTGCGCAGCGTACACCTGATTTTGTCTGCCACTTGTTCAGGCAAGGCAAAGATGGTCCACCTGGAAAAGTAGTAGCGGTTGGGAACCACGTACTGTGGGACAGCCACGGTCATTAGGTTTTTATAACTGTCCATCTCCAACAGATGGAATGGCAGCATTTCAAAGGCCAGGAATTTTGAAATACTGGCATTCAGGGCCTGGGCTCGCAGGTGGGCAGGTGGGTATTACCTCTTTCTCTCCAGTGTTTGGGGGATTGACAGCTGGACGCTTCCATAGGACAGTGTGAAGATGCTCAGTGAAACTGCTGGAGCAGGAGGAGCCTCAGATCTACATAGTAACATAGTTTATAAGGCCGAAAAAAGACATCTAGATCTCCCGCTTTGAGATCCGCTTGCATGCAATACGGAGGAATATCTACAAAAGGATCTAAATAACTTACAGGTACCTGTGATATAAGAGAGAACTAAGAGATGTTTTTTATGGCTTAATACAATACTGGCTGATTACAGCACGGGAAATATCATTATTGGCACACTCTCAGAAAGTGAGGGACCGAGTGGGACTACAAGTGCCATCCAGGACTACTGCATCGTTCATGTTACATTTGGAATTTTTTAAATATAAATAAGGATATCTCAAAGTACCTAAAGTGACCACAAATGATAAGAGAGTTACCCTGGATATGAATCTAGGATAACAGATTTAGATACACATCTTAGCCTATATGGGGATTAGTTTATCTATTTAGTTACCACAATACCCACTTGCATTTTGTTGGCTATTGTAACTTTATGTGATTTATTGTATTTAAAGTTCTTGAGAATTTTACTTAGAGAAGTATTTTATGAATAAAATCCGTATATTTTAATTTATATCTTGATCTATTGATACTGAGATACAGTGCCACGCGCATAAATGCCAGTCTTTCTACTCAATATTTGTTCATATACCAGTCACAATTAGATTTTAGGATGTTTTTAAAATATACCATTTTGTGGCTGTATTTTTACTTTTGAGGATTATGTCCCGGTAATTAGGCATATGGCCTCTAATAGTTGGCTAAATTTAGCTTTTTTGAAGTTCGGTATTTTTGTTCCTCCCTGAAGAAACACTCTTTTGAATGACAATTGGAAGGTTATTACTTTATGGTGAATATTTCCCAGGTGTCCCCCAACCTGCACATCTGTTGTTCTGTCAGGTCTATTGGTCAATAATTAGTCCAGCATGGCCGTCCCTCTAGTCGGGTCCTGAACCATTTGGGAAAGGTGATTTTCTTTGGTTATTGCCAAGTACCTGTTTACTTTATGAGATATACAGGTTTCAGTTTCCCAGTCTATATCTGGGTAGTTGAAGTCCTACATAATAACCTCATTATGATCTGCTGCCTCATCTATCTAGTTAAGTAGTAGATTTTCTGTGGACTCTGGTATATTAGGTGGTTTATAATAAACTCTTATTAGTATTTTATTACTGTTTTTTCTTCATTGTATTTCTACCCACAGTGACTAATTTATTCTCGGACTGTGGGCTTTAGACAGACTTTACATAAAGGCAGACCCCTCCCCCTCTCCGGTTTTGGCGATCCTTTCTAAACAGACTTTAACCCTATACATTAACTTCCCAGTCATAGCTATCATCCAGCCATGTCTCAGTTATTCCCACTATGTCATAGTCCTCCTCACTAAACTTTTATTAGTCAGGCTTCTGGCATTAGTATACATACAATTAAGAGGTTTATGTATATTTTTTACCCTCCACCTTTCCTTCTGAACTGTTCTAGTCACTCCTTCCATTCCTCCCCCAGTCACATTACCATGCCCCTGGTCTCTATCTGCACTATCTTCCCATCCTATAACGTAATTGTCCTCTCCCCCAGTCCCTAGTTTAAACACTCCTCCGACCTTCTAGCCATGTATTCCCCCAACACAGCTCCCCTTCCCCATTGAGGTGCAGTTCATCCCTACGATAGAGCCTGTAGCCGGCAGAAGTCGGCCCAGTTCTCCAGGAACCCAAACCCCTCCTTCCTACACCAGTTCTTGAGCCACTTGTTAACCTCCCTAATCTCCCATTGCCTTTCTTGTGTGGCTCATGGTACAGGTAGTATTTCAGAAAACATTACCTTTGAAGTCCTTGCCCTAAGCTTTTGACCTAAATCCATAAAATTATTTTTAATGCTGCTCAACCTACCTCTAACTTTGTCATTGGTTCTGATATGAGCCATAACTGCTGGATCTTCTCCAGCCCCTCACAGTAATCTGTCAACCCGATCCACAATGTGTCAAACTCGAGCGCCAGGAAGACAACACATCGTTCGATGATGCCAGTCTTTGTGACAGATCGCCCTATTTGTACCCCTAATAATTGAGTCTCCCACTACCAGCACATCCCCTGCTTACTGGAGCTGACATTCCACTGACTGGCAGAGGAAGTGTCCAGCTGCAGCAGTGCTCTCTCTGAACTGACATCCCCCTCATCTGCCAACCTTGCAAACCTGTTAGGGTGTGTCAGATCAGGGCTAGCCTCCCTGGCACTCTTCCCTCTATCCCACTTTCTAACTGTATCAAGCCAGCTACCTCACTTTTCTGAGCCTCCTCGCGCCCACCCTCCCCCCACATCTACCCCATAGAGTGCTCAGTGAGCAGCAAACTCTTTTCCTAATTGTCAACACTTCTCAGTGTTGAAACTCGCCCAGTTAGATACTCGATGTGCGATTTCAAACGGGCAATTTGCTCACATTTTGAACAAAGATATGCACCCTCAAATGGCTGTGCACCCTCCACTGGCTGTTCCAGGACTGCATACATTAGACAAGATGTGCACTGGACTGCGTTGTAAATAATGGAACACATACTAAAGAAAATAGAAAATACAATATAGTGCAGTGATAAGAACGAAACTTATTGTAGTCCCCTCTTAAAGTCCCTGAATCTCAAGTCATGTAATCTAAAGTCACACACTTAATACAAACACACACTTGAAATCAAACACGCGAGTGCTCACAAACTCGCGTGTTTGTCTGCTGTATAAGTGCAGGTCTCAAACCAGGCTGCTTTTTTTCCACTCTGGATTCAAACAATTTTTCATTGTTTTTCAGTTGTCTACTCCACTGCAGCTCATGCTTTGCACTTAGATGCCTGGTGATGCAGGTTGCGCTCAGGTTTAGAACATTTATGCCTCACTTCAGGCTCTAATTGCATAGCGTGCAAATGACCTGCGTGTGACGCTTTGCGATCCACAGCGATACTAGGAAATCACATGGTCTGGGAGCCGTCCTTAGTCAGGTGGACGCAACCGGGAATGAGCACCCTGTCCTCTACCTGAGTCGAAAACTACTTCCGCGGGAAGCCGCGTACGCCACCACTGAGAGAGTGCCTAGCGATCGTGTGGGCCCTACAGAAATTACAATCGTACCTATATGGACGATCCTTCATGGTCCTCACAGATCACAACCCCCTTAGCTGGCTGAAACGTACTGCTGGTACCAACAGAAAACTCCTCCTTTGGAGTTTAGCGCTCCAACAGTACGATTTCACGATTCAGCACAAACCGTGAAGTCGCCATCAGAATGCTGACGGACTTTCCCGCTGCAACGAACCCAAATAGCGAGTTGGGATTGCTTCAGTTCCAGTCTTGCTGACCACTCCTTCCCCAATCTTCCAAAGGGGGGAGGTGTGACGCTTTGCAATCCACAGCGATACTAGGAAATCGTAAATGCGCCATATTTCACAATCACAGAGACTGTGACTGTCCTGTTTGGTATCAGAGGATCTGTAAATTTGTGCTGATTCTCAATATGACCTCTATGTCCTAATTTGACCCACGGGTACGGAGAAACTGGCACGGCAAAGATTCAGCCAGATTTTTTCTGTCCAGGGCAGGAACTGCCCCTCTCCCAATTACACAAGGCTGGACTTGTGCGGGTCACAACTCCTCCCCGCTACAGAGTGGGTAAAACCCTGTGACCCCCTCAGCCCTGGGTCCTTCTTCTACCATCTGACATAGAATACTGTCACGACTGCCCGCTGGACATGGGCACACCTCCATATTAGATTATACCTTACAAAAACTTTGCCTTTTACTGGACTTTACTACGGCAATTCAGAACTTACAGACATTTTATTCCCTTCCATCTCTTCTATTTCTATCTAAACCAATCTGTTTAACTGGCAGGTATATTTATCTGTCAGTTTTCATGTATAGATTTTTTGTGTATAGTTTAGAATAAAAACTAATGATTTCATCGTTCCAGTTTTTCCCTTGTTACTTGATCATCTGATCTATGCTAAGAACTCTGTCCTCAGGAGACATACTACCAAATTGTTTCATTTTTATAAATTGTTAATTTACTAGCTAGGTTGCAAATAACCGTTCCTTCCCTTTAGGAATAGCTAGCAGGGGTCTCTTCGCTCCGATTCAATACGAAGAGTGGTGGCAGCAGTTGACACCTGTGTTTCATCATCCACAACCAAAACCAGCAGTGCCATGAACACGGCCACATCCCTTATTTGATGCTCTCCTCATTCTTTGAAGGCACACACAAAATTGACAGACAGATTAAGTATTGTATTTCAGTGTCATGGATGCAAAGTAAGTGTTTTGCAACCCAAAAATTGTATTTATGTCACCGACAGAATTAACATACTAATTAACTATTCTATTTCTGTGTCATGGATGCAAAGGAGATGTTTTGCAATCCAAAAAATGGGTTTATGTCACCAACAGAATTAACAGGCCAATTAACTATTCTATTTCTGTGTCATGGATGCAAAGGAGGTGTTTTGCATCACAAAAAATTGCTATAGGTCACCAAAATAATTAGCAGCCAGATTAAGTAGGTCATCCAGAGTTAACAGCCAGAAAATAAGCCTAACTCTGTCCCTAACTGCAGCAGCATCCTGTCCCTACACTAGAAGCAGTGCAACACGTGATCCGGCTTTTATGCAGGCTGGTTCAAGTGCCAATCGCAGCTGGGCCAATACTAGGCATGACTGTGATGGCTTTAAAGTGCCCACAGATTAAAAATTGAGATTAGCGAATTTCTCAGTTTGCCGAATCTTTTGAAGAAATTTGGTTTGATCTGAATTTATTTGCGGTGTATCGTGTTAAAAAATGGCTATTTTCTGGCTGCAAAGATCCTTTATAGTGGTGTAGAACACTGTGCCTTGCAGTAACACCCATAGGTAGTCTGCTGCAGTAGTGAAACAATGCTGTGAGTCAGTATGACATGCAGCTGAAAGGCGTCGCACTTACAATCACTGCACACCATTTATTTGGGCAGTGTGAATTCAGCCTTACAGGTCAACTTTAGCGTCAAGAAGAACCCCCCCGACAGAGTGTACAGAGTGTCAGCAGTAAGTTTGTGTTGACATAACTGATTATTTTGCCCTTCCTCTGTTCCGTCAGAACAATAACCCACAGAAAACGGATACTGTCTGTGGAGCATCCACCTTCACTCAGTCAGCATTTGGTCAGTAATACATCAGTATTGCTACAGCTAAAAAAAAAGGAGTGGATCCAAAACAGAGATGACACGTGAGTGGAATATTTGCATGTCTTCTGTGTTCTGCACCCACTGCTGCTTTTTGGCTACCAAATAATAAGCCTGTTCTGATAAAAAATAGGGACAATGTCATGCAGACCTAACAGCTGTTACATAGACAGTATCCATTGTGCGTCTCATTTTTTCTTCCTTCTGACAAATGAGAAGAAGGGTCAAATAAATGATAATGTCAGCCAGGCCAAAAAGCAAAATAGTGGCCAGTCATGGAGTGGGGAGGGTGAAAAAAGCTTGAGAAGTCCACAGATTGGCCCTATGAAACAGTGGTGAGGTGGAATCAGCACAAGGAGACCACAGAGTGTGAAGTTGATGGCAGAAATAGCATCAGCAGGAGGCCACAAAGTGACAAAATGACAGTGTGGAGGTGGCAGCAGCAGCATCTGGAGGAGGCCACAGAATGGCAAGGTAACATAGTGTGGAGGTGGCAGCAGCATCAGGAGACAACAAAGTGGTAAGGTAGCATAGTGTGGAGGTAGCAGCAGCATCAGAAGACCACAGAGTGGTAAGGTAGCATAGTGTGGAGGTGGCAGCAGCATAAGGAGACCACAGAGTGGCAAGGTGACATAGTGTGGAGGTGGCAGCAGCATCAGGAGACCACAGAGTGGCAAGGTGACCTATTGTAGAGGTGTCAGCAGCATCAGGAGACGACAGAGTATAAAGGTGATATAGTGTGGAGGTGGTAGCAACATCAGGAGACCACAGAGTGAGTCGGTGACAGAGTGGGGAGATGGGTGGCAATACCAGTACCAGCTGAAGATGGTGGGTGAAAGAAGGAGCACTTGACTTCAGACGTGTGGCATCAGTCGAGTAGCAGCATTAGAATAGTAGCTGAGGCAGTTAGCCAGAAGAAACCGGTCTATTTTGTCAAAGTGTTGGTGTGGCAGCATGGATGATCTAATCTGATGCATCAGGCATTGGTGGGTGGAAATCTTGGCTGATCCACACCTGATTCATCTTGACAAAGGTCAGTCTCTCCAAAGTTTTTCTTTGGTTGACTATGGCCCCGCCACACTAAACACCCGCTCTGATGCCACAATAGTGGAGGACAGCTTTTCCAGGGCAAACTCAGCCAGTTGCGGTCACAAATCCAGTTTGGCTGCCCAGTAGTCCAGCGGATCTTCAATGTGGGGTGGCAGGGTGCTGTCCAAATATGCCACCACCTGCTGGTTCAGGTTCTACCTCCATGTCTAGCTGCTGCTGGTGAATAGTTTCTTCACTATGCGGGTGAGGAAAGGCTAGGCTCAAGTTGCTAGACTTGCAAAAGGATGGACGATGGCACAGATAGGCAGCGGCCGACTGACTACATAGGATGCCTCTATAGTAGTTCAGTTTGTCCTCCCTCTCAGCAGGTGCAAAAAAGACCCCCATTTTGGATCGGTAGCGAGGGTCCAACGAGGTGGTGAGCCAGAAGTCACCCCTCTGCCGAATAATGATGACACTAGTGAGCATGCATCGGGCCATTTGTGCAAGTGACTCGGAGGGACTCCCTGCCTCAATCTCCACTGCTTACTATCACGGTGTGTCTGGGTCCACTGCCCCATCGCCCTGTAGCCTCCTCTGGCCTCTCCTGCTGCTTCTCTTCTGTCACCTGTGTAGAAAATCCACCCATTTCGCTACACATTGCTTGTGCTTTAATGTCCCCCTCCAGTTCAGCTCCCATAAGTCTCATGTGGCCGTGAGATCTAGGCGCCCCAGCTCCAGTCCCCTTACAAGCCAGATTTACCAGCATCTGTTCCAGGACATGAAGCAGTGGAATAACATTGTTTATCCCGTAGTCCTGGCGACTGACAAATAACGTAGCCTTCTCAAAGGGCCTGAGCAAATGGCAGGTATCACGCATGAGCTGCCGCTGGCTGACATCGACGTTACACAGAGGAGTACTCCTGTCTGCTTGGATCATCAAGAAATTGTTTATGGCCTTTCTTTGTTCATATAGTCGGTCCAACATATGGAGGGTGGAATTCCAAAGCATATCAGCCTATGTTGAGGGATGCTGTTCTGTCATTTCAGTTCAAGGAGGGTGTGCTTTGCGGTGTATGAGTGGCTTAAGTGTATGTAAAGTTTCCTGTTTTTTTTTTAGGATGTCTTGTAGATGGGTGAAAGACTTCAGGAACCGCTTGACAATCAGATTGAACACGTGTGCCATGCCTAGCGCATGGCTCATTCCTCCTTGGCACAGCACCAACACAATGTTCTTCCTGTTGTTGATTACCATGGTTCCTATTTTGAGTTGTCGCAAAGAAAGCCAGGATTAAATTTTTTGGACAGAGGACACGGAGCAGTTCCCCCCCCCCTCCCTGTGTGACTCCGTTTGCCCAGGGAAACTAGGTGCAGAACAGAGAGACACCGTTGTGCCCTGCACATGTGGTATACTGGAGGGCCCCTGTGAATTGTCCCTGCAGTGGAGGCTGAGGACACGGTGGAGGATGAGAAGGCAGAGAAGGACATTTTCGCAGGACAAATGGCTTGGCAACGTGGAGTTGGAAGCTGTCACGGTAGATGAGGGAAGGGAAGAACACCAAAAACAGCAGACTATGCCTCAAAGCAAGGGAACAGGAAATGGTCACCACCTGACAATCCCTGAGCCTTTCCCTTACTGCTAACAACATGAACAGATCCTGAAGGTGGAAGTGTTAATGCGCTGGAACCTAGGCCTAGCTTAAACTGTAACAAACAAATTCCAGCAAAATAAATCCCTTAAAAAATAACCTTTAATATTTAAGGATAAAACGGAGGGAAAAACACAATCCCCATCGATCGTTATAACAAAGACTCACAGTACAAATGTATATATATTATGATAATCTTATCAAGGTCCATACCCACACATGGAGCCACCAAATATGCCCTGAGGTGCTAACCGTGTCTGGGCAAAAGGGTAAATAAGAGGGTTAGCCATTGGGCAGGCGACTAAGACTAATCCCTATTGTGATCTTAGGCTAGTCATCAGCCCAGGGACGTCTTCTGAAGGTGGAGACTCCCTGTCCTCGAACCTTCCTGGTATATCCTACAATCACCCTGCCTACAAGCCTCTAAACACCTCAGGCAGGTGCCCGGAGTATGTTCCAAGGACGGATAGTAGTAAAGAATAGATAGTTAAAATAACGCCACACGCCTCAACGCGTTTCTCCCTCAAATTCCGAGGGTTCATCAGGAGGCTAAATTAATTAGATGTAGCTAGGACAAAACAGATATAATTGTTAATGAGATAAGGTCCTTCTACCAAATTTAAACCGTAGTTATGTGGTCATATATACTGACGGTTCAAAATGTAAAGGCACATAGTTTCATCAATTTATGCACCAAGTGTATAATGACACCTAGGGGTAACACTAATAAAGACCGGTGTGTGGTTACACCAGGGTCAGACAGGAGGGGTGGTATCCAAGAAGCCTGGCCGGCACGTTGTCAGATAGTGTGGTCATTCACTATGCCTAAAGGAAAAACAGATAAACATACAGGTGTCAGGGCAACATACCCTTAAAGGAATCAGGTATCCTACATGTCCGCTAGTAAAAGCACTTACAATCAGTGCCTTAAGATTGCCATCACAAAAAAAGGGGATAAACACACGGACCGGTCGCAGCACCCAATGATCAGTGATCCATGCTGTAGGATAAATATATGACTACCGGATGGTACAGGATCAGGGCTACGATAGAAATAGTGACCATAAATCGTGAGGATGGAGAGTTACATACAGTGTGTATACCCCAAAATTGATGAACTATTACATGTGCATCAAACTAGGACCAATCATCAAGTTGTCCAATCAAATCGTACGGGGAGTCCACATGCCCATGTGTTTGTCAGTGGGCATATTAGAGTAAGACAGCGCCTATGGTATAAGAGGTGACCAAATTATTAAAGGGACGCTTCACGCATCCCGCTGGGTCCATTTAGAGATGTTATACACAGAGGGAGGTATAGACAAAAAGCAGACAGAGAGACACCCACCTCTAAAGAAAACAGGTGAACGTCAAACTCTCGTTTGAACCACCCGGTGCCTGGGACCGAAATCGATAGATCCACTTACCTATACTCGAGTATAAGCCGAGTTTTTCGGCACAAAAACCCGACCTCGGCTTATACTCGAGTCATAAATTGAAACTGAAGAGCGGAGTGGGAGGAGGAGCGGGGGGAGGAGCTGGGGGCGGGCATTTGCGGCAGGGCCGATGCGCTCACTGCGCTCCGGCCCCACCGCTCATGTATAGTTTTTAAATTTGATTATAATGTACACTTATTCTTACTATAATTCTTGCCCCCTCTGTACCTCATTACATGCGGCAGGCGGGCAGTGAATACTTCCATCCCATAAGTGCCATCCACATCCCCCCCTTCCCATAACAGTGTCATCCACATCCCCCTCATCCCATAAGTGCCATCCACATCCCCCCATCCCATAACAGTGTCATCCACATCCCCCTCATCCCATAAGTGCCATCCACATCCCCCCTTCCCATAACAGTGTCATCCACATCCCCCTCATCCCATAAGTGCCATCCACAGCCCCCATCCCATAACAGTGTCATCCACAGATCCCCCATAACAGTGCGTCATCCACAGATCCCCCATAACAGTGCGTCATCCACAGATCCCCCATAACAGTGCGTCATCCACAGATCCCCCATAACAGTGCGTCATTCACAGATCCCCCATAACAGTGCGTCATCCACAGATCCCCCATAACAGTGCGTCATCCACAGATCCCCCCATAACAGTGCGTCATCCACAGATCCCCCCATAACAGTGCGTCATCCACAGATCCCCCCATAACAGTGCGTCATCCACAGATCCCCCATAACAGTGACATCCATTTCCACCTCGGCTTACACTCGAGTCACTACTTTTCCCAGGTTTTTTTGGGTAAAATTAGGGGGGTCGGCTTATACTCGGGTCGGCTTATACTCGAGTATATACGGTACATTCCTGTTGAAGTACTCTACGGTCCCAGTCACCCCCCCTGGGAGAGGGGGAAATGGTTTCCAGGATAGAAAACTTCAAAACCCTAGGATCTCCCTCATGTACCTCGTTAACATGAGAGGCCACAGGAGGAAGCGAGGGTGCGAAACGGCTGTTGGGTGTGCTGCCTGCTGTGATCCCGGACCCCCATTTACTTGATGTAAGCATTATACATATTTTTTTATGCCCTTGCGTTGTGTTGTATCAGGTCCTGTGACACTTTAATTATAGTAGTGTACACTATGGATGGATTCAACTACTGTTAAGCGGGGCTGTTGTATTGCACTTTATCATCAGTGGGCTATTATGTCCGGGCTCATGCTGGCTTTTGTGTTATCTTCTTGTTACCATTCACTATTATTGTGATTTTATATTGTTATATTAATTTATTTTTATAATGAGTATGGTGTGGAGCAGTTGTACTTGATAGGTGTTCTATGTTGAGATAATGTCGCCCAAATTCGGATCCATTTGTAAAATCGGCCAAAAATGCCAAAGTATGTCAAGTACTTCCCTATTTGAAGAGTCAAAGGTAGAAATAATCCTCGCTGGTTGTATTGTACCCAAATCTCTATTTCTGGGGAGAAGGAGTTGATCCCTGTTAAGGTGTAACGCTTGTTGGAAGGCTGGTCTCCGAGCTGACTGAGGATATCCCCTATTGATAAATCTCCTTTGGAGGTTCCTAGCCTCCTTGAAAAAGGACTCCTTCCGGGTGCAGTTCCTCCGAAAAAGGTATTGCCCCCTGGGGATGCCCCGCTTAAGGGGCATAGGATGGTGGCTGTCCCAATGTAACAGGGAATTAGTTGCTGTGTCTTTGCGAAAGATGTCAGCCACCAGCCTATCTCCATCCTTTGTGACCCTGACATCCAGAAAGGCTATCGAGGTAGGGTGTATCTTAAATGTAAATTTGAGGCCTATCTGATAACAGTTCAATTCCCTGACAAAGTGTCGGGAACTCATCTGACCCACTTTTCCAGACCACAAAAACGTCATCGATATAGCGTGTCCAGAAAATAATCTTTTCTGTCCACCAAGTAGTGTGGTCTGGAAAGACGCGCAGGTCCTCCCACCAGCCCAGGAAGAGGTTGGCATAAGAGGGGGCACACGAGCTCCCCATAGCCGTTCCCCTGAGCTGGTGGTAGAACCGGGCGTTAAATAGGAAGTAGTTGTGGGTCAGAGTGAATTCAAGAAGGGAGAGGATAAACTGGCTATGCGCCTGATACTGAATCCCTCTTGTCTTAAGATAGTAGTCGACTGCCAAAAGGCCTTTGTCATGGGGAATTGAACTGTAAAGGAACTCAACATCCACGCTGGCCAAGTAACAGTCAGAATCCACACTGATGGTATCGATTTTATTGAAGTCCATCCTATCCCGCGTGTAGGCGGGCAGGCACAGGACAAACCCCCTCAACACCCGATCAAGGTAGATTCCACAGTTCTGCGTCAGTGATTTGACCCCAGAAACGATGGGGCGACCCCTCAATGGAGATATGCCCTTGTGCACCTTGGGCAAGCCATAGAATGTGGCAATACAGGGATGCCTAGGTAGAAGGTAATCATACTCGGTGGGAGAAATTACTTTGTCAAAAAGATCTAAAGACTAAAAAGATGTAAAGAGGCAGAAGTTAGTCGTGGGTACAAATGATAGGCCTTTCTTCAGCACACGGGTTTCAGTGTCATTAAGAGTCCTAGTGGACAGGTTAATGATCTGTAGATCACTGCCTACACCATCTCCGACTGGCCCTTGTCTCCCGTATCATTTGTACCAACGAATAACTTCTGCCTCTTTACATGGGTAAAGGACTTACATCTTTTTAGTCGCAGGCTGAAATGGCATAAGTTTTTTAAACACACAAATAGACAGACTTGTGTGGAACTTGGCCTAATGAAGCGGATTTTGCTGATTTACAAACACTCCTTGATCTGGGGGAGGAAGGTAGACGGACCCCCGGCCATGGACCACATACTGATCTTAAACCTAGAAGTACCAAAGTACCGCCCCCATTGAATTATGACCGTATCGAGACTTTTCTACAGATGGTCACCTCAGATCTTGAACGACTGGAGGGATCTAGACCACACAGGCACAACCTGTCACATTGTGAGATGACTGCTCTGCGGGGCCTTGAAATGAACTCCACGCTGATTATTAAACCCTCCTATAAAGGGAGTAACCTGGTTATTCTTGATCATGAGATGTACCAAACCATGTGTCTGGACCTCCTTAGGGACAGAGGATGTTTCAGGGTTTTGCCATCTAATCCAACTGAGACGTTTATGGAGGAACTTAAGGCTTTGCTTACCAAGGGTCTTTTTGACAAAGTAATTTCTCCCACCGAGTATGATTACCTTCTACCTAGGCATCCCTGTATTGCCACATTCCATGGCTTGCCCAAGGTGCACAAGGGCACATCCCCATTGAGGGGTCGCCCCATATTTTCTGGGGTCAAATCCCTGATGCAGAACTGTGGAATCTACCTTGATCGGGTGTTGAGGGGGTTTGTCCTGTCCCTGCCCGCCTACACGCGGGACACGATGGACTTCCTCAATAAAATCGATACCATCAGTGTGGATTCTGACTGTTACTTGGCCAGCATGGATGTTGAGTCCCTTTACAGTTCAATTCCTCATGACAAATGCCTTTTGGCAGTCGACTACTATCTTAAGACAAGAGGGATTCAGTATCGGGCGCATAGCCAGTTTATCCTCTTCCTTCTTGAATTCACTCTGACCCACAACTACTTCCTATTTAACGCCTGGTTCTACCACCAGCTCAGGGGAATGGCTATGGGGAGCTCGTGTGCCCCCTCTTATGCCAACCACTTCCTGGGCTGGTGGGAGGACCTGTGCGTCTTTCCAGACCACAATACTTGGTGGACAGAAAAGATTATTTTCTGGACACGCTATATCGATGATGTTTTTGTGGTCTGGAAAGGTGGGTCAGATGAGTTCCGACACTTTGTCGGGGAATTGAACTGTAATCAGATAGTCCTCAAATTTACATTTGAGATACACCCTACCTCGATAGCCTTTCTGGATGTCAGGGTCACAAAGGATGGAGATAGGCTGGTGGCTGACATCTTTCGCAAAGACACAGCAACTAATTCCCTGTTACATTGGAACAGCCACCATCCTATGCCCCTTAAGCGGGGCATCCCCAGGGGGCAATACCTTTGAGTTCGGAGGAACTGCACACGGAAGGAGTCCTTTTTCAAGGAGGCTAGGAACCTCCAAAGGAGATTTATCAATAGGGGATATCCTCAGTCAGCTTGGAGACCAGCCTTCCAACAAGTGTTACACCTTAACAGGGATCAACTCCTTTTCCCCAGAAATAGAGATTTGGGTACAATACAACCAGCGAGGATTATTTCTACCTTTGACTCTTCAAATAGGGAAGTACTTGACATACTTTGGCATTTTTGGCCGATTATACAAATGGATCCGAATTTGGGTGACATCATCTCAACATACCCAACCGTCACGTACAGACGTGGTAGGAATCTTAAAGACAGGCTTGTTCACAGCCACTACACTCCCCCAGCTGGCAAAGGCACCTGGCTTGACCGTAAACCAATTGGGATATATAGATGTGGCAGTTGCAAGGCTTGTAACTTTGTCTTTCATACAAAGTACATCACCTGATCTGTGACGGGACAGATTTTCGCTATCCGGGATTTCCATAACTGCAGAACAAGGGGTGCGATTTATGTTTGTCAATGCCCGTGTCCTTTGGACTATATAGGGAAAACTGTCAGAGAGGTAAGGAGGAGATTTCTGGAACACATCAATGATGTTATCAATAAAAGAGTAACCCCTGTGGCCTCTCATGTTAACGAGGTACATGGGGGAGATCCTAGGGTTTTGAAGTTTTCTATCCTGAAAACCATTCCCCCCTCTCCCAGGGGAGGTTACTGGGACCGTAGAGTACTTCAACAGGAATGTAAGTGGATCTATCGATTTCAGTCCCAGGCACCTCGTGGTTTAAACGAGAGTTTGAGGTTCACCTGTTTTCTTTAGAGGTGGGTGTCTCTCTGTCTGCTTTTTGTCTATACCTCCCTCTGTGTATAACATCTCTAAATGGACCCAGCGGGATGCGTGAAGCGTCCCTTTAATAATTTGGTCGCGTCTTATACCATAGGCGCTGTCTTACTCTAATATGCCCACTGACAAACACATGGGCATGTGGACTCTCGATTTGATTGGACAACTTGATGATTGGTCCTAGTTTGATGCACATGTAATAGTTCATCAATGTTGGGGTATACACACTGTATGTAACTCTCCACCCTCACGATTTATGGTCACTATTTCTATCGTAGCCCTGATCCTGTACCATCCGGTAGGCATATATAATGCACCATGGGTGATATCCAGTATGTATTTTTTGCTATGCCCTACATTAAGACTTAACCGAAGTTTGACATTTGCGCTCCAAATTGATCCTATTTCACTTCCTTGCGTTTCACCTACTGGAAATGTTAGTATGAACGCGTGCGCATTGGTATGCGCTCTTTAGAGTAGGATCGGAATTCACATCTGACCCGTTAACTCCAACGCGCGTGCGCATTGGTATGCGCTTCACAGATATCTCCCTTGCATGTCACCTACAGGAAGTGACGTCAGCGCATTGACGTTGCGCCGCAGGGTACGGATGCAATCAGGGCACAATTTAGCGGGCTATTTTAAGATGGTGTGTACCGTTTTAGACACACTTCTAGGAGGAGGGCGTAAGTGTGCACACAACAGGCCGTGAGTACCGAACAAATGTATGATATTATTTTGTGGTCCTATTCTTTAAACCTAATAAGCTGATTGTAGGTTTGATGTATATTTATCCTACAGCATGGATCACTGATCATTGGGTGCGGCGACCAGCCCATGTGTTTATCCCCTTTTTTTGTGATGGCAATATTAAGGCACTGATTGTAAGTGGTTTTACTAACATGACATGTAGGATACCTGATTCCTTTAAGGTTATGTTGCCCTGACACCTGTATGTTTATCTGTTTTTCCTTTAGGCATTGTGAATGACCACACTATCTGACAACAAGCCGGCCAGGCTTCTTGGATACCAACCCTCCTGTCGGACCCTGGTGTAACCACACAACGGTCTTTATTAGTGTTACCCCTAGGTTTCATTATACACTTGGTGCATAAATTGATGAAACTATGTGCCTTTACCCTTTGAACCGTCAGTATGACCACATAACTACGGTTTAAATTTGGTATAAGGACCTTATCTCATGAACAATTATATCTGTTTTGTCCTAGCTACATCTAATTAATTTAGCCTCCTGATGAACCCTCGGTATTTGAGGGAGAAACGCGTCGAGGCATGAGGCGTTATTTTAACTATCTATTCTTTACTACTATCTGTCCTTGAAACATACCCCAGGCACCTGCCTGAGGTGTTTAGAGGCTTTTAGGTAGGGTGATTGTAGGATATACCAGAAAGGTTCGAGGACAGGGAGTCTCCACCTTCAGGAGACGTCCCTGGGGACTAGCCTAGGATCACAATAGGGATCAGTCTTAGTCCCCTTCCCAATGGCTAACCCTCTTATTTACCCTTTTGCCCAGACACGGTTAGCACCTCAGGGCATATTTGGTGGCTCGATGTGTGGGTATGGACCTTGATAAGATTATCATAATATATATACTTTTGTACTGTGAGTCTTTGTTATAACGATCGGTGGGGGTTGTGTTTTTCCCTCCGTTTTATCCTTAAATATTAAAGGTTATTTTTTAAGGGATTTATTTTGCTGGAATTTTTTTATATTTACAATATATACTGGAGAGTGAATCTGGATCGCACATCCTCAACAATATGCTTTTGATATTACGACTGTCTCAGCATAATTACGTGGCGAATCCGCCAAATTTGTAATACATAGTATGCTATGCATAAGAGGCATTAGTTCACAGTTTGATCAAAAAGCATAAGCCCACTTTCCACGACAAGGATGCCTCTGCAAGTGGGAAACTACTCTAACCTATAAATGGCGCAGCCGTGCGCGGCGACCACCGGCGCCCCAGCACCGCACCAGCAACAGACAGCGGGACCCAGGAGCCGCACAGCAACCCCACTGTGCAGCAAAGCCTCCTTGGCTCTGGGGCCCACCGCCCCGCCAGCACAGCACTGAGGCAGCAATGGCAGACACGCAGTACTGCACCATGTGAACGAGTGCAAAGAGCTCACCCAGTCACAACCCCCAGGAAATGCATCTGAGATATAGTAGGAGTTTATAAACCCATTGCCACTAAGGCTAATTAAAAACACCTAGTCCAAATGGGGAGGAGTGCTGACCCCAGAGGGGGGGAGCTGGGCTCAAAGAAAATAGACAAATTACAATATATACTGGAGAGTGAATCTGGATCGCACATCCTCAACAATATGCTTTTGATATTACGACTGTCTCAGCATAATTACGTGGCGAATCCGCCAAATATGTAATACATAGTATGCTGTGCATAAGAGGCATTAGTTCACAGTTTGATCAAAAAGCATAAGCCCACTTTCCACGACAAGGATGCCTCTGCAAGTGGGAAACTACTCTAACCTATAAATGGCGCAGCCGTGCGCGGCGACCACCGGCGCCCCAGCACCGCACCAGCAACAGACAGCGGGACCCAGGAGCCGCACAGCAACCCCACTGTGCAGCAAAGCCTCCTTGGCTCTGGGGCCCACCGCCCCGCCAGCACAGCACTGAGGCAGCAATGGCAGACACGCAGTACTGCACCATGTGAACGAGTGCAAAGAGCTCACCCAGTCACAACCCTCAGGAAATGCATCTGAGAGATAGTAGGAGTTTATAAACCCCTTGCCACTAAGGCTAATTAAAAACACCTAGTCCAAATGGGGAGGAGTGCTGACCCCAGAGGGGGAGCTGGGCTCAAAGAAAATAGACAAATTACAATATATACTGGAGAGTGAATCTGGATCGCACATCCTCAACAATATGCTTTTGATATTACGACTGTCTCAGCATAATTACGTGGCGAATCCGCCAAATTTGTAATACATAGTATGCTGTGCATAAGAGGCATTAGTTCACAGTTTGATCAAAAGCATAAGCCCACTTTCCACGACAAGGATGCCTCTGCAAGTGGGAAACTACTCTAACCTATAAATGGCGCAGCCGTGCGCGGCGACCACCGGCGCCCCAGCACCGCACCAGCAACAGACAGCGGGACCCAGGAGCCGCACAGCAACCCCACTGTGCAGCAAAGCCTCCTTGGCTCTGGGGCCCACCGCCCGCCAGCACAGCACTGAGGCAGCAATGGCAGACACGCAGTACTGCACCATGTGAACGAGTGCAAAGAGCTCACCCAGTCACAACCCTCAGGAAATGCATCTGAGAGATAGTAGAGAGTTTATAAACCCCTTGCCACTAAGGCTAATTAAAAACACCTAGTCCAAATGGGGAGGAGTGCTGACCCCAGAGGGGGAGCTGGGCTCAAAGAAAATAGACAAATTACAATATATACTGGAGAGTGAATCTGGATCGCACATCCTCAACAATATGCTTTTGATATTACGACTGTCTCAGCATAATTACGTGGCGAATCCGCCAAATTTGTAATACATAGTATGCTGTGCATAAGAGGCATTAGTTCACAGTTTGATCAAAAGCATAAGCCCACTTTCCACGACAAGGATGCCTCTGCAAGTGGGAAACTACTCTAACCTATAAATGGCGCAGCCGTGCGCTGGCGACCACCGGCGCCCCAGCACCGCACCAGCAACAGACAGCGGGACCCAGGAGCCGCACAGCAACCCCACTGTGCAGCAAAGCCTCCTTGGCTCTGGGGCCCACCGCCCGCCAGCACAGCACTGAGGCAGCAATGGCAGACACGCAGTACTGCACCATGTGAACGAGTGCAAAGAGCTCACCCAGTCACAACCCTCAGGAAATGCATCTGAGAGATAGTAGGAGTTTATAAACCCCTTGCCACTAAGGCTAATTAAAAACACCTAGTCCAAATGGGGAGGAGTGCTGACCCCAGAGGGGGAGCTGGGCTCAAAGAAAATAGACAAATTACAATATATACTGGAGAGTGAATCTGGATCGCACATCCTCAACAATATGCTTTTGATATTACGACTGTCTCAGCATAATTACGTGGCGAATCCGCCAAATTTGTAATACATAGTATGCTGTGCATAAGAGGCATTAGTTCACAGTTTGATCAAAAGCATAAGCCCACTTTCCACGACAAGGATGCCTCTGCAAGTGGGAAACTACTCTAACCTATAAATGGCGCAGCCGTGCGCGGCGACCACCGGCGCCCCAGCACCGCACCAGCAACAGACAGCGGGACCCAGGAGCCGCACAGCAACCCCACTGTGCAGCAAAGCCTCCTTGGCTCTGGGGCCCACCGCCCCGCCAGCACAGCACTGAGGCAGCAATGGCAGACACGCAGTACTGCACCATGTGAACGAGTGCAAAGAGCTCACCCAGTCACAACCCTCAGGAAATGCATCTGAGAGATAGTAGGAGTTTATAAACCCCTTGCCACTAAGGCTAATTAAAAACACCTAGTCCAAATGGGGAGGAGTGCTGACCCCAGAGGGGGAGCTGGGCTCAAAGAAAATAGACAAATTACAATATATACTGGAGAGTGAATCTGGATCGCACATCCTCAACAATATGCTTTTGATATTACGACTGTCTCAGCATAATTACGTGGCGAATCCGCCAAATTTGTAATACATAGTATGCTGTGCATAAGAGGCATTAGTTCACAGTTTGATCAAAAGCATAAGCCCACTTTCCACGACAAGGATGCCTCTGCAAGTGGGAAACTACTCTAACCTATAAATGGCGCAGCCGTGCGCTGGCGACCACCGGCGCCCCAGCACCGCACCAGCAACAGACAGCGGGACCCAGGAGCCGCACAGCAACCCCACTGTGCAGCAAAGCCTCCTTGGCTCTGGGGCCCACCGCCCGCCAGCACAGCACTGAGGCAGCAATGGCAGACACGCAGTACTGCACCATGTGAACGAGTGCAAAGAGCTCACCCAGTCACAACCCTCAGGAAATGCATCTGAGAGATAGTAGGAGTTTATAAACCCCTTGCCACTAAGGCTAATTAAAAACACCTAGTCCAAATGGGGAGGAGTGCTGACCCCAGAGGGGGAGCTGGGCTCAAAGAAAATAGACAAATTACAATATATACTGGAGAGTGAATCTGGATCGCACATCCTCAACAATATGCTTTTGATATTACGACTGTCTCAGCATAATTACGTGGCGAATCCGCCAAATTTGTAATACATAGTATGCTGTGCATAAGAGGCATTAGTTCACAGTTTGATCAAAAGCATAAGCCCACTTTCCACGACAAGGATGCCTCTGCAAGTGGGAAACTACTCTAACCTATAAATGGCGCAGCCGTGCGCGTGCGACCACCGGCGCCCCAGCACCGCACCAGCAACAGACAGCGGGACCCAGGAGCCGCACAGCAACCCCACTGTGCAGCAAAGCCTCCTTGGCTCTGGGGCCCACCGCCCGCCAGCACAGCACTGAGGCAGCAATGGCAGACACGCAGTACTGCACCATGTGAACGAGTGCAAAGAGCTCACCCAGTCACAACCCCCAGGAAATGCATCTGAGAGATAGTAGGAGTTTATAAACCCCTTGCCACTAAGGCTAATTAAAAACACCTAGTCCAAATGGGAAGGAGTGCTGACCCCAGAGGGGGGGAGCTGGGCTCAAAGAAAATAGACAAATTACAATATATACTGGAGAGTGAATCTGGATCGCACATCCTCAACAATATGCTTTTGATATTACGACTGTCTCAGCATAATTACGTGGCGAATCTGCCAAATTTGTAATACATAGTATGCTGTGCATAAGAGGCATTAGTTCACAGTTTGATCAAAAAGCATAAGCCCACTTTCCACGACAAGGATGCCTCTGCAAGTGGGAAACTACTCTAACCTATAAATGGCGCAGCCGTGCGCGGCGACCACCGGCGCCCAGCACCGCACCAGCAACAGACAGCGGGACCCAGGAGCCGCACAGCAACCCACTGTGCAGCAAAGCCTCCTTGGCTCTGGGGCCCACCGCCCGCCAGCACAGCACTGAGGCAGCAATGGCAGACACGCAGTACTGCACCATGTGAACGAGTGCAAAGAGCTCACCCAGTCACAACCCCAGGAAATGCATCTGAGAGATAGTAGGAGTTTATAAACCCCTTGCCACTAAGGCTAATTAAAAACACCTAGTCCAAATAGGAGGAGTGCTGACCCCAGAGGGGGGGAGCTGGGCTCAAAGAAAATAGACAAATTACAATATATACTGGAGAGTGAATCTAGATCGCACATCCTCAACAATATGCTTTTGATATTGCGACTGTCTCAGCATAATTACGTGGCGAATCCGCCAAATTTGTAATACATAGTATGCTGTGCATAAGAGGCATTAGTTCACAGTTTGATCAAAAAGCATAAGCCCACTTTCCACGACAAGGATGCCTCTGCAAGTGGGAAACTACTCTAACCTATAAATGGCGCAGCCGTGCGCGGCGACCACCGGCGCCCCAGCACCGCACCAGCAACAGACTGCGGGACCCAGGAGCCGCACAGCAACCCCACTGTGCAGCAAAGCCTCCTTGGCTCTGGGGCCCACCGCCCCGCCAGCACAGCACTGAGGCAGCAATGGCAGACACGCAGTACTGCAAGGCTAATTAAAAACACCTAGTCCAAATGGGGAGGAGTGCTGACCCCAGAGGGGGGGAGCTGGGCTCAAAGAAAATAGCCTCAGTGGCAAGGGGTTTATAAACTCCTACTATCTCTCAGATGCATTTCCTGAGGGTTGTGACTGGGTGAGCTCTTTGCACTCGTTCACATGGTGCAGTACTGCGTGTCTGCCATTGCTGCCTCAGTGCTGTGCTGGCGGGGCGGTGGGCCCCAGAGCCAAGGAGGCTTTGCTGCACAGTGGGGTTGCTGTGCGGCTCCTGGGTCCCGCTGTCTGTTGCTGGTGCGGTGCTGGGGCGCCGGTGGTCGCCGCGCACGGCTGCGCCATTTATAGGTTAGAGTAGTTTCCCACTTGCAGAGGCATCCTTGTCGTGGAAAGTGGGCTTATGCTTTTTGATCAAACTGTGAACTAATGCCTCTTATGCACAGCATACTATGTATTACAAATTTGGCGGATTCGCCACGTAATTATGCTGAGACAGTCGTAATATCAAAAGCATATTGTTGAGGATGTGCGATCCAGATTCACTCTCCAGTATATATTGTATTTTGTCTATTTTCTTTGAGCCCAGCTCCCCCTCTGGGGTCAGCACTCCTCCCCATTTGGACTAGGTGTTTTTAATTAGCCTTAGTGGCAAGGGGTTTATAAACTCCTACTATCTCTCAGATGCATTTCCTGAGGGTTGTGACTGGGTGAGCTCTTTGCACTCGTTCACATGGTGCAGTACTGCGTGTCTGCCATTGCTGCCTCAGTGCTGTGCTGGCGGGCGGTGAGCCCTAGAGCCAAGGAGGCTTTGCTGCACAGTGGGGTTGCTGTGCGGCTCCTGGGTCCCGCTGTCTGTTGCCGGTGCGGTGCTGGGCGCCGGTGGTCGCAAGCACGGCTGCGCCATTTATAGGTTAGAGTAGTTTCCCACTTGCAGAGGCATCCTTGTCGTGGAAAGTGGGCTTATGCTTTTTGATCAAACTGTGAACTAATGCCTCTTATTCACAGCTTACTATGTATTACAAATTTGGCGGATTCGCCACGTAATTATGCTGAGACAGTCGTAATATCAAAAGCATATTGTTGAGGATGTGCGATCCAGATTCACTCTCCAGTATATATTTTTTTATATTTGATTATCCTGCTATCACTGTATCAGGCTTTGGCTGGAATTTGTGTTTTTTGAAACTGTAACAAACCCTCAGCCAGGGATAAGGAGATGAGCCAACTGGTTCCTTCCTCTGGAAGGAACCAGAGTCTCTCTGAGGCCTAGTCAGAAGGCACAAAAACAAAGGGAAGGAAGTCAAACCTATCTTTTAGACGAACAGGGAGCAGGAGATCCACTAAACACTTGCAGACCGCACAAGGAGGAAATATAACTTGCACTGGCTGCTGGGAGAGGCGGGAATAAATAGAGCCACAGAATAGCTAATGACAGAACCTGAGGAGAGGTGGGATTCTGCCCAAATCAAAACACAGAAGGGGAAAATAGAAAGATCTGTCAGATAGACTCCTGTGCAGCAAGTCTGTCAGATCTTCTCAGGCCCCTGCCAGGGCAGGCAGTGACAGAAGAAGCGTCACCTGACCAAGTTGCTGGTGTGGCTATGCAGGGACCACATTCACCCAGTGGGCCGTAACGGACATGTATTGTCCCTTACCGTAGTTAATGCTCCACAGGTCGGCGCTGCAGTGCATTATGGCAGACACCGACAGACTCAAGGAGGGGCCCACCTTCTGTTCTACATACTTGTAGCAGCGCCAACACAATGTTCTTCCTGTTGTCGGTTACCATGGTTCTGATTTTGAGTTGTCGCGGTTAAACCCAGAATTCGATTTCTTGATGAAGGACACTGAGCAGTTCCTCCCCTGTGTGACTCTGTACGCCCAGGCAAACGGGGTGCAGAACAGCGTGACACGACCGCGCCCTGCACATGTGGTATGCTGGAGGGACAAGTGTGAATTGTCCCTGCAGTGGAGTCTTAGGACACGGTAGAGGATAAGGAGGCAGAGGCGCAGGACCAAAACGTGAGAACATGGAGGCGGAAGCGGCATTACCTGGCCAAATTGCTGGTGTGGCTGTGCAGAAATCACATTCACCCAGTGGACCGTAAAGGACATGTATTGTCCCTGACCGTAGTTACAGCTCCACAGGTCGGCGCTGCTGTGTATTATGGCAGACACCGACAGACTCAAGGACTGGCACACTTTATGTTCTACATACTTGTGCAGGGCTGGTACTGCATTTTTGACAAAGAAATGACGGGTTGGGACTCTCCACCTCGGCTTGGCACAAGCCATCAGTTCTCTGAAAGGTGCAGAGTCCACCACTTGGAAAGGGAGGGACCACCGCACCAGCAACTTTGCTAAGAGCACAATCAGCTTGTGCGCCGTTGGATGAGTGCACCCATACTGTTGTCTCTTGGCAATCGTTTCGGTGATCGATTGCTGACAGAATAACCGACAAGTAGGAGCAGGAGCATCAGGACCAGCAGATGATGGGAATGACAGACAGCTCCCTTCGGTGAAGGTGGTGAGCCTTCACTGCCTAAAATTGGGTGCGTGCCACTGGGAGATGCAGCGGTTGCCACTGCAGGCTGGGCCACCACATCAAAGCCACTGTTCTCCCAGGCCACTTTAAAATGATGCTACATATGTTGGCTCAAGGCCATGGTGCCAACTTTTGCACCCTGGCCACGCTTCACCTTCTGCCCACAGATTCTACAAATGGCCATGTTCACCTCCTCTAGCGGCTTAACAAAAAACTGCCACACCGCCGAGTAAGTGATTTTACCCCCAACACTCCGATCTGACTGACTACTACCATCGCTGCTTCCGAGCATGAACTGAATGCACCACTACTTTCCGGGCAGGTAGGGTCCTGCGAAGCGGGTGGTCTACCCCGGGCACATTTGGCTACCAACCTCCCAGTGCTGCCACCCTGCTTACTCCCAGCCATGCCAGCGACTTGCTGGCTCCGCCGCTGCCTCACAGGTAAGCTGTCACCCTCTTCTCCTGATGATGATGAAGCTCCTAATTCACCTGGCTCCCAAGTGCGATCAGCTACATCATCATCATTGAGTACTGTCTGCATGTTACTGATGTCCTCCTCAACAGTCTCTGGGTCAGGAGCCTCATCGCTCGCAACACCAGCCACTCTCCTCCTCATCACTACTTGCCCACCTACCAGAGGAAGCAGCAGATGTCTCCTCCACATCTTGGCTGGCCAGTAGCTGCTGACTGTCCTCTAGTAGCCCATCCTCTTTGGCTGAGGGAAAAGAAAAGGACAGAGGCAGGTTGAGGACAGGTGAGGGCACAGGGCCTGCTCCAGGGCCATGCCAACTAAGGGTTGTGTCTGACTTAACCCACCGAATCTTGGCTGGGGGTGTCTGATGTCACTTGGGATGAAGTGGATGACCGAGTCAAGCATTCAAGAACTGCTGGGCTGCTGTTCAACACACGACCGCTAGATGACACTGGGAGCTCAGTCCTGTCGCTGCAACACCTGCTGCCATGCCCCCTTACTCTGCTGCGACCTGTGCCTGCACCATAAAAATTTAGGCCTCTGCAACTCCTCTGTGCAGCAGGGACTGGCACTTTTCTTTTTTCCCACTAATACATGCCAAAAAGACTTTACAACATATAACTGCACCGCTGAGTGGCAAATAATATATATTTTTGTTGCCACTAATACACGCAAAAAAAGGCTTTAGAAGATATAACTGTACCTCTGAACAGAAAATATATATTTTTTGCCACTAATACACGCCAAAATGGGATGTGATATTCTTACTTCATCACACAACGGCAAATACTGTTTTTTTTGCCACTAATACATGACAGAAAGGGCTTTAGAACATAATAACTGCACAGCTGAACGTCAAATATATATTTTTTGCCACTAATACACTTCAAAAAGGGCAGTAATTTTATCACTTCACCACACAACGGCAAATACTCTTTTTTGTGCCCTAATATACGCAAAAAAGGGCTTTAGAACATATGATTGCACCACTGAACGGCAAATATATATATTTTTTGCCACTAATACACGCGAATATATTACACGTGTAATTTTCTTACTTCACCACACAACAGCAAATACTTTTTTTGTGCCACTACTACACGCCAAAAAGGGCTTTATGTCACAGGTTATGAGGAACGGGAAAACACCAAATACACACAACAACCAATAGAAAACAGTCTAGGCCTCTAAAGTAGAGTTGAGCGAACACCTGGATGTTTGGGTTCGAGAAGTTCGGCGGAACTTACCGAAAATGTTCGGGTTCGGGGACCGACCTCGACCAGAACTTAATCCCGATCCCGTACCCCATTAAAGTCAATGGGCACCCAAACTTTTGGGCACTAAAAAGGCTGTAAAATAGTCCAGGTAAGGGCTAGAGGGCTGCAAAAGGCAGCACAATGTAGGTCAATGCCCTGCAAACAAATGTGGATAGGGAAATGAATTAAAATAAAATAATAAAAAATTAACCAATATCAATTGGAGAGAGGTCCCATAGCATAAAATCAGGCTTCATATCACCCACTACTGGAGAAGGCCACATTCAGTTATTTAGGCAAAAGCACCCGGACAGAGGAGAGAGGTCCCACAGCAAGGAATTAGGCATCATATCACCCACCACTGGAGAAGGCCACTTTCAGTTATTTAGGCCCCAGCACCCAGACAGAGGAGAGAGGTCACACAGCAAGGAATAAGGCTTCATATAACCCACCACTGGAAAAGGCCACTTTCAGTTATTTAGGCCCCAGCACCCAGACAGAGGAGAGAGGTCCCACAGCAAAGAATAAGGCATCATATCACCCACCACTGGAGAAGGCCACTTTGAGTTATTTAGGCCCCAGCACCCAGACAGGTGAGAGAGGTCCCGCAGCAAGGAATAAGGTGTCATATCAACCACCACTGTAGTAGGCCACTTTGAGTTATTTAGGCCCCGGCACCCAGACAGAGGAGAGAGGTCCCACTGCAAGGAATACGGCGTCATATCACTCACCACTGGAGAAGGCCACTTTGAGTTATTTAGGCCCCAGCACCCAGACAGAGGAGAGAGGTCCCACAGCAAGGAATAAGGCGTCATATCACCCACCACTGGAGAAGGCCACTTTCAGTTATTTAGGCCCCAGCACCCAGACAGAGAAGAGAGGTCCCGCAGCAATGAATAAGTCGCCATATCATCCACCACTTGAAAAGGCCACTCTCAGTAATTTAGGCCCCAGCACCCAGACAGAGGAGAGAGGTCCCACGGCAAGGAATACGGCGTCATATCACCCACCACTGGAGAAGGCCACTTTGAGTTATTTTTAGCCCCAGCACCCAGACAGCTGAGAGAGGTACCAAAGAAAGCAAATAAGGCGTCATATCAACCACCAATGGAGTAAGCCACTTTGAATTATTTAGGCCCCAGCACCCAGACAGGTGAGAGAGGTCCCGCATCGATGAATAAGTCGTCATATCACCCACCACTTGAAAAGGCCACTTTCAGTAATTTAGGCCCCAGCACCCAGACAGAGGAGAGAGGTCCCACAGCAAGGAATTAGGCATCATATCACCCACCACTGGAGAAGGCCACTTTCAGTTATTTATGCCCCAGCAACCAGACAGAGGAGAGAGGTCCCACAGCAAGGAATAAGGCATCATATCACCCACCACTGGAGAAGGCCACTTTGAGTTTTTTTTAGCCCCAGCACCCAGAAAGGTTAGAGAGGTCCCGAAGAAAGCAATAAGGCGCCATATCAACCACCAATGGAGTAGGCCACTTTGAATTATTTAGGCCCCAGCACCCAGACAGAGGAGAGAGGTCCCGAAAAAAGCAATATGGCGTCATATCAACCACCAATGGAGTAGGCCACTTTGAATTATTTAGACCCCAGCACCCAGACAGAGGAGAGAGGTCCCACAGCAAGGAATAAGGCGTCATATCACCCACCACTGGAGAAGGCCACTTTCAGTTATTTAGGCTCCAGCACCCAGACAGAGGAGAGAGGTCCCACAGCAAGGAATAAGGCGTCATATCACCCACCACTGGAGAAGGCCACTTTCAGTTATTTAGGCTCCAGCACCCAGACAGAGGAGAGAGGTCCCACAGCAAGGAATAAGGCGTCATATCACCCACCACTGGAGAAGGCCACTTTCAGTTATTTAGGCCCCAGCACCCAGACAGAGGAGAGAGGTCCCACAGCAAGGAATAAGGCGTCATATCACCCACCACTGGAGAAGGCCACTTTCAGTTATTTAGGCCCCAGCACCCAGACAGAGGAGAGAGGTCCCACAGCAAGGAATAAGGCGTCATATCACCCACTACTGGAGAAGGCCACTTTCAGTTATTTAGGCCCCAGCACCCAGACAAGGAAGAGAGGTCCCACAGCAAGGAATACGGCGTCATATCACCCACCACTGGAGAAGGCCACTTTCAGTTATTTAGGCCCCAGCACCCAGACAGAGGAGAGAGGTCCCAAAGCAAGGAAAAAGGCGTCATATCACCCACCACTGGAGAAAGACACTTTCAGTTATTTAGGCCCCAGCACCCAGACAGAGGAGAGAGGTCCCCCAGCAAGGAATAAGGCGTCATATCACCCACCACTGGAAAAGGCCACTTTCAGTTCTTTAGGCCCCAGCACCCAGACAGAGGAGAGAGGTCCCACAGCAAGGAATAAGGCGTCATATCACTCACCACTGGAGAAGGCCACTTTCAGTTATTTAGGCCCCAGCACCCAGACAGAGGAGAGAGGTCCCACAGCAAATAATAAGGCATCATATCACCCACCACTGGAGAAGGCCACTTTGAGTTATTTAGGCCCCAGCACCCAGACAGGTGAGAGAGGTCCCGCAGCAAAGAATAAGGTGTCATATCAACCACCACTGTAGTAGGCCACTTTGAGTTATTTAGGCCCCGGCACCCAGACAGAGGAGAGAGGTCCCACAGCAAGGAATAAGGCGTCATATCACCCACCACTGGAGAAGGACACTTTCAGTTATTTAGGCCCCAGCACCCAGACAGAGAAGAGTGGTCCCGCAGCAATGAATAAGTCGCCATATCACCCACCACTTGAAAAGGCCACTCTCAGTAATTTAGGCCCCAGCACCCAGACAGAGGAGAGAGGTCCCACAGCAAGGAATACGGCGTCATATCACCCACCACTGGAGAAGGCCACTTTGAGTTATTTTTAGCCCCAGCACCCAGACAGCTGAGAGAGGTACCGAAGAAAGCAAATAAGGCGTCATATCAACCACCAATGGAGTAAGCCACTTTGAATTATTTAGGCCCCAGCACCCAGACACGTGAGAGAGGTCCCGCATCGATGAATAAGTCGTCATATCACCCACCACTTGAAAAGGCCACTTTCAGTAATTTAGGCCCCAGCACCCAGACAGAGGAGAGAGGTGCCACAGCAAGGAATACGGCGTCATATCACCCACCACTGGATAAGGCCACTTTCAGTTATTTAGGCCCCAGCACCCAGACAGAGGAGAGAGGTCCCACAGCAAGGAATAAGGCATCATATCACCCACCACTGGAGAAGGCCACTTTGAGTTTTTAGCCCCAGGACCCAGACAGAGGAGAGAGGTCCCGAAGAAAGCAATAAGGCGTCATATCAACCACCAATGAAGTAGGGCACTTTGAATTATTTAGGACCCAGCACCCAGACAGAGGAGAGAGGTCCCACAGCGAGGAATAAGGCTTCATATCACCCACCACTGGAGAAGGCCACTTTCAGTTATTTAGGCCCCGGCACCCTGACATAGGAGAGAGGTCCCACAGCAAGGAATAAGGCGTCATATCACCCAATACTGGAGAAGGACACTTTCAGTTATTTAGGCCCCAGCACCCAGACAGAGGAGAGAGGTCCCCCAGCAAGGAATAAGGCGTCATATCACCCACCACTGGAGATGGCCACTTTCAGTTATTTAGGCCCCAGCACCCAGACAGAGGAGAGAGGTCCCACAGCAAGGAATAAGGCGTCATATCACCCACCACTGGAGAAGGCCACTTTCAGTTATTTAGGCCCCAGCACCCAGACAGAGGAGAGAGGTCCCACAGCAAAGAATAAGGCATCATATCACCCACCACTGGAGATGGCCACTTTGAGTTATTTAGGCCTCAGCACCCAGACAGGTGAGAGAGGTCCCGCAGCAAGGAATAAGGTGTCATATCAACCACCACTGGAGTAGGCCACTTTGAGTTATTTAGGCCCCGGCACCCAGACAGAGGAGAGAGGTCCCACTGCAAGGAATACGGCGTCATATCACTCACCACTGGAGAAGGCCACTTTCAGTTATTTAGGCCCCAGCACCCAGACAGAGGAGAGAGGTCCCACAGCAAGGAATAAGGCGTCATATCACCCACCACTGGAGAAGGCCACTTTCAGTTATTTAGGCCCCAGCACCCAGACAGAGAAGAGAGGTCCCGCAGCAATGAATAAGTCGCCATATCACCCACCACTGGAGAAGGCCACTTTCAGTTATTTAGGCCCCAGCACCCAGACAGAGGGGAGAGGTCCCACAGCAAGGAATAAGGCATCATATCACCCACCACTGGAGAAGGCCACTTTGAGTTATTTTTAGCCCCAGCACCCAGACAGGTGAGAAAGGTACCGAAGAAAGCAAATAAGGCGTCATATCAACCACCAATGGAGTAAGAAACTTTGAATTATTTAGGCCCCAGCACCCAGACAGGTGAGAGAGGTCCCGCATCGATGAATAAGTCGTCATATCACCCACCACTTGAAAAGGCTACTTTCAGTAATTTAGGCCCCAGTACCCAGACAGACGAGAGAGGTCCCACAGCAAAGAATACGGCGTCATATCACCCACCACTGGAGAAGGCCACTTTCAGTTATTTAGGCCCCAGCACCCAGACAGAGGGGAGAGGTCTCACAGCAAGGAATAAGGCATCATATCACCCACCACTGGAGAAGGCCACTTTGAGTTTTTTTTAGCCCCAGCACCCAGACAGAGGAGAGAGGTCCCACAGCGAGGAATAAGGCTTCATATCACCCACCATTGGAGAAGGCCACTTTCAGTTATTTAGGCCCCGGCACCCTGACATAGGAGAGAGGTCCCACAGCAAGGAAAAAGGCGTCATATCACCCACCACTTGAGAAGGCCACTTTCAGTTATTTAGGCTCCAGCAACCAGACAGAGGAGAGAGGTCCCACAGCAAGGAATAAGGCGTCAAATCACCTTCCACTGGACAAGGCCACTTTCAGTTATTTAGGCCCAGCACCCAGACAGAGAAGAGAGGTCCCACAGCAAGGAATAAGGCATCATATCACCCACAACTGGAGAAGGCCACTTTGAGTTAATTAGGCCCCAGCACCCAGACAGGTGAGAGAGGTCCCGCAGCAATGAATAAGGCGTCATATCACCCACCACTGGAGAAGGCCACTTTCAGTTATTTAGGCCCCGGCACCCAGACAGAGGAGAGAGGTCCCACAGCAAGGAATAAGGCGTCATATCACCCACCACTGGAGAAGGACACTTTCAGTTATTTAGGCCCCGGCACCCAGACAGAGGAGAGAGGACCCACAGCAAGGAATAAGGCGTCATATCATCCACCACTGGAGAAGGCCACTTTCAGTTATTTAGGATCCAGAACCCAGACAGAGGAGAGAGGTCCCACAGCAAGGAATAAGGCGTCATATCACCTTCCACTGGACAAGGCCACTTTCAGTTATTTAGGCCCCAGCACCCAGACAGAGGAGAGAGGTCCCACAGCAAGGAATAAGGCATCATTCCACCCACCACTGGAGAAGGCCACTTTGAGATATTTAGGCCCCGGCACCCAGACAGAGGAGAGAGGTCCCACAGCAAGGAATAAGTCGTCATATCACCCACCACTGGAGAAGGCCACTTTCAGTTATTTAGGCCCCAGCACCCAGACAGAGGAGAGAGGTCCCACAGCAAGGAATAAGCCATCATATCACCCACCACTGGAGAAGGCCACTTTGAGTTATTTTTAGCCCCAGCACCCAGACAGGTGAGAGAGGTCCCGAAGAAAGCAATAAGGCGACATATCAACCACCTATCGAGTAGGCCACTTTGAATTATTTAGGCCCCAGCACCTAGACAGAGGAGAGAGGTCCCACAGCAAGGAATAAGGCGTCATATCACCCACCACTGGAGAAGGACACTTTCAGTTATTTAGGCCCCGGCACCCAGACAGAGGAGAGAGGTCCCACAGCAAGGAATAAGGCGTCATATCACCCACCACTGGAGAAGACCACTTTCAGTTATTTAGGCTCCAGAACCCAGACAGAGGAGAGAGGTCCCACAGCAAGGAATATGGCGTCATATCACCTTCCTCTGGACAAGGCCACTTTCAGTTATTTAGGCCCCAGCACCCAGACAGAGGAGAGAGGTCCCACAGCAAGGAATAAGGCATCATTCCACCCACCACTGGAGAAGGCCACTTTGAGTTATTTAGGCCCCGGCACCAAGACAGAGGAGAGAGGTCCCACAGCAAGGAATAAGGCGTCATATCACCCACCACTGGAGAAGGCCACTTTCAGTTATTTAGGCTCCAGCACCCAGACAGAGGAGAGAGGTCCCACAAGCAAGGAATAAGGCGTCATATCACCCACCACTGGAGAAGGCCACTTTCAGTTATTTAGGCCCCAGCACCGAGACAGAGGAGAGAGGTCCCACAGCAAGGAATAAGGCATCATATCACCCAACACTGGAGATGGCCACTTTCAGTTATTTAGGCCCCAGCACCAGACAGAGGAGAGAGGTCCCACAGCAAGAAATACGGCATCATATCACCCACCACTGGAGAAGGCCACTTTGAGTTATTTAGGCCCCGGCACCCAGACAGAGGAGAGAGGTCCCACAGCAAGGAATAAGGCGTCATATCACCCACCACTGGAGAAGGCCACTTTCAGTTATTTAGGCTCCAGCACCCAGAGAGAGGAGAGAGTCCCACAAGCAAGGAATAAGGCGTCATATCACCCACCACTGGAGAAGGCCACTTTCAGTTATTTAGGCCCCAGCACCCAGACAGAGGAGAGAGGTCCCACAGCAAGGAATAAGGCATCATATCACCCAACACTGGAGATGGCCACTTTCAGTTATTTAGGCCCCAGCACCAGACAGAGGAGAGAGGTCCCACAGCAAGAAATACGGCATCATATCACCCACCACTGGAGAAGGCCACTTTGAGTTATTTAGGCCCCGGCACCCAGACAGAGGAGAGAGGTCCCACAGCAAGGAATAAGGCGTCATATCACCCACCACTGGAGAAGGCCACTTTCAGTTATTTAGGCTCCAGCACCCAGACAGAGGAGAAAGGTCCCAAAGCAAGGAATAAGGCGTCATATCACCCACCACTGGAAAAGGCCACTTTCAGTTATTTAGGCCCAGCACCCAGACAGAGGAGAGAGGTCCCACAGCAAGGAATAAAGCGTCATATCACCCACCACTGGAGAAGGCCACTTTCAGTTATTTAGGTCCCAGCACCCAGACAAAGAAGAGAGGTCCCACAGCAAGGAATTCGGCGTCATATCACCCACCACTGGAGAAGGCCACTTTCAGTTATTTAGGCCCCAGCACCCAGACAGAGGAGATAGGTCCCGAAAAAAGCAATAAGGCGTCATATCACCCACCACTGGAGAAGGCCACTTTTAGTTATTTAGGATTCGGCACCCAGACAGAGGAGAGAGGTCCCGAAGAAAGCAATATGGCGTCATATCAACCACCAATGGAGTAGGCCACTTTGAATTATTTAGGCCCCAGCAACCAAACAGAGGAGAGAGGTCCAACAGCAAGGAATAATGCGTCATATCACCCACCACTGGAGAAGGCCACTTTCAGTTATTTAGGCTCCAGCAACCACACAGAGGAGAGATGTCCCACAGCAAGGAATAAGGCGTCATATCACCTTCCACTGGACAAGGCCACTTTCAGTTATTTAGGCCCCAGCACCCAGACAGAGAAAAGAGGTCCCACAGCAAGGAATAAGGCATCATATCACCCACCACTGGAGAAGGCCACTTTGAGTTAGTTAGAACCCAGCACCCAGACAGGTGAGAGAGGTCCCGCAGCAATGAATAAGGCGTCATATCACCCACCACTGGAGAAGGCCACTTTCAGTTATTTAGGCCCCGGCACCCAGACATAGGAGAGAGGTCCAGCAGCAATGAATAAGTCGTCATATCACCCACCACTTGAAAAGGCCACTTTCAGTAATTTAGGCCCCAGCACCCAGACAGAGGAGAGAGGTCCCACAGCAAGGAATAAGGCGTCATATCACCCACCACTGGAGAAGGCCACTTTCAGTTATTTAGGCCCCGGCACCCAGACATAGGAGAGAGGTCCAGCAGCAATGAATAAGTCGTCATATCACCCATCACTTGAAAAGGCCACTTTCAGTAATTTAGGCCCCAGCACCCAGACAGAGGAGAGAGGTCCCACAGCAAGGAATACGGCGTCATATCACCCACCACTGGAGAAGGCCACTTTCAGTTATTTAGGCCCCTGCACCCAGACAAAGGAGAGAGGTCCCACAGCAAGGAATAAGGCGTCATATCACCCACCACTGGAGATGGCCACTTTCAGTTATTTAGGCCCCAGCACCAGACAGAGGAGAGAGGTCCCACAGCAAGGAATAAGGCGTCATATCACCCAACACTGGAGATGGCCACTTTCAGTTATTTAGGCCCCAGCACCAGACAGTGGAGAGAGGTCCCACAGCATGGAATACGGCATCATATCACCCACCACTGGAGATGGCCACTTTCAGTTATTTAGGCCCCAGCACCCAGACAGAGGAGAGAGGTCCCACAGCAAGGAATACGGCATCATATCACCCACCACTGAAGATGGCCACTTTCAGTTATTTAGGCCCCAGCACCCTGACAGAGGAGAGAGGTCCCACAGCAAGGAATAAGGCGTCATATCACCCACCACTGGAGAAGGCCACTTTCAGTTATTTAGGCCCCAGCACCAAGACAGAGGAGAGAGGTCCCACAGCAAGGAATAAGGCGTCATATCACCCACCACTGGAGAAGGCCTCTTTCAGTTATTTAGGACCCGGCACCCAGACAGAGGAGAGAGGTCCCACAGCAAGGAATAAGGCGTCATATCACCCACCACTGGAGAAGGCCACTTTCAGTTATTTAGGCCCCAGCACCCAGACAGAGGAGAGAGGTCCCACAGCAAGGAATCATGCATCATATCACCCACCACTAGAGAAGGCCACTTTCAGTTATTTAGGCCCCAGCACCCATACAGAGGAGAGAGGTCCCACAGCAAGGAATAAGGCATCATATCAACTACCACTGGAGAAGGCAACTTCGAGATATTTATCCCATGGCACCCAGACAGAGGAGAGAGGTCGCATGGCAGAGTTTCAGGCTTCATGTCACCCACCATTGTAACAGGCCACTTTCAGTTATTTAGGCCCCGGTGCCCAGATTGAGGAGAGGTTTATTCAACTTTGGGTTGCACTGCAAGATCATGGTAAAGTAAAAAAATTGAGAATTCAATAAAGAAGTGCCCCATAGTACAAGAATACATGGTTGAGGGGGAGGCAGTTATAAATGTCTATTCTGCACAAGGGAGGGACAGCTCCTGTGGTATCCATGCCTGGTTCATTTTTATAAACGTCAGCTTGTCCACGTTGGCTGTGGACAGACGGCTGCGTTTGTCAGTAATGACGCCCCCTGCCGTGCTGAAAACACATTCAGACAAAACGCTGGGCTCCGGGCAGGCCAGCACCTCCAAGGCATAAAATGTTAACTCTGGCCACGTGGACAATTTGGAGACCCAGAAGGTGAATGAGCAGACGTACTGTTCAACCATGCCAGTGAAATGCTGCCTCCTGCTAACACGTACCGTATCAGGTGGTGGTGCAGTTAGCTGTGGCGTGGAGACAAAACCTTTCCACATTTCTGCCATGCTAACCTTGCCCTCAGAGGAGCTGGCCCTGACACAGCTGCATTGGCGACCTCTTGCTCCTCCTCTGCCTTCGCCTTGGGCTTCCACCTGTTCCCCTGTGACATTTGGGAATGCTCTCAGGAGCGCGTCTACCAGCGTGCGCTTGTATTCGCGCATCTTCCTATCACGCTCCAGTGCAGGAAGTAAGGTGGGCACATTGTCTTTGTACCGGCAGGGTGGTAACAAAGTAGTCCGCACACGTTAAAATGTGGGCAACTCTGCTGTCGTTGCGCAGTCACTGCAGCATGTAGTCGCTCATGTGTGCCAGGCTCCACAGAGGTAAGGACAAGCTGTCCTCTGTGAGCAACTCTGCTGTCATGGCGCAGGCACTGCAGCATGTAGTCGCTCATGTGTTCCAGGCTCACTAGAGGTAAGGACAAGCTGTCCTCTGTGTTAGGCGTATCGTCATCGTCCTCCGTATCCCCCCAGCCACGCACCAGTGATGGGCCTGAGCTGTGTCGGGTGCCACCCCGCTGTGAACCTGCTTCACCCTCATCCTCCTCATCCTCCAGTAGTGGGCCCTGGCTAGCCACATTTGTACCTGGCCTCTGCTTTTGCAAAAAACCTCCCTCTGAGCCACTTCTAACAGACTGGCCTGAAAGTGCTAAAAATGACCCCTCATCCTCCTCCTCCTCATCGCCCTAAGCGTTTTCTCAAGGAGACATAGAAGTGGTATTGTAATGGTGTAATTGTATTGATAACGGTGTCATCGCCACTGGCCATGTTGGTGGAGTACTCGCAACAGGGCACACAGGTCTCGCATGAAGGCCCAATTATTGGTGGTGAAGTGATGCTGTTCCGCAGTGCCACTGACGCGTGCGTGCTGCAGCTGAAACTCCACTATGGTCTGCTGCTGCTCGCACAGTCTCTCCAGCATGTGCAAGGTGGAGATCCACCTGGTGGGCATGTCACATATGAGGCGGTGAGCAGAAAGGCCAAAGTTCTGCTGAAACGCAGACAGGCGAGCAGCGGCAGGATGTGAACGCCGGAAGCGTGCATAGACGGCCCGCACTTTATGCAGCAGCTCTGACATGTCGAGGTAGTTGTGAATGAACTTCTGCAATACCAAATTCAGCTCATGCGCCAGGCAAGGGATGTGCGTCAATCCGGCTAGTCCCAGAGCTGCGACGAGATTTCACCCATTATCGCACAGCACCAGGCCAGACTTGAGGCCCACAGGCAGCAACCACTCGTCGGTCTGTTGTTCAATACTCCGCCACAACTCCTGCGCGGTGTGGGTCCTGTCCCCCAAACATATGAGTTTCAGAATGGCCTGCTGACGCTTACCCCGGGCTCTGCTGAAGTTGGTGGTGAAGGTGTGTGGCTGTCTGGATGAGCTGGTGGAAGCAGAGGAGGAGGAAGCTGAGTAGGAGGAGGAGCCTACAGGAGGCAAAGAATGATGCCCTGTGATCCTTGGCGGTGGAAGAACGTGCGCCAAGGAACTCTCCGCCTGGGGCCCAGCAGCCACTACATTTACCCAGTGTGCAGTTAGGGAGATATAGCGTCCCTGGCCGTGCTTACTGGTCCACGTATCTGTGGTTAAGTGGACCTTGCCACAGATGGCGTTGCACAGTGCACACTTGATTTTATCAGATACTTGGTTGTGCAGGGAAGGCATGGCTGTCTTGGAGAAGTAGTGGCGGCTGGGAACAGTCATCGCCATCAGCTGTTTGAACCTGTCTGTGTCCACCAGCCTGAATGACAGCATTTCAAAGGCCAGTAGTTTAGAAATGCTGGCTTTCAGGCCCAGGGCTCGAGGGTGGCTAGGTGGGAATTTACGCTTTCTCTCCAAGGTTTTTGAGATGGAGAGCTGAACGCTGCCGTGTGACATGGTAAAGATGCTTGGTGACGCAGGTGGTTGTGTCGGTGCCACATCCTCTGTTTGGTGGGCGGCCGGTGCCAACATTCCTCCCGAAGCGGAGGAAGAGGACGAGGCAGCAGCAGAAGAGGGAGCAGGGGGAGCCTGAGTGAGTTCCTTGTTTTTAAGGTGTTTACTCCACTGCAATTCATGCTTTGCATGTAGATGCCTGGTCTTGCAGGTTGTGCTAAGGTTCAGAACGTTAATGCCTCGCTTCAGGCTCGGATGGCACAGCGTGCAAACCACTCAGGTCTTGTCGTCAGCACATTGTTTAAAGAAGTGCCATGCCAGGGAACTCCTTAAAGCTGCCTTTGGGGTGCTCAGTCCCTGGTGGCGGTGGCCAGTAGCAGGCGGCTGTTCTGCTTTTGCCCCCTGCTCCCTCTTTCGCTATGCTGTTGGCTCAGTCTCACCACTGCCTCCTTCTCTGAACTATGAAAGTCAGTGGCACGACCTTCATTCCATGTGGGGTCTAGGACCTCATCGTCCCCTGCATCGTCTTCCACACAGTCTTCCTCCCTGACCTCCTGTTCGGTCTGCACACTGCAAAAAAAAGCAGCAGTTGGCACCTGTGTTTTGTCATCATCAGAGACGTGCGGACTCCGATGAGGTGGTTGTGCATCAGTGCATTCTATGTCTTCCACCACGTGGGAAGGGCTAGGTGGATTCCCTTGGGAAACCCTGCCAGCAGTCTTTAAACAGCATAAGAGACTGCTGCATAACTTGAGGCTTAGACATTTTCCCTGATATGCATGGGGGTGATGTGACAGACTGATGGGCTTGGTTTTCAGGTGCCACCTCTGCGCTTTCTGCAGAAGACTGGGTGGGAAATAATGTTGTAAGCGTGCTGGATCCACTGTCGGACACCCAAATGACTAGCGCCTGTACCTGCTCAGGCCTTACCATCCTTAGAACGGCATTGGGCCCCACCAAATATCACTGTAAATTCTGGCAGGTACTGGAACCTGAGGTAGTTGGTTCACTAGGATGTGTGGCTGTGGCAGTATGGCCACGTCCTCTCCCAGCACCAGATGGTCCACTAACACCACCATGACCGCGTCCGCGTCCCTTACTAGATGTTTTCCTCATTGTTACCCTTCACCAAGCACCACAATAAGAAAAAAAAAATTTGGCCTAATGTATTGATTTCAAAATCAGGCCTTTTTTTTACAGGCACCTAACACTATCTGCCTATTTATTTATGTTCCGTATTACACTAATCCAGGCACAGCAGTAACCACTGATTTAGGGGGATATCAATTGTAGGCCTAGTATTTAGACCCTGGATGAAAGATATCCTTTTATGGACAGATTTACACTTAGAGATGCAGGGGTAGCGTGTGAGAAAAAAAGTAGGATTATTCCTTCAGCAATTGTATTTTAACACTTTGTGTAATATTCCCTTTAGCGGACAGAAATACAATGGGAGATGCACGGTAGAGTGTGAAGTTATTGAGGATGACCCTCTCAGCACTTGTATATACACCTTGAGTGTAATATACCCTTTTACGGATAGATTAACACTTGGCCTGCAACAGCTGGAACACCAGATTCAGGGTTATTCTATATTGGCAAGTGAATTTCACCCCAGAACAAAATCTATTCTTTGAAGGATACTATTAAACTTGTCCAGTCACAGCTGGAACACCAGATTTACTGTATCTATTTTGGCAACTGAATTTCACCCCAGAAAAAAATATACCCTTTTACGGACAGATTAAAACTAGGCCTGCAACAGCTGGAACACCAGATTCAGGGTATTGCTATTTTGGCAAATGTAATTTTACCCCCGAAAAAATATATATCCTTTGCCGTACACTATTAAACTTGGCCAGCCACTGCTGGGACAGCAGATTTACTGTATTTCTATTTTTGCTACTGACTTTCACCCCAGAAAATAATAAACCCTTTTTATAAACGAAGCCTACAACAGCTGGAACAACAGTTTTACGGTATTTCTATTTTTGCTACTGAATTTCACCGCAGAAAATAATTTATCCTTTGCCGGACACTATTAAACTTGGCCAGCCACAGCTGAAACCACTGATTTATGGTATTGCTATTTTGGCAATTGAATTTCACGCCAGAAAAAAATATATCCTTTGCCGTACACTATTAAACTTGGCCAGCCACAGCTGAAACCACTGATTTATGGTATTGCTATTTTGGCAATTGAATTTCACCCCAGAACAAAATATATCCTTTGCAGGACACTATGAAACTTGGCGCGCCACCGCCGAAACTACTGATTTATGGTATTGCTATTTTGGCAATTGAATTTCACCCAAGAAAAAAAATATATCCTTTGCCGTACACTATTAAACTTGGCCAGGCACAGCTGAAACCACTAATTTATGGTATTGCTATTTTGGCAATTGAATTTCACCCAAGAAAAAAAATATATCCTTTGCCGTACACTATTAAACTTGGCCAGCCACAGCTGAAACCGTTGATTTATGGTATTGCTATTTTGGCAATTGAATTTCACCCCAGAAAAAAATATACCCTTTTACGGACACTAGTAAACTTGGCCAGGCACAGCTAAAACCACTAATTTATGGTATTGCTATTTTGGCAATTGAATTTCACCCAAGAAAAAAAATATATCCTTTGCCGTACACTATTAAACTTGGCCAGCCACAGCTGAAACCACTGATTTATGGTATTGCTATTTTGGCAATTGAATTTAACCCCAGAACAAAATATATCCTTTGCGGGACACTATCAAACTTGGCCAGCCACTGCTGGGACACCATATTTACTGTATTTCTATTTTTGCTACTGACTTTCACCCCAGAAAATAATATATCCTTTGATGAACACTAGGGAAATTGTCCAGTCACAGCTGGAACACCAGATTCAGGGTATTGCTATTTTGGCAATTAAATTTCACCCCAGAACAAAATCTATCCTTTGACGTATACTGTTAAACTTGTCCAGTCACAGCTGGAACACCAGCTTCAGGGTATTGCTATTTTGGAAATTAAATTTCACCCCATAAAAAAATATACAGTTTTACGGACAGATTAAAACTAGGCCTCCAACAGCTGGAACACCAGATTCAGGGTATTGCTATTTTAGCAATTGAATTTCACCCCAGAACAAAATATATCCTTTTCCGGACACTATTAAACTTGGCCAGCCACAGCTGAAACCACTGATTTATGGTATTGCTATTTTGACAATTGAATTTCACCCCAGAAAAAAATATTCTTTTTTACGGACAGATCTAAACTAGGTCTGCAACAGCTGGAACACCAGATTCAGGGTATTGCTATTTTGGCAATTGAATTTAACACCAGAAAAAAAATGTATCCTTTGCCGTTCACTATTAAACTTGGCCAGCCACAGCTGAAACCACTGATTTATGGTATTGCTATTTTGGCAATTGAATTTCACCCCAGAACAAAATATACTCTTTTACGGACAGATCTAAACTAGGCCTCCAACAGCTGGAACACCAGATTCAGGGTATTGCTATTTTGGCAATTGAATTTCACCCTAGAACACAATATATCCTTTTCCGGACTCTATTAAACTTGGCCAGCCACCGCTGAAACCACTGATTTATGGTATTGCTATTTTGGCAATTGAATTTCACCCCAGAAAAAAATATATCCTTTGCTGTTCACTATTAAACTTGGACAGCCACAGCTGAAACCACTGATTTATGGTATTGCTATTTTGGGAATTGAATTTAAGCACAGAAAAAAAATATACTCTTTTATGGATAGATCTAAACTAGGCCTGCAACAGCTGGAACACCAGATTCAGGGTATTGCTATTTAGGCAATTAAATTTCACCCCCGAAAAAAATTTACCCTTTTACGGACAGATTAAAACTAGGCCTGCAACAGCTGGAACGCCAGATTCAGGGTATTGCAATTTTGGAAATTGAATTTCACCCCAGAACAAAATATATCCTTTTCCAGACACTATTAAACTTGGCCGGGGCACAGCTGAAACCACTGATTTATGGTATTGCTATTCTGGCAATTGAATTTCACCCCCTAAAAAAATATATCCTTTGCAGGACACTATTAAACTTGGCCAGCCACAGCTGAAACCACTGATTTATGGTATTGCTATTTTGGCAATTGAATTTCACCCCAGAAAAAAAATATATCCTTTGCAGGACACTATTAAACTTGGCCAGCCACAGCTGGATCCACTGATTTATGGTATTGCTATTTGGGCAATTGAATTTCACCCCAGAAAAAAATATATCCTTTGCTGTTCACTATTAAACTTGGACAGCCACAGCTGAAACCACTGATTTATGGTATTGCTATTTTGGGAATTGAATTTAAGCACAGAAAAAAAATATACTCTTTTATGGATAGATCTAAACTAGGCCTGCAACAGCTGGAACACCAGATTCAGGGTATTGCTATTTAGGCAATTAAATTTCACCCCCGAAAAAAATATACCCTTTTACGGACAGATTAAAACTAGGCCTGCAACAGCTGGAACGCCAGATTCAGGGTATTGCAATTTTGGAAATTGAATTTCACCCCAGAACAAAATATATCCTTTTCCAGACACTATTAAACTTGGCCGGGGCACAGCTGAAACCACTGATTTATGGTATTGCTATTCTGGCAATTGAATTTCACCCCCTAAAAAAATATATCCTTTGCAGGACACTATTAAACTTGGCCAGCCACAGCTGAAACCACTGATTTATGGTATTGCTATTTTGGCAATTGAATTTCACCCCAGAAAAAAAATATATCCTTTGCAGGACACTATTAAACTTGGCCAGCCACAGCTGGATCCACTGATTTATGGTATTGCTATTTGGGCAATTGAATTTCACCCCAGAACAAAATATATCCTTTGCAGGACACTATTAAACTTGGCCAGCCACAGCTGAAACTACTGATTTATGGTATTGCTATTTTGGCAATTGAATTTCAGCACAGAAAAAAAAAAAAAAATTATTTACCGTACACTATTAAACTTGGCCAGCCACAGTTGAAACCACTGACTTATGTTATTGCTATTTTGGCAATTGAATTTCACCCCAGAAAAAATTATATCCTTTGCCGGACACTATTAAACTTGGCCAGCCACAGCTGAAACCATTGATTTGCGGTATTGCTATTTTGGCTATTGAATATCACTCCAGAACAAAATATATCCTTTGCCGGACACTATTATACTTTGCCAGCCACTGCTGGGACACCAGATTTAGGAGATTGCTATTTTGGCTATTGAATTTCACCACAAAAAATAATCTATCCTTTGCCAGACAGCAGACAGTATTACACTTGGCTAGCCAGAGCTGGAACACCAGATTTAGGGGATTGCTATTTTGGCATTTGAATTTAACCCCTTAATAAAATATAGAAATTTCAATCCTGAGTTTCTAGGGGTGACAAAAAGCACAGCCAAGCCACTGATGTAGGATATAGCGAAAAAAAAACTAGTATTGATGGATTGATGGACTTGGTGGCAGCTTGTGCTGGTGCACCACAAGACACAAAATGGCCGCCGATCACCCCAGAAAAAAGTGACAGAAAAACGCTATGTGCAGCCTAAAAACCAGTGAGCAATTAACTAGCAAAAGTTGAATGATTCACAGCTGTAGATCGATCACTTTATTAGGTGCTTTTGCTGACTTTTCCCTGCCTAATCTCGCCCTGACAGAAGCTGCGTCCTCTCCCTGCACTAATCAGAGCAGTGTGACGTGCGGCGCTACGTGACTCCAACTTAAATAGAGGCTGGGTCACATGCTGCACTTGGCCAATCACCCACTCTCATATCCGGACCACTCATATGTCTCTTGTCAACCATACGTTTAAACTTTTTGTCTATTTCAATTAAATTGTTTTGATTCTGCCGCCAAATAGATGACAACTAAGAGAAAAATCTTTCCTCTTCAGGTATACCAGACGTCTTAGTACCAGAAAATGTGCCAAACTGCGGATGGAACCCATATGCACCAAAAAATTGCGACTTTTCCATGGACTCCTGTCTAAGGTTATTTATGGCAAACTCTGCCAACAACAAAAATGAAGACCACTCCTCTTGATTCTCATAGACAAAACATCTCAACTAAGTCTCCATATTCTAGTTAGTGCGCTCAGTCTGTCTGTTCGACTGAGGATGAAAGGTCGAAGAGAAGGACAATTGGACCCCCTGATGAGTACAGAACGTTTCCAGAATCTGGAAACAAATTAAGTTCCTCTATCAAACACCACATCAGAGGGAATGCCATGTAGTTTCACGATGTTATCGACAAACACTTGAACGAGAGTTTTGGCATTAGGTAAACCTGATAATGGTATAAAGTGCACCATCTTGCTGAAGCGGTCAACAACCAAAAGAATCACAATTTTCCCAGAAGAATTAGGCAAATCTGTGATAAAGTCCATGGACAAATGAGTTCAGGGTCAGGATAGGAAAGACAAGGGAAGTAGAGGATAGGAATCAGGTGCCTCTCCCTGGGCATCCAACACCTTTGCCTAAAGTTCAGGATAAAGGGCAGATACAACTACTCCATCAGCCAATATCGGAGCAGGATCCTTCGAATCCCCCCATCACCACCACCCCCGGTAAAGCTACGCAATAAGGCATCCACCTTGACATTTTTATTCCCTGGGGGATAAGTGACAATGAAATTAAATCTAGTAAACAACAACGACCATCTGGCCTGCCTTGGGTTCAAATGTTTAGCTGGCTGCAGGTAGGTCAGATTTTTTGATCAGTAATTACTGTAATGGGATAAATCGCTCCTTCCAACCAATGACGCCACTCTTCAAAAGCCAATTTAATGGCCAACAGCTCTCTATTAACCTACATCATAATTTATTTCGGCAGAAGAGAGTTTTTTAGAGAAAAAAGCACAAGGGCGCCACCTGCTAGGAGAAGAACTCTGCGTCAAGACCGCTCCAACCCCTAACTCCGATGCGTCAACTTCCACAATAAATGGCTGTGACACATCAGGTTGCACCAGAATAGGAGCACAAGCAAAATATTCCTTTATTGCTGAAAAAGCTTGTAATGCTTCAGACCAGACTGAGAAATCCGCGTTTTCTTAGTCATAAGTTAATGGTTTAACAACAGTTGAGTAATTCAAGATACATTTACGGTAGTAGTTGGTGAATCCCAAAAATCGCATGAGTGCCTTCAAATCTTCGGGTTGATCCCTGTCCAACACAGCAGGGACTTTTTCTGGATCCATACGAAAACCCGAAGATGAGAGTAGGTACTCCAGGAATTGCACTTCTGGGTCCGCAAATGCACACTTTTTAGCATCCAATTTATTCTCCCTTAGGATCTGTAAGACCTGTCTCACGTGATCCTTATGTGTCTCCATATCTGGTGAATAAATTAAAATATCATCCAGATACACCACCACAAACCTGCCCACCAGATGATGAAAGATGTCATTGATGAAGTGTTGAAAAACAGAAGGAGCATTGGACAAACCAAAAGGCATGACCAGATTCTCAAAATGACCTTCATGAGTATAAAAGGCCGTTTTCCATTCATCCGCTTCCTTGATTTTTTTTAGATTATATGCCCCCCTCAAATTCAATTTAGGGAACACCTTGCCGGCGACAATCTGATTGAATAAATCTGGTGTCAAAGGAAGGGGATAGGGATCACGGATAGTGATGCGATTAAGCTCACGGAAGTCTAAACATGGCCTAAGAGTTCCATCATTTTTTTTAACGAAGAAGAACCCGCCACCATTGGTGATTTGGATGGTCTAATATCACCTTTAGCTAAACTCTCAGTTATATACTCTCGCATGGCTACTCTTTTGGGTTCAGAAAGATTATACAACCGAGACTTTGGCAATCTAGCTCTGAAAATAAGGTTGACAGGGCAATCATACTCCCGTTGAGGAGGCAACTCCTGATCTCCACCCTTAGAGAATACATCAGAAATATCCAAAAGGAAAGGAGGCAACATTTTAGTAGTTACAAGAGAAAGCAACAGGCTGAGAGAGTTGTCAAGGCAGTAATCACTTCAATTGAGAATCTGTTTTGCTTGCCAATTGATAGTAGGGTTATGTTTGGTTAACTATGGTTAACCTAACACCAGAGGAGCAGACAATCCCTCCATCGCAAAACATGAAATGGATTCAATATCAGAATCTCCCACCTTTAGGCGAATGTCTTGCACCATTTGAGACAGACACTTTTGAGAGAGAGGGGCGGAATCAATTGCAAACACCAAAATAATTTTGTTTAATGCAATTGTTGTCAAACCATGCATTATGGACAAACTGGCCATCCACTAGGTTAACCCCTGCCCCACTGTCAATAAATACTTCCATTTCGACAGTTTTGGAATCTAGCGCCACTTTTGCAGGCAGGAGAAACTACCACTTACTACAGGTAAAAGACAAAAGTACATTCTCAGCATCGCCATCCACACTACCAAGAGTGAGAGGAGGACTAGACACATTAGAATTTTTTTTTGTCCCTTTTAACCTTGATGTTTAACCAGTGGCGTACATAGAGAAGTAAGTGCCCCATAGCAAGGATCAAACCAGCCCCCCCCCACATAGGACAGAAGGGTTTCTGACTAAATCCCTTTCAATGACCCTTTGGCCAATTTTCCGCTGCCTCATTTCCTAAAAGTTGTTCCTTAAGTTCAGGCTGCGGCCCTCCAGCTGTTGTAAAACTATAATTTCCACAATGCCCTGCTGTAGGCTGATACCTGTAGGCTGTTCGGGCATGCTGGGAGTTGTAGTTTTGCAACAGCTGGAGGGCCGCAGTTTGAGGATGCCTGCTTTAGAGGGTAGATTCATTGCCAAGTTTCATATCCAGTAGAAGGGGAGATACTCACAACTAAGACTGGGCCCCCTCTTGCCCTGGGCCCCATAGCAGTCGCATGGTCTGCCACTATGGTAGTTACGCCCCTATGTTTAACATAAGGACACTAATTAAGAAAATGTCTTCCTTTATCACAGAAAAAGCAAAGTCTTTTCTTAACCCTAAAGTTTTTATCACCTGGTCCAGGTGTGACCTGACCCAATTGCATTGGCTAATGAACAGACACGAGCTTGAGTTTCTCTTTACCCAGAGTGTCAGGAGAGACCACTTTGTCATATGATAATATGTCCTGGGCGAGAGGAACTTTAGATCTCTCCCTCAGGCGTCTACCAATACGCACGGCCAGAGTCATGGCCACCTCCAATGACTCTGGATTTTCGTGAAAGCCAAGGCGTCTTTCAGGTTCTCAGACAGCCCTTGACAAAATTGACTACTGAGAGCTGGGTCATTACACTCCGTATCAGTTGCCCACGTCCTAAATTCAGAGCAATAGGACTCAGCAGAACGCTCTCCCTGCCGCAAGCCACACAACTTAGATTTAGCCAGGGAAACCCGATCAAGGTGATCCTAGATAATTCCCAGAGCTCTGAAAAATGTATCTACCAAATGGAGGGATTGTGAATTGGTTAGCAAAGAGAAAGCCCAAGACTGAGAGTCACCTTTCAGCAATGAAATAATAATCCCCACTCCCTAACTCTCGTCCTCAGAAGAGTTAGGATGTAGTCTGAAATATAATTTGCAGGATTCCCTGAACCGAACAAAGTTGTCACTTCCCCCGAAAAATCTATTGGGGAGAGCAACCTTCGGTTCAGGGCAGGCCTGGTTACCACTGCCGGAACCCACCACCTGTAGTGTCTGAAACTGTGCAACGGCCGTACGGAGGTCAGCCACCTCCAAAGATAGCCCCTGCATACGATCTACCAGTGCAGCAAAAGTATCCATAGCTGCACTGATAAAACAAAGGATAACGGTTTAGGCAGTTGATAATGACACAGGTTATGGGAAAGGGGAAAACACCAAATACACACAAAACCAATAGACAACAGTCTAGAGCTCAAAAGCTAAGGAAGAAGGATGGTGACTTCCTAGTTATCCCTAGACCTTTCCCTAACTCCTGCCAGTATCAGCAGATCCTGATGGTGAAAATGCTCATACGCTGGATACCTTACGCCCTGCTAAAACTGACAGGCCTTAGGATAGGTAGCAGGAGATGAGACAGCTGGTTCTTTCCCTGATGAAGGTACTCCTTCCCTGAGGCCTAGAAACAACACACACCAGAGAATAACAAACCACAGAGGCAGCAAGTACTTAGCTTAGAGATGTATTGAGAAGCAGGAGAACCAAGACAACCAAGCTCTAGCAACTCCAAGCACAAACTATCAACTGCATGGTCAGCAGTGTGAGGCAGACCTAAATAGAGCCTAATCAATGATAACCCGCGGCAGCTGAGGAGAGGTGAGATCCTGCCAAACAACAACATACATAGAGGAAAGCAGAGTGACCTGTCAGATAGCCTCACATGCGGCAAGTCTATCCGATCTTCTCACCTCTCTCACAGGAGGGACCGTGACACTTTAGAACATATAACTGCACCGCTGAACGGCAAATATATATTTTCTTGCCACTAATACAAGCCAAAAAGGGCTGTAATTTTCTAACCACCTCACAACGGTAAATACTATTTTTGTGCCACCAATACATGCAAAAATGGGCTATAGAACATATAACTGCACCGCTGAATGGCAAATATGTATTTTTTTGCCACTAATACACACCAAAAAGGGCTGTAATTTTCTCACTTCATCAAACAACAGCTAATAAGCCCTTTTTTCCCACTAATACAAACCAAAAAATGCTTTAGAACATATAACTGCACCACACAAGGGCAAATAAGACATAGAAATATCTCCTTGTAATAAACCCTGTTAATGGCTGTAACAAACACCATATGCACCCCAATAACAAGAACGGTTTGCTGGACTTACAGAGCATTATAATGGCAATTTGGAACCGCAGACAGTGCAGCAAGGTGTTATAGGATTGTTCCTATTACCCAGGCTCTAAACTCCCCTAGTGAACCCTGTTCTGCTTCAATACTGTTGAATAATTGATCAAAATATAAGTTTTCAAGTCTATCTCTGTCCTCAGCACCTGCTAACTTCTCTCCCTGTACTAAATACACTGGAAAATGGCTAAATCCAAGATGGCTGAGGCTATTTATAGGCCTGTGGCGTCACAGGGCTGGCTGCTGATTGGCTGCATGCATAGCATTGTGGGTGATCCCTCGTTCCCAGAGTTCCTTCCTCCATGTCCTAACACGTGCAGCAGTAATTTCAGGAAAAAATGCGACTTGTTACCATGAAGCATGAGGAAATTCGGATTTGGTGCAAATAGAATTTTTCCTAAAATTCGGATCGAATTCCACTTCATTAACTTCGCTCATCTCTACTTAAAATCTTGATTGGCTGTACTGAAGACTTTCAAAAGCTTTATTCATCATCCGAACACGGACTTCAATGGCAAAGTCCGGGTTCAGGTGTCCGGACACCGCAATGTTCAATACAAACCCGAACATTTTGGTTCAGATTCGCTCATCCCTATTCTTAGATTGTTTGATGATGACCAAAAAAATTTTTTTATTTAAGCACTTTAAGTTAATTTATATGGAAAATATGGAGATAAACTTTGTTGTGTTGTTTCAATGTACACAGCCAAAGACTTAATCATTGGAACGATTGTAAAGATTACTAATTGCAAATTGATGCAATTAAAAGATAGCAGGAATTTCACTTTGAATTTACAAATTTCTCTTTGAAAAGTCATAATCGGATTAGTTGATATAGAACTCACGAAAACTGTAAAAAATTGATTTTTGTTTTTGGTATAATAAGATTAACAATGGAACTTTTATTTTCACAGCTGTTTTACTAGGGACATTTGTTGTTTGTAAAATATGCAACCCTATCTTAATTTTATTACTAATTAGGAATCTGAAAGCCTTATGATACAATATGCAACTCTTATACATGTATAGATTTTGTGTTATGCTTAATTTATATCTGTATAGATTTTGTGTTATTCTTGATGATTAGTTTTAAATATTTTAATGCTTTTGGATGACCACTGAAAGCAAAATTATTACTGAGAGGTAGAGATGTCGCAAATATAAAATTTTCCGTTCGCGAACAACGAACGCGAGCTTCCGAAAATGTTCGCAAACGAGCGAACCGAGCGAACCGCCATAAACTACAATAGGCAGGCGAATTTTAAAACCCACAGGGACTCTTTCTGGCCACAATAATGATGGAAAAGTTGTTTCAAGGGGACTAACGCCTGGACTGTGGCATGCCGGAGGGGGATCCATGGCAAAACTCCCATGGAAAATTACGTAGTTGACGCAGAGTTGGGTTTTAATCCATAAAGGGCATAAATCACCTAACATTCCTAAATGGTTTGGAATAATGTGCTTTAAAACATCCAGTGTGTGTATACCATCAGGTATGATGTTGTATCGATCAGGTAGTGTAAGGGTTACGCCCGCTTCACAGTGACAGACCAAACTCTGACAGACCAAACTCCCCATTTAGCGCACCACAAACAACCGCAAACAGTCCATTTGCACAACCACAAACTCCCCATTTGCACAAGGTTCGATACCAAGCTAGCCATGTCTTGTTCCTTGTCCTCACTGACGTCATTGAAGGTCTCTTCCTCCACCCAGCCACATACAACACCAAGGGTCCCCGAAAGGTGACAACAAGACCCCTGGGATGCCTGCTGTGGTTGGTCTCCCACCTTCTCAAAGCCACCTTCCTCTTCTGACTCCTCTTCTTCAGACTCCTCTCTCTGCGTTGTCGCTGGTCCAGCAATCAACGATGACAAGGCTGCTTCTGGTGGTGATGGTGACCACAACTCTTCGTCTTCATGCTCATCTACGGCCTGATCCAGCACTCTTCGCAGGGCACGCTCCAGAAAAAATGCATATGGGATGAGGTTGATGATGTTGCCTTGGGTTTGACTGACCAGGTTTGACACCTCCGCAAAAGGACTCATGAGCCTAGAGTCATTGTGCATAAGCGCTCAGTAACACGTCCAAAAAATACCCAGCTCCGCAGAGGCTGTCCTCTTTTTTTTTTTTTTTATTAAAAAAATCTGTTCTTACCAGTTTAATCTCTGTTTTGTCCCCTATCAGGGTCCGGTGTATTGAATAGATTTTAGGAACCGGGAGATGGAAAAAGATGGTTGGTCGGTCCTCTTCCTTCCAATTTTGGGCACTTGCAATGGAATTTGCCACCAATGCAACTAGTGTTAACTAACTATTATTCCTATCAGTTTAATCTCTGTTTTGTCCCTTAGCAGGGCCAGGACCGGTGTAGAGAATAGATTTTTGGAAGCGGGAGATGGAAAAAGACCCATGCTCGGTCGGTCCACTTCGTTTGAATTTTAGCTCATTGCGCGTGCGCGGTACAATGTACGATGCCACCCCATATGAGTGGTGGGCAGTGGGCACAGTACAGTCTGTGGGCCTGACACACACTGGCAGGCAACTGCAATCATATTAAAGGGTAAAAATGAAATGACTTTTTTATCTGCAAGGTACTGTGCCACCCTATATGAGTGGTGTGCACACAGTACAGTCTGTGGGCCTGCGGCCTCTCACACACGGGCAGGCAACTGCAATATATATATAAAAATAAAAATAAAAGCAGACTGATGTACCAGCCCTAAAAAGGGCTTTTTGGGGTGCTGTCAGGACGCTGTCCTGAACGCATAGCATCCGCACTGAATCCTGACCCATTAATTTCAATGGGTCTGTGTACATGAGCATTTTTTTCCACGCATCACTGTTGCGTGAAAATCGCAGCATGTTCTATATTCTGCGTTTTTCATGCAGCCCTAGCCCCATAGAAGTGAATGGGGCTGTGTGAAAAACGCATTGCATCCGCAAGCAAGTGCGGGTGTGTTGCGTTTTTCACTGATGGTTGCTAGGAGATGTTGTTTGTAAACCTTCATTTTTTTATCACGCGCGTGAAAAACGCACCAAAACGCATTGCACCTGCAGGGAAAAAACTGAACAACTGAACGTAATCGCAGGCAAAACTGAATGGCTTTGCCTGTGAAATCACACAGTTTTCACTGAATGCATCTGCAACGCATCCGGACCTAAGGCTCCATTCACAAATCCACAATTTTTGTCCGCATCCATTCCGCAATTCTGCGGAATAGATGCGGACCCATTCATTGTGAATGGGGCCAGACGTGATGCGGAGAAGCACACTATGTGCTCTCCGCTTCTGCATTTGCGGAGCCGCGGCCCCGAACTTCTGGGTTTCAACACACTACGGACGTGTGAATTGGGTCTAATCCGGACACGCTTGTGTGAAGGCCGATGAGTCTTTGAGGACTGGAGTGGACACAGAACACTGGCCTAGCTAACGCTTTCCCTATTAATTCAGCAGCAGCACTCTCCCTGCTCTAACTAACACTGCAGCTTCAGAATGAATCTAAGATGGATGCTGTCCTTTTTTTTTATAGGAGGTGGGAGGGTCTGGGAGGGAGGGTATGCTGATTGGCTGGAATGTGTCTGCTTACTGTGAGGTACAGGTTCAAAGTTTGCTCAATGATGATGTATAGGGGGCGTATCGAACATCGCATATATTCCCCCCCTTCGGCGAATAGTTCGGGACATCTCTACTGTCAGGCCATCCTTTGCATTTTCTTATGCAATTGCATATTTACTTAGTAAAATCCTGTAAATTTCCTAAGTCATTACAGTTTTGATAGTTAAAGGATATTTATATACAGTGTAGCAGAGCTGAGTTTATCATGTTACTGTTTATTTTTGAGTAGTGAAATTGCACTAGCATTTTTACCTACTAACCTTTGATAAATCATATTAAGGCTACATGCACACGATCATTGTTTGTTTCCATGTCCGTTCCGTTTTTTTTCTGGATAGGATGCGGACCCATTCATTTTAATGGGTCCACAAAAAATGCGGACAGCGCACCATGTCCTGTCCGCATCAGTATGTCCATTCCGTAGCCCTGCAAAAAAATAGAACATATGCTATTATTGTCCGTTTTAGGCATTGTTACAATGGATCCGCAAAAAAATGGATGGCATAGAGATGTCATCCTTTTTTTTGCGCATCCGCAATTTGCGGAGCGCAAAACACATACAGTCGTGTGCATGTAGCCTAAAGGGGTTGGCCACTTTCTGGCTTCTGTTGACCATTGTGTTATGTAAGATGGCTTTATGACAATGATATAGCCTTTGTTGGTATTCTGTGCTATTTGCTATATTTCAAAAACCATGTCCCCTTGTTGGAGAAGTCTTCTGTACGATCTACATGGAGGACCTGTCCATAATATGGCCGCTGATGCAGGGTCATGTTACCAGGCACATCACTCCACCTACCCCATTCAGACACACTGCACCTGCACCAAAAACCTAAAACTATAAGTGCAGATGGCATGAAGAAGAAAGATGAAGTCATATGGCTGGAGTTATTTTTGCCTGGTCTTATACTCTCCATCAGCAGCCATGGACAGGACCTCCATGTGGAAAACACAAAAGACTTGGCCAACAAGGGGGTATATAGTGTTGAGCGAACCTGAACTGTAAAGTCCGGGTCCGTACCGAATTTTAGTTACCCGGACTAGAACCCGAACTTTGCCGGAAAAGTTTGGATTCCAGTTTGTTGTTCAAGCATTTAATAAAGCTTTTGAAAGGCTGCAGGGAAGCCAATCAACAAGCTTTTAAACTGTGGGCAATTAGAAGCCATCACAGCCATGCCTAGTAATGGCATGGCTGTGATTGGCCAGTGCATCATGTGTCCCAGCCTCTATACAAGCTGGATCACGCGTAGCACCGCCCATGAGCTCTGAGAAGTGCAGGAACAGAAAGCAGGCAGTAGGAGAGTGTTAGAAATCTGGCTATTTGTTTTCTGGGTGACTGTAGGAAAGCATAAGGGTCTGTCATTGACTGAAGGACCAAGATTCCTGGCCTCAGTGAGGTAAGAGCCTGTTTTCATGTGTCAGCAGCAGTTAGTGCTGGCAGCAGCCAAAGTGTAGGGTGGGTGGCTGCTCCCCACGTTCCAGGCTGGGTTTTGTTGGTTGGGGATAAAACACAGCCAGCACAGTCATCTGACAGAGGAGCTAGCTAGTCTCTGTGTTGGAGCCTGGGAGTTTGAGCCGGGACTAAGGCCTGCTTTCTTGTTTGGGTGAAACCCTGTGGCTTCTGCTTTATCCGAGGACTGCTGTATTGCTACCTGGTGTGAACAAACACCAAAACCAAGGTGACTGTTTTTCCCTGAAGCTGACTTGTTGTTGTCACTTGTTTTATGTGTGAATAAAACACTGAACTGTTTAAGTTAAATACATTGTTGTTGCCAATATACTGTGTTCGCAAGCCTGTCTACCAGAGCAAATCCCCACAATTTGGTGTCGGATGCGGGCAAACGCAGTGAGGCAGGTCTGAAGGTCGAAAAGTTTTTTTTTGTTTTTCCCGGGCACAAGAGCATGTCCTACAGTATATTAAGCTGGCCAGGTTACCACCCTGACAAAATGGAGGCGGTCGTGAAAGCCCTCGTGGAAGCTAACCTGCAGCAGCGGGAGGCTGACAAGCAGCAGCAGGAAACTAACCAACTTCTATTATGATATGTGATGGTGTTGCAGATGGCAGGAGCGTCCCAGAACGTCCACGATGCCCGGAAAGCTGTCTATGCAGTGATACCTAAGATGACCCCCTCGGATGACGTGGAGACTTATCTGGCCGTGAAATTACCCCGAGAACAGTGGGCTGAGGTCGTTGCTCCGTTCCTGGAGTCTGGACCCCAGCAAGTGTTTTTTAATCTCCCAGACGATCAAGCAGCTGACTACCCGACCGTAAAAGGTGAGATCCTGGCAAGACTGGGGGTAGATGTATTGGTCTGGGCCCAGCGGGTGCATCAGTGGGAATTTAACCTGGCTGAACCCGCCAGACCACAATATTATGACTTGCACATCGGTTGCAAAAATGGCTGCAGCCTGACATACTGACTCATACTACTATGCTAGACCATCTGTTAGCAGAAGTGTTCTGGAGGGCTTTGCGTACCCTCTCCAGCACTGGATTGGCCCGATGTCTCCTGGTAATGCCTTAGAAATGGTCTACCTGGTTGAGCGCTATGAGGCCACCAGAAACCTGCAGGGGGGTTCTTATGGGAGGGGGCCAGTCAAACCCCGGATATCTCCCCCCCAGACCCGACGGCTGGTGCCAGCCAAAGCCGCCCGGGACGTACCCCCTGCAGACCGAGCTCCAGTGGTCTGCTGGCAGTGTCAGGAGCCTGGGCACATAAGGGCCGACTGTCCCCATCGGGGTGAACTCATGGATACCAACGATGGCTACCGGCACTCAATGAATGTGAGGAAGCTGTGTGCCAAAGGTATCTCTGAGTCTATAGACAATAGCCACCTGTGCCAGGTAGAAGTGGGGGACACTATGGTGGTTGTCCTGCTGGATTCAGGGATCCTGGTGTCTCTGGTAAGAGCTGCCCTTGTGCGGCCTACCGATTATACTGTCTGAAAGGTCGGCTTGGTGTGTATTCATGGAGACTTAAAGGACTTTCCCACCACCCTGGTCTCTCTATCAATGGTGGCTGGCAGGTGGACTCATGAGATGGCCGTCGCTACAAAATTACAGTATGATCTTATAATTGGAATAGACTTCCCCGGTTTCCCAGCACTATGGCTGGATAAGAAAGTCACCAGTACCCGGGAGGCAGATGTAACCCTAGCAGAGTGGCTCAGGGGGGAGACTAGAACCCTGGGAACATGAGTCCGAAGGGCCAGCTGTATGGGTGACCACCACTTCGGTGGAAGAGGGGGAGACAACCCCGCTAAGTGTGATGGTGGGAGACGTGGAGGACATGCAGCAGGGTCTGGAGGTTGCAGACCTCAACGTCTTCCAAGATAATTTTGGGACAGCACAGCACCAGGACCCGACTCTATCTCGAGCCTGGGAAAATGTCATAATAGTTGAGGGTAAACAGCAACAATGGGGGCCAAGTCTATGTTCCCCCCGTTTTGTGGTTTCAACAGGAGATGCTGTATTGGGTGAATAAACTACGGGGTCGGCATATTGAACAGCTGGTGGTGTGCAAGGCGTATCGCAAGCTCGTGTTAGTTAGCCCACCAACATGTTCTTGGGGGACACCTGGGCCAACAGAAAACGCAGAACCGTATTCTACAGCGGTTCTACTGGCCCAGTGTGTTCAGAGAGGTGGAAGAGTATTGCAAGTTTTGCCCAAACTGCCAGATAAACAGCCCCCAGCCACATTTCTGTAGTCCCCTGGTCCCTCTTCCGATTATTGAGGTTCCATTTTAGCGGATCGCTTTGAATCTCATAGGCCCAGTACCAAAGTCCGCTAGAGGGCACCAACACATCTTGGTCATCCTCGACTACGTCACTCGGTACCCGGAGGTGGTGCCACTGCTTCATACATCAGAAAGACTCATAGCTAAAGAGTTAATGGAGATGTTTTCTAGAGTGGGTCTGCCTAAGGAGGGAAACCTGTACACAAGACCGCCCACAACCAGGGTTCCTAGTAGGGGAAGCTATTTCAGTCCCTCTGCCTGAAGCAAGGGAAGCGGCTGCCACAGTGAAAATTGCTGACAGCCTCTCCTCTAAACAGGCTCAGGAAGTCAGGGAGTTCATTGGTCGGAACACGAATGAGTTCTCGGACCTCCCTGGACGCACGTCCCTAATCCAGCATGACATTAACACTGAGCCTCAGGCAAAAGTCTGGTTAAAACCGTACCGGGTACCCGAGGCTTGGCAACAAGCCATCATGAAGGAAGTGCAGCTAATGATCCAGTTAAGTGTCATTGAGGAGTCAAAAAGTGATTGGGCAAGTCCGATAGTCTTAATACCCAAGCCGGATGGGACATTGCGGCTCTGTAACGACTTCCACAAACTGAATGAGGTGTCCAAGTTTGACGCATATCCCATGCCCAGAGTGGATGAGCTTATTAAAAAGTTAGGCCAAGCCAGGTATTTATCTCTGTTGGACCTTACCAAAGGGTACTGGCAGGTACCCTTGACAGAGGCTGCCAAGAAAAAACGGCTTTCATCACGCTTGAGGAGCTGTATTAGTACAAGGTATTACCCTTTGGTCTACATGGCGCTCCCGCCAGGTTTCAAAGGCTAATGAACATTGTACTCCATCCATATCGTCGGTACGCTTCAGACTACCTGGACGATATCGTTATCCATAGCACCGAATGGTAAAGTCACCTACCTAAAGTACAGGTGGTAGTGGACTACATTAGGAAGGCTGGCTTAACTGCTAACCCAAAAAAGTGTGGATTGGGTTGGAAGAGACCAAGTATCTAGGATATGTATTTGGGAGCGGAATGGTCAAACCTCAGGTAAAAATTTAGGCAATTAGGAATTGGCCCCCACCTGTCACTACTTGGCAAGTAAAGTCGTTCCTGGGTATTGTCGGGTACTATATGAGGTTTGTTCCCAATTTTGCTACAGTAACCGCACCATTGACAGGCCTTTTGAAGGGACGCAAGTCAGTAACGATCCAGTGGAACGAGCAAGCGGAAAACCCTTTCTCTGCTTTGAATTCATCCCTGTGTGGGTCCCCGGTTTTGGTGACGCCCAACTTCAAGAGGGAATTTGTGGTACAGACCGATGCCTCTGAAGTAGGCCTTAGAGCTGTACTTTATCAGGACATCAATGGGGAGGAACATCCTGTTGTGTTCCTTAGCCGAAAGCTTACCCCAGCCGAGACTAGGTACAATATAGTGGAGAGAGAGTGCCTGGCCATCAAATGGGCACTCGAGTTTCTCCGCTATAATCTTTTGGGGAAAAAGTTCCGTCTGGGGACCGACCACTCCCCTCTCAAGTGGATGTGCCAGGCCAAAGAAAGGAATGCTCGGGTCACCAAATGGTTCTTGTCTCTACAGACAGGAACACAGGGGAGGTCGCTTACAGGGAAACGCGGATGCCTTGCCCCAGGTACACTGTCTGGCAAGTGTTCACCCCCTCAGGGTTTAACAAAGAGGGTTGGTATGTAGGAAAGTGCAAGGGTCTGTCATTGACTGAATGTATGCGTCACCAAGATTCCTGGCCTTGGTGAGGTAAGAGCCTGTTTTCATGTGTCAGCAGCAGTTAGTGCTGGTTGACACGGTTTGCTATGTAGCATGGCTGTAAAGCCGATCCGGGCCGGCTCTTACTGGGAGCAGCAAAAGTGTAGGGGGGGTGGCTGCTCCCCACGTTCCAGGCCGGGTTTGTTGGTTGGGGATAAAGCATAGCCAACACCATGTTGGAGCCTGGGAGTTTGGGCCCGGACTAAACCCTTCTTTCTTGTTTGGGTGAAACCCTGTGGCTTCTGCTTTATCCAAGGACTGCTGTATTGCTACCTGGTGTGAACAAACACCAAAACCAAGGTGAGTGTTTTTCCCTGAAGCTGACTTTTTGTTGTGACTTGTTTTATAGGTGAAAAAAAAAACTGAACCGTTTAAGTTAAATACATTGTTGTTGCCTCTATACTGCATCTGCAAGCCTGTCTACCAGAGCAAATCCCCACAGTGACCTATAATGAATTTTTATGGGTTCAGTACACCAGCTTTGCACCACTGGCACAGAAATATAATAATTAATCTGGCTGTTAATTCTGTGGGTGAGCTATAGTGATTTTTTTATGGGTGCAATGCACAATTTTTGAACCCATGACACAAAAATATAATAGTTAATTCGTCTGTTAGTACGATGCGTGACATATACCCATTTTTGGTGTGAGATACACGTGCACTTTATACGTGACAGGGAAATTAATATAGTTAATCTGACTGTTAGTTCGGTCGGTGATATATACATATTTTTGGTGTGAGATACACGTGCACTTTATATGTTACAGGTAGAGATGAAAGAATCGAAGTCGATGAAGTGGAATTCAAACTGAATTTCAGGAATTATTCGTTTCACACCGAATCCGAATTTTTTCTAAAATGGCTGCTGCACGTGTGAGGACATGGAGAAAGGAACTCTGGGAAGGCAGGATCACCCATACTGACATGCATGCAGCCAATCAGCAGCCAGCCCTGTGATGTCACCGCCCTATAAATAGCGGAAGCCATCTTAGATTCTGCCATTCACCAGCATACGTAGTGCAGGGAGAGATATATCTGCAGGTGCTAGCGATAGTGATAGGAAAGATTTTATTGTGGTAAAAAAGCGATTTATAAATGCAGGGAAAGGATAGAAGGAATCATTCCAGAGCATTTATGTAGAACATGGTTCAGTAGGGGATGTTACAAACTGTGTAATAGGAACAATCCTATTACACCTTGGTGCACTGACTGGAGATCCAAATTGCCATTATACAGGTCTATCATGTCAGCAAACCGAATTTTTATCGAGAATATATTACATTTTCGATTTTTGCAATCAAGTAAATAATGGCTGGAGATCACGAATTCTCGAATTTGCAAATTTATGGTGAATATTCGGCCAAAGTTTTTCTAAATATCGCGAATTCGAATATTGCCTATGCCGCTCATCACTAATAATGACAATTAATGGTGTCAATATATGCATTTATGTCGGTGGGTTTAAAATATGTTTTAGTCTTTATTACATTATCCTCCACAAATACCGTGAGATCTAAAAAATTAATACTAACTGAACTTACAGTACTAGTAAATTTTATATTCAAAAAATTGACATTCATGCTTTGCAAAAATTCCTCCAATCCCAATAATTCTCCTTTCCAAATTAACAAACAATCATCTATAAATCGTTTCCATATACACAATTTTCCCCTTTCTTGTTGTACATTCAATATAGGATCAATGAATTCACTTTCCAAGTGGCCATGAATAAATTCGCGAAGGACGGCACGAATTTCATCACCATCATCCTACCGTTTAACTGTAAAAAAAAAATATTCAAAAACCAAAAATAATTGTGGCTCAAACAAAAATCAATACATTTAACCCAAAATTTACCTTGTGCTTCAGACATATCCAGATCATTTTTCAATTAATCCTGAACCGCTGTTAACCCTTTCTCTTATGGGATCATTGTGTACAGAAATACAACATCGACTGTGGCAAGATACATATTCCCAGTAAATACACCAAAATCATTCAATATTTTCAACACATCGCCGCTATCCATCAAATATGAGGCCATAGTAGTTACATCGTCAATCTGCTAGTTACTGAAATTATTCCTGAGACTAGAGGTCTCCCTGGTGGATCCACAAGGCTCTTATGGATTTTGGGGAGTTGGTATATTACCGGTATGACTGGATGTTTTATCTTTTGAGGGGTTCTGCAGTTTGTTTAATCAGCATCTGCAGGACCCCCGGCACGCCCGCCAATCAGCTGTTTAAGAAGGCAGCGGCGCTCCTGGAGTGCCGCAGCCTTCTTACTGTTTGCCACAGGCCCAGTAACGTCATGACTAGTATCAACTGGCCTGGGCGGGGCTAAACTCTGTTCAATTGAATGAAGCTTAGCCCCACCTAGACCAGTTAATACAAGTCGTGACGTCACTGGGACGTCACTGCTGATGATCTATCCAGAGGATAGATCATCAGTTTAAACAAACTGCAGAACCCCTTTATATTCATGCCCCTATGCCTTTTTTATACCCTCTTACCAAAAGAGTCTCCATTTCCTTCTTAAAGTCGATAGTGGGGTCTTTTTTCAACACTTTATATGTGGTTTTATCCACCAATAACCTCAACATTTCTGTCTCATATTTTAACCTATCCAATACCACAACCCCGCCCCCTTTGTCAGCAGGCTTTATTACTATCTTAGTTCGTGATTACAGGGCCAACAACGCTTTTCTCTCCTCATATCTTAGATTGCGGTATACTGGTTTAGTGTTGATAGTTTCCAGTTCCTCCAGTATCCCTATCCTAAACTATTATACACATTTTCTTTCTTTAATTACTGGACAAAACTTAGATTTTTCCCACAACCCTGAGTGAACAAGAGTTTCCCCTTCTCCTCCATTATTCTCTATTCTTGGATTCAATATTGCATATTTAGCTAAATTTCATTTTCTTATATATTTGTGCACATCTAAAAATGTCTAAAATGTATTCATTGTTCTGGTTGGTGCTAATTTAAGGCCTTTCATAAGAACAGTTTTCTTATTGTCTGTGAGCTGATACGAATTTAGATTGTAAAAACCTTTTATTTCTCCTTCATTTTTTTGGTTTTGGGGGTGGGGTTTCTCTCTCTTCCACCTACATCCTCTCCTAGATTTCTTTTTTAGTGGAGTTCTGCACCTGTCTATCTGTTCTTGATTTCCCGTCTGTTCTCTTTGTATTCCCTTTATCCACTGATGTGGAAAATTTTGAAAATCCTCCTTAGTCCCATTCGTAAAATTATTGCAAGGTCTGAGTTACTCTTTCTGGTCTATCTTCATAATAATTATAATTTCTTGGATGCACATATTCTCCTCTACCTCCATTCATATTCTTCCCTCCATTAAATTGGTTACGGGGCACATAATTTGATCTCCATTGCTGATTTGGTTGGAAGGAGTATTGGCCATTATTCCACAGATGCTGGGATCTATAACCATTGTTATACTGTAGGTTTCCGATCTATTTGATGTACAATTATATTGCATTCCCTCCTAATGCCTCTTTTGCTGCGGTACATAAGCTTGCTGGTTAAGTTTGCCTCCAGTATATTTTTCCTTATCAGTTAAGGCTGTATTGCTGTCACACACCCTATCGTAGTCGTTTGTACATTCACTCTCCTTAATCCTCCATTTATACACCCGTTTTGTTGCGGTAATCCTCCATTACCTTAACCTCTGTTTCTACTTTCAATACATTTTTTTTGACAAATCTGTGATAGTTCATCATAGTCTTTTAAGTTTTTAAAAGGTTCCAACTTCCCTTGAATATTTTCTATCTTTTCATTAATCTGATTCAATTAAATTTTCCTTTTTCCTATGATGAACCGCCTTGCATTAAAGCCGCATTCATTAACACATTTCTCCCAATCATCTAAGTCCTGCTCTTCATCTGAACTTAATGGTAGTTGCCATCTCAATCCCTCTGGGATCTTTTTCTCCCCTAGGTATTTCTCCAGGGCTATAACGTCCCAAGTGGTTCTCACCTCTTAAATTATGAGTTTTTCTAACTCTTAAAAGACCCCTTTCCGATCGTTAAATTTTTTAACAAATTCAGATAAAAAGACTTCATTAACATCATATTTAAGGTTAGCTCGAAATTCAAATATATCCATATTTGGATGCAATTCGGAAAGTCCCAAAAACCAATAAATACTAAAAAATGTTAATTCCGAATAGTCAATCCTACTTTGAATGCTGCAGGTTGCGGGTGTGGTGGGTCCTGTTCACACCAAGTTCCAGTCTTTGCAATATTAAAACTGCGCTGCTCACCAAAACCTCCACTCAGACCACTTCAGTTTGTGCGGACATTTACCAATACGCCAATCAATAGCTTCTTGCAACACATCTATTCGCCCGTCCAATAATGGTCAAAACTAGACAGGCTAAAAATAGTGAAGCACTGCAATGGATATTAATAACATACCAATTTTTTATTATACCCACAAACATGCGAGGAATATAGGCATATAAAAAACATTTGACCGGCTTCCTGTCTATCACCCGACCCGGGTTTCACCTTTGCGCATGGCCAATTAGAGAATACTATCAAAGCCCATTCAGAAAATTCACTAGCCTCCCATAGGTGTCTATTCACACCTAGATTACCACTTCATTCTACTCTTCCAGAAAAGTTGTGTTGTGTGGTATAAGATAAATAGTCTGTTAGTAAGCCACTTCTTTTTCTGCTAGAAGCTACCCATTTCTTCTATATCAAACAGGGTTTCAAATCAAACTCTACATTTAACCCTGAAGCTTGCAGTGTACCTAGTTTATAAATCCACTGTATTTCACAGCGATAAATCTTGGCAACTGGGTCCTCTCCCTGCCATTTGTTAGTAACTCGCTCAACTCCGACAAATTTGAACTCTGACAGATTTTTATTGTGTACTTTTTTGAAGTGCGCTGAGACACTATGTGTCTTCAGCCACTTCTTTATATTTTTGATATGTTCCTGTATGCGAGTTTTTAATTTTCTAAGTGTACATCCTACATACTGGAGTCCACATGGGCACTCCAGAATGTAGACGACTCACATAGTTTCACAGGAAAATTTGCCTCCAATCTTACATGTGCCTCTTATACTGCTAGATACTACTTTGGTTGCATTGTGTCTTCTATCATTCTTTTGGCGGTTTTTGCAAGGTAAGCAAAAACAGCACCATTTGAACATATGTTTAGTACCACTTTCTTTTTTAAAGGTAAGCAGCTGTACACAAGACGGTCTCTCAAGTTGGGTGCCTTCCTAAATATAAACTCTGGTTGAGCGGGAATCACTTCCCTAATATGGGGTCATTTTTAAGTACTGACCAATTTTTTATTATGGCGTTCTTAATTGAACCCACATTACAATTAAATTGGGTAATGAAGGAAAATTTATAATCTTTGTTAGGGTGGGTTCACACTAGCGTTATGGTTTCCGTTATGGCTTTCCGTTATAACATAGTTATAACGGAAAATAACGGAATCCATAAAATGGAGGACTGATTCGTTCTGGAGCCCATAGACTTGTAGCAAAGAATTAGAGGTGAGAAGCCAGAAAAGGAAAATAAAAAAATGGAACAACAAAGTAAGGGTAGGTTCACACTAGCGTCATGGTTTCCGATATGGCTTTCCGTTATAACATGGTTATGGTTAAAACGGAAAATAACGGAATCCATAAGACAGAATGCAAAACAGAAGCCTTTGAAAGGCATTCCGCTTGCTTTCCGTCATAATAGAAGTCTATGAGAAAGCATAACGGATCCGTCAGGTTCCCGTTATGGAAGATGGAAAACAAAGTCCTGTCGACAGGACATTGTTTTCCGTCTTGCATAACTGGACCCAGACGGATCCATTATGCTTTCCCATAGACTCCTATTAGGACGGAGCAAAACAAAATGCCTCTTAAAGGCTTCTGTTTTGCATTCTGTCTTATGGATTCCGTTATTTTCCATTATAACCATGTTATAAAGGCAAGCCATAACGGAAACCATAACACTAGTGTGAACCCACCCTTACTTTGCTTTCGATTTTTTTATTTTTATTTTCTGGCTTTTCACCCTCTAATTCTTTGCTACATCTCTCTAGAGTTTTCTTTTTATACCCTTTTTCCAAAAAGCACTCCAGTATCACATCACTCTGTTCCCTATATGTTTCTATCTCTGTTCAATTTCTCCCATAGGTGTCTATTCACACCTAGATTACCACTTCATTCTACTCTTCCAGAAAAGTTGTGTTGTGTGGTATAAGATAAATAGTCTGTTAGTAAGCCACTTCTTTTTCTGCTAGAAGCTACCCATTTCTTCTATATCAAACAGGGTTTCAAATCAAACTCTACATTTAACCCTGAAGCTTGCAGTGTACCTAGTTTATAAATCCACTGTATTTCACAGCGATAAATCTTGGCAACTGGGTCCTCTCCCTGCCATTTGTTAGTAACTCGCTCAACTCCGACAAATTTGAACTCTGACAGATTTTTATTGTGTACTTTTTTGAAGTGCGCTGAGACACTATGTGTCTTCAGCCACTTCTTTATATTTTTGATATGTTCCTGTATGCGAGTTTTTAATTTTCTAAGTGTACATCCTACATACTGGAGTCCACATGGGCACTCCAGAATGTAGACGACTCACATAGTTTCACAGGAAAATTTGCCTCCAATCTTACATGTGCCTCTTATACTGCTAGATACTACTTTGGTTGCATTGTGTCTTCTATCATTCTTTTGGCGGTTTTTGCAAGGTAAGCAAAAACAGCACCATTTGAACATATGTTTAGTACCACTTTCTTTTTTTAAAGGTAAGCAGCTGTACACAAGACGGTCTCTCAAGTTGGGTGCCTTCCTAAATATAAACTCTGGTTGAGCGGGAATCACTTCCCCTAATATGGGGTCATTTTTAAGTACTGACCAATTTTTTATTATGGCGTTCTTAATTGAACCCACATTACAATTAAATTGGGTAATGAAGGAAAATTTATAATCTTTGTTAGGGTGGGTTCACACTAGCGTTATGGTTTCCGTTATGGCTTTCCGTTATAACATAGTTATAACGGAAAATAACGGAATCCATAAAATGGAGGACTGATTCGTTCTGGAGCCCATAGACTTGTAGCAAAGAATTAGAGGGTGAGAAGCCAGAAAAGGAAAATAAAAAAATGGAACAACAAAGTAAGGGTAGGTTCACACTAGCGTCATGGTTTCCGATATGGCTTTCCGTTATAACATGGTTATGGTTAAAACGGAAAATAACGGAATCCATAAGACAGAATGCAAAACAGAAGCCTTTGAAAGGCATTCCGTTTGCTTTCCGTCATAATAGAAGTCTATGAGAAAGCATAACGGATCCGTCAGGTTCCCGTTATGGAAGATGGAAAACAAAGTCCTGTCGACAGGACATTGTTTTCCGTCTTGCATAACTGGACCCAGACGGATCCATTATGCTTTCCCATAGACTCCTATTAGGACGGAGCAAAACAAAATGCCTCTTAAAGGCTTCTGTTTTGCATTCTGTCTTATGGATTCCGTTATTTTCCATTATAACCATGTTATAAAGGCAAGCCATAACGGAAACCATAACACTAGTGTGAACCCACCCTTACTTTGCTTTCGATTTTTTTATTTTTATTTTCTGGCTTTTCACCCTCTAATTCTTTGCTACATCTCTCTAGAGTTTTCTTTTTATACCCTTTTTCCAAAAAGCACTCCAGTATCACATCACTCTGTTCCCTATATGTTTCTATCTCTGTTCAATTTCAATATACTCTTTCTCCCTGGACTTTAGAGTAGGGTTGAGCGAACTTGTATTTTAAGTTTGGCATCCAAAGTTCGGGTTGGGGTTATCAAAGAATCCCGTTATGGATTCCCCTACTATGGACCATAATGGAATTTTGAATCCATAAGGGGATTCTTCGATGAACCCGAACCTTGGACAACACTCAGGACCTGGGGTGATATCACCGTCATGTGATCAGTGCAGGGAGCGTGGCTCAGTACTGGATTGGATAGGAGGTGGTAAGGGGCCTGGTATAATGATCATGTGACATGAGGGTCCGAGCTCCTGTGCTCTGTGTGGAGGAGAAGAAGGAAGTAGAGCAGTGAAGGACGGTTGCGTGAACTTGGATTCCAAATTCCGTTATGGCCCGTGGTAGCGAATCCATAACGGGATTCTAAGATAACCCGAACTTTGGACGCCGAACTTAAAATACAATTCGCTCATCCCTACTTTAGAGGCATTCCGTTATTCATTCTTTCATAATAGAAGTCTATGGCCTGCATAACGGATCCGTCCCGTTTCCGTTATGCAGGGGAGTCCTGCAGATTCCTTATTTAAAATAAATAATAATTTCATAAATTATAAGTAGTTGTAGTTATTTTTTTCATTTACTCCAGTTTTTACATGCCTGTAATATAGTTGACTATCTATACCAGGGATGCCCAACCAGCGGCTCTACAGCTTTTGCAAAACTACAACTCCCATCATGTCCTGCAGTAGGCTGATAAATGTAGGCTGTCCAGGCATGCTGGGCATGTAGTTTGGCAACAGCTGGAGGGCTCCAGGTTGAGCATCACTAATCTATACTACAGCCACGCAGTGTCTGTGGCTTTACTCCTGATCTCTCATTTGCATTCCTGGCAGCAATTCGCCTTCCTCTGGACAAAATTAGGGTAATAAACACGATTAGATCCCCTTGGCTGCAGCTCTGGTCCCTGGAAGATGCTCTCACACAGCTCCTGTATGCTTCTTCCAAGCTTACTGTAAGATGGCTGCCGCTCCCTTTCTCCCCAGGCTTTGTAACGCCACCCCCTGTAAGTTTTCAACATATGATGAGTCTAGAAGTACAGTCCTTTTTAGTTATGCTTAGGAAACAGTGGCCTTTTGTGGCCAAACAGCAGAATGTCAGTCCAAATCATTTAACTTCATTTACACAAATACAAAATGAGTGCTGTTTCCCCATCTCACACAGGTCCTATTCACCTGGTGAATACAACTGTTGGCTATATTTCTCCTTTGTAGACTAGAATCTAGCTGAGTTCATGGTTGACAAGAAATAATGGTATACAAGGAGATCAATAGTATACATTTTTCTTGTTTTATTTCTTATAGTGCAAGAGTTGACAGAAACAGATAAAAAGACCAGCCTAGTCTGGTAATTAGAGTTGAGTGAAGTTTTAAAAACTTCTATTTGGCTGCTTTGCCGAATTTCACAAATAAATTTGCTTTGTGATGAATTGCTTTGTCACAAAGTACATTTCTTTGTTAGTAATGAACGGGGAACAGCGATAGCTTCGCCCTGCGTTGTTGAACCCCTCAGGCACCATGTTCATCACTGATCGCGGCATCTGAGATAAAAAATTATGGCTTTCAGCAGTTAATTGGTGGTAAAAAAAAAAACACCCAGGTTACCTATTTGAACATGAAGAGGTCTTCGCTGCCATCTTGATTTAAGATCCTGCGCGAAATATTGCATAGTTTATGATGACGTGATCATGCTGGCCAGCATGGTGACATCATATGTTACCACGCATGAGATTTCATGCAGGATTTTCAATCAAACTTGCCACTGCGGCCTCTTCATGCTCAAATGGATGAGGTGAGTATGATTAATTAGTTACCAAAAAGCACGAAAAGATCCAGCTTCACGGCAAATATAATTTTTCCTCAAATTCGGATCGACGTCCACTTTGGATACTTTAATTCCCTCAACACTACTGGTAATATTTTGCAGACCTGGTTTTACTATTAGTTTTAAAAAAAGTGAATTTACATGTTACAACCAATGAGTAGTGTTGTTGTGAATTCAAGACTGTGTTGAGATAGTAGAACACTTAGGCCCCTTTCACACGGGCGAGTTTTCCACGCGGGTGCAATGCGTGAGGAGGATGCATTGCACCCGCACTGAATCTGGACCCATTCATTTCTATGGGGCTGTGCACATGAGTGGTGATTTTCACTCATCACTTCTGCGTTGCGTGAAAATCGCAGCATGCTCAGGCCCCATAGAAGTGAATGGGGCTGAGGGAAAATCGCAAGCATCCGCAAACAAGTGCGGATGCATTGCAATTTTCCCGCATGGTTGCTTAGCAACGGGACCCGATCTTTATTATTTTCCCTTATAACATGGTTATAAGGGGAAATAATAGCATTCTTAATAAAGAATGCATAGTAAAATGAAGTGGAAGGGGTTAAAAATAATAAAAGTTAACTTACCTTAGCCACTTGTTAGCGTAGTTGCGATCTGTCCTCTCTTTCCCTGCATCAGCTAAGAACTAAAGGACCTGTGATGACATCACATCACATGGTCCAATCACATGGTCCATCACCATGGTAAGATGGACCATGTGATTGGACCATGTGATGTGACGTCATCACAGGTCCTTTAGATCTTAGCTGATGCTGTGAAAGAGAGGACAGATCGCAACTACGCGAACAAGTGGCTAAGGTAAGTTAACTTTTATTATTTTTAACCCCTTCCACTTCATTTTACTACGCATTCTTTATTAAGAATGCTATTATTTCCCCTTATAACCATGTTATAAGGGAAAATAATCAATTCTCCAGAAGACCGAAGTCCGGCTTCGGGTCTGGGTACCAAACATGGCGATTTTTCTCACGCGCGTGCAAAACGCATTACAAACTTTTGCCCCCGCTCGGGAAAAACGCGCATATTCCCGCTAACGCACCCGCCTCTTATCCGGGCGTCAAACATGACACCCGTGTGAAAGAGGCCTAAGTAGAAGCAGCAGCAGTGTCTATATGTGTATGTATTTCTTTCTCTGCAGAAATTCTTTCTCCCTCTCCCAATATTTCTTATGTGATAACATACATGTGTGCTTTACTATTGTTATATGGAAAAAAAATGAGGGTTACTTTTAAATAGCGAGACCAGTAAAAAGGAAAATCAGTGAAAAATACGAGCCAAAGCAAGAGCGAATGAAGAAAAAAAACTTTTAGAGAAAATGGTCTGCATAGCAACTACAATTGAAGTGGCAAACTGCTTTTGCAGAGTTTGGGCTCATACACATGGCCATAGTTTCGGTTCACATCCGATCCACATTTTTTTTGCATATCAGATGTGGACCCATTCATCTCAAAGGGGCCGCAAAAGATGTGGAGAGCACATGGGGCCGCACGTCTGGTCCTTGGCCCCCAGAAAAAAATAGAGCATGCCTTACCTTTGTCCATTTTGCGGACAAGAATAGAACATTTTTACAAAAGTTAAAAAACAAATAATGGCTTGCAATCGGCCGGGATCTGTGTTTTGCGGACTGCAAACCACTTACAGCCATGTGCATGGGCCCTTTACCTGCAAGAAGGCAATTTAGTAGTGTATGTCTAAAAGAATATGTATCTTCAGAGGAGATGAGATGCACATTTCTAGCTCTCCTTCAGACCAATTCAAAATCAGTATACATCACCCTTCCAGGGCTCATCATCTGTCCCACCAATGTAATAAAAGGATTCAGTACCCCCTCAGGAGCAGGTAAATCCTAAAGATCTGCTTTGGGAGACCATTTCTGATTTGTGGCTAATGGAGTATCGAGGACTGGGGACTGGATTTAAGGTCACCAGCGGCCAGGAAAACATAAAGGATGGTCAGTGGTGATGGGAGAGAATCCACTCAACCTTCAGACCCCACTAGATTGTATGTTTCGTTGAGAGGTGTAAGCTTTGTAGGATGTTGTAGCTCTGTTGTTTCAGTTGAAGGTTTCTTCAGAGATGTTTCTGGCTGAAGTTGACCCCAAATAATGTTGCTAATGGTGTTGCTGAATAGGAAAGAGCTACTGTACATATAATTATACATATTTTCTGCTACACTGCAAGCAGGTAAACAGCAATATGAGCACTGCATTATTTTCACATAGAAGATTATCAGAGATGCCTTCCTAACATACTTATGTAGCAAAGCTAGAAAAATAACTAACCCAGCCTCACATCTATACGCAGTTCTTTAAAGACAAAAGCCCTTAATCAGAGAAAAGCAGATGAGAACAACATTTCTAGTTGCAAGGTTTTAGGGGGAACCTTTGGTTAGATACTATTTATGTTATAGAGACACCTGTTGATGTACTGATGATTATTGTAGGTTAGACAATGCTCCTCTTGATTTCTGGGTTCAATATATGCAAATGATCATGTTTTTCATCTGGCAGCATCTGATAAGGGTAAGAAATAGTGATGATAAGCAGCAGGGGCAATATTTGAATTTGTGATATTTTGCCAATATGTATTAGAATATTTGTTATATATTTGCGAATATTCATATTCGAGATTATTCTCTTGATTGCAAAAAATGGGCAATGTAAAAATCACATAATGAGAATTCCTAACGCGAAATAAAGGCGTGGGTCACTTTAAGAGAATAATTAGGCAAATAGGCAACTTTCCTATTGGGTTGGCTTGCTAGAATTTGCAAATATATAGAATATATTATGATATATATTCTTAAAAAACAATAGCCTGGTCTACAATACTACACATGTGTATTCGGCATACCATGGGCTCTTCCATAATGAGAAAAAGTACCACTTAGACAACGCATTTATACATATTGTTGAAAAACACACATTTGTGTACTAGGTTTCTCCCTCAAAGTTTGGGTTTGTCTGAATCTTTTTAGAAGTTCAGACCAAATCCCAATCTGGTACAACCAGTTCACTATCCAAACTCCAAGCAGATGTCCTTGGAGAGTTTTGAACCAAGGACCACAGATCTGCAAGGCACTATTGCTAACCACTGAACCACAATGCTGCCCGCTTATGCCACTCATCTGGGCTTAGCTCAATCCAAGATGATTGGTAGAGAAAGACACACCTGCCCCAGAAGTAATGAAATACTCATTGCACCAAACCTGCATCCAAATTTCATGGACAATCGTTCCAAGATCCTAGCTGCATAAAACATCAAACAATTTTTTTTAATTGAAGGCAAAATAAATACCATTAAAAATGGTGTGTTACTTTATGCAATGTACATTTGTTTCTAGAAACCAGTTTTGAAGGCAACTGCATCACAGCATCTAGTTCAAAAGACGTTTTGCAGTATATCACTGTAAAAACAGATGTGTTGTCACACCAGATTTTTAGCCAACATGTTTTTTGCCATGGAAGTTTGGCTCGGAGACCCATGCTAATATTTCAATGGTTGGCTGCTTGGTTTCTGCCTCCCATTCTTTTCAATGGGAGGTAGCACTGAGCATCGCGCAGTGGTGGCTTAAAGCTGCAGCCACGCTGAGAATTGACATGTCCCTTCTGCAGTAAATCACGCAATTTGAACTTTTTCTTTGAAAAAAACATTCAATTTTTTTGGCACAATAGTAATATTAATAATTATTATAGCCATGTTACTGAACAAATTGTACATTGCTGCAAGATATGGGGTGGATAGGATACAGCCGCACACATCAGTAATGCAAATTATAACCGTGTTACTGAAGGAATTACTGCATCAAGGCATCTAGTTCAAAAGATGTTTCACATCACTGCAGAATCCTTGCAATTGTCACTGTGCGTCAAGGTGCATGTCATGGTAGACACCTGAAGCAGGTGTTATGGGCAGGGACAGCACGTCTTTCATGGCCCACTGGGTCAATGTTTTTAACAGCACGACAGCACCACAGCAAAAAAGGCCAAGTCCTATTGAAACCTCCACATTTGTGTTGGTCTAATTCCCACACTATGTGGCTATCTGTCTCCTCTACATCCTCCTCCATGGACATCCTCCCTTCCCCAACAGCAGCAGGGCAGAGTATTGCTCCCACTTCCCCTCCCGCCTCTTGTCATATGTGAAAAGTTAAACATTGCCATGTGGCGTTAGAGCTCATCGGCCTGGGAGAGAGTAACCACATAGTCAATCACTTGCTAAAGTGAATCAAGCAGCAAGCATCTTGCTAGCTGACCCTGTCTCTCTGCCAACACCAGGTCAGTGAAAATGGCCTGAACATCATGTCCGCATAGGTAGCCACTGGCTTCACCCAAGAAAGCCGGACCTCACCGGCCACACCCCAAATGATAAACCATGCCTCTGTCGCCATGAAGCCACGCCCAACATCCATGAAGCCATGCCCCCATATTCGTGAACCCAGCCGGGGAGGAAAGGGAAGAACTTTCTGCATGGAAGGTGACTGACTGGGGGTGAGAGAAGCCTCAGTCAGTTGCTGCAGCTCACGCTCACACAGCGCAATGCTGCTATCTGAGCCTAAGCTACTGAAAGGGAAGACATCACTGTGTTCGACCAGGCCCTGCGCCGGACAGAGGCCAGGGAGCCAGAAAACCGGACTGTTCGGCCTAAAACCAGACATCTGGCCACCCTATGGCCGCACTGTATATGGGTGAAATAACACATGCTTCTTTCATAGCACACATGATAAACCTAGTTGTACAACACTGTTTGAAAAAGTGCACTGGCTTGTAGAAGGTGCTGGCAGTGTCCACGAGACAGGCCTCACATTTTAGCCATTCTTATGTGGCAAGGGACATCCTTCTGCAGTTTCAGTGACAGAATGGTCTGCCATTGCACCACTTAATCTGTGACATTCAAACTCACTGGAATTCCACTTTGCAGATTCTAGAGAATTGGTACAAGCTGCGTAAAGCTGTGATTTTGTCATGCACTAGACCACCTCAGTAGCTAGCATTTGTTGTGGCAAATCATCAGAGACGCCTGTGGCATACAGAAACCCATTGAAGAGGCTACAAACAGAATGGAAAGTGGTACACTTGCTTGCTTAAATACTGTACTGACATTTACTTGAAGCAGTCTGATGATTACTAAATAGCCATGCTTTTAGACTCAGCTATCAAAGCAAAATGGGGGAATGTTTTCCTCCTGCCAAAATTAAGGCCAAATTACTTTGTTACTAGAAAAGATAGTGTATGCAGCTTGCTGCAGCTTTTGGTGAGCAGATACCTACCATCCGTGTGTCTGTGCCCCCTCTCCACCCCCTGCAGAGTCACCCAGCTTTTGCCTTTTGCGCTACCACAAGCAGAAGAAGATGCAACAAAGGCCTACTGCTTCAACACCTAGGTTCAGTCCTATCTGACCTCTAACCTGTCCCTGAGCTGATGGACTTCTGGGCAGGCAGACTTGAACAGTGACCTAAACTGGCCCAATATACTTTTTCTTCTCTCTTGTCCAGCTTCCAGTGTCATCTCAGGAAGGGTTTTCAGCATGTCAGGGGGCGTTTTGACACCCAAACGGATGAAATTGTCCTCCACCAGTGTACAAAACATCACTTTTGTCAAAATAAACGAGGCATGGATATGTGAGGATTTTTATACTCCTTTGGCTGAGGTAATCAGTAGATCTGTCCTTGCTGATGGTGCCCCATCCTGCCACTGATGATGTCTGCCTGCCTACCATCATGTTCCATACTGTACATCTTCTGCTGCCCTCATCATGCCACTGCCGGTGTCTGCCTGCCTACCATCATGTTCCGTACCATATGGCTGATGCTATCACCATCGCCACAGTTTCTATTCCCTGCTGCTAATCTTCTACTGCCACTTTCATTATCCCTACTGCCACTACCATTACACAGTCATAACTACCACCTCAAAACAACTGCACATGCATCTACTGCCTATTTTCTACTGTAGCTACTTGTAGATACTGTATGTCAGTGTCACTCTGATGTTATTTGCTATTGCTGTCATTGCATTCAAGACCTTAGGTAGGGGACCAAAAGAACAAAAACTTATTTAGAAAAATAACAAAAAGAGAAACATCTTTTAATTTAAAAAAATCGGAGTCTTAGGAGACTAAAAGGTGTTATATGCTAATTTTCAGGACAATTGAAGCAACTTCGATTTTTGTAGAATTGATTCAGACACAAATCCAATTTTTTTTTTTTTTATTCGATGAATTGGACATGAAACCATTTTCATGAAATTCGCTTCTCTGCTATTACGGATGAGCGAATCGACTTTAGATGAAACATCCAAAGTCAATTCGCAGGAGCTCTGTACAGTATTAGAATGTATTGACTCAGATGAACCGAAGTTATTGCTTTGTGAAGAATTTCGTGAGACTTTGCGTAATAAGTCATAAATTAATTTGTAATATAATAAACCATTTCCCAAACTTGGGTTCTGTCCCAAGTGGTACCTTGGAACTGAACCCGAGTTCGGGAAATGTTTTTTTACAGTACAAGTTAATTTATGAAGTTATGGCTTGAAGTCTTGCAAGACTTCACTAAGCAATAACTTTGGCTCATCAGAGCTAATACATTCTAATACTGTACAGAGCTCCTGCTCCGTAAAGTATTAGAACAAAGTTTTATGCGAATCGACTTCGGATGTTTCATTCGAAGTCGATTCGCTCATCCCTATCATAATACTTTTCTGTTTTGTACTTATTATTTGAGGCAGTTGCACATGTATTTATGTGTGGTATATTCATAAATAGTGATGAGCGGTAGGGGCAATATTCGAATTTGCGATATTTCACGAATATTCGTTAAAATATTCATCATATATTCGCGAATATTCGTGTTCGCGATTATTCTATTGATTGCGAAAAGTCGGCAATGTAATATTCACATAATAATTACTGATTTAGAATATTCTTCATTGTTTAATATAGTTTGTTATGCGAAAAATATTGAATATGTAGAATATAGCGCTATATTTGTAAATTACAAATATAGCGCTATATTCTACATATTTGACAGTTCTACCAAGGCAACCCAATAGGAAAGTTGCTTAACAATCTTATGCGATTCGATTAACGGACATATTTAATTACAGATTTTTTGCATAACATAAACTATATTAAATAATGAAGAATATTCTAAATCAGTAATTAGTCATTAATGATTTCGTATTTTCTTCATTATTTAACCACTTCAGCCCCCCTAGCTTAAACACCCTTAATGAACAGGCCACTTTTTACAATTCTGCACTACACTACTTTCACCGTTTATTGCTCGGCCATACAACTTACCACCCAAATGAATTTTACCTCCTTTTTTTCTCACTAATAGAGCTTTCAATTGGTGCTATTTCATTCTTGCTGACATTTTAACTTTTTTTGATATTAATCCAAAATGACCGAAATTTTTGCCAAAAAATGAAATTTTTCACTTTCTGTTGTAATTTTTTTTTTAAAAACTACATTTCTATATACATTTTTCTCTAAATTTATTGTTCTACATGTCTTTGATAAAAAAAAATGCAATAAGTGTATATTTATTGGTTTGGGTAAAAGTTATAGCGTTTACAAACTATGGTGCCCAAAAGTCAAATTTCCGCATTTTGAAGCAGCTCTGACTTTCTGAGCACCTGTCATGTTTCTCCAGGTGCTAGAATGTCAGGATAGTATAACTACCCCCCAAATGACACCATTTTAGAAAGAAGACACCCCAAAGTATTCGCAGAGGGGCATGGTGAGTTCATGTATCATTTCATTTTTTTTCACAAGTTAGCAGAAAATTACACTTTCTGAGGGAAAAAAAAAACATAATAAAGATTCAATTTCTGCTAACTTCTGGCAAAAAAAAAAAAAATCTCCCACGGACTCACTATGCCTCTCAGTGAATAGCTTAGGGTGTATACTTTCCGAAATGGGGTCATTTGTGTTTACTGTTTTTCTGGCATTTTGGGCGGGGCTAAATTGTTAGCAGCCCTGTAAAACCTAAAGGTACTCTTTGGACTTTCGGCCCCTTTACGCACCTAGGCTGCAAAAAAGTGTCACTCATGTGATATCGCCGTACTCAGAAGAAGTAGGGCAATGTGTTTTGGGGTGTATTTTTACATATACCCATGCTGGGTGAGAGAAATATCTCTGTAAAATGACAACTTTGTATAAAAAAAAATTAAAAGTTGTCATTTACAGAGATATTTCCCACACCCAGCATGGTTATATGTAAAAATACACCCCAAAACACATTGCCCTACTTCTCCACATTGCCATTGTCCGTGTTTTGCGGATCCGCGGATCCATGGATCCGCAAAATACATACGGACGTATGAATGAGCCTTACAGGGGGGTGATTAGTGACAGGGGGGTGACAGAGGGTGATCAGGGGGGTGACATGGGGTGATCAGGGGTTAATCGGGGGTTAATCAGGGGTTAATCAGTGACTGGGGGGGTTGGATGGGGGGTCTGTGTGGTGATTGGTGCACTTACAAAAGTTTCCTTTGGTGGTCCCAAGCAAAAGGGACCACCAGAGGAACGAGAAGCAAGCATATCAGACGCTTTTAACAAAACAGCGTCTGATATGCCATTTTTTTAAACTTCTACAGCCTGCCAGTGCACGATCAGCGCTGGCAGGCTGTAGTTAAAGTTCTCCCCGACGCGATCCTGTGAGTGCACGCGCGTTCACAGGAAAACTTGCGTCTCGCGAGATGACGCGCGGATGCGTCCAGGTGGAGTAAACCAGCCACCACCTGGACGCATCCGTGCGTACAGTGTTCAGGAGCTGGTTAATATAGTTTATGTTATGCGAAAAATCTTCTATTAAATATGCTCGTTAATTGAATCGCGTAAGGGCGTTAAGCAACTTTTCTATTGGGTTGGCTTGGGAGAATTGTCGAATATGTAGAATATAGCTCTATATTCGTAAATTACGAATATAGCACAATATTCTACATATTCGAGAATTTTACCTAGCCAAGCCAACCCAATAGGAAAATTGCTTAACACCCTTATGCGATTTGATTAACGCACATATTTAATTGAAGATTTTTCACATAACATAAACTATATTAAATAATGAAGAATATTCCAAATCACTATAGTGCTATATTTTTGTGTTTTAGTATATTCACATTACACGAATATTACATTGCCGATTTTTCACATAAGACAAAATAAATTGAATAATGAAAAATATTCTAATTCACTGCAGACTACAATATTGCAGCCTTCTCACATTGGCCCACAAGCAAAAAGCAGGTAGGTATACTAGGTAATGGGTTCAGATGAAAAAAAAAAAAAAGACGAATATTCGTTTATACGAATGTATATCACTATATTCAAAATATTTTCAAATTCTCGAAGTGCCGATATTCACGATAAAAATTGGCAATTCGAATATTTGCACTCAACACTAGTCATAAATGTTCTGTGTGCAGAAGAGAAGAACACTAATGTAATGTGATTCCCTGTAATGTGATTCCCTTGTGGGTGTCTTTGCTTTCTTGCTTTTAATATATTGTGTTTTTTAACCCTTAAGCTGTGATGTCATAACAATGAAATTGGATTTAGATATAAGTTGACATGTCATTACTTCCCTAGGTGCTATAAGAACATATCATATCTCAGCAAATGTATGGATGGTCACACAATACAAAAAAAAAAAAAAATACAAATTATTTCATTTTTTTGGCTTCTGCATAATTTTAGTGATTTTTTTTTTTTTTTTACACTGAATAGGTGGCTTACAATAGAGTGGTGTAGTAGTATTTGTACAGTATCTAAAATGCATTAAATGTCTTGTGCCCTGGCATAATCATACAGAACTAAAATACATATATACTTTATTTTATTTTTATGGCTCAATACTTAATTTTATTTTTATGGCTCAATAGTTAAGTCTTTAGTTTCTCCCTTCCATGTTGGCAAATGTACTGCCTAATTATACATCAAGTTCCAAAGAAAATGTTTATTTATGTAACTGTTCTTAAGTAGACACTTGGGTAGAAATCAGATAAAATACTGTTTTGTTTCATTTGAAGACTGACAGCAGAATTGGCCTCAATATGTGTAATTTAGTCACTATGCTACTGGAAGTCTATAGAAGATTAATGAATAGTCAGGCTCTGTGGCAGTTGTGAAGAGATGCAGGATATAGCAAACTGGCTACCATCTGTTCACCATGCCTCTTATAGCTCTTTTAAGGAAAACATTTAGCAGCAGGAGATAAGCAGATGGGTAGTTTTTAAATATTAATATTGTTTTGTTGTTTGAAGATATAGAAATAATGTGCAACTGTGCATTTAAATATTTTTTTTTATATTATATACATATAGTTTCTATGTATAGTTTATACGATGAAAATTATTTTTTTTAATGCTGTGTGTCCAACTATAAACTCCCAGTTGAAATTAAGGTGGTTTCTGCACGTGGTAGATGACATTTTAAAGGAGAAAGTCTTTCAAACCAAAAATATTATGTTTACTTAGTGTTTACTGTTCCCTGAGAAACCACACTGGAATCATGGGATTTAAGGGTTATGTGCCTATAACCCTTGAAGTTGAAGTGAAATAATGATCTTCATTGATGATTTTTCTTTATGCTGAAATTAATCAGAGAAATCTAAAGATGTCACTTCACATTACTATTAAAGAATTTTAAGACAATTCTTCTTCTCAGAACTGCCTCACTGATTTCCTTATACAACTTGCTCTGGTCAAGTTGGGACCAATGCTGTTCTTTATTCTGTCTTAGTCCTTCTCTTTGTTTTCTCCATGCATAACTCCATTGTGCTTAAAGCGGTCTTTCATGTGATTTTTTTCATCACAAGTTATCAGCCTACATTTGAATATTTCTGGTTTTCTGCATGTACACTCACTGACAAAAACAATGCACCCAGACAGAAATGTCGACTGCTGCAAAACTTGGCATGCAGTTATGTCTCAGGCAAATACATAAATCATTACAAGTGTGAACTGATGGAACCCTGGGTTGTAAAAATGGAGGGCATAAAAATACTTCCCCTCTGTCCTATTAAAAGTATCTCAGAGACTATTTTTGGGTAGTGTACTAAGGAGGTGCAAATTGATTTGTAATGAACCAGGTTTGTTTCCAATTTCACAAAAATTTGTGAAAATATTCCAAATGAACCTGAAGATTTGTAGGTTTGCTCTGGACAAATCCAGTAAAATGACACAAAGTGACATTTCACTGCATACGTTGGCAGGCAAAACCATGAGGGAGGAAGAAAGAAGGATGCTCAAATGACCCTGGGAAAAAGTGGGCCACAGGGCTTGCTCTAATTGGCTCACAGATTCATAGACTGCCTGGATCAGTCAATCAGTGTGGCAGAATGCAGGGAGGTGCATGTGCAGAATGAGCGGAACATGATTCTGTGTGTTGAGGGTGGATGGGTATATGCAGTATCTGACAGAAAACGATCTTAGACAGTATACAGAGCCAGAAGCAAGCATATCTTCTAGTATAACAGGGACAGTGTAGGGAAAGAATAGCAAGAACTATTTGAAGGACCTTGATCATGGAAAACAGTTTAAGAAAGTGAAGGGCTGGGGGGCTGGGTCAAAGTGCTTAATAATACAGCTGCTGCAGAACTTCATTCTTGATGATCTGCACTACAAAAACAGCCACTTGCAAGGAAAATATTTTCTTTTTCCTCATTTGAATAGAGAGGCAGCTGTTTTTTCCCCCAAAAACCTCAAGTTTCAATTGCACATTCTTTTAGTACAATATATTTGTCCAATGTTATTAAACTTCTCCTTGTCCTCAACTCCATTGTGAGACATCTATAATGGAATGTATTGACATGAGAAAACTTTTCTCAAAGAGCAAATGGCATATGTGCAAGTTGAACTCACACCTGGCCAAGTTGCTGGCAGCTCAGTTGCTGTCATACCACTTAGTTGTGGTAAATGTGGTGCACTACTGCGCCATCGACTACATTTGGCCCAGGCAGTGTCCCCCAACAAGCCACTTTTATCCCATAACATCATTTGTGATTAAATGCTATCTTCCCCCAATAAGGAACACGTTTTGGAAGCTTTGTAAATAAAAGCATAACGCATGTTATGTTATGTGCAACCCTGTTTGTTAACTTACTCAAACTTGGATTTACCCATAGGTATGTATTTTAGTGTCACTGTGACACTATTTTCTATTGCTGTCATTACAGTCAAAAGCTTTAGGATGAGGGAGGGAGGTAATAAAAAGCAGAGCTAATACAGAGCACTAGTTATACCTCATCTGGAGTATTGTGTGCAGTACTGGAAACCATATCTGCAGAAGGATATTAAAACTTTGGAGAGAGTTCAGAGAAGAGCTACTAAACTAGTACATGGATTGCAGGACAAAACTTACCAGGAAAGGTTAAAGGACCTTAACATGTATAGCTTGGAAGTAAGAAGAGACAGAGGGGATATGATAGAAACGTTTAAATTCATAACGGGAATCAACACGGTAAAAGAGGAGAGAATATTTAAAAGAAGAAAAACTGCTACAAGAGGACATAGTTTTAAATGAGAGAGGCAAAGATTTAAAAGTAATATCAGGAAGAATTACTTTACTGAGAGAGTAGTGGACGCATGGAATAGCCTTCCTGCAGAAGTGGTAACTGCAAATACAGTGAAGGAGTTTAAGCATGCATGGGATAGGCATAAGGCCATCCTTCATATAAGATAGGGCCAGGGGCTATTCATAGTATTCAGTATATTGGGCAGACTAGATGGGCAAAATGGTTCTTATCTGCCAACACATTCTATGTTTCTATGTTTCTAGAAATTCAAAAAAATTAATAAAAAGCGATAACATCTTTTCCTAAAAAAAGACTAGAGGGAATTGAACTTTTTGAAAAATTCTGCGAACCTGAAACAAACCGAATCTCAAAATGTCCCAATCGCTCATCTGTATAGTTTACCTCTTGTTTAGACATTATTGACTGCTAGACTTGCCTCTACAATGCACTGTGAGAAGCACAATGCTCATTTTGATGAATTTCCCCTATCTTGGTCATTCTAACCTAGCAGTTAGGAGTTGTTGGGATCAGTGGTAACATAAGGTCATGGACACACAGTAAACAGGCTTCAGACGGCCCAGAAAAAGTAGGAGGGATTGTTTGATCTACAAACAAGACACAGGTGGCACACTCATTATACACCCCTGTCTACAGCTGGACCATTTCCAGGTGTGGAGAAGCAAATTCAGTGTCACGGTACGCCTATTATTAGTGTTGATTGAGCGCTAGTGATGATCGAGCACCAAAGTATTGGGGTGTTCGGTCTGAACACATTGCTATATTTGTGTGCTCGACTGAGCACCCGAGTATAATGGAAGTCAATGGAAGACAACCAGGCACTCCCTGCTCTGAAGAGGGGAGGGTGCCTGGTCCATTGGAAAAGGTCAGAAAGTAACAGAAACACCACCTAAATGGATCGGGAACAGCATGGGGACAATGTCTGGATGCATCTTGGACTCCCAAGTCGCTGCTGGGAACAATGTTGTCCGAGTTGTACGCCACTTTTACAGACTGCCAAAAATATGCACAAAACCCACCCCAAAAAATCTATTTCACAGGAAAAAACATTTTTTCCTGTATATTCAATTGTATATAAAGTGCAAGTGCTGCCAAAAATTACAAGCAAGAGGCACTCTGAAACAGCCTGTATATCACAGGAAAGAGGGTCTCATTCACATTGTGGTACAATTGTTCAGGTAGTGGGACTCCTACACTCATAAAACCTATGCACTAAGTGAAAGGGCTGCCAAAAATGACAAGGAACTGGAACTACAGTACACCCTTTATTACACTTAAAGGAGGGCATCATACACACCCTTGAAAAATTATGATTGGTGGCCTGCTGGTGACCCTCAAAAACATTTGGAGCAAGGGCCTGCTGGTGACCCTCTAAAACATTAGGGGCGATAGTCTGCTGCTGAGCTGACCCTCTAAAACATTAGGGGCGAGGGCCTGCTGATGAGCTGACGCTCTAAAATATTATATGTGAGATCCTGCTGGTGAGCTGATGCTCTTAAACATTATATGCTAGTGCCTGCTGTTCAGCTGACGCTCTAAAACATTATATGCAAGTGCATGCTTTTCATATGATGCTCTAAAACATAATATGCGAGTAAGAATCACAGAAATAAACGTGGCCTAAATGGGTGGGACTGCTCCAAACCCCAAACACTGTGGCGTGTTTCTAACTGGGGGGCAGTTCCTCCGCATGTGGTTCGCAGCGAACGGCTATCCCCAGCAAAAATTGCATACAATGGAGGATACCGGCGCGAACCACAAGCACCACACAAACATCCTACACAAAATAAAACATGTGCGGATGAAAATATATAAACACATAACTCACAGAAAAAAGATGCACCACATGGATAAGCAACTGACAACACTGGCTAATCCCTCACTCTGGTGTTAAAACCCACCCATTTAGGCCACGTTTATTTCTGTGATTCTTGTTTTATATGTATTGAATGTGCCATTGCATATGGCTGGTAAACATTCTGTTGCACCTGGAAGCCGGTGTCACATGGTCTGTTGTAGGTGTAGCTTGCGGCCTCGTTTGTTCCCCATTGCATTGTTGGTCCTGCAATGCAGGTGAGTGGGAGGGGGCTGTAGGCTGCTTAATACCTGTTCAGACCTTGTTCACACACCATAGGTAGTCTAGTGGTAGGACCCCATGTCATGCTGAGATACCGGGAAGTGGTGCTTAAAGGGGCTCCGATATGTTCCTGATTGGAAATATTGGCGAATCTCTCAGCTTTTAACACCAGAGTGAGGGATTAGCCAGTGTTGTCAGTTGCTTATCCATGTGGTGCATCTTTTTTCTGTGAGTTATGTGTTTATAATATGCGAGTACATGCTGTACAGCTGACACTCTAAAACATTATATGCGAGTGCATGCTGTTCAGCTGACGCTCTAAAACATTATATGCCAGTGCATGATGTTCAGCTGACCCAATAAAAAAATTTGAGTTGAGGGCCTGCAAGTGAGCGGACCATATAAAAATAGTTGAGTTGAGGGCTTGCAGTTGAGCTGACCCTATAAAAAAAAATTAGAGTGGAGGGAATGTATACAATCTGGATGAGGAGGAGGAGGAAAAGGAGAAAACGAGATTCAACCATATACTCTTTTTTTGTGGTTGAAAAGTAGATTGAGTACATTATAAATGATAGATTGAAATTGCCTTAATGTTCATCATCAGCTCAGCTCTTCCCTGGTGGAGTGGAGAAGTCAGGGGCGATCCAGGCCTTGTTCATTTTTATCTCAGTCAACCTGTCAGCATTGCCAGTGGACAAACGCATACGCTTATCTGTTATAATACCACCAGCAGCACTAAATACACGCTCAGACAAAACGCTGGGGGAAGGGTAGGCCAGCTCCTCCAAGTTGTAAAGAGCAAGTTGTGCAACGTGTCCAGCTTGGACACCCAGTAGTTGTAAGGCACTGAGGGATCATTTAGGATGCTGACATGGTCTGCTATGTATTCCTTCACCACCTTCCAAAACTTTTCCCTAGTTGTACCACTAGGCTGCGCTTCAGGCTATGGTTGCTGGCAGGGTGTCATGAATGTGTCCCATGCCTTGGAGAGTGTTGCTCTACCTCTGTTGGAACTGCTGTGTGTTCCCCTTGCCTCCCTTCCTCGGTTGCCTAAGGAAGTACGGACTCTGCCTGCCGAGTTGTGAGATGGAAAATTTTGGAGCAATCTCTTAACAAGTACCTTCTGGTATTGCACAGTTTTACTCGTCCTCTTCACCATAGGAATGAGAGTTGAGAAGTTCTCTTTGTAGCAGGGGTCAAGAAGGGTGAACACCCAGTAATCTGTGTTATCTAAAATGCGTATAACGCGAGGGTCACGGAAAAGGCAGCCTAACATGAAGTCAGCCATGTGCGCCAGAGTACCAACTGTAAAGACGTCGATGTCGACATCAAGATGACTCTCCATTTCTTCATCCTCTTCTGGCCATCCACGCTGAACAGAGGCAACTGTCTCTAGCTCCTCCTCCTCCTCTTCATGATCCTATTCTCGCTGAGAAGAAGAACTGTGGGTGGTTTGGCTATCACCCTATGTAATGTTCTCCCCCATTTCCTCGTCTGCCACCTTCAGAGCATCCTCCTTAATTGTGAGCAGCGATCGTTTGAGTAGACACAGCAGTGGGATGGTTGCGCTGATAATAGATTTATCGCCACTAACAATCTGTGTGGATTCATCAACGTTTTCTAAAACCTCACATAGGTCTCACATCAATGCCCACTCCTAGCTTGTGAATAGTGGCAGTTGACTTAAAAGTCAATGACCATGTTGCATCTGGTATTCCACAACTGCCATCTGCTGCTCACAAAGCATGACCAACATGTAAAACGTAGAGTTCCAGAGCGTGCTCACAACAGTCGGTGAGCTGGAAGACGCAATCTCTGCTGCAGCGTTAACAGACCGGCTGAAGCTGTGGATGACTTGCGGAAATGGGCACACAAGCGTCGAGCATTCACTAGTAGCTATTGCAAATTAGGGTAGGTTTTGATAAATCACTGAATTAAATGGGATGTGTGTCAGGTTGCCGAGCTCCAAAGTTATAGCCATTGTCAGACACAACCATGCCTGGTTATAGGTTGAGTGGCGAGAGCCACAGCTCAGTCTGGTCCCTTATACCCTGCCACAGCTCTGCGGCAGTGTGCTGTTTGCCCCCTAAGCAGATCAGCTTCAGCACAGCCTGTTGACGCTTACTCACAGCAGTGCTATACTGCTTCCAGCTAGTGACTGATGGCTGACTGCTGCTGGAGGTGGAAGTGGAGGAGGAGGGGGCGGCGGAGGAGGAGGAGGAGAAGTGGGGATTGGAGCCAGTAACATAGCTGCTGGCAGAGACACTGATGGACATAGGGCCCGCAATCCTTGGTGTGGGTAGCACCTGTGCCACCCCAAGGTAGGACTCACTCCCGACCTCCACAACATTCACCCAGTGTGCGGTCAGGGAAATGTAGCATCCCTGGCCACCAGCATTTGTCCTTGTGTCCTTGGTGAAGTGGACCTTCCCAATAAGTGTGTTGATCAGGGCACGTGTGATGTTCTTGGACACATGCTGGTGCAAGCAGGCACCACAAACCCTGTATAGCGCTATATTCTCAATCTTCGTTATATTCTAGCAATACAACCATTAGGAACTCAGATCTAAGTTGTAATCCCAATGCGATTAATACAGGTTATATTAATCTCATTGCGATTACAACTACTAACACTGCAGCTTCAGAATGAATCTAAGATGGATACCGTCCTTGCTTTTTGATAGGAGGTGGGAGGGTCTGGAAGGGAGACTGATGTACTAGCCCAAAAAAGGGTTTTTTGGGGTGCTGTCAGGACACTGTCCTTACAGCAGAGATCTGATGAGTCTTTCAGGACTAGAGTGGACACTGAATACACTAGCCTAGCTATTGATTACCCTATTAAATCAGCAGCAGCTACACTGTCCCTCCTCTCACTAAGACTGCAGCTTCTGAATGAATCTAAAATGGATGCTGTCCAGGAGATGGGATGGTCTGGGAAGGAGGGTATGCTGATTGGCTGGAATGTGTCTGCTGACTGTGAGGTACAGGGTCAAAGTTTACTCAATGATGACGAATAGGGGGTGGACCGAACATCGCATATGTTCGCCCGCCGCGACGAACGCGCACAAGCTATGTTCGCCGGGAACTGTTAGCCGGTGAATAGTTCGGGACATCTTATTTGCGAATTCAACTTAGAGCTGGGTTCCTAATAGTAGTATTGCTAGAATATAACGAAGATTTAGAATTTAGCTCTATATTCTCAATCCTCGTTATATAATTCTAGCAATACAACCATTAGGAACCCAGCTCTAAGTTGAATTCGCAATGCGATTAATATAACCTGCGTTAATCGCATTGCAAATTTAACTTAGAGCTGGGTTCCTAATGGTTGTATTGCTAGAATATAATGAATATTGAGAATATAGCGCTATATTCGTTATATTCGTCAATTCTAGCAATACAACCTTTAGGAACTCAGATTTAAGTTGTAATCGCAATGCGATTAATACAGGTTATATTAATCGCATTGCGATTACAACTTAGAGCTGAGTTCCTAATGGTTGTATTGCTAGAATTGACGAATATAACGAATACAGCGCTATATTCTCAATCTTCGTTGTATTCTAGCAATACAACCATTAGGAACCCAGCTCTAAGTTAAAATCGCAATGCGATTAATACAGGTTATATTAATCGCATTGCGATTACAACTACTAACACTGCAGCTTCAGAATGAATCTAAGATGGATGCCGTCCATATGGCGAACGCGAACATCGCATATGTTCGGCTGCCTCGGCAGACGCAAACAAGCTATGTTTGCCGGGAACCGCTCGCCGGCGAATAGTTTGGGACATCTCTACTAAACACGTGAAACCCTTCAAGATGCTACAGAGGAGTCATCGAGTGACGCCCAAACTAAAAGAACCCAGTTTGGACCATCCCGGACCGAAATGCTGGGCTCCAGCCTGAGGCCTACTACCGCCTACGACACATCGCGGTGAGGCCTAACACCCGGCTACAAGTACCTGACCAATGACTAGCAAATCTCGGCACCAGAAGGTGAACCCTCCTTACGGGGACCTGATAGAGACACCGACGAGCCTGCTAGCAAGTACTTACCCGGAGCCCGGACCAAGGTCTATGAAACCTACGGCCTGGCTCGTCGCGGCCTAGCATCCGACATCGCACACACGGCCAACGTAAGAAGACTAGAGGCCCGACCACAGTGCTGATATTTATTGTGGCCCCACAGCCCCACAGCAATAGTCTGGGGAACGGACACGGGACTGGAGCCCTATTGCCACCACACAGCCGGAACATAGCAGTGCACCTGGACTGGCAAGTCATTGAGTAGTAACGTACACCATTCATAACCCCCGGTCCTAAATCTCCCCTGAGGCCAAACTACAAAAGTATACTGAGGGATTCTGGTGAACATTCAACATCGCAGGGTTAGTTATCCGCTAGAAATCTCACCACAGCCTCCCACGCATCTTCTTTAATTACCGTACACACTCTAGCATAGAACTGGTACCGAAAGCACTGCTCTAATTTTTCTGGGACTGACGTGGCCCGTTGGTCCGACTGCTAAATCTTTGGCCTAACTCTCATCCTTCTAGAGGACTTCGAGCCACAATTTTTCATTGTCTACAGTTCCACTGTGAGACACTAATATACTGATCTGAAACTGGCCTCATGCACACGACTGTTGTTTGATTCCGTGTCCGTTGCTCCGCTTTTCATGATTTTCTGCGGACCCATTGGTTTTCAATGGGTCCGTGAAAACCTCGGCAAATGCACCGTTTGTCCTCCGCGTCCTTGGTCCGTGATTCCAGTCCGTTAAAAAAATATAACCTGTCCTATTCTTGTCCGTGAAAAACGGTTCACGGACTCATTCAAGTCAATGGGGCTGTGAAAAAATGCGGATGGCCATCCGTGTGTCATCCGCGTTCCGTGTCCGTTTTTTTTGCGGATCCCTTGGCAGGCACTTGGGAAAAATTGTCAGCCTGTCTTTTGGTAAAATCTTTTGGGTCATGTCCGCTAAAAAAAACAGAAGACACACGGAAACACAACGGAAGGCAAAAAACGGACACGGATCACTGAACAACGGAACCCCTTTTTGCGGACAGCATAAAAAACGGTCGTGTGCATGAGCCCTAAATAGAATACTATCACGCTACATTTGGAAACACGGAGGAATTGATATGCCAGCGCCTCAGTCTTTTGTCCAGGCAATACACCTAAATTGGATAATTGATTGGGTAGGGAAACCCTCCCTTAAACTGTGGGTCTCTATAGAGGAGGATATCCTCCAATACCCGTTAAGACAAATCATTTTCTCAGCTCAAACAATTCCTCCTCAAACCAAAGTATTCAATGCACTCACTACTGAAACTTGCAAGATTTGGAATCTGAAGAATGTGCGTTCGAGATGCGCCCCATATTTCTCTCCGCTGCTGCAAATTAGGAACCTTATGCTAACTATAGACCCCAACTACAATACCTCCATTCCTAAAGACATTAGATTTAATGAATCTACGGTAGACTCTCTGATAAACACTGGCACAGTGCCCACAAAAGAAGCATTAGCAGATTACCTAAAATGCTCTCCAATAGCTACCATGATATATAACAAATGTGTACACTCACTTAAACTACTACTTCAAAATGCAGATCTCCAGAAATCTATGACACACTTTGAGACCTCCTTAGCCCAAACTGAACCCCCTAAGAAAGTAATCTCGACTTACAGCAAACCACTTATGACACCGCTAACGCAAACAACGCACTCTTTTAAGCTTGGGAAAAAGACCTTTCCCGAAAATTTACAGAGACAGAAATCCAATTGCTTCTCGCTGCTCCAAAATTGACCTTGAGCTGCGTTAGGATGCAAGAAAGCAGATATATGATCCTGACGAGATGGCACCTAACTCCTACCTTATTGCATAAGTATAAACTAAACTATAACTGCTAAGCTATTGCTGGAGATGTGGTCAACATCTAGGGACTTACTACCACCTTTGGTGGACCTGCCCACAAATAGTACCTTATTGGACACAAATTATTTCCCAAATCGACGCATTAGCAAAAACGAATCTGCCCCTTACTCCTGAGATTTGTCTTTTTCAATTGCTCCCAAAAAGGCTCTCCAGACATACTGCGAAATTGATGAGACACCTGCTTGAGGCTGCCAGCATACTAATACCCACTCTTTGGAAAGCATCTTATCGTCGCTGTATCGTCTGGAGGAGCTCACAAGTTGGGAGACAAAAACACACAACGCTTTCCGTCTAATATGGGCCCCTTGGGCGACATTCTGACATTTTCCTACCCATTCATAACATTCAACTAATTCCGACATAGTAAGCTCTCGACAGGCTTTTTCCGCTAACTTGTGAAAAATAATGAAATGATACATGAACTCACCATGCCCCTCCGCGGATACTTTGGGGTGTCTTCTTTCTAAAATGGTGTCATTTGGGGGGTATTTATACTATCCTGGCATTCTAGCACCTGAAGAAACATGACAGGTGCTCAGAAAGTCAGAGCTGCTTTTTTGCACCATAGTTTGTAAACGCTATAACTTTTATCAAAGATATGTAGAACAATAAATTTAGAGAAAAATTTATATAGAAATGTAGTTTTAAAAAAAAAAAAATTACAACAGAAAGTGAAAAATTTCATTTTTTTTGCAAAAAATTCGGTCATATTTGATTAATAGCAAAAAAATTAAAAATGTCAGCACCAATGAAATACCACCAAATGAAAGCTCTATTAGTGAGAAGAAAAAGAGGTAAAATTTATTTGGGTGGTAAGTTGTATGACGGAGCAATAAACGGTGAATGTAGTGTAGTGCAGAATTGTGATAGTGGCCTGGTCATTAAGGGTGTTTAAGCTAGGGGGACTGAAGTGGTTAAGATCCAATACAGGGTAAATTTAGGGTATACAAAGAGCAAAATATAGAAAACAAAAATACAGCAAGTACAAGAAAATCCTGCATGCGGTTCACACATCTGGTCAAGGAGAAAAAATGGCAACATGAAAGAAGGCATCAGGGAACACACGAGAAGAGAGAATATTTCAAAATAATGTTATAAAAACACAGCTAAGTCATTTTTATCATTTAGCCCGTGGGGGCTCATGGCTGCAGTGTGAATAATCCACCATGCTTCTCGTTGGAGCAAAGTGAGGTGTCTGTCGCCTCCACGCGGAGGCACTTTCATCTCCTCGATGCCCGCAAATGATAAGCATCGCGGATTACCATTATGGTTAATCTGCACATATTCAATAAGATGGGTACAACCTTTGCCCATCCTTATCGAATTCATGCGTTCCCTAATGCGCTCAAACAAGGGTCTTTTCGTTTTGCAGATGTAGAAGGCTCGGCAACAGCACATTTATTACATACACTGCAAAGGCAGTGCGGCATGTTATCAGTGGTCTATTCTGGACCAAGTTCTGTAAACTTGCCTCCCCCTTAAGGAGGTCCCAATTATTCTGAATGACCTGTTTTATGATGCCTGCCACAGGACTATACTTAAACGTGAACACGAATCTCATGGTCACTTGACGGGTCCGCCCTGCAGCCTGCTATTTATTGGTCTTTGAAAAGCTTTTGTTAGTAAAAACAGCAAATGTCTCTCCCTGCACTATCTGTCCCTTCCGAAGCACTGTCCCTGAGACTGCAGGAGGTAAATAGATTGCTTCTCTAAAAGACACACACACACAGTAGTCCTTAACAGGACTTTTGGGTCTTGGACTCTGCTCTCCCTGTCTATGTCTGAGCCGAACATGCGCTATCGGGTGCTATATAGCACCCGATGACACGTTCCGCCCAGCCAATCACTGGAATGCCAGCAGCCAACATGGCTACTGGCATTACAGTGAGGGCAGTACTTACCTGCACCTTTATTGGCTGGTTAAAACCATGCAGGCTGGTTAAAAATGTGCGGGCGGAGAACATGCGGTACTACAGAGCAACCGAGTATAATGGAAGTCAATGGGAGAACCCGAGCATTAAACCAGGCACCTCCTGCTTTGAAGAGGGAAGGGTGCCTGGTTTATAGGAAAAGGTCAGAACTCAGAAATTGATGGAAACACCACCGAAATAGTTCGGGAACAGCATGGGGAGGATATCTGGATGCATCTTGGACTCCCAGGTCGCTGCTGGGAACAAAATTGTCAGAGTAGTACTACACTTTTACAGACCAACAATAATGCGCACAAAACCAAAGATAAAATCAATTTTAGAGGAAAAAATGATTGTTAAAAAACATTCTTTCCTGTATATTTACTTGTATATAAAGTGCAAGTGCTGCCAAATATTACAAGGCAGTGGCACTCCAATACACTTTTTGTTACACATAAAGGAGGGCATGATACACACCCTTGAAATATTATGATTGATGGCCTGCTGGTGACCCTCAAAAACATTTGGAGCAAGGGCCTGCTAATCAGACCATCTAGAGATGGCCCTCTAAAACATTAGGGGTGAGGGTCTGCTGGTGACCTGACCCTGTAAAAGATTGTAGGTTAGGGCCTGCTGGTGAGCTGACCCTCTGAGACTGGCACTCATCCGTGTGTATATATCCCACAAGTTGTATAGGGTTACTAATCTCAAAAATTTATTAGTGCACAAATTTATACATAAGAATATCACCCTAAATGAATGTATGTAAAAAATAGTATTTACACACGGATGAGTGCCAGTCTCAAAGCAAATTAATTACGATACATGTTTCTGAAAGGATGAATCAGAGAGACTAGAGCACCTATCCAAGTTTGCAAAGGAGTGAGCTATTTACTTGGTATATAAAAAAAAAAATCATCTTTTTATAAGTTGTTCGTTCCTTTATTCACAGTGACAAAGATCCATAAAGCAACAGCATCACCTCAGTGTTCCATCGAGATCGTCTATGCGTTTCGAACAGACATGTTCTTATTCATGACTGACCAAAGATTCCCAGATGGCAGAATTTGTAAGATGTGAGCTCCCACTACTCCTCCCATCTTCAGGTGGTAAATGAAGGAGGTAGATTGAAAACACATATTAAACAGGTGCTTTGCTAGGAAAATCGGGATATAACATTGGTGTATTAACAAACAATAATATTAATAAAAAGTAACCGTATGGGTGCACTTTAAAATACATATATGCAAACTAAGTTTTGCTGGTCTAACAACTTGGAATATACATATACTTGCGGTTTAACAGACGAAAAAATGTACATTATAATGTATAACATCCTAATATATGTACATAAGCTCTTTTTTGAGGTTAAGACCATCTGGATATCTCGTTTTTAATCAAAGTATCCAGAAGGCTTCTCTCTGAATTACACGCCTGTGGAAATTGCTACCCCAAACAAGGGGAAAAACTCTATTGCAAAAGCAGAAAATGATCGTAAGCTCCTATCATGTGATGAAATAAAATGCCTTGCCAGGGTTGGTGATGTAATTCAAATGCTCCAAGATTCTGTTTTCCAGTTTTCTGATCATACGTCACACATAAAGTAAATCACACTGTGCACATCTAATGATGTAGATGACCCCAGTAGTGTTACAATTAATATAGGACTTGATAGGGAAATGAGAAGCATAATCAAAATTCTGGAATACTTTAGTAGGTACAACATATCCACACGTTCTGCAAGGGTAGCTCCCACATCGTGAAAACCCAGTATATTTTAACCAGGTATTATGTTTGATATTCTGGGAAGTGGGAGTAAAAAGAGAGGGTGACAGGTTGCCAAGGTAGGGTAACGTCTCGCTGAAACCATAAAGCCCTCTTGTAGCAGGCTATGAAGCATGTCCTCTTCATGTAAAATGGATATACATTCAGATACCACCTGTTTAACCCGCTGAAATAGATTGCTATATATGAGGACTAAGGTAGGCTGGCTGGTACACGCTCTCCCATTTGCTGGATCATTCATATTTTTGTTTTTATTTTTGTTACCAAAAAGTAACATCTTGCTATCCTTCATTTGTGCTATTTTTTTCGCTCTCTGTATCATCCATTTAGGATAACTTCTTGCCAATAAGCGTGCAGAAACGATGCGACACTCAGTCGAGAAAGTTGCGTCATCACTGCAGTTTCTCTGGCATGCATCATTTCACCCACTGTTATAGACTTAATTGTGTGTATAGGGTGGTGGCTATCCACTTGCAAAATCGCATTGCCAGCAATGGGCTTGTGATAAGTGGATGTGTGTATGTTCTGGTGAGGGATACCGATTAGGGTTAAATCCAAGAAGTTAATGGTAGACACATCTTGTGAATTTGATGTCGTTGAGATAACATATGAAGGTAGATATGGCAGCCACATTGCCACTCCATATTATGAGCAAATCGTCAATGTACTGAGGACACAGATGATACACCTCCCACAGAGGACTGCTTGTCATTGACTCTGGGCAGCCTGGCACACATGAGCGACTACATGCTGCAGTGCTTGCGCAACGACCGCCGACTTGCCCACATTCTAACTTGTGCTGATTACTGGGTGGCCACTCTGCTGAATCCCTGTTACAAGGACAATGTGCCATCCTTAATTCCCTCACTAGAGCCTGATCGGAAAATGTGCGACTACAAGCGCACGCTGGTAGACGCGCTGCTGATGGCATTCCAACCTGACAGCAGAGGCTCAGTGGAAGCACAAGGCGAAGGCAGAGGAGGAGGAAGAGGTAGCCAACGCAGCCGGGGCACCACCAGCACGTTAGAAGGCAGGGTTAGCATGGCCGAAATGTGGAAAAGCTTTGTCACCATGCCACAACAACCAGCTCCACCAGCTGATATGCAACGTCTTAGCAGAAAACAGCATTTCAGCAACATGGTGGAGCAGTATGTGTGCACACGCCTACACATACTGACTGATGGGTCTGCCCCATTCAACTTCTGGGTCTCCAAATTGGGCACATAGCCTGAGCTTGCCCTTTACACCTTGGAGGTGCTGGCCTGCACTGCAACCGGTATATTGTCTGAACGTGTATTTAGCATGGCAGGGGGTGTTATCGCAGACAAGCGCAGCCGCCTGTCCACAGCCAATGTGGACAACCTCACGTTCATTAAAATGAATCAGGCATGGATCCCACAGGACTTGTCCGTACCTTGTGCAGAAAAGACATGTATACCGGCCTCACACAGCCATTGTTATACTCCAGTGCACTTTCTCTTTGTTTTATTTTATATATTAAATATCTCAGCCTGTGGGGACGTATTACAAGAAAATAATAAAGTTTTATTAATAGTACTTGATAAAAAGGGTGGAAACAGAAGTATACCTTCCTAACTTAATTAACAGGCATACAGGCTAACCCCATGTGGAGAGGGATAACTAGATAACCATCCAACCATGGTCATAGCCTGACAAAATGGCCCAATATGTAATAGCTAATGTGCTATTTAATTTATATTGTATTCATATAGGGTCGAAGCACGGCAAGGCAGATGCGTGGTCTATCACAATTGTATCCAAATATATCTCAACCACTGTGTTACAGGCATGGCATAATGGCATCAGGTATGCAAGGAGCAGATGTATAGTAAATCCTTACTGCGTACCACTAATGTTACTACTATTATAATTGCGGCAGATGAGGCACCCAATTGGAGTGGGATCAGTGGTGCTATTTTGCCCTAATCCTAAATCGTCAGTGTGTGTCCTGTCTCATTTGCTATATCTTGTACTGTTAAAGGTACACAGTTCTGCCTAATAAGCCTTGTCCCACAGTTCAGGACAGCAGCTCATATACATTCCTGCCTAATGAACTGTGTCCTACAAATTTAACAGCAGCTCAACGCGTTTCTACATGGTAGATGTATCCCACGTGTCATCAGAAGTTAGATATTGAAGATATTGCCTGAATTTTGGAGCGCCCTGCACAGTTATGTGCTCGGGCTCCGGCGCTGTGATGGCAGTGTTCAGCCGAGCGCACGCCGGGTATATATCATATTAGCTCCGCACCGCACAGCCAACCAGAAGTGAGGGCGTGGCCTCTGCACACGCCCTCCGGCAGAACTGTCTCACAATATGGCATAGGGACTCTGGGAGGTTGGCGCACGTGCGCTAGCGATCTGGGGACGCTAGTTTGCGGCGATCCTATCATTTACTTAGTGTCCGTAATAGCTATAACTACACCAAGGAACGAGGGGTCACTGGACCACAAGGAAGGTGATCCTAAAAATACGGAATGCTAGATGTCTACTGCGTCATTTGACCTTTATGGAACAGAATATAATGCGCGCAATTAACCACATGTAAACCAATTACAAAACGTAAGGGGCTAATTACGTTACAAGCTTAGTGCAAATTGGGTTTACATATGGAACAAGTGACATAATAGCATCCAAGAGGAGTACAGCTGTATCGCATAACTATCGAGGGGGGGGGTTCACGTATAGTAGATGTTACAGTAGGGGTCAATGGCCCAATATACAGAGGAATGAGAGGAGGGAAGGGGAGTTTTCTGGGGGGAGTGTTGTTATTAATGTGTAAGGGTTACACTCAATTCTGCATAATCAAGAATAATACATAAATAGCATAAGAAGCCAACCCTATGATCATTGTACGGATCTGTTATAGAGTATGAACAGACCGCCTATACAGGGATGTCATTAGTTCTAGGAATAAGACAAATGCTCAATTGAGAACTCCAGTGACATAACCACTGATAATACCAAAATAAAGCAGGCATACGAGATGGCCTCATTCAGACCCTGAGGTTGAATGGTCTGCAGCTTATAAATTCTTCCTTCCGAAGCAATGGTGTGTCAGTATCCCCAAACTGTTAGATCCCCTGCACTTTCAATACGTTTGGGTCGCCATCGTGACATTCACATATGTGGCATGCCGCAGCAGCATGTGAGGAGGTACACGATGGCCACTGAGGTACACCGGATGAAGGAGCGAATATAATATCTTTTACTAGTCACCAAGCTTTTAAAGCTTTTAAACTACGCTTCTCTCAAGATGTTGCCGCAAATGATGCACTACCCACATGGAAAGTTCCCCTCCAGGGTATTCCTCAATTATGTATCCGTTATAGGGCGTGTATACAGGCTGTGTACCAGAACTTCTGTTTCCCCCCTTTTTATCAAGTACTATTAATAAAACTTTATTATTTTTTTGTAATACGTCCCCACAGGCTGAGATATTTGATTATTTTGGACGTACAACCTTCCGATCCGACTGTTTATGTGAGATACTTTTTTTATTATATATATTCATCAATGGTTTGTGGTCTACCCACCTACACCGCCACATCCGCCGCATCCTCAACCTCCTACTCCAGATGGACCTCCTCCTCCTAGTTCAAAATTATTATTTTTAATTTTTATTTATTTTATTTTAAGTCATTTCCCTATCCACAATTGTTTGTAAGGCACTTGTTATTCTCTTACCCCCATTTTGCTGCCTTTTGCAGCCCTCTAGCACTTTCCATGACTCTTTTAGAGCCATTTTAGTGCCCCAAAGTTCGGGTCCCCATTGACTTCAATGGGGTTCTGGTTCGGGGTCAAGTTTGGTTCTAAAACTCGAACTTTGCAATGAAGTTCGGCCGAACCCGGCGAACTCGAACTTCAACTCTAGCTAAATATGTTTGAAAGTATGTCACGTGTACAGTAGCGTAGGATTTGGAAGTGTATGTGCAAAAAAATTTAAAAAGGTATTTGGGATGTGGAAACGTCACACAGGAGATATCCCGTAAATAATGTCAATGCTGTCACCAGCGGCTAATAAAAAATTTCAGGGAATGTCACAGGTATTTGGGATGAGGAAACGTTATACAGGAAAGGTACCACAGGTAATGTCACTGTCCGCAGCATCTAAGGAAAAAGTACACTGTATGTCACAGATACATTTTTTTACCGCATATGTTACACTGGAGAAGTACCCCTGGTAATGTCACTGTCAGAAGCGGACACCGTCTATTGAAAAAGTAAACTGTATGTCACAGGTAAATTTTTTAACCACACACGTTACACTGGAGATGTACCCCTGGTAATGTCACTGTCAGAAGCGGACACCGTCTATTGAAAAAGTACACTGTATGTTACAGATAAATGTTTTCAGCGCACGCGTTACACTGCAGATGTGGTGCAGATAATGTCACTGTCCGCAGCAGACACCATCTACAGAAAAAGTTCACTGGATGTCACAGATATTTTTTGGGATGCGCACACTTTACACAGGAGATGTGGAGCAGATAATTTAACTGTCTGCAGCAGCCCATTAGACACTATGGATGCACTAAAATAATATATTGCTGCTGCCACACACAATAGTCCTTAATGGGACTTTTGGTTCTGTAAAGTTTTAGCAATTTAGCGCAGGTTGCGCTAAAAATATATATTGCTGCTTTCCCACATAATAGTCCTTAAAAGGACTTTTGGGCCTCCGAAAAGTTTTTTTTAACAAAAATAGTCCAATATTACTCCCTACACTGTCTGTCCCTTCTTGTACACAGCTCTCCCTGACTAAGACTGAGCCAAACACGCGCCATCATGTGCTATATAGCACCCGATGATGCGTTCTGGCCAGCCAATTACTGTAATGCCAGTAACCAACATGGTTACGGCATTACAGTGAGGGCAGTACTTACCTGCATCTTTATTGACTGCCCAGCAGCCAAGAAACGTGTGGGAAGGAGACTCGAGCATTGCGCTTGAGCACACGTGGTATTTGGCCGAGCATGTTCGCTCAACAATCCCTATTATGTGTCCTGACATTGACCGCCAGCCATAATTGCTTTCATTTGAAGCGGTGTCATGAATGTGAAACCTGGACTGCTATAGGCTGCAACCATATTGTCTTTAGCGACAAATTCAGATTCTGTTTGGGATTCCACAATGATTGGGTTTGAGTATGGAGGACTTAGTCCTGCCTTTGTTGTGGATAGACACACTGCTGTGACTGATGGTGTGATGATCTGGGGAGCCATTGCATATGACATGTCACCCCTAATAGTGATACAAGGGATGCTAATAGCTCAACTATACAGTATATGTGGGATATCTTGTGGCCACATGTGTTGCTTCTCATGGCAGGGCTTCCAGCTTGCATATTTCAGCAGGGTAATGGTTGCCATTGCACAGCAAGGGTTTCTTTCAGCTGTTTTCCTGTAGACTTCTCTATTGACATAAAACAATATGTTTTCATATTAACTGTTAGGACAGTGCACACTGTTGATAAAGCAGTGCAGAAAGTTTTTGAAAAGCTTCAATACAGTCATGTGGCTGGCAATGTTTCGACAAAAGCCCTTTATCAAGCCAAAGGGTTAGTGTAAGGAACAAACATTTCCCAGGGAGCCTGAAATATTGCTGCACGATTGTAGATTATTAGAGCTTACCATATTTAAAAAAAAATATATATATTGACCACAATAATAAATAATCACAATTTTATTGAAATATATACATACAAAAAAGTATAAAATCTGGGAATGGGGGAGTAAAGATTGCTGGAACTCGCACAAAAATAGTGGAAAAACAAAGCCGGGGTAGCCTGAGCTCACATAGTTCTCATACCATACATGTCACAGTCATATATTCGAATGACACAATATATTACCAACACTGTAAGATCACATAGGGTTATAAGTAGGGTTGAGCGAACTTGTATTTTAAGTTCGGCATCCAAAGTTCGGGTTGGGGTTATCGAAGAATCCCGTTATGGATTCCGCTACCACAGACCATAATGGAATTTTGAATCCATAAGGGAATTCTTCGATGAACCCGAACCTTGGACAACACTAAGGACCTGGGGTGACGTCACCGTCCTGTGATCAGTGCAGGGGGCATGGCTCAGTACTGGATTGGATAAGAGGTGGTAAAGGGCCTGGTATAATGATCATGTGACATGAGGGGCGGAGCTCCTGTGCTCTGTGTGGAGGAGAAGAAGAAAGTAGAGCAGTGAAGGACGGTTGCGCGAACTTGGATTCCAAATTCCGTTATGGTCCATGGTAGCGAATCCATAACGGGATTCTAAGATAACCCGAAATTTGGACGCCGAACTTAAAATACAAGTTTGCTCAACTCTACTTATAAGCTACCTAGCGCTGGCACACAGAAATAAGTAGTGAGTAAGTGTTAGGTGATAAATATTACTGCCTATTGGCTAAAATAATTAATCCCACCCTGCATAGAAGATGCATAGTAGCAAATATCAACACATACCCATTATGTTTCAATGGTGAGCGAGGGATCCCCACGGCACTGGACCTCGACAAGTGTTTCGCTTCACTCCTGACAAAGCTCGTGGAGTGAAACACGTGTCGAGGGCTGGAAGGAAACCGGGGCACAGCTGGACCACCCTGACTGCAGACTATAATACGCATGCACTATTTTTTCACTAAAAAAGTGCATCTTATAGTGTGGGAAATATAGTAAGTAAAGTTTTCTGCAATGTATCTACAGTGTGTCCTGTCATACTGTGGATTGTTGATGGGTCTGGACTAGAGTTGAGCGGACACCTGGATGTTCGTGTTCACCGAGCCAGGCCAAACTTCGCCGCAAAGTTCATGTTTGGGACCCAAACTTGACCCTGAACCCCATTGAAGTCAGTGGGGACCCAAACTTTTGGGCACTAAAATGGCTGTAAAAAAGTCCTGCAAAGGGCTGGAAAAGGAAGCAAAATGGGGTTAAGAGTAGGACAAGTGCCCTGCAAACAAATTTGGATAGAGAAATAACTTACAATAACATAAAATACATACAAATTGAAAATAAATGGTCTAAACCTAAGCCCAAGTGAGTGACAGTGGCACAAGCCAACCAGCAAACAGAGGAGGTGGCAGCAACACCACCACATCTGTCACAATCACCAAGCATCTCCACCGTATCCCATGGAAGTGTTCAGTTATCAGCTGTTCTTCTCCCAAACACTGGAGAGAAAAAGAAATAGAAAGAGGAAGTACCCCCCTACCCACCCGCGATCCTTGGCCCTGAATGCCAGCATTTCAAAATTCCTGGTCCTTTGAAATGCTGTCATTCTGTCTGGTGGAGATAGATGGAGACTTTTAAAAACGTTATGGCGGTAGCTGTCCCACAGTACGTCGTTCCCAGCCACCACTACTTTTCCAGGTAAGCCATCCATTCCCTGCACAACCAATTGGCGGACAAAATCAGATGTGCCATCTATGGCCATCTTTTGGTTAGCATTTCCACGGTTATCAGGACTTTTTATTATAAAAAGTAAAAAAGAAATATACAAGGAACAATTAAAAAGAGAAAATCAACCCTACCAGCCTCCCACCCTACACCCCCCCCCATTTCACTCAAACCACTCATTAATGCCCATTCACAAACTATTTACAAATTAACTTATGAACATAGTAAAATAACTATAACTCAGATAAAATAAATGAACAAACAAAACTATACACATGCAGTGGAGATGGAAGGAGAGTTTTAAAAACCTTATGGCGGTGGCTGTCCCTCAGTATGGGTTGCCCAGCCGCCACTTCTTTTCCAGGGAAGCCATCCCTGCCCCGCACAACCAAGTGGCAGACAAAATCAGGTTCACACTGTGCAACTCCATCTGTGGCAAGGTCCACATAAGCACTGGTATGCGGACCAGTAAGCACGGGCAAGGACATTATATCTCACTAACTGCATACTGGGTAAATGCAGTGGCCGCTGGGCCTGAGGCAGATAGCATTTCGTCACAAGTTCTTCCGCCACTGAGGATTTCAGGGCATTTCACTTTGCCTCCTCTTGCCTCTTCCTCCTCCTCTTCTGCTTCCTCCTCCTCTACCACCTCCCCATCTGCTCAGCATAATACCTTCACCACTAACATCAGCACAGCCAGGGGGAAACGACAGCAGGCTGTTCTGTAACTCATTGGTGTGGGGGACAAACCCCACACCACGCAGGAGCTGTGGACGGGCATGGAACAACATACCGAAGAGTGGTTGGTGCCATTGAGCCTCAAGCCTGGCCTGGTGGTGTGTGATAATGGGCAAAATCTCGTAGCAGCGCTGGGCCTAGCCGATTTGACACACATCCCTTGCCCGACACATGTGCTGAATTTGTTGGTGCAGAAATTCCTGAACACCTGAAAATCAATTCAGTTAATCCAGTTCTTAGATTCTGGTGGGGTGGGACAAATTCACTTTTATTGGTGGTCAAGGACCCCTGCGGCCTGAGCTGCAGATGTGACAGGTAAATAATCATGTTAAATTTGTCGGTTAAATTGTTGGGTAACATTTCCACGGTTATCAGGACTTTTTATTATTAATGGTAAATTAATGGTAAGGAATGGGGGCAGCATAAAAGTTGCGAAAAAATTACTGGGGTAGTGGGGCTCCATTCAAAAATTTGCCAAGTCAGGTATGTAGTGCAGCAGGAACACCACCTCCAAGCCACTTGTGAATGACTGGCCTAACAACCATTGCAATGTCCACTAACAATCTAATAGATGGATTTACTGTTTATTTTTTAAATGTCAGATACACAGCGCAGGCCTCAGGGTTACTTTATGGCAACAATATTTTCTTTTCAACTACAAAATCAAAGTGGAATTTACTAATTTTGTTTGATTTGCAGTACAAGGCAATAGGATACTTTATAGTAAAAAAAAAAAAAAAAATGTTTTCACCCCCAGTGACACAGATGGATTTGCTGATTATTTTTCACTAGCAGATTGGTGGTGCAGGCAGTAAATGTTATAAAAAAAGAGGATTTTTTCACCCCCAGTGACACAGATGGATTAAATGATTATTTTTTATACCATGGAAGGTCCTTGCAGAGCACCACTTTCGTCTGGCAGGTTCGGTAGGACCTTCGGCCAGAGTTTTTTTTTTTTTTTCACTTTCATTGTCCTCTGCCTTATGTGCTGCATGTAGCCTTCTCTCCTGCTTGCATGGATCTCACACAGATTGGTGTCAGACACCCACTTTTCTCACTGATCAGGCAAAGCTGTAAGTATATGACCACTATGACAGATCATTAAGCAAGCAGTCAGGGAGGTCTGGCACAGCTGTACCACCCTGACTGCAGACTATAATGCGCATACACTATTTTTTCACTAAAAAAGTGCATCTTATAGTGTGGGAAATATAGTAAGTAAAGTTTTCTGCAATGTATCTACAGTGTGTCCTGTCATACTGTGGATTGTTGATGGGTCTGCACTAGAGTTGAGTGGACACCTGGATGTTCGGGTTCACCGAGTTCGGCCCAACTTCGCCGCAAAGTTCGTGTTTGGGACCCAAACTTGACCCCGAACCCCATTAAAGTCAGTGGGGACCCAAACTTTTGGGCACTAAAATGGCTGTAAAAAAGTCCTGGAAAGGGCTAGAGGGCTAAAAAAGGAAGCAAAATGTGGTTAAGCCCAGAATCTGATAGATTTATAGAATTAATGACAAGGATATATTCAGCACAGGGGTACTTTACAGAACAAAATTGTCACCCCCTAGGTCCCTAAAATCACAAACGGAGTAACAGTATTATTTTTCCCTTCCCTGGCAGATATGCAGTGCAGGTGAACTTAAAAAATGGGTACATTTTGCCAAATGAAGTAAAAGTACTGGATGCAATTACTGTCCCTGGCACATGTGCACCTGCAAGTTCGCGTCACTTGAACTAAATGGCCACCGACACCAACCACTCACAGAAAAATTAAAGCCTTTGTCACTGGCCTCATAAAAAAACACTGCCATTGCACCCACAAGAAAAAAAAAAAAAGTTGTAGATCGCATTTCTGACACAATTCTAATATCAGATATTATTCAGCAAAGCTTGTTTTCTATTCTCTCTCTGAGAGCACCAGCAGCAACATGTCCCTACACTAACAACAGCAGAGTGACGTACTGTGCTACATGACTCCAGCTTATATAGAGGCTGGGTCACATGCTGCACTTAGCCAATTACAGCCATGCCATTAGTAGGCATGGCTGTGATGGCTTCTAAGGGCAAAGTAGTTAGACGCTTCTTGATTGGCTACCCAGCAGCTTTTCAACAAGCACCATAAAAATCCGCCGAACAACGAACCTGAACCCAAACTATTACAGTTCAGGTTCGCTCAACTCTAGTCTGGACATTATGATCCAAAGAATGTGCACCATACACCCAGGCACATAAGAGTATGCTGCCATCTGTAAACATTTTGTTTTTCAGATTACTTTAGAGCAGGGAAGAATTATTTTCCATCTGTCATTAGGAAAAATTCATTTGCAGGTCTTGAAAAGTTTAACTTAATCAATTTATAACATTTTCCAACAGAACTATACTTATATCAGGCTCCCAAATGACACAATAGAAGACATATATTCTTCTAATGTTCTGGGTGAGCCTTAGCCTTCACTTAAAAATTTCTACTTCTGGCAAATTATCGCTAAAAAGTAACAAATTAAGCTTTTTTAAGTGTTAAGCAATTTAGTAACAACCTCATGTTGAGACATTTAATTTTGTTTTTCACTTTGATTACACGTGTCACATTTATCAAACATAGAAACAACATTTAAATATTTGTTATTACGTTCATCTAATTGCATCCTATTTGAATAATCATGCTACTTACTCTTTCCAAATTATTGCTGTTATATCTATTAAATAAGAGGAAATTGTCATCTGTGATTGCAGACTTGATTTATTTATTATAATTATTGCTAGGTTTAAAATTGGATAAAACTCTGGATTTTATTAACTCTAATTATTTAAGTGAATCACATTAAAGTTCAGTAAATGCAAAAGAACTCTAAAAATAAGCTCCAGAAGAAGAAATTGATAATCAAAACACTCTGTAATGATAGGTTAAGCATCATGTTTTACCTATGGGGCAAGTTGGAAGTTAAAGTTACATTTGTTTAAAAATTTTAATTTCTGAGGTAAGGATGCTGACATTTCCAAGAGTAGGGTTAGTAAATTCTGCACTGCAGCATGTATAGATAGAATGACATAGAAAGTGGAAGGAGTTACACTGACTATATATAGATAGTGACCTCCACTGTGCTCGTCTCTTTAACAGTGACCGCCCCTTTAACAGTGACCTCCACAGTGCCTGCACCTTTAAAAATGACCTCCACATTGTGAGCCCCTATAACAGTGACTGCCTCTTTAACAGTGACCTCCACAGTGTCTGCTCCTTGAACAGTGACCTCTACAGTGGACGCCCCTTTAACAATGACCTCCACTGTGGCCGCCCCTTTAACATTGACCTTCATAGTGGCCGCTTTTTTAACAGTGACCTTCATAGTGGCCACTTCTTTAACAGAGACCTTCACAGTGCCTGTCCCTTAAACAGTTACCTTCACAGTGCCAGTCCCTTAAACAGTGACCTTCATAGTGCCCGACCCTTAAACAGTGACTTCCACAGTGCCGGCCCTTTAACAGTGACCTGCACAGTGCCCACCCCTTTAAAATTGATGACCCCTTTAACAGTGACCTCCACAGTGCCCGCCCCTTTAACAGTGACCTCCACAGTGGCTGTTCCTTTAATAACAGTGACCTCCACAGTGGCCACCCCTGTATCTAATCCTTACTGAGCTGTGTATCTAATCCTATCCTGTGTGATACTGTCTGCTGAGCTGTGTATCTACTCCTATCATGTGTGATACTGTCTGCTGAGCTATGTATCTAATCCTATTCTGTGTGATACTGTCTGATGAGCTGTGTATCTAATCCTAACTGAGCTGTGCATCTAATAATATCCGGTGTGATACTGTCTGATGAGCTGTGTATCTAATCCTTACTGATGTGAGTATCTAATCCTATCCTGTGTGATACTGTCTGATGAGTGGTGTATCTAATATTATGTTGTGTGATACTGTCTGTTAAACTGTGTATCTAATCCTATCCCGTGTGATACTTTTTGCTAAGCTGTGTATCCAATATTTTATCCTGTGTGATACTGTCTGCTGAGCTGTGTATCTAATCCCATCGTGTGTGATACTGTCCGCTGAGCTGTGTATCTAATCCCATCGTGTGTGATACTGTCCGCTGAGCTGTGTTCCTAATCCTATCATATGTGATACTGTCTGATGAGCTGTGTATCGAATCCTATCCTGTGTTATACTGTCTGATGAGCTGTCTATCTAATCCTTACTGAGTTGTGTATCTAATCCTATCCTGTGTGATACTGTCTGCTGAGCTGTGTATCTAATCCTCTCACGTGTGATACTGTCTGCTGATCTGTGTATCTAATCATATCCTGTGTTAAACTGTCTGATGAGCTGTGTATCTAATCCGTACTGAGCTGTGCATCTAATCCTATCCTGTTTGATACTGTCTGCTGATATGCGTATCTAATCCTATCCTGTGTTATACTGTCTGATGAGCTGTGTATCTAATTTTATGTTGTGTGATACTGTCTTCTAAGCTGTGTATTTAATCCCTACTGAGCTGTGTATCTAATCCTACCCTGTGTGATACTGTCTGCTGATCTGTGTAACTAATCCTAGCCTGTGTGATACTGTCTTCTAAACTGTGTATCTAATCCTATCATTTGTGATATTGTCTGCTGAGCTGTGTATCAAATCCTATCCTGTGTGATACTGTCTGCTGAGCTGTGTATCTAATCCTAGCCTGTGTGATACTATCTGCTGAGCTGTGTATCTAATCCTAGCCTGTGTGATACTATCTGCTGAGCTGTGTATGTAATCTTATGTTGTATGATACTGTCTGCTAAACTGTGTATCTAAGCCTAGCCTGTGTGATACTATCTGCTGAGCTGTGTATGTAATCTTATGTTGTATGATACTGTCTGCTAAACTGTGTATCTAAGCCTATCCTGTGAGATACTGTCTGCTGAGCTGTGTATATAATCATATCCTGCCTGCTGAACTGTGTACCTAGTAGTTGATTTTTTACTTTATTTTTTCAATCCCTGTTGGCTGAGTGGGAGGGGGCATGTCCTAACTGGATCGGGGCGTGTCCTTTTGAACAGCTCACCCTAAGACAGCAGCTCTTCTGAGTGTGAGCCTCTCTGAGTGTGAGCTGCAAAGAAAAAGTCACCTTCCCTCCCACCTCTGCAGCTGACAGAAGTTGATTTTTAACTTCGTTTTGTCAATACTAATTGGCTGCAGAGGGGGAGGGTGTGTGTCCTAAATGTATCAGGGGTGTGGCTTAGTGGACCTAAAATTTGATTGTGTTAAACTGTCTGATGAGCTGTGTATCTAATCCGTACTGAGCTGTGCATCTAATCCCATCCTGTTTGATACTGTCTGCTGATATGCGTATCTAATCCTATCCTGTGTTATACTGTCTGATGAGCTGTGTATCTAATTTTATGTTGTGTGATACTGTCTTCTAAGCTGTGTATTTAATCCCTACTGAGCTGTGTATCTAATCCTACCCTGTGTGATACTGTCTGCTGATCTGTGTAACTAATCCTAGCCTGTGTGATACTGTCTTCTAAGCTGTGTATCTAATCCTATCTTTTGTGATATTGTCTGCTGAGCTGTGCATCAAATCCTATCCTGTGTGATACTGTCTGCTGAGCTGTGTATCTAATCCTAGCCTGTGTGATACTATCTGCTGAGCTGTGTATCTAATCCTAGCCTGTGTGATACTATCTGCTGAGCTGTGTATGTAATCTTATGTTGTATGATACTGTCTGCTAAACTGTGTATCTAAGCCTAGCCTGTGTGATACTATCTGCTGAGCTGTGTATGTAATCTTATGTTGTATGATACTGTCTGCTAAACTGTGTATCTAAGCCTATCCTGTGAGATACTGTCTGCTGAGCTGTGTATATAATCATATCCTGCCTGCTGAACTGTGTACCTAGTAGTTGATTTTTTACTTTATTTTTTCAATCCCTGTTGGCTGAGTGGGAGGGGGCATGTCCTAACTGGATCGGGGCGTGTCCTTTTGAACAGCTCACCCTTAGACAGCAGCTCTTCTGAGTGTGAGCCTCTCTGAGTGTGAGCTGCAAAGAAAAAGTCACCTTCCCTCCCACCTCTGCAGCTGACAGAAGTTGATTTTTAACTTCGTTTTGTCAATACTAATTGGCTGCAGAGGGGGAGGGTGTGTGTCCTAAATGTATCAGGGGTGTGGCTTAGTGGACCTAAAATTTGATTTTTAACTTTATTTTTTCAATCCCTGTTCGCTAAGTGGGAGGGGGCGTGGCCTAACAGGATTGGGGTGTGTCCTTTTAAACAGCTCCCTCTAAGAAAGCAGCACTATTCTGTCTGAATGTGAGCTGCAGGGATAAAAACACCATCCCTCCCACCTCAGGAGGGGAGGGGGCATGGCCTAACAAAATCAAAGGTGTGACTTATCTGGACCTGGGGGTGGGGTTTTAAGGGTGACTTGAATCCGCTCCCTTAACAGTGTCATCCACAGCACCCTGCCCCTTTAAAGCTAACCTGCAGCAGTGGAGAGAAATGGCTGAGTTGTTATGGAAACCTCAGGAAATAAGGTACTAAGTGCTTTTAGGCCAGGGCTTTACTTCAATAATAGTGATTATCCTGGTGACAGATTTCCTTTTCTCATCTACAGCAGTGAACATGGCTTTTTGGTTGTTATGGTTACCGAACTGGCAGGGAGCAGTAAATGTCAGCTTGGATTTAAGTGAATGGCTGGCAGGCTTGTATTAGCTATAATGCAGGTAATTTTTTGGGAATATCTCAGGAACGGTAAGTCCAAGAGAGCTGAGACCCAGTCGAAAACATTTCCGGACACCTGATGTACCCGTGTGCCAAGATCGGTCCAGTCGTTTGGTCACGCATAAAGAACGTCTAGACAGAAATTCATTTTTATATATATAAGAGACTAGCAGAATCGGTCCAGTCGTTTGGTCGCGCATAAAGAACGTCTAGACAGAAATTCATTTTTATATACAGTATATAAGAGACTAGCAGAAGGACCGGGCTTCGAACCGGTATATTTCATCTATTTCGGTTCATGATACATGTTTCCGTGTATCCTAAATAGTGATGAGCGGGAGGTGCCATATTCGATTTCACGATATTTCGCGAATATTCGATTGAATATTCGTCATATTCGTCGAAATTAAATTTTCGTCATTATTCTATATATTGCGAATGTTATGTGAATTTATATTCGCATCGCGAATTAAACTTAGACCTGAGTTCCTAATCTTTGTTATATTCTAGCAATACAACCAATAGGAACTCAGATCTAAGTTGCAATCGCAATGCGAATAATACAGGTTATATTAATCGCATTGCAATTACAACTTAGATCTGAGTTCTTAATGGTTGTATTGCTAGAATATAACGAATATCGCAATGCGATTAATACAGGTTATATTAATCACATTGCGATTACAACTTTGATCTGAGTTCCTAATGGTTGTATTGCTAGAATATAACGAAGATGACGAATATCACGAATTCACGAATTTAGCACTATATTCTCTATCTTTGTTATATTCTAGCAATACAGCCATTAGAAACTCAGCTCTAAGTTGATTTCGCAATGCAAGTATATGTTCGCATTGCGAATTCAACTTAAAGCTGGGTACCTAATGGTTGTATTGCTAGAATATAACGAATATCGCAATGCGAATAATTCAGGTTATATTAATCGCATTGCGATTACAACTTAGTCAAATTTGTGAGATCGTGATTCTCACATCCGACAGTACATTTTAGCATGGAGGCGTTCCCATTGGGATGGGGACGCTCCATGCACACAGAAAGTCGGCAGAAGCGGCAACAGGCATTAACTGGAGCGGGCAGGGAGCCAGGAATCCTCCGGACAGGTAAGAACAGTTTGGGAAGTGGGAAGACAACCAGAGAGCAGCAAGGATTAACAACTAAAAAAAAAAAAATGAATATTTGAAATTGCGAATATATAACGCTATATTAGAAGTTGCGATATTCACGATAAAAATTTGCTATTCGAATATTCGCGCTCAACACTAGTCCTAAAAAGATATAAACAGTATCCCCCATAACAATGACCTCTACAGTACCCTGCCACACTGTCTTCTGAGCTGTGTATCTAATCCTGCCCTGGGTGATACTATCTGCTGAGCTGTGTATCTAATCCTGTCCTGGGTGATACTATCTGCTGAGCTGTCTATCTAATCCTGTCCTGGGTGATACTATCTGCTGAGCTGTCTATCTAATCCTAAATTTTGTGATATGTTCTGCTGAGCTGTGTATCTAATCATATTCTGTCTGCTATGCTGTGTATCTAATCCTATTGTGTGTGGTACTGTCCGCTGAGCTATGTATATAATCCTATCATGTGTGATACTGTCTGCTGAGCTGTATATCTAATCCTATCCTTTGTGATTCTGTCTGATGAGCTGTCAATCTAATCCTTACTGAGTTGTGTATCTAATCCTATCCTGTGTGATACTGTCTGCTGAGCTGTGTATCTAATCCTATCTTGTGTGATACTGTCTGCTGAGCTGTGTATCTAATTATATCCTGTGTGATACTGTCTGATGAGCTGTGTATCTAATCCTAACTTCTCTTGCTTCCAGGACCGCCCACCTAGCAAAACACAAACCAATCAAAGGTTAATTGCCTATTAGACTACCCTACAAAAGGGTCCTGCTCCCTTGCATACACGTGTTTTTTATTTGTCCTCTCTGTAGGAGAAGAGCCCACCTTAACGTTCTGGATGGCCCTTATACCTTGTTTCAAGGTTTGGATATCGGGCCTAGAGTGGTGACAGCCATGGTTGTTCCCTGGCTCCACTCTTATCCACTCCGGCGCGATAGCTGAGCCCGTGCCTGGCTCCAGCTACGGGGTTGATCGCGGATGTGTGCGCGTCCATACCGGAAGTCGGGGCCGTCACTTCCGGTTTCTGTGGAACGCATAATGGAACGCACGCGCAGAGCTCTGACGTCACGCCTGCGCCCCCGCTCCCCCATTCACGCCAAACAGCGCATTAAGTTAAGTATTTAAGGAGTGGATGGTGAGGAGCTCGGTGCCCTTTTTACTTGGCAGCCGAGCTCCTGCATTGTAAAGGTATTTTCAGTGTCTGATATGGGATCCCTTGGTGCGATTCTATATGATTATTTTACTGATGGGCCTTTTGCTCTCCAACATTTTTTAGATGTCCTCATCATCTGGCAAAGTAGAAAAAAGGCTCAGGAAATCCAGACACAGGATGTGCGAGGGGTGTGAACAACCCCTGCCTGATGATTTTGAGCAAGACCTCTGCTTCAGGTGTCACAGTGACGCCCAGACTTCTCCACCTCAGAAGAAGCAAAGACTGCGGTCTCCTCTGTGTGTGTCCTGCCTGTCTCAATTACCGGCGGACTATCCATCTACTATATGTGAAAAATGTGCGCAGCCTGAAGAAGAGTCTGATACAGAAACTAAGAAAATGATGGCCCTGTTTAGAGCATTCCTGAAGAAATCAAAAAAGGGAAAATCTAGGAAACAGTATTTGTCTCCCTCTTCATCTGACGTATCCTCTCGATCAGAGGGTGAAGTATCATCAGACCCTGAGGCGGCCATTGTGGAGGATAACTTTTTATTTAACAGAAAGGATGCAAACCTATTAATAAAAGAGGTCAAAAGCATTATGGAGTCCAGTAAGGACAAGCCAGGCTCCCGTGAGGAGGAGGATTTGTTTTATTTCCCAAAGAAAAAAGCTCCGGTGTTTCCGAGTCATCCCGTCCTGGAAACCATCATGCATAAAGAATAGCAGCAGCCAGTTTCCAAAGTTAATTTGGGCACGAGATTTAAAAACATCTACAAGACCGATCCAGCAGAATCAACAAGTTGGGAAGCTCCGGCCAAGGTGGATGCAGCCGTCACCAGGCTAGCCAAAAAATCCTTCTTCCCTGCGGATGACTCCGCATTGCTAAAAGAGACAATGGATAAGAAAGCTGATGGCCTCTTGAAAAGATCTCATTCCTACCTGGCGTCTCTAAACAAGGCAGCTTTAGCAGCGGTTCCGGTGGCTAGAGCTCTCAGAGTATGGCTCAGCCAATTAGGGAGAGAGATGGAAGACGGTGTGTCCAGGGAAGATTTACTGCGACAGATTCCAACTCTGAAACTGGCAGCGGAGTTCCTTTGTGATTTCCCGGTGGATGTTATTAGACTCCCCGCCAAGAATATGGCCCTGTCAAATTCCGTAAGAAGAGCGCTATGGCTCAAGCTCTGGGCTGGTGACCTGTCCTCAAAAAGCAACCTGTGTTCTCTCCCGTTCGAACCCGGCAAATTGTTTGGATCTCACCTAGACAAATTGTTAGAATCCAACATGGAAAATAAAGCTTTGAGCTTTCCGCAGCCCAAAAAGAGAAATAGATTTTTTCGTCCCTGCAGAGGCCAAGATCAAAGAAGGTCTGCCTTCAGAGGACGATCCTACCGAGGAAGGTCTGACCGAAGAACCTGGTCAGCCTCAGAAAAGGCAAAGAAAAAGTATGAGGATAACAAGCCGTCAAAATCCGACTTCTGACGCCAGGATTCAAACAGTAGGCGGAAGGCTGCAGCACTTTTTTTCCAGCTGGCAAAAAATTACCACGGACTCTTGGGTCCTAAGCGTGATCAAAGAAGGCTATTCTTTAGAGTTCAGACATATTCCAAGAGACAGATTCCTACTCAACAAGGGAGAAGATCCTCTAGTTCTGCAATTACTGCAAGAATTTCGGGAAAAAGGCGCTCTGGAACCTGTTCCAAGTCACCAAGAATTCACAGGAGTGTACTCCAGAGTATTCTGCGTCCCAAAATCAGACGGAAAAAATCGACTAGTAATAGACCTTCGATTTGTGAATCTGTTCATGAAGAAAATCAGCTTCAGAATGGAAACTATCAGATCAATAACAGCAGTCCTCAGGAAGGGCCAGTTCATGTCCTCCCTGGACTTAAAGGACGCATATCTACATATACCCATCCATCCAGAATCAAGAAAATTCCTGAGGGTAGCAGTCCAGAAAGGGAAACGAGTGTTTCATTTCCAATTCAAGTGTCTTCCGTTTGGCCTGTGCTCCGCACCAAGAGTATTCACCAAGACCGTCATTACCATTGTATCACATCTCAGGTTGCAGGGAATTCAAATTTTCCCCTTATTTGGACGACTGGCTTCTAGCGGCAGAATCAAGAGGAGTTATTCAGCATCATCTGGAGGAGACGATGAAGACCCTTCATACCGTCGGGTTCCTCATAAACTGGAAAAAGTCAAGTCTGTCCCCAGCAACGTCCAAGAAGTTTCTAGGTCTCCAAATAGATACGATAGCAATGAAATTGTTCTTACCTGCCCCCAAAGTGGCAGGTTTGAAAAAAGAAGTCAGGACTCTGTTGTCACTACACATGCCGTCCATACGCAGGGTCATGAAGACACTGGGTCATCTGACTGCAGCCTCCGATGCGGTGCCCTGGGCAAGTATCCATACCAGGGACCTCCAGCACGACTGTCTCCTTGCATGGCGTCACAGCAGTCACAGACTTGGGGCAAGAATGAAATTGAAGAGTTCGGCGGTACAGAGTCTTATGTGGTGGTGCCAGACCAGCAATCTGATCAGAGGAAAGAAATTCCAATTCATCTCACCCACCGTCATCACTACGGATGCGTCAGGCCAAGGTTGGGGCGCTCATCTCCTGAACCATTGGGTGCAAGGACGCTGGTCCGTCAAAGACAAGGCACAATCATCCAATTACAAGGAATTGAAAGCGGTCTTTCTAGCTCTCCTCCGTTTCAGGTCCCATGTAGAGGGGAAGTCAGTCCTAGTAAGGTCGGACAACCTGGTCTCGGTGTTCTATCTGAACAAGCAGGGGGGTACGAGGAGCACTCTCCTTCTCAACCTCTGCAAGAAGATCTTCGCATGGGCAGAATTACACCTGCAGGAGCTAAGAGCCGTGCATATCAGGGGCTGCTCGAATACTCGAGCGGATCTCCTGAGCAGGAAGGAAATAAGTCACGCGGAGTGGGAACTAAATTCTTCTGTGTTCCGGGACATCACGAACAAGTGGGGGTGCCCAATATGGGACCTCATGGCCTCCGCAGAGAACAAGAAGCTGAACAAATTCTGCTCCCTCAGGTCCACGGGACGCATTTTCAATTACTTGGGAGAGCCTCTCGGCGTACATATTTCCACCAGTTCCGCTGATTCCACGGGTCCTAAGGAAGATTGTAGAGGAGAAACCTCAACTGGTGATTCTAATAGCTCCTTTCTGGCCACGCAGATCCTGGTTCCCCCTCTTACTCCATCTGTCCAGAGGGGAATTCTGGAAACTACCTCTTCATCCGGATCTTCTGTTGCAGAACGGCCTCTATCACCAGTGCCTAGAACGTCTGCATCTGACAGCGTGGAGACTGAGAGATCGAAATTAAGAAAAGAAGGACTCTCTGACACTGTAATCGACACCCTGCTGGCCTCCCGTAAAGCTACCACCAACGCGAAATATGCGAAGATCTGGAACAAGTTTGTTTCCTGGATGTCCGAAGCTGGACACGAACAGATACAGATATCCTCAATCTTACACTTCCTACAGGATGGGTTGGAGAAAGGTCTTAAGCCGAATACCCTACGTGCTCATATGACGGCCATCAACTCCATGACAGGGAATGCGTTTCTCCATCATCCCTCATCTTTAGATTTTTAAAGCTGTAAGAAGACTGAAGCCTGTCCATAGAGAGCCTATGCCGGTGTGGGATCTTTCCCTGGTTCTGAGAAGATTAACTTCGGCACCATTTGAGCCTTTATAGGAAGTGGATCTCAAGTGGCTGTCATACAAAGCCCTTTTTCTGACAGCCATAACATCAGCGAAAAGGTTGGGGGAATTGCAAGCCCTATCCTCCAGGCTCCCGTATATTCGTTTTCTCCCTGATGGGGTGCTATTAAGAACGGTACCTACCTTTCTACCTAAGATCCCGTCTGCAGCCAATAAAAATAGGGAAACTTTCCTTCCGGTGTTCTCTCCTGATCCGGTGGATGAAGAACAAGCCAGGTTTCACACCTTGGATGTCAAAAGGGCATTACAAATATATCTAGAAAGAACCAGAGACTTCAGGAAATCAGAAAACCTGTTCATCCTGTTCGCTGGCCCCAGAAAGGGCCGTGTTCCATCAAGGGATTCTCTAGCCAGATGGGTGAAGTCAACCATCATAGAAGCTTATGTTTTGGAAGATTTGCCTCCACCGTCGCCCTTGAAAGCACACTCGACGAGAGGGGCAGCAACGTCATGGGCTGAAGCAGCCCAAGTTCCTATCGAGGACATCTGTAATGCAGCCTCCTGGTCCTCATCGCTTACGTTTGGAAAGCATTACCGCCTAGATGTCAATGCCAGGAGCTCAGCCTTCAGTACTGGGGTTTTGTCTGCAGTCTTGACTGAATATCCCCCCCTTTGAAATATATGAAAATCCCATTATGTGCTGCCGGAGGACGATAGGGGAAAGGGAAAATACGTACCTGGTATTTTACTTTCCTTGAGTCCGGAGGCAGCACAACGATACCCTCCCTAATAAATTTATATCCTTGCATATTTCTGTCTCAATCTATTTTATTTAACACGTGTATGCAAGGGAGCAGGACCCTTTTGTAGGGTAGTCTATTAGGCAATTAACCTTTGATTGGTTTGTGTTTTGCTAGGTGGGCGGTCCTGGAAGCAAGAGATGACTAGCTTAACCCATTATGTGCTGCCTCCGGACTCAAGGAAAGTAAAATACCAGGTACGTATTTTCCCTATCCTTACTGAGTTGTGTATCTAATCCTATCTTGTGTGATACTGTCTGCTGAGCTGTGTATCTAATTATATCCTGTGTGATACTGTCTGATGAGCTGTGTATCTAATCCTAACTGAGCTGTGTATCTAATCCTACCCTGTTTGATACTGTCTGCTGATCTGTGTATCTAATCCTATTCTGTGTGACACTGTCTTATAAGCTGTGTATCTAATCTTATGTTGTGTGATACTGTCTGCTAAACTGTGTATCTAATCCTATCCTTTGTGACACTGTCTGCTAAGATGGGTATCTAATCCCTACTGAGCTGTGTATCTAATCCTATCTTGTGTGATACTGTCTGTTGATATGTGTAAATAATCCTATCCTGTGGGATACTGTCTGATGATCTGTGTATCTAATCCTACCCTGATCTAACCCTTACTGAGCTGTGTATCTAATCCTATCCTGTGTGACACTGTCTGCTGAGCTCTGCTGAGCTGTGTATCTAATCCTATCTTGTGTGATAGTGTCTGCTGAGATGTGTATCTAATCCTCTCCTGTGTGATACTGTCTGATGAGCTGTGTATCTAATCCCTACTGAGCTGTGTATCTAATCCTATCCTGTGTGATACTGTCTGCTGATCTGTGTAACCAATCCTATCCTGTGTGATACTGTCTGATGAGTTGTGCATTTAATCCTACCCTGTGTGATACTGTCTGGTGAGCTGTGTATCTAATCCTATCTAGTGTTGAGCGAACAGTTCGAGTATCGTTCGGGTTCGTACCGAATTTTGGGGTGTCCGGGACACGGACCCGAACCCGGACATTTTCAAAAAAGTTCGGGTTCGGGTCCGTTGTTCTGCGATTTTTTCCCGCTTTCTGAAGGGCTGCACAGCAGCCAATCATCTAGCGTTTTACTTCTTGCTCTAAGAGCCCATCACAGCCATGCCTACTAATGGCATGGCTGTGATTGGCCAAGTGCAGCATGTGACCCAGCCTCTATTTAAGCTGGAGTCACGTAGCGCCGCACGTCACACTGCTCTGATTAGTGTAGGGAGAGGATGCAGCTTCTGTCAGGGCAAGATTAGGCAGGGTAAAGTCAGCAACAGCACCTAATGAACGGATCGATCTACAGCTGTGAATGATTGAACTTCTGCTAGTTACTTGCTCACTGGTTTTTAGGCTGCACAGAGCGTTTTTCTGTCACTTATTTTCTGGATTGATCGGCGACCATTTTCTGACTTGTGGTGCACCAGAAGAAGCTGCCACCAAGTCCATCAATCCATCAATACTAGTTTTTTTTTTTTTTTGCTATATCCTACATCAGGGGCTTGGCTGTGCTAATTGTCACCCCTAGAAACTCAGGAGAGCAATTTCTATATTTTATTAAGGGGTTAAATACAATTGCACAAATACCAATCCCCTAAATCTGGTGTTCCAGCTTTGGCTAGACAAGTATAATACTGTCTGCTGTCTGGAAAAGGATAGATTATTTTCAGTGGTGAAATACAATTGCCAAAATAGCAATACCATAAATCAGTGGTTTCAGCTGTGGCTGGCAAAATAGAATAGTGTCCGCCAAAACATATATTTTGTTCTGGGGTGAAATTAATTTGCCAAAATAGCAATACCCTGAATCTGGTGTCCCAGCTGTCGCAGGTCAGATATCATAGTGTCCGCCAAAACATATATTTTGTTCTGGGGTGAAATTAATCTGCCAAAATAGCAATACCCTGAATCTGGTGTCCAAGCTGTTGCAGGCCAGATTTCATAGTGTCCGCCAAAACATATATTTTGTTCTGGGGTGAAATTAATCTGCCAAAATAGCAATACCCTGAATCTGGTGTCCCAGCTGTTACAGGCCAGGATTCATAGTGTCCGCAAAAACATATATTTTGTTCTGGGGTGATATTCAATTGCCAAAATAACAATACCCTGAATCTGGTGTCCCAGCTGTTGCAGGCCACGTTTCATAGTGTCCGTCAAAACATATATTTTGTTCTGGGGTGAAATTCAATTGCCAAAATAGCAATACCCTGAATCTGGTGTCCCAGCTGTTGGAGGCCAGGATTCATAGTGTCCGCAAAAACATATATTTTGTTCTGGGGTGACATTCAATTGCCAAAATAGCAATAACCTGAATCTGGTGTCCCAGCTGTTGCAGGCCAGGATTCATAGTGTCCGCAAAAAAATATATTTTGTTCTGGGGTGACATTCAATTGCCAAAATAGCAATACCCTGAATCTGGTGTCCCAGCTGTTGCAGGCCAGGATTTATAGTGGCCGCAAAAACATATATTTTGTTCTGGGGTGACATTCAATTGCCAAAATAGCAATACCCTGAATCTGGTTTCCCAGCTGTTGCATGCCAGGATTCATAGTGTCCGTCAAAACATATCTTTTGTTCTGGGGTGAAATTCAATTGCCAAAATAGCAATACCCTGAATCTGGTGTCCCAGCTGTTGCAGGCCAGGATTCATAGTGTCCGCAAAAACATATATTTTGTTCTGGGGTGAAATTCAATTGCCAAAATAGCAATACCATAAATCAGTGGTTTCAGCTGTGGCTGGCAAAATATAATAGTGTCCGCCAAAACATATATTTTGTTCTGGGGTGACATTCAATTGCCAAAATAGCAATACCCTGAATCTGTTGTCCCAGCTGTTGCAGGCCAAGTGTAAATCTGTCCATGAAAGGATACCTTTCATCCAGGGCCTAAATACTAGCTCTAAAAGAGATATTCCCCTAAGTCAGTGGTTACTGCTGTGCCTGGATTAGTGTAATACGCTACATAAACAAATAGGCAGATAGTGTTAGGTGCCTGTAAAAAATGGCCTGAATTTGAAATCAATACATTGGGCCAAATATTTTTTTCCTTATTGTGGTGCTTGGTGAACAGTAACAATGAGGAAAACATCTAGTAAGGGATGCGGACGCGGTCGTGGTGGTGTTAGTGTACCCTCTGGTGCTGGGAGAGGACGTGGCCATTCTGCCACAGCCACATGTCCTAGTGAACCAACTACCTCAGGTTCCATCGATATTTGGTGGGGCCCAATGCCGTTCTAAGGATGGTAAGGCCTGAGCAGGTACAGGCGCTAGTCAATTGGGTGGCCAACAGTGGATCCAGCATGTTCACAACATTATCTCCCACCCTGTCTTCTGCTGAAAGCGCACAGGTGGCACCTGAAAACCAAGCCCATCAGTCTGTCACATCACCCCCATGCATATCAGGGAAACTGTCAGAGCCTCAAGTTATGCAGCAGTCTCTTATGCTGTTTGAAGACTCTGCTGGCAGGGTTTCCCAAGGAAATCCACCTAGCCCTTCCCCAGTGGTGGAAGACATAGAATGCACTGATGCCCAACCATTGATGTTTCCTGATGATGAGGACATGGGAATACCACCTCATCGGAGTCCGCACGTCTCTGATGATGACGAAACACAGGTGCCAACTGCTGCGTCTTTCTGCAGTGTGCAGACAGAACAGGAGGTCAGGGAGGAAGACTGTGTGGAAGACGATGCAGGGGACGATGAGGTCCTAGATCCCACATGGAATGAAGGTCGTGCCACTGACTTTCATAGTTCAGAGGAAGAGGCAGTGGTGAGACCGAGCCAACAGCGTAGCAAAAGAGGGAGCAGGGGGCAAAAGCAGACCAGCCGCCGCTAAGAGAGTTCGCCTGCTACTGGCCACCGCCAACAGGGACCGAGCACCCCAAAGGCAGCTTCAAGGAGTTCCCTGGCATGGCACTTCTTTAAGTTGTGCTGACGACAAGACCCGAGTGGTTTGCACGCTGTGCCATCAGATCCTGAAGCGAGGCATTAACGTTCTGAACCTTAGCACAACCTGCATGACCAGGCATCTACATGCAAAGCATGAACTGCAGTGGAGTAAACACCTTAAAAGCAAGGAACTCACTCTGGCTCCCCTGCTCCCTCTTCTGCTGCTGCCTCGACCTCTTCCTCCGCCTCGGGAGGAATGTTGGCACCTGCCGCCCACCAAACAGAGGATGTGCCACCGACAACACCACCTGCGTCACCAAGCATCTCCACCATGTCACACGGCAGCGTTCAGCTCTCCATCTCACAAACCTTGGAGAGAAAGCGTAAATTCCCACCTAGCCACCCTCGAGCCCTGGGCCTGAATGCCAGCATTTCTAAACTACTGGCCTTTGAAATGCTGTCATTCAGGCTGGTGGACACAGACAGCTTCAAACAGCTGATGTCCATGGCTGTCCCACAGTATGTTGTTCCCAGCCCACTACTTCTCCAAGACAGCCGTGCCTTCCCTGCACAACCAAGTATCCGATAAAATCAAGTGTGCACTGCGCAACGCCATCTGTGGCAAGGTCCACCTAACCACAGATACGTGGACCAGTAAGCACGGCCAGGGACGCTATATATCTCCCTAACTGCACACTGGGTAAATGTAGTGGCGGCTGGGCACAGCCCGGGGTAAACGTCAGCAGGCCATTCTGAAACTCATCTGTTTGGGGGACAGGCCCCACACCGCGCAGGAGTTGTGTCGGGGTATTGAACAACAGACCGACAAGTGGTTTCTGCCGGTGGGCCTCAAGCCCGGCCTGGTGGTGTGCGATAATGGGCGAAATCTCGTCGCAGCTCTGGGACTAGCCGGTTTGACGCACATCGCTTGCCTGGCGCATGTGCTGAATTTGGTGGTGCAGAAGTTCATTCACAACTACCCCAACATGTCAGAGCTGCTGCCTAAAGTGAGGGCCGTCTGTGCGCGCTTCCGGCGTTCACATCCTGCCGCTGCTTGCCTGTCTGCGCTACAGCTGAACTTCGGCCTTCCCGCTCACCGCCTCATATGCGACGTGCCCACTAGGTGGAACTCCACCTTGCACATGCTGGAGAGACTGTGCGAGCAGCAGCAGGCCATAGTGAAGTTTCAGCTGCAGCACGCACGCGTCAGTCGCACTGCGGAACAGCACCACTTCACCACCAATGATTGGGCCTCAATGCGAGACCTGTGTGCCCTGTTGCGCTGTTTCGAGTACGCCACCAACATGGCCAGTGGCGATGACACCGTTATCAGAATTACAATACCACTTCTATGTCTCATTGAGAAAACGCTTAGGGCGATGATGGAAGAGGAGGTGGCCCAGGAGGAGGAGGAGGAGGATGAGGGGTCATTTTTAGCACTTTCAGGCCAGTCTGTTAGAAGTGGCTCAGAGGGAGGTTTTTTGCAACAGCAGAAGCCAGGTACAAATGTGGCCAGCCAGGGCCCACTACTGGAGGACGAGGAAGATGAGGAGGAGGTGGAGGAGGATGAGGATGAAGCAGGTTCACAGCGGGGTGGCACCCGACACAGCTCAGGCCCATCACTGGTGCGTGGCTGGGGGGATACGGAGGACGATGACGATACGCCTCCCACAGAGGACAACTTGTCCTTACCTCTGGGAAGCCTGGCACACATGAGCGACTACATGCTGCAGTGCCTGCGCAACGACAGCAGAGTTGCCCACATTTTAACCTGTGCGGACTACTGGGTTTCTACCCTGCTGGATCCCCGGTACAAAGACAATGTGCCCACCTTACTTCCTGCACTGGAGCGTGATAGGAAGATGCGCGAGTACAAGCGCACGCTGGTAGAGGCGCTCCTGAGAGCATTCCCAAATGTCACAGGGGAACAGATGGAAGCCCAAGGCGAAGGCAGAGGAGTAGCAAGAGGTCGCCAACGCAGCTGTGTCACGGCCAGCTCCTCTGAGGGCAGGGTTATCATGGCAGAAATGTGGAAAAGTTTTGTCTCCACGCCACAGCTAACTGCACCACCACCTGATACGGAACGTGTTAGCAGGAGGCAGCATTTGACTAACATGGTTGAACAGTACGTCTGCACATCCCTCCACATACTGACTGATGGTTTGGCCCCATTCAACTTCTGGGTCTCCAAATTGTCCACGTGGCCAGAGTTAGCATTTTATGCCTTGGAGGTGCTGGCCTGCCCGGCGGCCAGCGTTTTGTCTGAACGTGTATTAAGCAGGGCAGGGGGCGTCATTACTGACAAACGCAGCCGCCTGTCCACAGCCAACGTGGACAATCTGACGTTCATAAAAATGAACCAGGCATGGATCCCACAGGACCTGTGCCTCCCTTGTGCAGAATAGACATTTATAACTGCCTCCCCCTCAACCATGTATTCTTGTACTCCGGGGCACTTCTTTATTGAATCCTCATTTTTTTAACTTTACAATGATCTTGCGGTGCAACCCTAAGTTGAATGAACCTCTCCTCTGTCTGGGTGGTGGGGCCGAAATAACTGAGAGTGGCCTTCTCCGGTGGTGGTTGATATGACGCATAATTCCTTGCTGTGGGACCTCTCTCCTCTGTCTGGGTGCTGGGCTGAAATAACTGAGAGTGGCCTTCTCCGGTGGTGGGTGAAATGACGCATGATTCCTTGCTGTGGGACCCCTCTCCTCGGTCTGGGTGCTGGCCGAAATAACTGAGAGTGGCCTTCTCCGGTGGTGGTTGATATGACGCATGATTCCTTGCTGTGGGACCTCTCTCCTCTGTCTGGGTGCTGGGCCGAAATAACTGAGTGTGGCCTTCTCCGGTGGTGGTTGATATGACGCACGATTCCTTGCTATGGGACCTCTCTCCTCTGTCTGGGTGCTGGGGCCGAAATAACTGAAAGTGGCCTTCTCCAGTGTTGAGTGATATGACGCATGATTCCTTGCAGTGGGACCTGTCTTCAATTGATATTGGTTAAATTTTATTTATTTTATTTTATTTTAATTCATTTCCCTATCCACCTTTGTTTGCAGGGGATTTACCTACATTTTGCTGCCTTTGGCAGCCCTCTAGCCCGTTCCTGGACTATTTTACACCCTTTTTAGTGCCTAAAAGTTCGGGTCCCCATTGACTTCAGTGGGGTTCAGGTTCGGGATAAAGTTCGTGTCGAGTTCGGATCCCGAACCCGAACATTTTCGGGAAGTTCGGTCGAACTTCTCGAACCCGAACATCCAGGTGTTCGCTCATCTCTAATCCTATCCTGTGAGATACTGCCTGCTAAGTTGTGTATCTAATCCTGACACGTCATTTGACTGATTAGTTAAGGATCTGCAACCTGCTAAAACCTGTGATCAGTTGTTATGGTAACCTGGAGTAGCACCTGTGATCTTCTATTGGCTGATAAGGGACATGTGACTGTGTGGATGGCAGTTTGAATATGAATAGAAAGCCTTGCAGGCTTGTATTGGCTAAGGCAGGTCATTTTTCAGAAACAGTACGATCTAGAGAGCTGAGACCCGGCCTAAAACCTTCCCGGACACCTGATGTACCCGTGTACCCAATTTGATGAAGATCGGTCCAGTCGTTTGGTCGCGCATAAAGAATGTCTAGACAGACAGACAGGCACCTAGACAGAAACTCATTTTTATATATATATAAGAAACTAGCAGAAGGACCCTGCTTCGCACTGGTATATTTCATCTATTTAGTTTCATGTTTCCGTGTGTCGTAAAAAGATATCAACAATATCCCCATAACAATGATCTCTACAGTACCCGCCCCTTTAACAGTGACCTCCACAGTGCCCTCCCCTTTTAAAGTGATCTCCACAGTGGCCGTCCCATTAACAGTGACCTCCACAGTGTCTTCCCCTTTAACAGTGACCTCCATAGTGCCCACCCCTTTAACAGTGACCTCCACAGTAGCCGCCCGCTTTAACATTGACCACCTCTTCCCCTTTAACAGTGACCTTCATAGTGGCCACCCCTTTAACAGTGCCCTTCATAGTGGCCGCTTCTTTAACAGTGACCTTGACAGTGCCTGTCCCTTAATCAGTGACCTTCACAGTGCCTGTCCCTAAAACAGTGACCTTCACAGTGCCTGTCCCTTAAACAGTTACCTTCACAGTGCCTGTCCCCTAAACAGTGACCTTCACAGTGCCCGTTCCTTAAACAGTGATCTCCACAGTGCCTGTCCCTTAAACAGTGACTTCCACAGTGCCGGACGCTTTAACAGTGACCTCCACAGTGCCGCCTCTTTATCAGTGACCGCCCCTTTAACATTGAACTCCACAGTGGCCGCCCATTTAATAAACGTGACCTCCACGGTGTGGGAATGTGAATTTAAACATCTATGTAAGTGCTGGTGGCACTTTGTGGATGATACTTTTGTCTTATGGCATGGTAATAAAGAAGTCTTACTGAAATTTGTACGACATCTGAATGGTTACGATGACTTGATACAGTTTTCTGTGAAATATGACCCTATTGGCATACATTATTTTGATGTTGAATTGATTGAGCAGAGTAACATATTGGCCACTGCTAAGGATGAGCGAACCAGTTTGGTCTAAACTTTGATATTTTTCGGATGGCAAATGAACCCAAATGTTTTCAGGTTTGTTTCGGACGAATCCACTAAAGCGGTGTATAGCGCCATTTTAGTCCACATGTCGGAAGGAAAAAAGCACTAGGAAGGAAGCAGAAGAGTTCTCACTTGACCTTGAGAGGAAGTGTGTGGTGGGGGAGGGGGGGACTTGCCCTGATTAGCTCACAGGCTGACAGCCTGGATGAGTTAATTAGTGCTGCACTAGGCAGGAAGGCAGGAAGTGTCAAGCCTCAATCATCCATTTCCATGGATATCATTTCCACATGGTTGGAATTTAAATATTTGAGGATTGTTCAATTTAATTCAACCAGCATATATACTTGATTACTATAGCAAAACACAGATAAGTGCAGCAATCTACCTGTAAGTGTTAACATGAAATTAAGCGTAAAGCCTCAATCATCCATTTCAGTGAATTCCATTTCCACACAGCTGATGTCACCGCCGGTTCAAAGGAAGCGGTCGGTCAAAGGTTCCTCCCTGTCTTGTGTATGACGTTCTTTGTTTTGGTTTCACTTTGCTCAGTTCCTTTCTCTCCCTCAGCTGCCTCTTATCTTGATTAATTGGCTTGCTTTATATTCCCGCCCATACTGCTTCTCTATGCGGTTTATATTACTTCCTGGATGAAGTATGTGCTGCTGGAGGCTGCAGTTGTTTTGCTCTAAGATAAGTGCATTCCGTTTACTTTGTGTTTTGTTTGCTGGCTTGATTCTAGGTGACCCTGACTCCCTCCGTATTCTGTGCAGGGAGCCAGTGGCCGTTCCCCACACTACTATAGGGAATTCAGGTGTCACTCAGTTATAGGTACAAGGGCATGTATCTGTCTACCACCGGGACTTCTACATGTGCATAGCACTTAGGGAGAGTTCTTAGGGATTTATAGGGCCCTCCTATGTTTTCCTTAGTTTGGGATCAAGCCAGTCTGTCATTATTTATCAGTTCCTGCTAACTGTTCTCCATCCTTGACATTATAAACCGCCATAACCGTCTCAAGCATGGATCCGGTTTCAGCCTTGATTGACCGCATGCAAGGTCTTTCTCTGGAGGTAGCAGATCTCCATGAAACTGTTTCTCAGCTTCAGGTGACCGGTTCTGTTGGAGTTCATGGAGTTTGTTCCGATTATTCTGGATACGTTTTCCGGGGGTAGTGAGAATTTTGTTCGTTTTAGAGAGGCTTGCAAACTCCATTTTCGCTTACGTCCCAATTCCTCTGGTGATGAGGAGCAGAGGGTGGGGATCATCATCTCGCTGCTCAGGTATAACGCTTAGTCTTGGGCCTTTTCGCTGCCGGCAGGGGCACGCTGCCTCCGATCAGTAGATTAATTTTTTATAGCCCTGGGTCAGATATATGATGATCCGGATCGTATTGCTCTGGCTGCATATAAACTGCATCTTTTATGCCAGGGTAAACAATCCGCAGAGATATATTGTTCTGAATTTCGGCGATGGACAGCTGATACTGGTTGGAATGACGCTGCACTCCGAAGTCAATTTTGTCATGGTCTTTCTGAGAGATTAAAAGATGCATTTGCGTTTCATGAGAGGCCAGTGTCTTTGAAGTCTGCCATGTCTCTAGCTGTTCGTATTGACAGGCGTCTGAGAGAGAGAGAGAGGAGACTACTCTTTCCTGTCATATTCAGCCCAAGGACACTGGAGTTGTCTCATGCAGTGCACAGGGGTCTCATTCTGTTTCTATACCCTCTGTAAGAGGGTGCAAGGTGTCATATTCGATGGCAGGTACGTGTCACCGAGGTTGCTGGCCTCGGTGAGGTAAGAGCCGGGTTTTTTTTGGTCTGCAGCAGCTAGTGCTGCTGGACTCTGTTACTTAGTTTGGCTGCAAAGCTAATCCGGGCCAGCTCTTACTGGGAGTAGGCAAAGAGTTGGGTGGGTGCCTACTCCCCACGGTCCAGGCCGGACTTTATCCGGGCCTTTAAAAGGCAGCCTCCTTAGCAGCTGAGGGTGGTGATTATCCTGGAGCCTGATAACAGGGCTGTGGAGTTCTCTGTCCTGGAGGAAAGAGCTCAGCAAGGAGGTGGCTTTTGTTCCTGGCTACCTGAAGGTGGATTCTCCTGCGGCTGGGCCGACAGCCTGGTGCGAACCTGCACCTACACCTCCCAGGTGACTGAACCTGTGTTGGCCTGTTTTTGTTTTGCCTCGGTACTGCACCCGCACCGCTGTCTACCAGAGCGACTCCCCACATTTGGTGTCGGATGCGGGCATGCGCAGTGAGGCTGGCGGGAACTCCAAATTTTTTTTTTGCTAAAGTGCATGGAATATATTAAGCCAGCAAAGTTGCAAGCAGGAATTTCTGGCAACATGGAGGCTGCTGTGAAGGCTCTCATAGAGGCTAACGTGCAGCAGCGGGAGACCAACCAGCTACTGCTACAACATGTGATGGCGTTACAGGCGGCAGGAGCGTCCCACCACGTCCATGATGCCCGGAAAGCGGTCCGTGCGGCGATCCCAAAAATGACCCCGCAGAGCGACGTTGAGACATACCTGGCGGTCTTTGAGAAGGTCGCCGTGAGGGAAAAGCTACCCCGTGACCAGTGGGCTGAGGTGGTCGCTCCGTTCCTGGCTTCCGGACCCCAGCAGGTGTTTTTCGACTTGTCGGACGACCAAGCGGCAGATTATGACACCGTGAAAGGAGAGATCCTAGCCAGACTGGGGGTGAACGTGCTGGTCCGCGCTCAAAGAGTCCACCAGTGGGACTTTAAAACGACTGATACCGCTAGGCCGCAGTACTACGACCTGCTGCACAGGCTGCAAAAGTGGCTGCAGCCCGATCTACTAAGTCCCACTGCCATGCTGGATCGACTGTTGGCGGACATCTTTTGGAGGGCCCTGCCTTATCCCCTCCAGCACTGGATCGGCCAGGTATCGCCCACCAATGCCCTGGAGATGGTCGACCTGGTGGAGCGTTACGAGGCCACCAGAAACCTGCAAGGGAGTCTTGCTGGGAAGGGGTCAGTCAAACCCCGGAGGCCTCTGCCCCAGTTCCGACGTCCGGCGACAGAGCGGCCTGCACGGAATATACCCCCTGCGAGTCCGCCTCCCGTGGTATGCTGGACGTGTCAGGAGCCAGGCCACATCAGGGCCGACTGTCCGCATCGGGATGAGCCGATGGAGGTGAACTACGGGGGTCGCCATTCCATGTATGCCCGGAGACTGTGTGCGACCGGCACCCCCGAGACAATAGACAATCGTCATCTGTGCCAGGTGCAAGTCGGTGATAATCTTGCAGTGGCGCTGCTGGACTCAGGGAGCCTAGTAACCCTGGTAAGTGCTGCCCTGGTACAGCCCTCCCAGTATACGGGCCGGAAAGTTGGGGTGGTGTGCATACACGGAGACTTAAAGGACTATCCCACGGCTGTAATGTCTCTGTCCACGGCGGCCGGCACATGGACTTGTGAAGTGGCGATCTCCGCCAAGCTACCGTATGAACTAATAATTGGGAGAGACTTCCCTGGTTTTCCGTCACTATGGCCTGAGGTGAAAGTGACTAATACCCCTGAGACAGGGGTAACCCTAGCAGAGTGGCCTGGTTCCTGTGGGAGGCCAGAGCCCTGGGAGCCCGAGTCCGAAGGGCCTGCGGTAGGGGTGACCACCACTTCTGTGATAGAGGGAGACACCCCCACTGAGTGTAATGGTGGGAGACATGGAGGACTTGCCACCAGGTCCTGAGTTGGCAGACCTCCACGTCTCCGGAGATAATTTTGGGACCGCCCAACACCGGGACCAAACCCTAACCAGGGCCTGGGAGAATGTGCTGGAAGTTGATGGTAAACCCCAGAAACCAGGGGCTGAATTAATGTTCCCACGATTTATTGTTCTGCAGGATATGTTGTATCGGGTGAACCAAATCCGAGGTGAACCTGTTGAACAGTTGGTGGTGCCCACAGCGTATCGCAAGCTTGTCATGGAGCTTGCCCACCAACATGTTCTTGGGGGACACCTGGGGTGGCAGAAAACCCAGGACCGCATTCTGCAGCGGTTTTATTGGCCCAGTGTGTTCAAGGAGGTAGAAAATTATTGTAAGTCCTGTCCAACCTGTCAGATAACTAGCCCCCAGCCACATTTCCGTAGTCCTCTGGTACCTCTGCCAATTATTGAAGTACCGTTTGAGCGAATCGCTATGGATTTAGTGGGCCTGTACCAAAGTCTGCCAGGGGCCACCAACACATTCTGGTAGTTCTCGACTATGCCACTCGGTATCCGGAGGCGGTGCCTCTGCGACATACCTCAGCTAAGCTCATTGCCAAAGAGTTAATGGAGATGTTTTCCCGTGTGGGCCTGCCAAAAGAGGTTCTGACAGACCAAGGGACCCCTTTTATGTCCAAAGTAATGAGGAACTGTGTAAATTGTTGCGTATAAAGCAGTTACGGACGTCCGTTTACCATCCGCAAACAGACGGTCTTGTGGAGAGGTTTAACCAAACTCTAAAAAATATGTTAAAGAGGGTGGTGTCTAGAGATGGGAAGGACTGGGATCTGCTTCTGCCCTATCTCATGTTCGCAGTGCGAGAGGTGCCCCAGGCCTCTACTGGGTTCTCGCCCTTCGAACTGCTTTATGGCAGACACCCTCGGGGCCTGTTGGATATCGCCAAGGAAGCATGGGAACAACAGCCTGTCCCCACAAAAGTGTCATTGAGTATGTCGCCCAGATGCAGGAACGGATGGAAAGGGTGTTGCCTTTGGTCCGGGAGCATATGGAGGCAGCGCAACAAGCCCAGAGTAGGGTGTACAATCGTCAGGCTCGGGTGCGGGACTTCAATCCGGGAGATCGGGTTTTGGTTCTGGTACCCACCCTTGACAGCAAATTCCTAGCTAGGTGGCAGGGCCCCTATGAGGTGATCGAGAAGGTAGGGAAGTAAATTACAAAGTACACCAGCCAGGGCGGCGCAAGCGGAGCAGGTGTACCACGTGAATTTACTTAAGCCGTGGAAAGATAGGGACGCGGCCGACGACCACAGCCCCGGCCAGGGCTTCTAGGTGAAAAGGGTCCAGCCCCACAGTTCGAGGCCTGTGAAGCCGTAACCACGGTAAAATTGCAGACAGCCTGTCTTCCAAACAAGTTCAGGAAGTCAGGGAGTTCCTCAGTCGGAACACGGATGTGTTCTCGGACCTCCCTGGCCGCACGTCTCTCATCCGACATGACATCGTCACTGAGCCTCAGGCCAAGGTCCGGTTAAAACCATACCGGGTACCCGAGGCTCGGCGGCGGGCCATCGCGGAGGAAGTGCAGTTAATGTTGAAGCTCGATGTCATTGAGGAGTCGAAAAGTGAGTGGGCCAGTCCCATAGTCCTAATACCTAAGCCGGATGGGACGCTGCGGTTCTGCAACGACTTTCGCAAGTTAAATGAAGTATCCAAGTTTGACGCGTATCCCATGCCCCGAGTAGACGAGCTTGTTGAAAATTTAGGACAAGCCCGTTATTTTACTGTGCTGGACCTCACTAAAGGGTACTGGCAGGTACCCTTAACGGAGTCGGCTAAGGAAAAACCGCGTTTGTTACCCCGCAGGGCCTGTATCACTACAAGGTGTTACCCTTTGGCCTGCATGGCGCCCCGCCACTTTCCAAAGGTTAATGGACATAGTGCTGCGACCACATCGTCGGTACGCCTCGGCCTACTTAGATGATGTAGTCATCCACAGCACCGACTGGGAAAGCCATTTACCCAAGGTGCAGGCGGTAGTGGATGCCCTGAGGAAAGCTGGACTAACCGCCAATCCAAAAAAGTGTGCGATTGGGTTGGAAGAGACCAAATATCTGGGATATGTAATCGGGCGGGAGTCATCAAACCTCAGGTAACTAAGGTAGAGGCCATTCGTAACTGGCCCCGACTGGTCACCACCAGGCAGGTAAAGTCGTTCCTGGGGATTGTAGGATACTACATGAGGTTTGTGCCCCACTTTGCCACAATAGCAGCGCCATTGACAGACCTGTTGAAGGGACGAAAGTCTGGGAGGGTTAGCTGGAGTGAGAAGGCGGAGGAGGCTTTCGCGCGTTGAAGTCGGCCCTGTGTGGGTCCCCGGTTTTGGTGACACCCGACTTCAACAAGGAGTTTGTCGTACAGACCGACGCCTCGGAGGTAGGCCTCGGTGCGGTACTGTCTCAGGAGGTCAACGGGAAGAACATCCCGTTGTCTTCCTGAGCCGTAAGCTCAGTCCCGCCGAGTCCAGGTATAGTATAGTGGAGAGGGAGTGCCTGGCTATCAAGTGGGCACTCGAATCTCTCCGCTACTACCTGTTAGGGAGGAGGTTCCGTCTGGTGACCGACCATTCCCTCTCAAGTGGATGAGTCAGGCCAAGGAGAGGAATGCTCGGGTCACCAGGTGGTTCCTATCCCTTCAAAATTTCAAATTCTCCGTGGAACACAGGGCAGGCCGCTTGCAGGGTAACGCAGATGCCCTGTCCCGCGTCCACTGCCTTCACGTGTGTTCACCCTCAGGGTTGAACAAAGGGGGTGTGTAAGAGGGTGCAAGGTGTCATATTCGATGGCAGGTACGTGTCACCGAGGTTGCTGGCCTCGGTGAGGTAAGAGCCGGGTTTTTGGTCTGCAGCAGCTAGTGCTGCTGGACTCTGTTACTTAGTTTGGCTGCAAAGCTAATCCGGGCCGGCTCTTACTGGGAGTAGGCAAAGAGTTGGGTGGGTGCCTACTCCCCACGGTCCAGGCCGGACTTTATCCGGGCCTTTAAAAGGCAGCCTCCTTAGCAGCTGAGGGTGGTGATTATCCTGGAGCCTGATAACAGGGCTGTGGAGTTCTCTGTCCTGGAGGAAAGAGCTCAGCAAGGAGGTGGCTTTTGTTCCTGGCTACCTGAAGGTGGATTCTCCTGCGGCTGGGCCGACAGCCTGGTGCGAACCTGCACCTACACCTCCCAGGTGACTGAACCTGTGTTGGCCTGTTTTTGTTTTGCCTCGGTACTGCACCCGCACCGCTGTCTACCAGAGCGACTCCCCACACCTCCGTGGACCACATGCAGCTGGTTTTAGTTGCCTCTGATACTAGAGGATTCAGCCCTCAGAGGAGGCTATGTTTCTGTTGTGGAGGTATTAACCGTTTAGCTAATGTTTGCCATTCTAGGAGGTTCATGGGGTTTTCTGAGAGTAATAAAAAGAAAAGGGAAAAGAAACCCTCTAAAAATTTTCCATTTGCTACAATTGGCACGATAAATGCGGAAATTGAAGATTTGCCGTTTGCTTGTAGTTCCCGTTTTCTCCTACCTGCCAGGGTGGCGCTAGACAGCAAGAACATTCTTTGTGAGATTTTTGTAGATAGTGGAGCAGCTGTCAAACTCATTGATAGTCAATTGGCCACAACACATGGTTTCCAGGTGTACACTTTGGAAAAAGCTATACCTGTTTTTGCTATCGATTCCGCTCCACTTTTTCAAAAATCGTTAAAGGGCATAGTTCACAATATCCTTTTGACTGTGGGTGACACTCATGTTGAGGATGTGTCATGTTTTGTCTTAAGCGGATTACCTACTCCTCTAGTGTTTGGGCTACCATGGCTCACTAAACATAACCCCACCATTGATTGGCAAGCAGGGCAAATAAATGGTTGGAGTGAGTTTTGCAGAGAGAATTGCCTCACGCCAACTCTCGCAGAGGTTTCTACCAAGACTGTACCTTCTTTTCTCTCAGAATTTCCTGATGTGTTTTCCGAGAGTGGTGTCCAGGAGTTGCCCCCTCACCGAGAGTATGATTGTCCAATTAATCTCATTCCAGGCGCCAAGCTGCCTAAATCACGATTATACAATCTCTCTCAACCTGAGAGAGACGCCTTGCGTACTTATATCTCTGAGAGCCTGAGAAAGGGACATATCAGACCCTCGAAATCACCTCTTGCCGCTGGTTTTTTCTTTGTTAAAAAACTGATGGTTTTTTAAATCCTTATCTGGATTTCAGGGAGCTTAACCGTATAACGATTCGTGACCCCTATCTGCTTCCTCTGATCCCAGATTTGTTTACCAGATTGTGGGGGCAAAAGTTTTTTCTAAGTTGGATTTAAGAGGGGCATACAACCTTGTCAGGATCAGGAAGGGGGATGAATGGAAAACGACCTTCAATACCCCGAAGGGTCATTTTGAGAACTTGGTTATGTCCTTTGGTTTGATGAATGCTCTGGCCGTCTTCCAACATTTTGTGAACAGCATTTTCTATCATTTAATGGGAAAATTTGTACTGGTGTATCTAGATGACATTTAGATTTTTTCTCCTGATTTGAAGACTCTTTGGGACCACCTATGTCAGATCCTGCTGATTTTGCGGGAGAATAAATTGTACGCTAAACTGGAAAAATGTGTGTTTGCGGTTCCAGAGATTCAATTTCTTGGTTTTCTTCTCTCCGCTTTTGGTTTTCGGATGGACCCGGAGAAGGTCCGCAGCGTGCTTGATTGGGAGCTTCCTGAAAATCATAAGGCGCTGATGCGGTTTTTGGGTTTTGCTAATTATTACAGAGAGTTCATTTTGAATGATTCCTCTGTTGTTAAGCCACTCACTGATATGACTAAAAAGGGGGTGGATTTTTCCTCATGGTCAGAAGAGGCGCTTCAAGCCTTTTCTAGTATTAAAGAGCGTTTTGCTTCCACTCACATTTTGGTACAACCTGATGTCTCTCTACCTTTTATTGTTGAGGTGGATGCCTCTGAGGTGGGGGTGGGCGCGGTTTTATCTCAGGGTCCCTCTCCTGCTAAATGGCGACCGTGTGCCTTTTTCTCAAAAAAGCTCTCCGCCGCAGAGAGAAATTACGATGTGGGAAATAGGGAGTTGTTGGCCAAAAAATTGGCGTTTGAGGAATGGCGTCATTGGTTGGAGGGAGCCAGACACCCAATTACAGTATTTACCGACCATAAGAATCTGGCCTATTTGGAATCAGATAAGTGTCTGAACCCAGGACATGCCAGATGGTCCTTGTTCTTTCCTAGGTTTAATTTTGTTGTTACGTTCCGCCCTGGGGTTAAAAATGTGAAGGCGGATGCCCTGTCCTGTTGTTTTTGGCAATTGAATTTCACCCCAGAAAAAAAATATATCCTTTGCCGGACTCTATTAAACTTGGCCAGACACAGCTGAAACCACTGATTTACGGTATTGCTATTTTGGCAATTGAATTTCACCACAGAAAGTTATCTATCCTTTGCCGGACACTATTAAACTTGGCCAGCCACTGCTAGGACACCAGATTTACGGTATTGCTATTTTGGCAATTGAATTTCACCCCAGAAAAAAATATATCCTTTACCGGACACTATTAAATTTGGCCAGCCACAGCTGAAACCATTGATTTATGGTATTGCTATTTTGGCAATTGAATTTCACCCCAGAAAAATATATATCCTTTGCCGGTCACTATTAAACTTGGCCAACCACTGCTGGGACACCAGATTTAGGGGATTGTTATTCTGGCAATTGAATTTTACCCCAAAAAATTATCAATCCTTATCCGGACACTATAAAACTTGGCCAGCCACTACTGGGACACCAGATTTAGGGGATTGCTATTTCGGCTATTGAATTTCACCCCAGAAAAAAATATATCCTTTGCTGGACACTATTAAACTTGGCCAGCCACAGCTATAACCACTGATTTATGGTATTGCTATTTTGGCAATTGAATTTAACCCCTCAATAAAATATAGAAATTTCTATCCTGAGTTTCTAGGGGTGACAATAAGCACAGCCAAGCCCCTGATGTAGGATATAGCAAAAAAAAAAAACTAGTATTGATGGATTGATGGACTTGGTGGCAGCTTGTGCTGATGCACCACAAGACACAAAATGGCCGCCGATCACCCCAGAAAAAAGTGACAGAAAAACGCTTTGTACAGCCTAAAAACCAGTGAGCAATTAACTAGCAGAAGTTGAATGATTCACAGCTGTAGATTGATCACTTCATTAGGTGTTTTTGCCGAGTTTTCCCTCCCTAATCTCGCCCTCAAAGCAGCTGCATCCTATCCCTACACCAGGGCTGGGACAAGGTCCACCACCAACAGAGGCTGAGCTGCCCAAGTGCGCCCCCCCCCCCTCCAACTTGTGGATGACACTGCTATGGGGGATCTGTGATGGATGATACTGTTATTGGGGAATCTGTGGATGACACATATGTGTCATCCACAGATCCCCCCTCCCCATAACAGGGTCCATGTAGGAATGACCCCCAATACAAGGGGTGAGGCTGTGGGGTTGTATCTGCTTTTTTGATGACAGCGCCAGCGGCTCGTGCAGTGACTGTATTCTACTACACCCTCGACACTGTATATAATCTTAACTATATAACTGTAGTGATTTACTACAGTTATATAGTTAATAAGATTATATCCAGTGAGCAGGGGATGGGGTGTAGTAGAATACAGTCACTGCACGGGCCCTGCTGTCATTATGAAATAGCATATGTGACCCCACCTCTTTTATTGGTGGTCATTCAGTAAATTAACCCTGTTTTGGGGGAGGGGGTGTCTGTGGGACAAATATGTGTCATCCACAGATTCTCCCCATAACAGGGTTCATTTAGTGATTGACCACCCAAATTGTGGTGACCCAATACATGGGAGTTGCATCTGCAGAGCTTTTGTATAATGCCACCCCACACTGTAGTGTCCCCACACAGTAATGTCCGCCACACTGTAGTGCCCCCACACAGTAATGTCCGCCACACTGTAACGTGCCCCACACAGTAATGTCCGCCACACTGCCCCCACACAGTAATGTCCGCCACACTGCCCCCACACAGTAATGTCCGCCACACTGCTCCCCACACAGTAATGTCCGCCACACTGCCCCCCACACAGTAATGTCCGCCACACTGCCCCCACACAGTAATGTCCGCCACACTGCCCCCCACACAGTAATGTCCGCCACACTGCCCCCACACAGTAATGTCCGCCACACTGCCCCCACACAGTAATGTCCGCCACACTGCCCCCCACACAGTAATGTCCGCCACACTGCCCCCACACAGTAATGTCCGCCACACTGCCCCCACACAGTAATGTCCGCCACACTGCCCCCACACAGTAATGTCCGCCACACTGCCCCCACACAGTAATGTCCGCCACACTGCCCCCCACACAGTAATGTCCGCCACACTGCCCCACACAGTAATGTCCGCCACACTGCCCCCACACAGTAATGTCCGCCACACTGCCCCCACACAGTAATGTCCGCCACACTGCCCCCCACACAGTAATGTCCGCCACACTGCCCCCACACAGTAATGTCCGCCACACTGCGCCCCACACAGTAATGTCCGCCACACTGCCCCCTCAACCACACAGCAGTGCCCCCACATAGTAATTTGTCATGCCCCCCTCTTGTCATAATCCCCTCTTCTTGTCATGCTTTTTCTGCCCCTGTCATTCTCCCCATCTTTTCATGCTCTTTTACCCCCCATGTTGTCATGCTCTTTCTGCCCCCCATGTTGTCACAGACTTAATGAAAGGGGGCCCGGCATTTCACTGTACTTAATGCCGGGCCCCGTCAGAGCTCCTCTCACCTCCATTATGGTCACTGCTCCAGGCTTCTGGGATCAGGCCCCAGCGCTGCCTCACATTAAGCAGGTGGGCGGAGCCTAACGGAGGTCCGTTAGGCTCCGCCCACCTGCTTACTCTGTTTCTAGTTAGAGCCTGAGGCAGCGGGCCTGAAGCAGCATAATGGAGGTGAGAGGAGCGCTCTGACGGGGCCCGGCTCAGGGAATGACAGGAGGGAGCGCTGAGCGGTTCCCCCCTGTCAGTCCCTCTCCCTCTCGCCGGCCCCTGCCTGTGCCCTGAGGCTGGAGCGCCCTGAGGCTGGAGCCTCCCCAGCCTCTGTGTCGGCCCGGCCCTGCCCTACACTAATCAGAGCAGAGTGACGTGCGGAGCTACGTGACTCCAGCTTAAATAGAGGCTGGGTCACATGCTGCACTTGGCCAATCACAGCCATGCCATTAGTAGGAATGGCTGTGATGGCTTCTTAGGGCGATAAGTAAAACGCTAGCTGATTGCCTGCTGTGCAGCCATTCAGTAAGCGGGAAGAAATCGCCGAACAACAGACCCGAACCCAAACTTTTTTGAAAATGTTCGGGTCCTGGTCCCAAACACCCCAAAATTCGGTACGAACACTAATTATACAGTTCGGGTTCGCTTAACTCTATTTTTAATCCATCTTCTAGTTGGTTGAGCGTCGGCTACCATTTTTGCAACTGCAGTGCACTTGCAACTGCATGTGAACTGCATGTGTGCCAGGGATATTACTTTAATTCTGTTCTGGTAGCTCAGTGTTGGACAAATTCCCTTTTTTGGCCAGTCAATTACCCCTGCAGCCTGCAGTGCATCCCTGGCAGTGAAAATTATTCAATTACATTAGTCTGTCATATATTTTCGTGACCTAATGCGATTTTCTATCTGTCTGCAACAGGCACTACATATCTTACAGTCCAATAAAAACGTTAAATACTGAAGTTACCTTGCTGATATATAAATGCACACTTTTTTTGCTAGATAGTAAATTTACGGGCTATGCTGCATTTCTGACAGTCCAATTAAACCGCTACATACTGCAGTTACATTGCTGCTATAAAAAAGCTAAAATGTTGTGCTAGATAGCAAATTTGCATGCTACGCTGCATTTCTGACAGTCCAATACAACCGTAACATACTTCATTTACATTGGTGCTATAAAAAAACACTCTTTTTGTGATAGATAGGTGAAAGGGATGTACATTTGTAAAAATTGTCTGTTCCATTGGTGAGTGACATTTACCATTTTTGCCGTATACAAACCCATGCTATGCATAGGTGACAGGGAGGTAAATTTCTAAAAATCGTCGGTTACATTCTTGGGTGACATAACCCCGTTTTGCCATATACAAACCCCTGCACTGCATAGGTAACAGGGACGTAAATTTGTAAAAATTGTCTCTTCCATTGGTGGGTGACATTTTACCATTATTGCCTTATACAAACCCCTGCTCTGCATTGGTGACAGGGAGGTAAATTTCTAAAATTCATCTGTTACATTCTTGGGTGACATTAACCCAGTTTTGCCGTATACAAACCCCCTATTCTGCATAGGTAACAGGGAGGTAAACTTGTTTAAATAGTCTGTTACATTCTTGGGTGACGTTTTACCATTTTTTGCCATACACAAACCTCTGCTCTGCATAGGTGACAGTGAGGTAAATTTCTAAAAATCATCAGTTACATTCTTGGATGACATTAACCCAGTTTTGCCATATACAAACCCCTGCTCTGCATAGGTGACAAGAGGTAAATTTCAAAAAATCGTCTGTTACATTGGTGGGTGACATTTACCATTTTTGCTTTATACAAACCCCTGTTCTGCATAGGTGACAGGGAGGTAAATTTCAAAAAATTGTCTGTTACATTCTTGGACCATAAAGTACCCCTGCTCTGCATACCTGACTTGGAAATATATTCAGTAAATTAGGTGGCCTTCAGATTGTTGGGTGATCTGTACCCCTTCTTTCTTTCAAAGTACCCCTGCACTGCATACCTGACTGGGAAATATATTCAGCAAATTAGGTGACCTTCAGATTGTTGGGTAATCTGTACCCCTTCTTTCTTTCAAAGTACCCCTGCACTGCATACCTGACTTGGAAATATATTCTGTAAATTAGGTGGCCTTCAGATTGTTGGGTGATCTCTACCCCTTCCTTTTTTCTGCATACCTGACTAGGAAACATATTCTGTAAATTAGGGGGCCTTCAGATTGTTGGGCGATCTGAACCCCTTCTTTCTTTCAAAGTACCCCTGCACTGCATACCTGACTTGGAAATATATTCACTAAATTAGGTGACCTTCAGATTATTGGGTGATCTGTACCCCTTCTTTCTTTCAAAGTACCCCTGCACTGCATACCTGACTGGAAAATATATTCTGTAAATTAGGTGGCCTTCTGATTGTTGGGTGATCTGTACCCCTTCTTTCTTTCAAAGTACCCTTGCACTGCATACCTGACTTGGAAATATATTTAGTAAATTTGGTGACCTTCAGACTGTTGGGTGATATGCACCTGTTCTTTCTTTCAAAGTACCCCTGCACTGCATACCTGACTTGGAAATATATCCAGTAAATTAGGTGGCCTTCAGATTGTTGGCTGATCTGTACCCCTTCTTTCTTTCAAAGTACCCCTGCACTGCTTTATGGTCCCTATGGGAACTATATAAAAGTGTAAAAAAAACAAAAAACATAGAAGTTCAAATCACCCCCCTCTTGTTAAAATTAAAATAAAAAAACTAAAAAAAATTAAAAAATACACATCATGGGTGTCGCAATGGAAAAAAGCGTCCAAATGGCGGATTCGCAATTTTTGGTAGCTTCATTTTCCACTAAAAATTACACAAAAGGTGAGAAAAAGTCATACACACCACAAAATAGTATCAATAAAAAGATAAGATTATGACGCAAAAAATGAGCCCCCATATAGCTCTGTACATATAATTACAAAAAATTTATAGCAGTCAAAACATGGTGACAAAAAAGTAAAACTGATTTTTTCCCACTGTTGAATTTTTTTTTCGCTATCAAAACGCAAGATAAATAAATAAAAAAAATCAACCCCCTCTTGCTAAAATTAAAATAAAAAAAAATTAAAAATTAAAAAAATACACATCATGGGTGTTGCAATGTGCGAAAACGCCCATACTATAAAAATATAAAAAAAAATATTCCCCATACGTCAAACAGCAAATTGGAAAAAAGCGTCCAACAGGCGGATTCGCCATTTTTGGTCGCTTCATTTTCCACAAAAAATTACATAAAAGGTGAGAAAAAGCCATACACACCACAAAATAGTATCAATGAAAAGATAAGATTATGGCGCAAAAAATGAGCCCCCATACAGCTCTGCACATATAATTACAAAAAAGTTATAGCAGTCAAAACATGGTGACAAAAAAGTAAAACTGATCAAAACGCAAGAAAACCTATACATATAGGGTATCGCCGGATTCCTACTGACCTGTAGAGTAAAATTAACCAGTCAGTTTTATCGCACATCGAACATCGGAATTTAAAAAGCCGCAAAACTGTGGTGGAATTGCTTTTTTTTTTTTCAATTTCACCCCATTTGGAATTTTTTTCCCGCTTCCCACTACATCATATGCAATATTAAATGGTGGCGTTGGAAAGTACAACTTGTCCCGCAAAAATCAAGCCCTCATATGGCTATGTGAACCTGAAAATAAAAAAGTTATGGCTCAGGGAAGGCAGGAAGCGCAAAATGAGAACTCAAAAAATAAAAAACCTCCGGTCCTTAAAGGGTTAAGGATAAGGCATGTATATAGTTTTGTTTGTTTATTTAGTTTATCTGACGTATATTTATTTAAATATGTTATAAGTAAATTTGAAAATAGTTGGTGAATGGGCATTAATGAGTGGTTTGAGTGAAAGGGGGGGGGGGCGTGTAGGGTGTGAGGCTGGTCTGGTTAATTTTCTCTTTTTGAAATGTTCCTTGTATAGTTTTTGTTACGATTTATAATAAAAAGTCCTGATAACCGTGAAAATGTTACCCAACAATCTAACCGACAAATTTAATAAAATTATTTGCCTGTCACATCCGCAGCTCAGGCCACAGGGGTCCTTCAGTACCAATAAAAGTGAATGTGTCCCACCAGAATCTAAGAGCTGGATTAACTGAATTGATTTTCACTGTCAGGTGTTCAGGAATTTCTGCACCACCAGCTAGGCAGAGAGCTGCTACAAGATTTCACCCATTATCGCACAGCATCAGGCTAGTCTTGAGGCTCAGTGACACCAACCACTCATTGGTCTGTTGTTCCATGCCGTCCACAGCTCTTGCGCGGTGTGGGGTTTGTCCCCCAAACAGATGTGTTTCAGAACAGCCTGCTGTCGTTTTCCCCTGGCTGTGCTGAGGTTGGTGGTGAAGGTGTTACACTGAGCGGATGAGGAGGTGGTAGAGGAGGCGGAAGTGGAGTAGGAGGAGGAGGCAACATGAGGCCATGTGTAATGCCCTGCAATCCTTGGGGGTGGAATGCACCAAACTGCTATCCACTTCTGGCCCAGCCACTACTACATTTACCCAGTGTGCTGTTAGGGAGATATAACTTTCCTGCCTTTGCTTACCGGTCCACGTATTGGTGGTTATGTGGACCTTGCCACAGATGGTGTTGCGCAGTGCACACCCGATTTTGTCCGCCACTTGGTTGTGCAGTGAAGGGATGGCTCGCCTGGAAAAGTAGTGGCAGCTGGGAACCACGTGCTGTGGGACAGCCACCGCCATAAGTTTTTAAAAGTCTCCATACAACACCAATACACAGGGTAACACACAACATAATCTGGGAGTGAAAGTAAACTTAGGCCTAAATCCATTGCCCTTACACGTTTTCATAAATTTTTTTCTTTTTTGGTTGTTGATTATATTCAAGGCAGCATATGTACATGTTTAATGCACCAATAGACAGGGTAGTGTACAACATTATCTGAGAGGCTAAAAAATGTCAGGGCTATGAAGCCCTAAAAAGCCAGAATGTGGGTGGTAGCAGTGTCCGACCAGAAGTAATAGTAGTAGTAGTAGGCCACAGCATCATGATATGGAGTTGACTTCAGAGCCCGGCATGGTGCTGTTGAGCTAGAGGTCACAGTACTCTTCCTGCTCCTCCTCCTTGCATCCCCAAAGAAAGCTTATTGTGGAGCTTTCTCAGTCTTCACCGCCCCTTCCTAGTGGAGCACCTTACATTTTCCTGGCAAGAAAACACCACCATTCCCTACAGCATATCAAGAGAGTCAAGAAGCAAAAGGGAGGTCGAGGATGATGATTGTGTGCTATAAAGGAGCTGGCAGCCAGGTAGGGGTGCTGAGGAGGAGTCAACATCACAGGAGGAGAATAATTGCAGCAGCTATAAAGAGCAGAGGCCATGTACTTCCTAAAGAACAGCTAGGGCAATGTCTGCTTTGGGATGGTGATGCCACTGACGCTGTGGGTGGATTAGGACCAAATCTTGCCAGTAGAGATGGCCCGAACTATCCGCCGGCGAACAGTTCCCGGCGAACATAGCTTGTTCGCTTTCGCCGCGGCGGGCGAACACATGCGTGTTCGGTCCGCCCCCTAAACATCATCATTGAGCAAACTTTGACCCTGTACCTCACAGTCAGCAGACACATTCCAGCCAATCAGCAGCATACCCTCCCTCCCAGACCCTCCCATCTCCTGAACAGCATCCATTTTAGATTCATTCGGAAGCTGCAGTCTTAGTGAGAGGAGGGACAGTGATAGCTAGGCTAGTATATTCAGTGTCAACTCCAGTCCTGAAAGACTCATCTGATCTCTGCTGTCAGGACAGCGTCCTGACAGCACCCCAAGAAGCCCTTTTTAGGGCTGCTACATTAGTCTTCTTTTTTTTATATATATATTTTCATATATATATTGCAGTTGCCTGGCCTGCCCGTGTGTGAGGAGCTGCAGGCCCACAGACTGTAGTGTGTCCCCTGCCAGTGCCCACCACTCATACCGTGTGGCACAGGACTTTGCATCAAAAAAAGCCATTTAATTTTTACACTTTAGTGTAATTTCAGTTGCTTGCCTGGTAGTGTGTGTCAGGCCGACTTCCACTGACTGTTGTGTGCCCACTGCCAGTGCCCACCACTCATCCCGTATGGCACAGGACTTTGCATCAAAAAAAGGCATTTCATTTTTACACTTTAGTGTAATTTCAGTTGCTTGCCTGCTGCCAGTGTGTGTCAGGCCCACTTCCACTGACTGTAGTGTGCCCACTGCCAGTGCCCACCACTTATACCGGGTGGCACAGTAGCTTGCCGATAAATAAAGCATTTAATTTTTACACATTAGTCTAATTTCAGTTGCTTGCCTGCTGCCAGTGTGTGTCAGGCCCACTTCCACAGACTGTAGTGTGCCCACTGCCAGTGCCAACCATTCATACCGGGTGGCACAGTAACTTGTCGATAAATAAGGCATTTAATGTTTACACTTTAGTGTAATTTCAGTTGCTTGCCTGCTGCCAATGTGTGTCAGGCCGACTTCCACAGACTGTAGTGTGCCCACTGCCAGTGCCCACCACTTATCCCGTGTGGCACAGGACTTTGCATCAAAAAAAGGCATTTCATTTTTACACTTTAGTGTAATTTCAGTTCCTTGCCTGCTGCCAGTGTGTGTCAGGCCCACTTCCACTTACTGTAGTGTGCCCACTGCCAGTGCCCACCACTTATACCGGGTGGCACAGTAGCTTGCCGATAAATAAGGCATTTAATTTTTACACTTTAATGTAATTTCAGTTGCTTGCCGGCTGCCAGTGTGTGTCAGGCCCACTTCCACTGACTGTAGTGTTCCCACTGCTAGTGCCCACCACTTATACCGGGTGGCACAGTAGCTTGCCGATAAATAAGGCATTTAATTTTTACACTTTAGTGTAATTTCAGTTGCTTGCCTGCTGCCAGTGTGTGTCAGGCCCACTTCCACTGACTGTAGTGTGCCCACTGCCAGTGCCCACCACTCATATTGGGTGGCACAGTACCTAGCACACGTAGTAACACTTATCTAAAAAAAAATGACAGGCAGAGGCCGTCGTGGTCGTGGTGCTGTGATTTCCACTGTCCCTTGAATAATGCCTAGTGTTCAGAGGCCACGTACCCTGAACCCGAAAAATTCTGAGGACATAGTTGACTGGCTTAGACAGGACACCCAATCTTCAACAGCTTCCGCTAAGAACCTTGACGCACCATCCTCCTCCAGCTCAGCTTCGATCACCTGCTCTCAAGTTACCACGCTCCCGCCCGCCGCCAGCACTACCACCACAGCCACCACAGCCGCTTCACTTGATCCGTCAGAGGAGTTATTTACACATCAGTTGGATGCAATTAGTGATGCGCAACCATTATTGCCAGATGATGCAGATTACAGGGATATGTCTCAGTCAGGCAGGATTACTCACATGGATGTACAGTGTGATGATGATGATGATGATGTTGTACCCGCTGCTGCTTCCTTTGCTGAGGTGTCAGATACAAGTGAAGCGGTTGATAATGACGATGTGTCCACGGATGCCATGGGGGTGCCTGCTCGAAGAGAAGAAGAGGGGGAAAGTTCAGAAGGGGAGACAGAGAGAAGGAGGAGACGAGTTGTAAGCAGGGGGAGGTCGTCGTCCAGCATCCTCAGCCACGTCAACCTCTGCTGTCCTGCCTGCCCCCTCTCAACCAACCGCCACTCCGCCTCTCACCTTCAGCAGTTCCTGCTCATCTGCCCACAGTCAGGTGTCTGTTAAGGAAATATTTGAGCGTAAGAAGCCAATGTCACAGAGTCACCCCCTTGCCCGGCGACTGACAGCTGACTTGATGGAACTCTTAGCCCGTCAGCTTTTACCATACCAGCTGGTGAAGTCTGAGGCCTTCAAAAAATTTGTCGCTATTGGGACACCACAGTGGAATGTACCCGGACGAAATTTTTTTTCAAAAAAGGCAATCCCAAACCTCTACTATGTTATTGAAAAGGAAGTCATGGCATCTCTGGCATACAGTGTTGGGGCAAGGGTCCATCTGACCACTGATACCTGGTCTGCAAAGCACGGTCAGGGCAGGTATATCACGTACACTGCGCATTGGGTCAACCTGCTAACGGCTGACAAGCATGGAATGCGTGGCTCCGCAGCGGAGTTGGTGACACCGCCATGACTTGCAGGCAGGCCTACTGCCACCTCCTCTACTCCTACTCCATCCTCTTCGATATCCTCCTCGGCTGAGTCCTCTTCTGCTGCGGCATCTGGCTGCACATCAACTGAATCCCCCAGCTCCCCAGGGGCTATTCTACATCCCGGATACGACAGTGTCACGCTGTCTTGGGGTTGACTTGCCTGAAAGCAGAGAGCCACACAGGACCAGCACCCCTGTCCGCCCTGCACACACAGGTGGATCAGTGGCTGTCCCCGCACCAACTGGAGATCGGCAAAGTGGTGTGTGACAATGGAACAAATTTGTTGTCGGCATTGAATTTGGGCAAGTTGTCACATGTGCCGTGCATGGCACATGTGTTGAATCTCATTGTGAAAACGCTTTGTGTCTAAGTACCCAGGCTTACAGGATGTCATCAAGCAGGCCAGGAAGGTGTGTGGCCATTTCAGGCGTTCCTACACAGCCATGGCGCACTTTTCCGATATTCAGCGGCGAAACAACATGCCAGTGAGGCTCTTAATTTGCGACAGCCCGACACGTTGGAATTCAACACTCCTAATGTTCGACCACCTGCTCCAACAAGAAAAAGCCGTCAATGAGTATTTGTATGACTGGGGTGCTAGGACAGCCTCTACGGAGCTGGGAATTTTTTCGCCACGTTACTGGACGCTCATGAGCAATGCCTGTAGGCTCATGCGTCCTTTTGAGGAGGTGAAAAACCTAGTCAGTCGCACCGAAGGCACCATCAGTGACCTCATCCCATTTGTTTTCTTCCTGGAGCGTGCCCTGCGAAGAGTGCTGGATCAGGCTGTAGATGAGCGTGAAGAGAAAGAGTTGTGGTCACCATCACCACCAGAAACAGCCTTGTCATCATCGCTTGCTGAACCTGCGGCAACGCTGGAAGAGGAGTATGAGGAACAGGAGTCAGAGGAGGAATGTGGCTTTGGGGAGGAGGAAGACCAAACACAGCAGGCACCCCAGGGTGCTCGTTGTCACCTATCTGGGACCCATGGTGTTGTACGTGGCTGGGGGAAAGAACAGTCCGTCAATGACATCAGTGAGGACGAGGAACGGGAAATGAGTAGCTCTGCATCCAACCTTGTGCAAATGGGGTCTTTCATGCTGTCATGTCTGTTGAGGGACCCTCATATAAAAAGGATGAAGGAGAACGACCTGTACTGGGTGGCTACGCTACTAGACCCCCGGTATAAGCAGAAAGTGGCAGAAATGTCATTAAATTCCCGAAATTCGGAAAGGATGCAGCAGTTCAAAACCAAACTAAAAAATATGCTTTACACAGCTTATAAAGGGGATGTAACAGCACAATGGGAATCTAACAGGGAAAGAGGTGAATGTAATACTCCTCCTACCACGGCGGAAAGGACTGGACGATTTACAGATGTGTTGTTGATGGAGGACATGCGGAGCTTTTTCAGTCCTACACATCGCCACAGCCCTTCGGGATCCAGCCTTAGAGAACGAATCGTCCGACAGGTAGCAGACTACCTCGCCTTAACAGCAGATATCGACACTCTGAGGAGCGATGAACCCCTTCACTACTGGGTATGCAGGCTTGACCTGTGGCCTGAGCTATCCCAGTTTGCGATAGAACTTCTGGCCTGCCCAGCTTCAAGTGTCCTGTCAGAAAGGACCTTCAGTGCAGCAGGAGGCATTGTCACTGACAAGAGAAGTCGCCTCGGTCAAAAAAGTGTTGATTACCTCACCTTCATAAAGATGAATGAGGCATGGATCCCGAAGGGACTGATAGTGGGGGATATGTTTGACTAACAAAAGGCCTGATGACATGCCTTGGCCTCAAAATGGTCCCCACGCTGCTGTATTTAATGTCTGCATACCGGATGACTTTCGTGAATTCTCCGCCACCAACTAGGGTTCAAGCCGCAATGTTTTAGTCACTTTTCTGCCTGGAAAACATCAATTTTTCCGGCCGCTGCCACATCTGTGGCTGCAACAATGCTATTTTTTTTCAGGCATGTGTACATGCCTTATTTTTCTGTCCTATGGTGCAGCACTGTGGCTGCAAAAACAAAACAAAAAAAAATGGCACATACAAGTGTCAATTCCCCTTCGTGATCGTTACCTTGTTGTGGTGAAGGGGCTTGCGTATCACAATGAAGCAATCATCACCTCTATAAGTGTGTTGGCAATTTTGCCACATCCCAGATGATAAGGCCGTTGCTTCATTATGGTCAGACCAAAAGCGATCGGACGGCTGGATAATATTTCATAGAAAAAACATTAATTTACCTTTTTTTTTTTTAAAGTTGTATGAGTTTTTAATACATTAAATAAAAAATCATAATAAAGTCTCTTAATAGTTTATTAGAAATAATGCAGACAATTAAAAAAATCCCCATCAATTCCAATACAAAGCAAGTACAGAGCTCAGAACTAAATTATTTAATGATGTCGTAATGGTTCGTTAATTTGACAATGGTTAATCAATTCGACACACGTCCCCGGATAGGGTACGTAACAGGGATTAAACTGATAGGAATAGTACTAGTTAAGACACCACTCATATAGGGTGTCACAGCACATTGCTCTGTGCATGCGCAGTGCCCCAATTTGGGAGTAAGAGGACCGACCAAGCTGCTTTTTCCATCTCCCGGTTCCTAAAATCAATTCAGTTTGGTGTATGAGAGTTTGGTCTGTCACTGTGAAGGCAGTCGAAGGTACCCGGCCTAAATTTTTTTTCACAAAAGGAAAATCCTTGATATGGGACGTAACAGGGATTAAACTGAGAGGAATAGTACTAGTTAAGTCACCACTCATATCGGGTGTGAGAGTAAATTGCACTGCGCAGACGCAGTGACCGTGGAATAAAACAAAGGGGAGGGAGCCAGCGTTTATTTAACCATCTCCCCGTTCGAAAAATCAATTCAATAAATGGACCCCAGATTGGGGACGTAACAGGGATTAAATTGATGAGAATAGTACTACAGAAAATACCACTCATATCGGGTGTGACACTAAATTGCACGGCGCAGACACAGTGACTGTGGATTAAAACAAAGGGGAGGGAGCCAGCGGTTTTTAACCATCTACCCGTTAGAAAAATCAATTCAATAAATGGACCTCAGATTGGGGACGTAACAGGGATTAAACTGATGAGAATAGTACTACAGAAAATACCACTCATATCGGGTGTGACAGTAAATTGCACGGCACAGACGCAGTGACCGTGGATTAAAACAAAGGGGAGGGAGCCAGCGTTTTTTTAACCATCTCCCGTTCGAAAAATCTATTCAATAAATGGATCCCAGATTGGGGACGTAACAGGAATTAAACTGGTGAGAATAGTACTACAGAAAATACCACTCATATCAGGTGTAACAGTAAATTGCACGGCGCAGACGCAGTGACCGTGGATTAAAACAAAGGGGAGGGAGCCAGCGTTTTTTTTAACCATCTCCCTTTCGGGAACCCTTGGTGTTGTACGTGGCTGGTTGGAGGAAGAAACCTTCAATGACATCACCAGGACATGGCTAGCTTGGTATCCAACCTTGTGCAAATGGGGAGTTTGCAGTTGTGCAAATGGACTGTTTGCGGTTGTTTGCGGTGCATTAAAAGGGGAGTTTGGTCTGTCAATGTCTGTGAAGCGGGCGTAACCCTTACACTACCTGATCGATACAACATCATACCTGATCGTATACACACACTGGATGTTTTAAAGCATGTTATTCCAAACAATTTAGGAATGTTAGTTGATATATTCCCTTTATGGATTAAAACCCGAATCTGCGTCCACTACGTAATTTTCTATGGGAGTTTTGCCATGGATCCCCCTCCGGCATGCAACAGTCAAGGCGTTAGTGCCCTTGAAACAACTTTTCCATCACTATTGTGGCCAGAAAAAGTCCCTGTGGGTTTTAAAATTCTCCTGCCTATTGAAGTCTATGGCGGTTCGCCCGTTTGCGAACATTTGTGGAAGTTCGCGTTCGCCATTCGTGAACAGAAAATTTTATGTTCGCGACATCATTACTTGCCAGAGTAAAGTCAAGCTCAGCTGCCTATACCTCTGTTGCACGAGTATTTCCCATCTGGCTTTTTTTTCCGATGTGTCCGGAAGATAAAAGCATTGCCGTGTGCAAGCTGGGCAAGATCAAAATTAGACGTGGGCAGGCGAACACAAACTTAGGCACCACAGTTCTATTAAACCACATGAAGCGGCATCACCCCATCCCATGGGCAAATAGAGGTGGTAGCCATCCACCGCTGCAGGAGTTCCAGCCTCGTCCAGATACCCTTTGCGGAAGCCAAGCCACATCCATGAATAGTACGGTGTCTTTCACATTGTCAGCAATCAATAACGAATGCATTGCCAGGAATCAATTCTTTGCTGTTGCTGCTGTACCATTTAGTCGAGTCTGCTGCCTTTAGGGAGCTAATGGTGTGCACTGAATGGAAGATTCCTAGCCGGCATTATTTCTCCCAAAAAGCCATCCCTGCCTTGTACTCTCACGTGGCAGACAATGAGCGCCGCTACCTGCGATTCTCAATGTGTGGCAAGGTTCAAGCCACAAAGGACACCTGGAGCAGCTCTTATAAGCAGGGATGGTACATGTATTTTACAGCCCACTGGGTCAATATTTTTTTCTGGCAGCAGTGAGGCAGGAGCCCAGCAATGATGCCAGTTCCTTTTGACCCCCCACGATTGTATCAGCTCTTACACCAGGCACTTGTCTGCCTCCTCCTCCATGGACACATTCCCTTCCCCAACAGCAGCAGGGCACAGGGTTGTCGCCACTCTGAATCAGAGCAAAATAACACATGCTCCTTGCATGGTGCACATCATCAACCTAGTGGTGCAATGCTTTCTAAATAAGTACACTGGCTTGCACAAGGTCCAAGCACTTCAGCCACTCTTATGTCCCAGGGAACACTCACCTGGACCTACAGCTACAGAATGGCCTATTACTACACCTCTTAATCCTCAGCGTGCCAACTCGCTGGAATTCCACATCACACATGCTTGAGCATCTGTATGGGCAGTGGAAATCAGTGAACAATTCTGTCATGCACCCGACAGCCTCAGCATCAGGAGCATTTGTTGCTTTGAGGACAGGTAGTGGGAGCTCATTCAAGATGCCTATAAATTGCGGGAGCCCTTCAAAAAGGCCACAAAGTTTGTCAACAGGGACAACTGTGGCATAAATGATGTTGTTCCTCTAATATTTATCTTAGAACAGACACTGATGCTCATGCAGCAGGGGATGACAGAAAAAGAAGAATAGCTAACGCAACTTGATGTTTGCCCTATAGCTGTTGGAGATATACAAAGGGAATCTGCCATGGAGGAGGGGAAGGAGGATGAGGAGCTCCCACTACAAAAGGAGGAGTCAGAGGTGGAGGACGATAATCAAAATGGCACAGGCAAAGGTGCCCAATCATCTCAGGGTGGGGTTGGGGGGTCAGAACCGGAACGAACTGGCTCCTTGGGCACACTGGCCAGAAGAGCGACCTGCATGCTTGTTTACTTATTCACTGACAGGCGTATCGTTTCCATCAAGCAGCCTGATGATTACTGGATAGCCATGCTTTAGGACAATGCTATTAGGGCAAAATGGGGTTATGTTGCAGAAAAGGAGGACAAATTACGTTATTACCAGGAAACACTGTGTATGCAGTTTGCCGCAGCTTATAGCGAGTAGACGTCTGCTGTCAGAGTGTCTAAAAAGGAGGCCCCTCTCTGCCCCTGCAGAGTCATCCCCCCTCCCACCGCAAGCAGCAGAAGTCGCAGAAGCAGTAGCAGCAGCAGCCATTTCAATCTCTCTGCATGATGGTGCAGATATTCACACATGCCCCCCAGGCTGAGGCCAGTCAGCATTCCGACAGCTCCCATCTCAACGCCCAGGTTCAGGCCTACCTAAACTCTGGCCAGTCTCTAGTGCATACCCTGTTTCCTCACTTCATGGATTTCTGGGCAGGCAGACTGGAACAGTGGCCCGAACAGGCACAGGACGCCCTCTTTCTTCTTTCTTGCTCAGTCTCCAATGTCATATCAGAGAGGGTTTTCAGTGGTGCGGGGGGCATGGTGACACCTAAATGGATAAAGTTGTCCTCTTCCAGTGTCTAAAACTTCACTTTTGTCAAAATGAACCAGTCATTGATGCATTTACACACTCTCCCGGCTGATTCAGAGATCTAGCTTTGCTGCGACCTTCCTACCATCACATTCTGTACAGCGGCTGCTGCTGTCTCCATCACGCCACTGCTGCAACCTACCTAGCATCACGTTCTGTACCACTGCTGCTGCTGCCACCTCTATCATTCCTCTGCTGCAACCTTCCTACCATCATGCTCTGTACGGCTGCTGCTGCCCCCGCCACTGCTGTGACCTGCATTTAATAACATACTGTACAACTGCTGCTGCCACCTCTATCATGCCCTTGCTGGGACCTGCCTAACATCACTTTCTGTATGGCTGCTGTTGCTGCAGCCATCCTGCCACTGCTGCGAACTGCCTACCATCATGTTCTGTATGGTTGCTGCTGCCAGCGCCATTATACCTCTGTTCTGACTTGTCTAAAATCAAAGTTCTGTAAAGCTGCTGCTACCACCTCCATCATGCCACCATCGCCATCAAGCCACTGCTGCGGCCTGCCGACCACCTTCTTCCATAAGGCTGCTGCTGCCTTCATTATGCTACTGTCTGCCAGTCAACATGAACCATATGGCTGCTGCTGCAGCCGCCGCTGCTCCTCATTGCTAATCCCCTATTGCCACCGCTATTAATGCAAAGCATCTTCCACTACTGCCACTACCACAAGTACCATCACTACTGCTATTACGACCACTACCCATAGACAGCTGACTTACTGCCTTATATGTTCCATGCTATGCTGCTCCCGTTGCAGCTACTATTGTGGCTGCTTGCCACTATATCCGCATTGTACCTTTTTTACATCCACACTGCACTACTTCTGCTCCCAATTGAAATGGAGAATTTGGGAGAAACAAACCACTTTTTCTTCTGACCTCAGCCATTCTAACCCATTATCCCATAACACTGTGTGTTTAAACATAAAAAAAAGAAAAAGAAAAAAGAAAAAAGAGATATCAAGTTCTCCTAAGAATTTCTAGGTTGCTAGAGGGTGTTTATACCAACTTTCAGGGCAATTGGAGCAACTTTGGTTTGGCCCAAACCGATTTGGGTCTGAACCAAACTTTTTCGAAGACAAATCTCGAGTAGTTTGCTGATCTCTAGTTACTACTACTTTATTCTAAACTGATTGAGCTCAATAATTTATTAGGATATGATAGTTATGCACTCCAAAATAAAAGAGATCGAAACAGGAAAAGGGATTTTTTTGTTTATATCTACAGATGTTTGTCATTCTGATTTAATTTAAAGGACAATTCTGAAGCACTGGGACATCCATGATACCAAGTTTGGGGCATTGCTTCAGAAACATCCAAGATGCATTTATAGAAAAGCTAAATCACTTGTCAACTATTTTGTGCGTGCTAATGTGCCACTAAGAAAAATGAGTAAACAAACATATTTGGGTGCTCATAGAAAGGGGGCCTTTGTCTGTTTGAACTGTCAAGACTGTAGTAGCATAATTAAGGCTGATTATATATGTCACTCCAGTAAGGGCTTCAGAATCTCTTTAAAAGGTTTTTCATATAGTAGCCAGAATGTGATCTATTTACTAAAGTGCCCGTGTGGCAATGCTTATGTCGTGCAGACAATGAGATCAGTATTAATTTGGAATAACAAACATTGTTCTGCAATTTGTAGATTTCTACAGGGGTCTAATGAGAAAGAAAAGTATTGAGACATAGCAACTGACTATTACTACTGATATACAGTACCATGACCTGGATGAATGAGAACATTCACATGGGTCATATGCTCAGCAAATTCAGCTAAGATTGCTTCACAGAAAAATATATTGGACTGTGTTGTTAGATACTAATGGGGTAATTTATTTAGATCGGCATTTTAGACGCTGACCTGATATGTGCTGGCAGTTGATGTGCCAAAATTATGTAGATGCACCGGTCTCTACATAACTTAGGCACTGGCGACAAGCTGAAACCTACTCCAGCTCTCTTGCTAGCATAGATTTAAGTCATTTTCTGTGCCAAAAACAGGCATAGAAAATGATAAATGAGACAGCCCTCTTCCCTGCGGATGTTACGTCCCCCTTTCCCTCCACCTCGGAAAAGGTGGGCATGAGCAGGGAAAAGTGACAGATTTGGCCGCAAATCCCCTTTGCGCCCGAATCTGCGACAAAAGTACACCAAAAAGTGGCGTACTGCTCATCATAAATGACCACATAAAAATCCAAATGGATTGAATGAATCATGCAGCTTTAGTCCTCTACTGTAGATTTGTGCAAAGAATCAGGGCCAGGATTTCTGGTTCCCATAGGAGTGGTGCAGATACTTGACAGTTGTGTCCTTTAAAAAGAATATATATATATATATATATATATATATATATACATATATAGTTAAAAGGTGTGTTTTATAAATTAACTGTAAATAAAGATGAGCGAGCAACAAAGTGTTCGGGTGTTCGGGTACTCAGTCCGAACACATAGCGATATTTGTGCACTCAGCCGAGCACCCGAATATAATCAAAGTCAATGGGAGATTACCAGTCACCCCCTGCTCGGATGAAGGGAGGGTGCCTGGTCCATTGGAAAAGGTCAGAAAGTGACAGAAACACCACCAAAATAGATCTGGAACAGCATAGGGACCATATCTGGGTGCTCCAATGTCACTGCTGGGAACCATATTGTCCCAGTTGTCCGCCACTTTTACATAGCGACAAAATCCCGCCCAAAACCCGCCCCCTTAAAAAAAATAAAAAATTTTAAACCAACAATGTAAAAACAGAAGTTAACGGTTTTATTTGACTGTCAGAAATGCAGTGTACACCGCAAATGTGCTATCTACCACAAAACCGGTGTGTTTGCAACTAACTATGTAAATGCGGAGTTCAAAAGGTTTCTTTAAATGACTGAAATACAGCGTAGGCCTCAGATCTGCTATGCATCACAAAACCAGAGTTCATTGCAATAAACTACAGAAATGCAGTATGTCACTGCTAAATTTTAATAGATGTTTTTGTGCGTTGTATGCCAAACTGCTCTGTGTAACAACAATACGGGTTTATTTTTTCCACAAAATACACTAATGCAGTATTTCACTGCTGAAATTTAAACGTAGGTATTTGTGCAGTTTATTGAAAACTGCTTTGTGGATCAAGAATACGTCTTTTTTTCCCAATAAAACACCAATGCACTATTTCAGTGCAGAAATTTAAAATAGGTATTTGTACGCTGTATGCACAACTTCTCTGTGAAGCAAGAATACAGCATTTTTTCAACAAAACAGAAACATGCACTATTTCAGTGCTGAAATTTAAAATACGTATTTGGTTAGTGTATTTAAAACTGCTTAGTGGACTAAGAATACCGGTTTTTTTCCAAAAAATACACTGATGCATTATTTCACAGAAGAAATGTAAAATCTGTATTTGTACACTGTATGCACAACTGCTTTGTGGACCAATACCACGTTTTTTTTCTTCAAAATTCACAAATGCACTATTTAACGGCTGGAAATTAAACGTAGGTATTTGTGCGCTGCATGCACAACTGCTTTGTGAACCAAGAACACAGCTTTTTTTTCCCTAAAACACACTAATGCGCTATTTCAGTGCTGAGATTTAAAATAGGTATTTGTACGCTGTATGCACAACTGCTTTGTGGACCTGGAATACCGCTTTTTTCCCAAATATACACTGATGCCATATTTCACTGAAGAAATGTAAAATATGTATTTGTACGCTGTATGCACAACTGCTTTGTGAACCAAGAACACAGCTTTTTTCCCCATAATTCACAAATGCACTATTTAACGGCTGAAAATTAAACGTAGGTACATATTTGTACGCTGTATGCACAACTGCTTTGTGAACCAAGAACACAGCTTTTTTTTCCCATAAAACACAGTAATGCACTATTTCAGTGCTGAAATTTAAAATAGGTATTTGTACGTGGTGTGCACAGCTGCTTTGTGGACCAGGAATACCGCTTTTTTCCCCAAAAATACACTGATGCACTATTTTACTGCTGAAATTGAAAATACGTTTTGGTGCGTTGTATGCACAAGTGCTCTATAGCACCACAATACAGATTTTTGCCCCAGACTACAGAAATGGATTATGTCACCCCTAAATTATACAAAAGGTAATGTAGGGGACTTGACCTGCCAGAAAAAAATATTTTTTCCTTCACTGAGCTACCAAAATGGATTAGACTAATGTCCCTGGCATGCAGGTCACATGCAATTCCAAGGACACTGCAGTGGCTAAATAGGCCACCGACCCCCACCTCAGTAACAGATAGATAAAAAAAAAAACACTGCATTATCACTGGGCTCAGGGCTGGGGACAAAAATATAGGATTGCAATAGCATCTTCCCTCAATAATTGCTGTAGCTTGAAGATTTCACACCACCAGGTTCAACAGATTTATTTCCTTATCTCTCCCTGGGAGCACTGGCAGCAACCTTTCCCTATACTAACAGCAGCAGAGTGACGTGCGGCACTACGTGACTCCAGCTTATAAAGAGGCTGGGTCACATGCTACACCATTAGTAGGCATGACTGCGATGCCTTCTTAGGGCAAAGATGTAAAATGCTTGCTGACCCGAACCCGAACTTTTATGAAAATGTTCGGGTTCAGGTCCGTGTCCTGAACATCCTAAAGTTCTCCACTCTACAGGTGAGCAGACCGTATAAAACATTGGAGGTGAGGGCCTGAAGGTGATTGAACCCCATAAAACATTGCAATAATGTCCTACAGGTGAGCAGACTGTATAAAACATAGGAAGTGAGGGACTGAAGGTGAGCGAACCCCATAAAACATTGCAGTGATAGCCTAAAGGTGAGCAGACCGTATAAAACACTAGAGGTGAGGGCCCGAAGCCGAGTGAACCCTACAAAAGATTGTAATGAGGGAATATATATTCTGTGTGGAAGAGTAGGAAGAGGAGGAAGCAGATGAGAAAACAAGATTCAAACATATACCCTTTTTTTTCGGTGAAAAGGGTGCATCTAAATCTTGTGGATTGAGTACATTATAAAGCATACATTTAAATTGCATTTTTGCTTCCTATTAGCTAAGCTTTCCTCTGGTGGAGTGAAGAAGTGAAGGGCAATCCAGGCATTGTTCATTTTTATCTGAGTCAACCTGTCAGCATTGTCAGTGGACAAGTGGATACGCTTATCTGTTATAATGCCACGAGCAGCACTAAATACATGCTCAGACAATACACTCGCGGCAGGGCAGGCCAGCACCTCCAAGGCATAGAGCGCAAGTTTGTGCCACGAGTCCAGCTTGCACATCCAGTTGTTGTAAGGCACTGAGGGATCATTTAGGATGCTGACACGGTCTGCAGTGTAATCCTTCACCATCTTCTAAAACTTTTCCCTCCTTGTAACACTAGGCTGCGCTTCAGGGTGAGGTTTCTGGTGAGGTGTCATGAAAGTGTCCCATGCCTTGGAATTTGTTGCCCTGCCTCTGTTGGAACTACTGTGTGTTCCCCTTGTCTCCCTTCCTCGGTTGCCTAAGGAAGTACGGACTCTGGCGACCGCATTGTCAGATGTAAAATTTTGGAGCAATCTGTCAACAAGTACCTTCTGGTATTGCACGGTTTTACTCGTCCTCTCCACCACAGGAATGAGAGATAAGAAGTTCTCTTTGTAGCAGGGGTCAAGAAGGGTGAACACCCAGTAATCTGTGTTACCTAAAATGCATATAACGCGAGTCAGCCTTGTGTGCCAGAGTACCAACAGGCAAGAAGTCAATGTCAAATTCAGGATGACTCTCCATACCCTCCTCCTCCTCCTCTTCTGCCCATCCACCCTGAACAGATAGAATTAAAGTTCCATGGGTACTAGCCTCTGTAGCATCTAGCAGCTCTTGAAAATTGGGGTAGGTTTTGATAAATTGCTGAACCACTAAGTTTAAGACATGGGCTAGGCATGGAATGTGTGTCAGGTTGCCGAGCTCCAAAGCCGCCACCAAGTTACGGCCATTGTCAGACACAACCATGCCTGTTTCTAGGTTGAGTGGCGAGAGCCACATCTCGGTCTTGTCCCTTATACTCTGCCATAGCTCTGCGGCGGTTTGCTGTTTGTCCCCTAAGCAGATCAGCTTCAGCATGGCCTGTTGATGCTTACCCACAGCAGTGCTACACTGCTTCCAGCGACTGGTGGCTGACTGCTTTTGGAGGTGGAAGTGGAGGAGGAGGCAGCAGAGGAGGAGGAGAAGTGGGGGTTGGAGCCAGTAACATAGTTGCTGGCGGAGACCCTGATGGACGTAGGTCCAGCAATCCTGGGCGTGGGTAGCACCTGTGCCATCCCAGGGTACGACTCACTTCTGGCCTCCACAACATTCACCCAGTGAGCGGTCAGGGAAATGTAGTGTCCCTGGCCACCAGAACTTATCCATGTGTCCGTGGTGAGGTGGACCTTCCCAGTAAGTGCGTTGGTCAGGGCACGGGTGATGTTGTCGGGCAGAGCACACCGTTAAAAATAGTTGCGGCTGGGGACTGCGTACCGAGGCACGGCCGCTGACATCAGGCTGCGGAAAGCCTCAGTGTCCACAAGCCTAAATGGCAACAGTTCAAGGGCCAGTCATTTCTAAAGTTGCGCATTTAGTGCTATGGCCTGTCGGTGGGTATTTGCGCTTGCCTTCAAATACTTGTGTTATCGACATTTGGATGCTGCACTGGGACAGGGAAGTGGATGTTGTTACTGACGGTTCATGCGAAGGTCCAGGTGCAGGGCAAGGGGCATCCGGGCCTGCACCTTCGACAGGGGATTGGCTAGCAGTGTGTAACACAGGGAAAGAGGAGGCAGTGGTGGGACCCGCAGACCCAGAGTGTAGAACCAGGCGTTCGGCCCACTTATTAGGGTGCTTGGCTGCCATCTGGCGGATCATTCTGGTGGTGGTGAGGTTGCTAGTGTTCACGCCCCGGCTAATTTTGGTACGGCACAGGTTGCAAACTACCACTCTTTTGTATTCTGCGCTTTCCTCAAAAAGGCCCATACTGTGGAACACCTACACCTTGGCAAGATAGATTTACGCATGGGGGTGCTCGGTGTAACAGTTGCGGGCCTGTTTGGTTTGGGCCAACGTCTTCCTTTTGCAACCTCACTGCCACTTTCCAGACTGTTGTGGTGCTGCGGATCCCTCCCCCTCTGTACTGCTGTCCTCGCTCGTCTTTTCACCTTCCCATGTTGGGTCAGTGACCTCATCGTCCACCACCTCCTCTTCCACTTCCTCACTTTGCTCATCCTCCTTACTTGACCTAACCACAACCTCAGTGATTGACAACTGTGTCCCATCATCATCCACCTCGTGAACAAATGATTGCCGTTCACCGCAGTCATCTTCTTGAGACTGTAATGGCTCAAGAGGTTGGGAAGCAGGGCACAATATCTCAGGTACCTCTTCAAGCCTGCTTGGAGAGAGAGACAAACCAAGTACTGGCGATAAAAAGTCCTTTGAATATCCGAGTATGGGATCACTTGTTTGGCCAGACTCGACATGGTGGGAGAAAGGAGGATCAGAGTGAGGATTCGGTTGACCAGTCTCTTGGCTGCAGAGACTGGACTTAGTGGAAGAGAGAGTGGTGCTTAACCGACTCAAAGCATTATCTTCTGCAATCTAACCGACCACCTGTTCGCACTTGTCCGACTTGGACAGTGTTGTCCTGCACCGCCAAACTAAGTTGGACATGAAGCTGGGTAAGGTGGATTTTTTGTTTCATTGCGCCCAGGGCCACGGCCTCTGCTTGCATCATCAGCATCACGTCCAGGGCCACTGCCTCTGCTTGCACCATCAGCATCACGCCCACTTCCCCGTCCCTTTGTGCTCGCCTTCTTCATATTAATGTTTTTTCTGTAGATGTGGCGCAGATTGTTTTACTGTCCGCTAAAGACACCGTTTTCTGATGCAGGGAAGTACTGGATACAGAAAAATACAGATTTTGGCCACTACACTAGGCCCAAGAGAATGTAATTTTAACTATACTCACTGTATTGAGATGCTGTAAGGAACTGGATACCAAAAAATAAATATTTTGACCACTACAATAGGCCCAAGAGAATGTAATTTTTACTATACGCACTGTATTGAGATGCAGTAAGGTACTGGATACCAAAAAATAAATATTTTGGCCACTAACATAGGCCCAAGAGAATTCAATTTTTTCGATACACACTGTATTGAGATGCAGTAAGGTACTGGATATCAAAAAATACAGATTTTGACCACTACACTAGGCCAAAGAGAATGTAATTTTTACTATACGCACTGTATTGAGATGCAGTAAGGTACTGGATACCAAAAAATAAATATTTTGGCCACTACAATAGGCCCAAGAGAATTCAATTTTTTCGATACACACTGTATTGACATGCAGTAAGGTACTGGATACAGAAAAATACTGATTTTGGCCACTACACTAGGCCCAAGATAATAAAATTTTTACACTACACACTGTATTGACATGCAGTTCGGTACTGGATACAGAAAAATACAGATTTTGGCCACTTCACTAGGCCCAATATAATGTAATTTTTACGATACACTGTATTGACATGCAGTAAGGTACTGGATACAGAAAAATACAGATTTTGGCCACTACACTAGGCCCGAGAGAAAGTAATTTTTACGATACACACTGTATTGACATTCAGTAAGGTACTGGATACAAAAAAAAAACTGATTTTGGCCACTACACTAGGCCGAAGAGAATGTAATTTTTAATGTACACACTGTATTCGGATGTAGTTCTGTATTGGATACAAATTTGTCCCAAATAAAATGCATTCTCCGCTATAATACTGTATATACGGTTGCGGCCTTAACTAGTTAACTATGGCCATAATATAAATCACTCTCTGCTGGAGTAATTAATATAATGGTTGCGGATTGAACGCACACACAGATGTGGCACAAGTTAATTTCCCCAGAAAAAATAATTTCTCTGATGGTGCAGTGTATATCTCAGTACCAGGCACACTGTGGTGAATAAGCCCCTTTTTATAATGTCTGCCCAACACACTGCTTTATGATGGTGCAGTGTATATCTCAGTACCTGGCACACTGTAGTGAATAAGCCTCTTTTTATAATGTTTGCCCAATACACTGTTTTATGATGGTGCAGTGTATATCTCAGTACCAGGCACACCGTAGTGAATAATCCCCATTTTTTATAATGTCTGCCCCACACACTGCTTTATGATGGTGCAGTGTATATCTCAGTACCAGGCACTAGGTAGTAAATAAGCCCCTTTTTATAATGTCTGCCCAAAACACTGCTTTATGATGGTGCAGTGTATATCTCAGTACCAGGCACATTGTAGTGAATAAGCCCCTTTTTATAATATCTGCCCAACATACTGCTTTATGGTGGCGTATTGTAGATGTCACTAATCTAAAATCTTTCTGACTTTTAGAAGTTTGGGTACTTAAAAAAGCGATTTTCAAGCCCTGCACTATCTATCCCTTTCTGCAGACGCCTGTGCCTGATAGTGCTGAAGCAAACCCCTTAAAAAAAAAAAAAAGGTGCTGCACTGCTGTTAAACACAAACTGTAGTCCTTAAAATGAATGTTAGGTCTTTCAATAAGGTTTTTAAAGTAAAATCAGTAAGTTTAGAGCAAAACGCTATCTGTCCTTGCCTACTGTCTGCTCTCCCTGACGCTGGATGAGCCGAGCGCCGGACCTCAGCTCCTATATGAAATGGTATCACGTGTTCTGGCCAGTCAATCAGTGTAAGGCTTACAGCTAACATGGATATGGCCTTACACTGAGGGGATATACTTACCTGGACCTTGATTGGCTGCTTAGAAGGCGCCAAAAGTGCTGGGAGGAGACTCGAGCAATGCCACGAATACACGTGGTGCTTGGCTGAGTAAAGCAGCTGAACCAATACTCAGCCGAGCATGCTCGCTCATCACTAACTGTAAACAGTGAAAGAAAATTTGGTGCATCTTGCTAGACACATCAGACACTTTTATATAATATTACACCACCCTTTGACTGGCTTACATTGTAATAAACATTGGTGCAATTTTAGCTCCTTCCCACTAAGCTTTGTCCCCTTATCTAGTAGGACACAAAAAGTTTCCATAACATAGTTTTTGGCAAAATTTCAACTATGTAATTTAGCTTAGAAAATCTCCCCCACTGTTTTTCCTGTGTTTAGTGAAGATTCATGTGTTGGGTTTTGAGATGAGCGAATATTTCCAAAATTCTATACAAATTTATCTGCAGTGAATTTCGTGAAAAAATGTCTATTTTCTGGCTGCAGAGAGCATATATAGTGGTGTAGAACACTGTGCCTTGCAGTAACACGCATAGAGAGTCTGCTTTGGTAGTAAAATAATACTGTGAGTCCGTATGACATGCAGATGACAGGCGTCGCTCTTAGAATTACTGAACACTTGACTTATTTGGGCAGTCACGGGGCCAAAACTGACCAAATAACTCAAGTATGAACTGGGTGATGTGTGCCACTGGATGATACAGTGGCTGGACCACCACATTGGAGCCAACGTTCTCCCAGGCCACTTTATGGTGAAGCTGCATATGTTGACACAAGGCCGTGGTGCCAACATTGGCACCCTGGCTGTTCTTCACCTTTTTGCCCACAGATTCTACAAATTGCCATGTTCACCTCATCAGGCGGCTTAACAAAAAAACTGTCCCACAGTAGGTGATTTTACCCTCAACACTAAGCACTGACTGACTGCTACCACCACTGCTACCACCACTGCCTCCGTGAACCCATGCACCACTACGTTCCGGGCAGGTAGGCTCCTGTGCAGCAGGTGGTCTACCCCGGGCACGTTTGGCTACCGACCTCCCACTGCTGCCACCCTGCTAACTCCCGGCTACGCTAGTGACTTGCTGGCTCTGCCGCTGCCTCACGGGCAAGCATCCACCCTCTTTTCCCGATGATGATGAAGCCCCTTATTCATCCGGCTCCCAAGTGCGATCAGCTACATCATCATCATCGAGTACTGTCTGCATGTCACTGATGTCCTTCTCAACGGTCTCTGGGTCAGGAGCCTCACCGCTAGCAACACCAGCTCCCACGCCCATCTTCTCATCACTACTTGCCCGCCTAGCGGAGGAAGCGGCAGATGTCTCCTATACATGTTGGCTGGCCAGTAGCTGCTAACTGTCCTCTTGTAGCTCATCATCGCTGTATAGTGGGGCTGAGCCCACAGCATAAAAAATTTCCCTAGCAGAGGGAACAGAAAACGACCGAGATAGGTTGAGGACAGATGAGGGCACAGGGCACAGGGCCTGCTCCAGGGCCATACCAACTAAGGGTTGTGTCTGACAAACCTTCTGACTCTTGACTGGGGGTGTCTGATGTCACTTGCGATGAAAAGATTAAGTTGGTTGCTGGTCACGACACAACCTCTAGCTGACACTGGGAGCTCAGGCCTCTCAAAGTGACCCCTGCTTCCACGGCCCCTGACACCCACACAATGGGGCGGTCATTTGACAGTAAAAAGAGTTTAATATCTCCCACCAAGACAACAAATTATTAAACAAAATATAGGCCCCTGAAAACCAGACAATGGAGAGGTAATTTAACAATATAAAGAGGATAATGTCACCCACCAAAGCAAAAAATGATTAAACGACATATAGGCCCCTGACACCCACACAATGGGGCAGTCATTTGACAGTAAAAAGAGTTTAATATCTCCCACCAAGACAACAAATGATTAAACGACATATAGGCCCCTGACACCCACACAATGGGGCAGTCATTTGACAGTAAAAAGAGTTTAATGTCTCCCACCAATGCAGCAAGCGATTAAACGAAATATAAACCCCTGACAAACAGACAATATAGAGGTCATTTGACAGTATAAAGAGTTTAATATGTCCCACCAATGCAGCAAGCGATGAAACAAAATATAGTCCCCTGACAATCAGACAATGTAGAGGTCATTTGACAGTATAAAAAAGATAATGTCACCCTCCAAAGCAACAAATGATTAAACGACATATAGGCCCCTGAAACCCACACAATGGGGCAGTCATTTGACAGTAAAAAGAGTTAAATGTCTCCCACCAAGGCAGCAAGCAAGTAAACAAAATATAGGCCCCTGACACCCACACAATGGGGCGGTCATTTGACAGTAAAAAGAGTTTGATATCTCCCACCAAGACAACAAATGATTAAACGAAATATAGGCCCCTGACAACCAGACAATGTAGAGGTCATTTGACAGTATAAAGAGTTTAATATCTCCCACCAATGCAGCAAGCGATTAAACAAAATATATATGTCTTCTTGAAAAAACGCTTTGGGCGTTGGAAGAGGATGTGGAGCAGGAGGAAGAGGAGGAGGAAGAGGGATCATTTCTACAGTTATCAGGCCAGTCATTCACAAGTGGCTCAGAGGGTGGGTTTGCCAGTGTATTGCCTGCACGTCTGTTTAGCACGGCAGGGGGGGTGATCACAGACAAGCGCAGCCACCTGTCCACAGCCAACGTGGACAAGCTCACATTCATTAAAATGAACCAGGCATGGATCCCATAGGACTTGTCCACACCTTGTGCTCTTTAGACAAGTATACCGGCCACACCCAGCCATTGTTATACTCCAGAGCACTTCTCTTTGCGTTCTCTTTTCCATTTCCCAATGTTTTGGGGCCCTCCCAAATTTATAAAAAAAAAATTATAGAAAAGTTATAAAAATTTATAACTAAATGAAGGTATAAAAACAAAAAAAACAAAAACTTGGATATCTCCTCCTCCTCCACCACCACTTCCACCTACACGACACGTCTACCACCTCCTCAACCTCCCACTCCACTTTGACCTCCGCCTCCTAGTTCAAGATTATTATTTTTTTATTTTTTTCTATTCTGTTATGTTAAGCCATTTCCTTATCCACATTGGTTTGCAGGGCAATTGCCTTGCTCTTACCCCCATTTTGCTTCCTTTTGCAGTCCTCTTACTATAACTATTTTACAGCGATCTTAATACACCAAAGTTTGGGTCCCCATTGACTTTAATGGGGTTCGGGTCAAGATCGGGTCCCGAACTCAAACTTTGACCCGAAGTTCAGCCAAACCCGGCGAACCTGAAAATTCATGGGTCCACTCATCCCTAGTAAAGACGCTTTGACGCTTCTGGAGAAATGTCTTTTGAGGGCATTTGACATGGAACAGTTTTTCACCATAATTTTTGTATGACCCACTTATATATTTGTATAGGTTAATCATGTTCCCCCTTAGACATCTCTTCTCAAGACTAAATACATTTAATTCTTTTAATCTTTCTTCATAACTAAGACCCTCCATGCCTCTTATCAGTTTAGTTGCTCTCCTCTGTACTTTTTCCAGCTGCAGAGCATCCTTTCTATGGACTGGTGCCCTGAACTGAACTGCATATTTCATATGAGGCCGCACCAATGCTTTGTAAAGTGGTAATATTACATCCCTACCTCGCGAGTCTATGCCTCGTTTAATGTATGACAATATGCTGGTAGCCTTAGAAGCAGTTGATTGACATTGTATACTGTTATTTAATCTACCATCTACAAATTATTCTCTAAGTGACCCTCAGTGTATTACATCCCCTAGGACAGGGAAGGGCAAACTGCGGCTCTCCAGCTACTGTAAAACTACAATTCCCACCATGCCCTGCTGATAGCTGTAAGCAGTCTTTGCATGCTGGGAGTTGTAGTTTTGCAACAGCTGGTGAGCTGCAATTTGCCCATCCCTGCCCAAGGACATATGAAACAGGGAGATTATTACTATTATATGCAACATTCTTTCCCATTTTTTATCTTTATCCTCCAAGAGCAATAACTTTTTCGTTTTCTGTCAAAGTAGCTGTATAAAGGCTTGTTTTAAGTGGAATGGGTTATACTTTTGAATTGCACTATTTTTGAGGTACACATGATATAATGAAAAACTTGATTAACTCTATCTGAAAGGGAAATGGAAAAACTTCAATTCTACATTTTTTTAACACTGTGAACTACAGCGTAAATGACATGTTACTGTAAAATGATAGTGATATCCAATTTCTATAGTTTTTTTTTAAATGTTTTATTACTTTTGCACAAAACCACAATTTTTGTTGCTTCATGTAATGACTTTTTTCCAAGGAAGGAGTTGTGTCATGGCTTACTTGAGTCATGGCTTATTATTTGGAGGGCAAGTTCTAGATTTTTGCTCCATTTTTGAATATATGTGACTTTTTGATTGCCTTTTTATTCCGTATTTTGAGAGGCAGGATGAATACAAGCTAATTACTTTTATGATTATCAGGTTAACTATTGTGAAAACGGCTTGAGTTGTTTTTTTCCTTTTATTTACATTTTTAAACTTTTTTTTATACTTTTGTAACTTTTTTATTTTGGTCCAACTAGGGGACTTGAATTTTAGTAAAATTGATCACTCATATAAGAAATACATTGCATACATATATATTGGGAAGCAGCAGGCATATGTTTGGAAAAAAGGTGCACAAATGTATTTTCTTCTGTCCGATTCTCAGCATATTTCTAATAGCAATGCTGGAATGCAGAGAGATCCGGCAGGCTGTTCTCTGTCGGAATAGCCTGATGGATACATAGCGCTAGTGTGAAACTAGCCTAAGGCAAAGAAAGAGGTACAAAAATTTAAGGCAAATCTTGTTCTTAATCCATACATTTTTCCCCTGCTTTCTGGCTACCTACTTCACTTATGCCTCATTCACACGTCAGTGTTTTGGTCAGTGATTTCCATCAGTGATTGTCAGCCAAAACCAGGATTGGAGCCTCCATTGACATAAGGTATAAGGGAAAGATCTGCACCTGTTCTGTTGAGAGCTGCACCTGGTTTTGACTCAGAATCACTGATGGAAATCACTGACCAAAACACTGACGTGTGAATGAGGCTTTACACTTCAGCCCCCCACCTGCATAAAAACTATAGACACACATCATCCAATATACCTTTCCCTTTAATTGTGTTATATCAGTAATCATACTGAGCCTCTCTTAGGCTACTTTCAAACTAGCACTTTTAGGCCTTATTCACACGTCAGTGTTTCGGTCAGTATTTTCCATCAGTGATTGTGAGCCAAAACTAGGATTGGAGCCTCCACAGACATAAGGTATAAGGGGAAGATCTGCCTCTGTTCTGTGTTTAGTGCCAACCCTGGTTTTGTCTCAAAATCACTGATGGAAATCACTGACCAAAACACTGATATGTGAATTAGGCCTTAGGCCTCTTTCACACGAGCGTGTCCGGATTAGGTCCGGATGCATTGCAGATGCGTTTAGTGAAAACTGTGCGATTTCACAGGCAAAGCCATTCAGTTTTGCCAGCGATTGAGTTCAGTTGTTCAGTTTTTTCAGTGCGGGTGCAATGCGTTTTGATGCATTTTTCACGCGCGTGATAAAAAACTGAAGGTTTACAAACATCTCCTAGCAACCATCAGTGAAAAACGCAACTCACCCGCACTTGCCTGCGATGCAATGCATTTTTCATGCAGCCCCATTCACTTCTATGGGGCTAGGGCTGCTTAAAAAACCGCAGAATATAGAACATGCTGCGATTTTCACGCAACGCACAAGTGATGCGTGAAAAAAAACACTCATGTACACGGACCTATTGAAATGAATGGGTCAGTAATCAGTGAGGGTGCAATGCGTTCACATCACGGATTGCACCTGCGCGGAAAACTCGCCCGTGTGAAAGGGGCCTTAGATCTAGCAGGAAGCAACCTACTGGATTTCTATGCAAACATGCTAAGAATTGGATGGATGAAAACCTCTGTGTGCAGCGGTTCTCGTCCAGCCGATTCTCGGAATGTTTTCCAGGTTGCAGCCTGATCTCCGCTGGTGCCCATTAGAATGAATGGGGCCAGTGTCAGGTGTCAGGTAGGGTACTACTTGCCAGAACAGCCTGCCAGAGATGTTTAATGCTAGTATAAAAACTAGCCTTATAAAGCACTAATTTTCTACTGTGACTATGTTATTATCATGAGGGGCAAAGGAAAATCCCCTATATCTATTTGCCCAATAATCCTTTTACATTTACGTAAGTATTAGTGTTGGTCGAGCACCAAAGTGCTTGGGTTCTCTGGTGCTCGAGTAGAACACCTGGGGATGCTCGGGTGCTCTACCGGGCACCCGAGCACAATGGAAGTCAATGGGATAACCCGAGCATTAAACCAGGCACCCCCTGCTCTGAAGAGGGGAGGGTGTCTGGTTCACAGGAAAAGGTCAGAAATTGATGGAAACACCACTGAAATGGTTTGGGAACAGTATAGGGAGGATGTCTGGATGCATCTTGGACTCCCAGGTTGCTGCTGGGAGCGATGTTGTCTGAGTAGAACGCCACTTTTACAGTCTGACAATAATATGCACAAAACCGAAGATAAAATAGCTTTTAGAGGAAAAATTGTTAGGAAACATTCTTTCCTGTATATTTCCTTAATATAAAGTGCAAGTGCTGCCAAAAATTACAAGGAAGAGGCACTCCAATACAACCTGTATATCACATAAAGGAGGGCCTTATTCACATTGTGGTACAATTGTTCAGGTAGTGGAACTCCTACACTCATAAAACCTATGCATTAAGTGAAAGGGCTGCCAAAAATTTCAAGGAACTGGCACTAAAATACACCCTTTATTACACATAAAGGAGGGCATCATACACACCCTTGAAATTATGATTGATGTCCTGCTGATGACCCTCTAAAACATTATGGGCGAGGACCTTCTGCCAAGCTGACCATCTAAAACATTATGGACGTGGGCCTGCTGCAGAGCTGATCATCTAAAAAATTAGGAGTGAGGGTCTGCTGCTGAGCTGACACTCTAAAACATTAGGGGCGAGTGCCTGCTGATCTGACCATCTAAAACATTAGGGCCGAGGACCTGCTGCTGATCTGACCATCTAAAACATTAGGGATGAGGGCCTGCTGCTGAGCTGACCATCTAAAAGATTATGGATGAGGACCACCTGCCGAGCTGACTATCTAAAAAATTAGGGGTGATGGTCTGCTGCTGAACTGACCCTCTAAAACATTTGGGGGTGAAGGTCCTCTGCTGAGCTGACCCTCTAAACATTAGGGACAAGGGCCTGTTGCCAAGCTAACCATATAAAACATTAGGGGCAATGGCCTGCTGCTGATCTGACCATCTAAAACATTATGGATGAGGACCTGCTGCTGATCTGACCTTCTAAAACATTATGGGTAAGTGCCTGCTGCTGATCTGACCATCTAAAGCATTAATGGTGAGGACCTGCTGCAGAGTTGACCATCTAAAAAATTTGAGGTGAGGGTCTACTGCTGAACTGACCCTCTAAAACTTTATGGATGAAGGCCAGCTGCCGAGTTGACCATCTAAAACATTATGGACGAGGGCCTGCTGCAGAGCTGACCATCTAAAAAATTAGGGGTGATAGTCTGCTGCTGAGCTGACCCTCTAACACATTAGGGGTGAGGGTCTTCTGCTGAGCTGACCCTCTAAACATTAGGGATGAGGGCCTGCTGCCAAGCTGACCATCTAAAACATTAACAACGAGGGCCTGCTGCAGAGCTAACCATCTAAAAAAATAGGTGTGAGGGTCTGCTGCTGAGCTGACCCTCTAAAACATTAGGGGTGAGGGTCTTCTGCTGAGCTGACCCTCTAAACATTAGGGACGAGGGCCTGCTGCCAAGCTGACCATCTAAACCATTAGGGGCGGGGGCCTGCTGCTGAGCTGACAATCTAAAACATTAGGGGCGAGGGCCTGGTGCAGAGCTGACAGTCTAAAAAATTAGGGGTGATGGTCTGCTGCTGAACTGACCCTCTAAAATATTAGGGTTGAGGTTCTGCTGCCGAGCTGACCATCTAAAACATTAGGGGTGAGGGCCTGCTGCTGGTCTGACCGTCTAAAATGTTATGGGTGAGGGCCTGCTGGTGAACCTCTAAAACATTATAAACAAGGGCCTGCTGGTGACACTCTAAAACATTATGGTCGAGGGCCTGCTGGTGACCCTCAAAAACATTATGGTTGAGTGCTTGCTGGTGACCCTCTAAAACATTATGGGCGAGGGCCTGCTGGTAAACCCTCAAAATTAGAAGAAGGGCCTGCTGGTGACCCTATTAAACATTATGGTTGAGGGCCTGCTGTTGACCCTCTAAAACATTTTGGGCGAGGGCCTGCTGGTGACCCTCAAAAAATTATGGTTGAGGGTCTGCTGGTGACCCTCTAAAACATAATAGTTGAGGGCCTGCTGGTGACCCTCAAAAACATTATGGGTGAGGGCCTGCTGGTGAACCTCAAAAACATTATGGGTGAGGGCCCACTGCTGAGCTGACCCTCTAAAACATTAGGAGCAAGGACAGCCTAATAAGCATGTTGATATGATGGAGGAGGAGGAGGACGACGAGAAAAGGGAGATTGAACCATATACTCTTTTTAGTGGTGGAAGGGGTGCATGGGAATACAGTGTATTCAATGCACCATAAAAAACACATTTAGAGTGCCTTTTTGTTCAGCCGCTTTCCTCTGGTGGAGTCAAGAAGTCAGGGGCAATCCAGGCCTTGATCATTTTTATGAGTCAAACAGTCAGCATTTTCAATTGCCAGGTGGATGCGCTTATCAGTTATTATGCCCCCAGCAGCACTAAATACACACTCTGACAAAAGGCTAGCAGCGGGGCAGGCCAGCACCTCCAAGGCGTAGAGCGCCAGTTCGTGCAATGGGTCCAGCTTGGACATCCAATAGTTGGCAGGCACAGAGAGATCACTGATGACGCTGACATGGTCTGCTACACCATCTTCCAAAAATTTTCCCTCCTTGTGACACTAGGCCACGCATCAGGTTGAGGGTGCTGGCGGGAACTGCTTTGTGTTCCCCTTGTCTCCCCTCCTCGGTTGGCCAAGTAACCATGTACTCTGCAGCCAGCATTGTCAGCTGGAAAATTTTTGAGCAATTTTTCCACAAGGACTCTCTGGTATTGCACCATTTTGCTTATCCTCTCAACCACAGTAATGAGAGATTAGAAATTCTCTTTGTACCGGGGGTCGATAAGGGTGAAAAACCAGTAATCAGTGTTGGCCAAAATACATACAATGCAAGGGTCATGGGAAAAGCAGCCTAACATAAAGTCAGCCATGTGTGCCAGAGTCCCAACAGACAAGACTTTGCTGTCCTCATCAGGAGGAGGACTCTTAATCTCCTCATCCTATTCCACCTCTTCTACCCATCCACGCTGAACAGATGGAATAAAACTTCCATGGGTACTACCCTCTGTAGCGGAGGCAGCCGTCTCCTCCTCCTACTCCTCCACCGCTCTCAGAAGACGAACTGAGGGTGGTCTGGCTATTACCCTGTGTATTGTCTTCCCCTATTTCCACCTCTTCCCCATGCAAAGTGTCTGCCTTAATTGTGAGCAGAGAATATTTGAGTAGACACAGAAGTGGGATGGTTACGTCGATAATAGCGTTATCGACGCTCACCATCTGTGTTGATTCCTCAAAGTTGCGTAAAGCCTCACAGAGGTCTGACATCAATGCCCACTCATCGCTTGTGAAGAGCGGAAGCTGACTGGAAAGGCGTCGACAATGTTGCAGCTGGTATACCGCTACTCCCCTCTGCTGCTCATAAAGCCTGGCCAACATCTGGAACTCAGAGTTCCAGTGTGTGCTTACGTCGCAAAACAGTCTGGAAGCTGGCAATTGCAAGTGCTGCAGCAGGGATTCCAGACTGACAGAAGCTGTCGATGACTTGCAGAAATGGGCACACACGTGGCACATCTTCACCAGTAGCTCAGGCAAATTGGGGTAGGTTTTGAGAAACCGCTGAACCACTAGGTTGAACACGTGGGCTAGGCATGGTATGTGTGTTAGCTTGCCGAGCTCCAAAGCCACCACCAAGTTATCAAACACAACCATGCCTGGTTGTAGGTTGAGTGGCGAGAGCAAGAGCTCAGTTTGGTCCCTTATACGCTGACATATCTCTGCTGCAGTGTGCTGTTTATCACCTAAGCAGATCAGTTTTAGCATGGCCTGTTGCTGCTTCCCAACTGCAGTGCTACACTGCTTCCAGCTACTGACTAATGGCTGACTGGTGCTGCAAGATGATAATTCAGAGGTGGAGGTGGAGGAGGAGGCGGAGGCGGAGAAGTGTGTTGCAGCCACTAACGGAGGTGGCGGCAGAAACCCTGATGGAAGTAGGGCCAGCAATGTTTGCCATCGGTAGCACCTGTGCCATCCCAGGTTACGGCTCGCTCCCAACCTCCACAACGTTCACTCAGTGTGCCGTCATGGAAACGTAGCATCCCTGGTCAAAAACACTTGTCTATGTGTCAGTCGTTAAGTGGACCTTCCCAATAACTGCATTGGTCATGGCATTGAAGATGTTACGGGACACATGCTGGGAACAGAGTAACGCGGGATGGCCGCCATCAGGCTGTGGAAAGCCTCAGTGTCCACAAGCCTAAATGGCAACATTTCCAGGGCCAGAAATTTTGAAAGGTGCGCATTTACTGCTATGGCCTGTGGGTGGGTGGCTGGGTATTTCTTTCAAAAGGCCTGGAGTATAGACAGTGTCGGACTGGGGTACCTAGGGCCCACCAGTAAAATTTATTTTGGGGGCCAACCATATGGTTACAATCAAATATAATAAATAATCTAAAAAGTTTTTTTATATGAACATAGGCTGGTTGAGGTGTTTTACATTGAATATATGTATGAAGTGCTTAAGTCTACTGTGTTATGTGCCACTTATGCAGGGGGTGGGAGACTAGGGGCCCACTTTGCTCAGGATCCCACCGAGGGATTCCCCTGTACCCCTGTGGGCCAGTCTGAGCCTGAGTATAGACATCTGCGCTGGGACACAGACGTGGATGTGCTAGCTGATGGTGCTTGCTAAGGTCCAGGTGCATGGCGGGAGGCAACTGGGCCTGTGTCTTGGACAGAGGATTGGCCAGCACATAACACAGGGAAAGAGGAGGCAGTGGTGTGACCTGCAGACACCGATTGTGGACCCAGGCGTTCTGCCCACCTATTAGGATGTTTTGATGCAATGTGGCGGATCATGCTGGTGGTGGTGAGGTTGCTAGTGTTCACTCCCTGCATATTTTGGTATGGCACATGTTGCAAATGACAATTCTTTTATCGTCCGCACTTCTCTCCAAAAATGCGCCAGACTGCGGAACACCTACCTCTTGGCAAGGGTCCTCCGGGGAACAATTGCGGGCCTTTTTGCTGTGGCCCGCCTGCTCCCTTTTGCCACCCCACTGACTCTTCCAGCCTGTTGCGATGCTGCGGATCCCTCCCCCTCTGTACTGCTGTCCTCGCTCGGCTTGCCACCTTCCCAGGTTAGGTCAGTGAATTTATGTTCCACCACCTCCTCTTCCACTTCCTAGTCATCCTCCTGACTTTTTGACTTAAAGGGAGTCTGTCACCACATTTAGACATTATAGACCACTTACATAGTGTTTTGGCATAACTTTAGATGAATCAAATGGTAACTTTGTTGCATTTTTCTGTGGTTCACCTGCTGCAAAAACTGACTTGTATTGATATGTAAATTAGGACTTGCAAGAGCCCAGGGGTGGCATTAACATCTTTAAAGCCCAGGCAGCTCAACCTCTTTTGTTAGTATCCTCGCCCCAGCCTCTGCCTCTGCCTGCCCTTCTCTTCCCGAATGCTATAGCCACCAGCACCAGTCACACTGTGCGGTTGTACATAAATGTTTTATGGGGTACTCTTAACCCCTTCAAGACCCTAGGATTTTCAGTGTTTTCATTCTCTGCCATAGCATTTATTTTCCGTTCACACAGCGGTATGAGGGATTGTTTTTTGCGGGACAAGCCGTTTAGCCAACTCCAGTGCCGAATATCTAGGATTGACTGCTATTGACAAGCACTAAGACCCAGAAGCAGCCATCCTTCCTTACCCCCGAATTGCTCCGCTCATCCTCCGGTCACGTGGGACGCCACGTCAGGACCTGCACCACGTGGGATGCCAGTGGTGCCGGAGAGCGTACACGCGCAGGGGGCAGCGCATGGAGGCACGTCTGGAAGGAGGTAAGAGGACCCTCATGCGGGTATAGAGAGACTACTCAACCCAGGTATTATACTGGGAGAACGCTAATATACACAGCCACCCAGTACAAGCGTTTAAAGGTGGTTTTGTACGCACAGTGTTACAATTAGTCGGCCAAATGCAACTTAATCATTTTGGATATATTGGCATTAGATTGCTTTTGGAATATACTGTACTGAGCTCAGCATACCACACTTTATGGACTAACATTTTGACACTAATACCTTCCTGGGGAACTATTTGGATGCTTATTTATATTCCTTGTGGACTATTGATGTACAAGAAAAAGGTTTTATAAAAAACGTTTTTTTTCATCGTTGCGAAAAAACTTTTTTTCATTGTTGCAAATTTTTTCATCGCTGCATGTTTTAAATGCTGTGGAAATTAATTGATGTTTTTTCAGCTGGTGTTGTGAATTATCACTATTTGCACTGTCTTCACTGCGTTTCTGCACAACTAATCACTGCGTCTTTGCACAAACAAAAAGTTATTTTACCTTAGCGATTTTAGTGTTGCTGTTTTTATCATTAATAAAATTTACTCTGCATGTGACCCATTTGAGATAGTGTGCCCCCATATATTTCATTTTCTGTGGTAAAACAACCTCAGTCATTGTCATCCTCATCATGAACCTCTTGAGATACTAATTGTGGTTGACTTATTGGCAACTGTGTCTCATCATCATCATCCACCTCGTGAAACACTAATTGCCGTTCCCCACCGTCATCTTCTTCTGACTGTGGATGCTCAAGCGGGCTTGTCGAGAGGCCTAAATTAAGGAATGACGTGGAAAGAACTCCTCGGAGTATCCTAGTCTGGGATCACTTGTTTACCAAGACTCTCAATGGTGGGTGGAAGGAGTATCAGGGTGAAGATTCTGTTGACCAGACTCTTGGCTACTGATAATAGACTATGTGGAAGACAGGGTGGTGCTTAACCGACTGGAAGCATTATCTGCTGCAATCCAACCGACCACTTAGTTGCACTGGTCTGACTTCGAGAGTGGTGTCCTGCGCCGCCCTGCAAACTGGGACATGAAGCTAGGTATCGTGGATGAGTGTGTTTCTTGTGTTCTAGCAGCAGGCACAGTTTCACTGCACTTCCCCATCCCTTACTGCTCGCCTTGCGTATATTAAATGGTATATATGCTTGCAAGTATGTCACACATACAGTAGCGCAGGTTTTGTAAGTGTATGCATAAATAAAGTACACAGAATGTCGCAGATATTTTTAGGATGCGCACACGTTAAACAGGAGATGTAGCACAGATAATGTCTCTGTCCACAGTGTCTATGAAAAAAGTACACTGAATGTCACAGATAATTTTAGGATACGCAAATGTTATACATTAGGTATAGCGCAAGCAATGTCGCTGCCACCAGTGGCCAAACTATTGCGCTGAATGTCAATTATATTTAGACTGCGCAAATGTAAAATAAAAGATGTAGTTGTGTCACTATCAGAAGCAGCACTAACAATTGCACGCAATTTAGCGCAGGTTGCACTAATAATATATATTGCAGCCAGATACAACAGTCCTTAAAAAGACTTTTGGGTCTCTAACAAGTTTTTTCCCTAAAATATTACTATTTCACTCCCTACACTATCTGTCCCTTCTTCAGCACAGCTCTCCCTGACTAAGACTGAGCCGAACATGTGTCATCGGGTGCTTTATAGCACCCGATGATACGTTCCGGCCAGCCAATCCCTGTATGCCAGTAACCAACAGGGCTACGGCATTATAGTTAGTGGCAGTACTCACCCGCACGTTAATTGACTGCCAACAAACATGAGTGGAGGAGACTCGAGCACATGCAGTGTTCGGCCGAACACCGCGATGCGCCGAGCATCACAATGCTCGAGCCGAACTGGTGTTTGGCCAAGCATGCTCGCCCAACACTAGTAAGTATATTTTATTTTTCAGCCATACCATTTTCTCATGTATTCATTCAAAGCAATGGAGCAGTTTTTTAAGTGAATACAAAATAATCCTAATATTACTTGGCAAAGGCATGTGATCACATTTCTAAATCCGCTCAGTTTATCAGCAAAATGACAGCAAATATTTGAAGTTGCAAAATGTAAAGAACTATATTAGATTAGATATGTCTGTGGAAGTATTTTAATCATAAAACAATGTAAACTATTTTTTCCAGAAATTACATCATTGATTTAATGTTTGCTCCTTTGAAACTTTACATTTCATTTATCCAATTATCCTTCCAACACTTTGCCACATTATACTCTGGTTGAGTGTTATTTGAAAGCTTTCTCTGTTAAACGTGAATCTATGTATGTATACAGCAATGCAAGCAAGAGACATCCATGATTTTAAACTATTGTGTGTTTCTGTTTGTTAAGAAAAACAATGTTTTATTTATGTGCATCTCTATGTGCAATAAATCTGAAGTTCTTTGTTACCAATAAAGACATAACAAAGCATCTACAGGTTATTTACTCTGAATTCTAAGAGATATATTGTAATAACACTATTTTCTTTAAGGTCAAACAGCCCATATTTTCTTCTGTTTGCCATGCTGAGCTGAAAAGCTGCTGTCTTCAGCAGCAGCAAAAGAGAAGACATTAACAATCTGACTCCTGTGAATTTATGAGAAGTACATTACTAAGACAAACATTTGAGCCATGCAATTCCATTCGGCCTTTTTGACTGTGTGTCCATAGCAAGTCAACGGCTAAATTGAAAAATCAATTCCAATTTAAATTATTGGAATAAAGAACACCAGGAGTCAGAGATAAAAAGCCTATGTTCTCAGAGATCCTTTTTAATTGGAAAGTCATTTCTTCAGGGTATTCTAATGGTTCTGGGGAAAGATTGCAAAATAAAGTTGATGGGCTGGGGGAAGGTTAATAGCTAATGTGTTCTTCCTCATGCACAGCAGTGTCTTGTATTTGTCACAATCTTTGAACATGTGTAAACGCTGCATATCTTTTAGACATTGTATTGTAATTTTTTCAGCTGTCTTGCTTTGACAGATATATAAATGCTAATGTGTAAATAAATATTACAATCACTGTACATGACAAGCGTCATATATATGAGAGATTGGGTAAACAGATGGTAGCGGTTGGTAACAAACAGCACTGTTAGATTTTATTTTTGAATTATAATATGGCCCACATATTATTTTTTTTTTGGTGGTGGCAGATGTCTTCTCTGCCTTCTGACCAGTAAAATGCTGGCTGCCATTTTGAGACATTTGACGAAAAGTGAATAGCAAAAGATTTGGATATGGTTGTAATTGAAATTTTTAGGAAATTCAACACCAATTTGATTTAGAATTGATTTTCTCATCTCTGTTGAACATTATTAAAGGGGTATTCCCATCTTAATGATCACTGTTAAATCTGTTAATGATTTAACAGTTATCATTTTTCTAAATATGTTTAATTAACTAATTCCCACCCCTTAGAAGAAATTTAAGATATACTTACCTGACTGTTGTCTTCCGTCTCCCCTGGTTACGGCCACCGCTCTCCTCCTGAATCGCGGTGGCCACGCTTGCGCAGACGACTTCTTTTCTCCTGGCCGCGCGCAGTCCTGAAAGCGCACGCCGATGCCGCGCATGCGCTATGGTGACTTCTTCCTGGCCAGTATAGTATACTTGCCAGGAAGAAGTCACCAGGGCGCATGCGTGGTGACGTGCACATTTAGTCCAGCGCGCGGCCCAGCCGGGAGAAGACGTCAATCAAGATCGAGCCCGTCCCCAGCCAGAATCCAGGAAGTGAACGGCGCGCCGGGAGCAGGTAAGTATGAAAAGGCGTCGTGGGACAACCCCTTTAAGTATATAGTCATATTGGATTGTGGATTGAATCTTGCTGACTCATTAATGGCTTGGATTCACTATGAACCTATTAACAGTTATTAATTTGTAAAATATTTTTCTAACAAAAATGTTATATCACAAATAAAGGATGCTATTATATATTAACTGTATACTTTTGATGTGGTGTTTTTTTCCTGATAGATCCATAAAAGGAAGCAAAAATGAAAACATATATCCAATTATTTTGGACCTCTCTGCCATTCTCTTCCTCTGTATGAAATTTTAGGAGTGTCCTTTAAAAGAATCCAATTAGAATGAAAAATTAGCATCCAGTAGTTAAATGTCAAGCACATTGCCAAAGGCTTGTACTTTGGGCTCGTTTTGGGCTCATTTTGGTTCATAGAACCACATGAGCAAGTCATTGCATATATTTTTACATTCCATATTTTTACAATATTTGTTTTCTAATCAAATGTATCCTCATAACAAAACCATTAATTTGGTGCATGGAGGTTAGCGTACAAAATGCAGATTTTAGATATTCATACTAATTCAGACTTTTTCTTGACCACGTGTTAACAAGCCAATTGCCTTGGGTCACAGAAGCCAAAAATAATGAAGAAAAAAGCTGAAATATGTAAAAATTTTCAACCATTAAAATAACTCCTTCAATAGCATAAATAGTTAAAATAAGCACATAACACGATTATGCTATTCCCAGACAAACAGTTTTCTGTTTATCAGCTGTCTTATATTATTGCATACTGCATAACGCAGTTTTTCTCTTGGCAGTCAAGATTATGCACATTTTCCTTATTAACTGCAGTTGATTTAAAGGGGCTGTCTGATTCCAAAGCATATACGGTCCAGTTTCTAAAATAACAAAAGCAGTAATGCCATCCTCTGCTCACCAAGCATCAGCAACAATATGGTGCATTAACACGTTAGTAGCTTTAGTAGTGATGTGATCATTCATTACTGTGGCCAGTGACTGTAGTGCCTACATGTTGTGTCAAACCACATACTCAGAGTTCAGGACATCACAAAAGTATGATAATAAACATCAGAAGCATGATCATGTGATTGCATGCAAGGACAGCTGACAGAGGATTCTTAGCAACACAGCAAGTGAGTAATTTTACTGTATGTAAACCATTTGCACACAATTTTTAAAGACTAGGAAACCCTTTTAAAAAATGTTGCTCATGTTGCATCATCGTAGATTAAAATAGATAGATATGTACGTAGATAGATAGTTAGACAGATAATATAAGTTATGCAGTTTCCTAATGCATTATTCCTTTGTTGCATATGGGAGTTATGGACAGTCATGATCTTGCTGCAATGGCCGAGATCAGCATTAAATCGAATCCTTGCTATTTAACCAGTTAAATGCCACAGCATCTAAGGACATTGGCAGATGATTGACAATGTCATTGCTAACCTGTGGCACAAGCGTGGGGTGAGCTCCATTTGTGACATGACAGATGTCTAGGAGGTAGTCCAGTTCAGTCCAGACACCAACAGCATATCTTCAGATATGGATGCCACATTTTCAGTGATCTGTCTTCTCATGTAAATCTGAGTTCTTGATTAGTGATGAGCGGCAGGTGCTATATTCGATTTCGACGAAATTCGCGAATATTCGAATGAATATTCGTTTCATATTCGTCGAAATCGAATATTCGTCATTTTTCTAGTTATCGCGATTAACATGCGATTTAAATAATCGCATATTGCGATTTTTAACTTAATGCTACTTTCCTATTGGTTTCATATCTAGAATTAGCGAGGATGACGAATATGACGAATGTATTCGTCATATTCCTCAAAACGAAGATAACGAAGTATTCTACATCTTCGTTTTAGCAACCTATTCGTCAACTTCGCTAAGTCTAGCAATCAAATAGGAAGGTTGACTATAGAGACAGCTGTGTTAAATTCGCTATGCGATTTTTTTTTATAAATAGAATAATTATAATGATTTTATCAAGTAATATAATTATTGTATAAAAAAAAAAAAATCGCATAGCGAATTCTAACACAGCTGTCTGTAAGTCAACCTTCCTATTTGATTGCTAGGAATTAGCGAATAGCGAAGTTGACGAATAGGTAGCTAAAACGAAGATGTAGAATACTCGTTATCTTCGTTTTGAGGAATATGATGAATACATTCGTCATATTCGCTATTCGCTAATTCTACCAAGCCAACCATAAAGTTCCGTGCTCATGGAGCGTCCCATCACCATGGGAACATCTCCATATACTAAAATGTACTGTCGGATTTGAGGAATTATGTTTAAATCGCAATGCGATTAATTCAAGTTATATTAATCGCATTGCGATTTCAACTTAGAGCTGGGTTTATAATGGGTCAGCTTGCTAGAATTAACGAAGTTAACGAATATGGTCATGAATATTCTAAGTTAGAATATTCACAAATATTCGAAAAACTAATTTATAGTATTATAGCGAATATATTCGTATTGTATAATATTCGTCTTTTCGCACCATCGGATCTGAGTAAAATACTGAAAACTCATATCCGATAGTATATTCTAACCACCCGGCATTCCCATGGTGACGCCCGGGACGCTTGTCGGGCGTAGTTTGTCGACGGCAAATAACTAGGACGAATATTTGAAAATACGAATATATTCAATGTACTATGTATTTGTTCGTGAGAGTACAACGGTTTTCGTTAGAAGTCGTGTGTGCGATTATTCGCTATATCTATCACGAATTTTTATTTTCCCCAATATGAACAGCACTGTTTGTGTGACAGTTAAAAGTAGATATAGTATACTATTTGAATATTTGCACTCAATACATTACATTATTCCTTATATCATCTACCGGCACAGGGTGTACTGATCCTGCATAGGTCACACTACAATAAGGGCTCGTTCACACGACCGTATGTCTTTTTCAGTGTTTTGCGGGCCGTATTTCGTCTATCCGTTTTTCCGTTTTTTGTTTCAGTAGTGTTTCCGTTTCTTTTCGTTTTCCGTTCCGTTTTCCGTATGGCAAATACAGTATACAGTAATTACATAAAAATATTGTGCTGGGCATAAGATTTTCAATAGATGGTTCCACAAAAATGGAACAGATACGGAAGACATACGGATGCGTTTCCGTATGAATTCCGTTTTTGCGAACCCATTAACTTGAATGGAGCCATAGAACGTGATTTGCAAGCAATAATAGAACATGTTCAATCTTTCAACGGAATGGAAAAACGGAAATACAGAAATGGAATGCATACGGAACACATTCCGTTTTTTGCGGAAACATTGAAATGAATGGTTCCATATACGGACCGTATACGGAACACAAAAACCGTCCCGTATACGGAATGCAAAAAACGTTCGTGTGAACGAGCCCTAAATGCTATAAAAGCTGCTGTCTGTGTTGTGTTGTACTTTTACACTTGCGGCAGGACGGATCCGACAGGCTGTTCACCCTGTCGGATTCGTCCTTCCGCTATGTCACCGTGCCGCCGGACTGCCGCTCCGTCCCCAATACACCCAGGTCGTCAAAAAATAACCAATTAACCTTAATAGCGTGGAAACTTAACGGTGATTGGTTCACAGGACCAAGGGAACTCTCATATCATTGGCTGAATCTTCCATATACATTGAATGGAGCCAATTTTCTTATGAGTTATCATACCGGTATGCTGCCGCCGGACTAAAAGTACTGCATGTCTGACTTTTTATTTAATAAAAGTGTATATTTACTTCTCACTGGTCACATAAAGCAGAGTTTGAACAATACAGAAACTGACTGTTACTGCTATTTGGATTAAATATAGGCCTCACACACTGTCTAGAAATAAGTGTAAAAAATATAACAAAGGGCGTACTGCAAACTTTCTTAACCTGGGGTGGGGCAGCAAACCTAGTGTGTAATGGGAAACCAGAAGAACAAAGGCTCTTTACAAAGACTGATTAACATTCGGTCTGGCCTCTATAAGGGTAGATTCACACCAGAGTTAGGGCTCATTCAGGCGACAGTATTTTGCGTTCAGTATACTGACCTTTTTCAAAGCTCAAGATACTGAACATATACTGAACCATTCATTTCAATGGGTCAGCAAAAATACTGAAGTGTCTCCGTGTGGTTCCGTTTCCGTTTGTTCACTATTTCCATTCTGTTTAAATATGGAACCTGTCCTATACTTGTCCATAAAGCGGATTCCATGGCTCAATTCAAGTCAATGGGTCCGCAAAAAAGCGTACCACATACGGAAATGCATCCGTATGTCTTCCGTATCCGTTCCGTTTTTACTGAACCATTCAATGCAAATTTTAAGCCCAGCCCAATTTTTTCTATGTTATTACTGTATACTGTATATGCCATACGGAAAAAGCGGAACGGAAAAACAGAACCAAAACTGAAACACTACTGAAACAAAAAACGGAAACACGGATCAGTAAAAACGGTCAGCAAAACACTGAAAACACCATACTGTCGTCTGAATGAGCCCTTATGGGTTCCGTTATGACTTTCCTTTATAACATGGTTATAACGGAAAATAACGCAATGCCCAGATAGAATGCAAAACGGAAGCCTTTATAGGCATTCCGTTTTGCATTCCGTTATAATAGAAGTCTATGGGAAATCATAACGGATCCGTCAAACAATGAATGAATGAATGAACAATGAATGGAGAATGTGGGGGATGGAGTGCGCTCATTGTACAGAACCTGGGTTAATCAAACTTCAATGCCATAGTCTTTGAATTCTGTCCCGTCAGTCTACAGTCTATTCTGTCTACTGCTATAGAGAGAGAGACATTTTAGGTTGAAACAGAGGAGTCTAAAATGTATTTACCCAATTAAAATATATATAAAAAATGTTTTTAACTATAATTATAAAGTCCTGATTGTAAAATCCACACCAATTGTACTAATGTAACTTTACAGCCCAAGAATGAAATCAACCTCATTACAAGAGAGCTCTTACCCACTGCAACGAGCCCTGCACCAGTTTTAGTGGGTTGTGAACAAGCAGTGTGTCCAATTCACTGACAGCAAGCAGAGATGTAAATAAACTGCAAGTACTGCAACATGTTGCCGTTTATTTTTAGTGGCCTTACAACACAATTATAAAATTACAACGTAATATAACATAAAAAAAAAAAAAAATGGCCTCTAGGGCAACTTTCTTAGTTGAGAAAATAGTTCTTCCATTTTTTTCTCGCGGATATCTTGTTTTTGGTCCATTTCACGGATTTTCAAATTAACTTGATACTGCAGCTTTTTAAATCAATCATATCAAGTCTGTGTTCGGCCTTCATTTCTTCAAAATGTTTGATGCACTTTTTAATACTGAAAATTAAAAAAAAAAAAAAAAAAAAGCAGTTCAGTTTACTGTAATTCCAAGACAATTATTGCATTGTGTGCAGTATGTGTTTAACCGCCTCAGCCCCCTAGCTTAAACACTACTTTCACCGTTTCTGCACTACACTACACAATTCTGCACTACACTACTTTCCTTATATTGGGCATACGGGTAATGAAATTTTTTTCCGTTCAGCCTCCGGGCTGAAAGAAAAAATGAACGGCACAGATTTCCTCATTCGCATCGATCAATGTGGATGAAAAATCTCTGCCAAAAAATGTTAAAAAAAAAAAAAAAAAAGAGGGGAAAGGACATAGGAGTGCTTGCGAGTAAAGCTGCGATCGCTAATAAAGATCCAAAAACTCAAAATTGATCTTTATAGCACCGCAGCGATTTTACGATGTTTTTGCAGTGATCAGAAAAAAAAAAATTGCGATGACGCTATTTCATTTCTATGGGGTGTAAGAGGGTGCAAGGTGTTGTTTTTGATAGCAGGTACGTGTCACCGAGGTTGCTGGCCTCGGTGAGGTAAGAGCCGGGTTTTTGGTCTGCGGCAGCTAGGGCTGCTCTGTTAAAATAGCATGGCTGCAAAGCCGATCCGGGCCGGCTCTTACTGGGAGCAGCTAAAGAGTAGGGTGGGTGGCTGCTCCCCACGGTCCAGTCCATGTTTTGGGGCTGGGTATAAAACGCAGCCAGCAGCTGTGTCTGGGTGTGTGTGATTATCCTGGAGCCTGCAAACAGGGCTGAGGAATTCTCTGTTCTGGAGGAAGGAGCTCAGCAAGGTGGTGTTGCCCTGCGACCTGAAGGTGGAATCGCCTGCGGCTGAGCCGACTGCTAGGTGTGAACCCGCACCTAAACCACCCAAGGTGACTGGACCGTGTGTTGGCCTGTTTTTGGTTTTTCCACATGATTTCTGTTGTGTATGAACTGTCACCAAGAGACTGTTTTCATTTCTGGTGTGCAAGTGTGAATAAAACACTGTTTGATGCACAATCTGGACTCCTTGTTTTGCCTCTAAACTGCACCCGCACCGCTGTCTACCAGAGCGACTCCCCACAGGGGACAGACTTTGTCCCGCTCGGATCCGGAATTGCGGATCCGCACTTCTGGGTCCGCACTTCCGTTCCGCAAAAATATTGAACATGTCCTATTCTTGTCCGCAAAATGCGGAAAGCACATTGCCGGTGTCCGTGCATTGCAGCGCTGGAGAAGCAGGGTGGTGGGGGGATCGTGGGATGCTTGGGAATATGTTATGTATACCGAATTATAGGAATGTGTGCACATATTTACCCTCCTGGTGGGGGGTGTAGACCACCTGGCTCTCCTCCTCTTCTGCAGCTGGGGGGTCTGAATCCTGGGTTTGGGAGGGTCCGGCTTCCTCCCCCTCAACCGCCACTATTACAGCAACATCATGTGAAGGTCCAGGCCGCTCTGGATCCGCCTGCTCCTCCACTAACTCCTCCTCTTCCTCCATGGAGTCCTCTGGCTCCTCCACCACCTCCTCCTCTTCCTCCATGGAGTCCTCTGGCTCCTCCACCACCTCCTCCTCTTCCTCCATGGAGTCCTCTGGCTCCTCCTCAACCACCTGTTTAGGTTTGCGAATTTTTACTTTTGGAACGGCTTGACCTGTAATTACACATTTTTAAGAATTAAGTTAAACTAATCAGATATCATAACAAAGTTAAAGATCCAGAAATTGCTATATGGAGGGATCTGCATGGGATTATGAATATCCCAACGGTGGATCTGCCTCATTTTGGGTTGAAATAACATGCATTCAAAAAAATGCGTAAAGCAATTTTACATTTTTTTTTTACAAGATAGCGCAATGAGTTAAGACATTTCAGTTAAGAGGTTGTGTTAACTCTGCTACATCTGTACTGATTGCTAAGCAGCTGAACTGAATATATACATTACAGAGTGTTATAGAGAGAAATACAAAAGTCATGTAAGCACACTAAGCAATCATTTTACCTGGGCATAATGTGTTGCTCATATTTGCGATTCTTGTGGGATGGTGTCTTTTAAGGTCACACCACTTCTTTTGAAGTGCCCTCTTGCTGTGACTCAGTTGAAAGGTTTGCCACAGCTCATAACGGAGTGCCCTCACTATGGCATTTTTTTCCATCCTCTTCCTGGTGCGGTCATATCCACGAACCAACATGCGCTGTAGAATAAAGATATAAGCATGTAATCACAATGTTTGACTAATCAATTGTTACAACGCGGTCCTCAACTAAACAGCAAAAATGTCCATCTTCATGGATTTAACTATATGCCATATATGCCAAAGAGACATGTGAATAAGGCTTAACTCATGATGGAACTTCTGGCAGCTGCTGGATAACTGTTTTTGCACATTATTCAAATTTGTTGGAAAGCCCTGAGGTGCAGTACAGTATACAGTATAGTATACTGTATCTACTTTTAACTGTCACACAAACAAACTGACGGGACAGAATTCAAAGACTATGGCATTGAAGTTTGATTAACCCAGGTTCTGTACAATGAGCGCACCCATCCCCCACATTCTCCATTCATTGTTCTCCAAGAAAACCACTGTACAAACAAAGGACATACTGCATATACAGTAGTTGTACTTTCTTTTGCTAGGGTTGGGCAGTGAGCCTCTTGCCTTTTAACCCCTTAAGGTCACGCCTCAATTTCACCTTAAGGACCAGGCCATTTTGTGCAAATCTGACCAGTGTCACTTTAAATGGTGATAACTTTAAAACACTTTGACTTATCCAGTCTTATCCATTACTTTTTATGTTATTTTTTTATTTTTTGGGTGATTGTCTTAGGTACAGTAGGGGCTCATTTCTATGGAGCCAGGGCTGCGTGAAAACGTAGAATATAGAACATGCTGCGTTTTTCACGCAACGCAGAACTGATGCGTGAAAAAAACGCTCATGTACACAGCCCCATAGAAATGAATGGGTCAGGATTCAGTGCGGGTGCTATGCGTTCACGTCACGCATTGCACCCGCGGAAAACTCGCTCGTGTGAAAGGGGCCTAAGATAAAATATATATTATAGAGGCCAGACCGAATGTTAATCAGTCTTTGTAAAGAGCCTTTGTTCTTCTGGTTTCCCATTACACACTAGGTTTGCTGCCCCACCCCAGGTTAAGAAAGTTTGCAGTACGCCCTTTGTTATATTTTTTACACTTATTTCTAGACAGTGTGTGAGGCCTATATTTAATCCAAATAGCAGTAACAGTCAGTTTCTGTATTGTTCAAACTCTGCTTTATGTGACCAGTGAGAAGTAAATATACACTTATTATTAAATAAAAAGTCAGACATGCAGTACTTTTAGTCTGGCGATCTCTCGCTGTGCACTGCCATGCTGCGCCGTAGCTCTGGCCCCCGCCTCAGCAACACTTCAGCCAGTAAGCCAATAAAATAGAAACAGAGTGTAAAGTGTAAAAGTACAACACAACACAGACAGCAGCTTTTATAGCGTTTAGGGCTCGTTCACACAAACGTTTTTGCGTTCTGTATACGGGACGGTTTTTGTGTTCAGTATACGGTCCGTATACTGGAACCATTCATTTCAATGTTTCCGCAAAAAAACGGAATGTGTTCCGTATGCATTCCATTTCCGTATTTCCGTTTTCCATTCCGTTGAAAGATAGAACATGTTCTATTATTGCTCGCAAATCACGTTCTATGGCTCCATTCAAGTTAATGGGTTCGCAAAAAAAAAAGGAATTCATACGGAAACACATCCGTATGTCTTCCATATCTGTTCCATTTTTATGGAACCATCTATTGAAAATCTTATGCCCAGCCCAATTTTTTTATGTAATTACTGTATACTGTATATGCCATACGGAAAAATGGAACGGAAAAACGAAAAAGAAACACTACTGAAACAAAAACGGAAAAACGGATACACGAAATACGGCCCGCAAAACACTGAAAAAGACATACGATTGTGTGAACGAGCCCTTATTGTAGTGTGACCTATGCAGGATCAGTACACCCTGTGCCGGTAGATGATATAAGGAATAATGTAATGTATTGAGTGCAAATATTCATATAGTATACTATATCTACTTTTAACTGTCACACAAACAGTGCTGTTCATATTGGGGAAAATAAAAATTGGTATAGCTAATAATCGCACACACAAACTTTTTAAACACTACAAAAAGTACATGGCTTAAATGCAATGTTACTTACTGTTATCAGGATTTCTTCTTCTTCGGGTTTGAAGGAATTATGCACCATTTTTTCGAATATCTGATGCGATTCTTCAATGGCCGACTTCAAACGAAAACCGCGTTGTACTCTCGCGAACTTACATATACTACTAAATCATGTGATCGTGTACTGAATGCGATCATTTGCCTCCCGATTTTCAAATAAAAATGTGAATTCAATCTTAACATTGGATTTGGACTAGTATGAAAGACGATGACGAATATTCTAAAAACGAATACATAGTACGATATCGAATATATTCGTATTTTAGAATATTCGTTTTAGTTATTTGCCGTCGACAGACTACGCCCCGACAAGCGTCCCGGGCGTCACCATGGGAACACCGGGTGTGTAGAATATACCATCTGATATGAGTTTTCAGTATTTTACTCAGATCCGACAGTGCGAAAAAGAATATTATAAAATACGAATATATTTTATACGAATTTTCGCATACGAATTTTCGTTATTCGAATATTCGCGCTCAACACTATTCTAGCCTATGTAAGATAAGTTAGATAGCAGTGCTAAATTGTAATCGCAATGCGATTAATATAACTTGAATTAATCGCATTGCGATTTCAACGTAATTCCTCAAATCCGACAGTACATTTTAGTATATGGAGACGTTCCCATGGATGGGGACGCTCAGAGCAGCCAGGAAGCCTGGAATCCTCAGGACAGGTAAGAACTACTTTTGGGAAGTGGGAAAGAAAAAAATATAACTTAAAAAAAAAAAAAAAACGAATATTCGAAATAGCGAATTTATAGCGCTATATTCGAAATATTCGCGAATTAGCGAAGTGCCGATATTCGCTAAAAAAATTCGCTTTTCGAATATTCGCGCTCAACACTATTCTTGATGTAGTCTGTTACGGTATAACCCGGTATAGTGAGGTTTAATACCATTCGGGCAATTCCCCTGGCGAAGAGCACAGCAACCCACAAACACTGGAATCAACCGAACTGGAACCATATGAAGTCCTCCTTTCCTGGAACTGGCAAGAGAACGTTCTGAAGTAGCAATTCCTCCAAAGTACGAGATGAGGCTCCGTATTGATGGTTAAACAGGAATTCTTTATTGAACACACAAGCATTGGCTTATACACATTTTCCAACAAGGTTACCACCCACAGGGTTTTGTAAAAACAACCAATAAACACGTACAATACAGTAAAACACTCCCACACAAAATCCTCCCCTCTGCCTGTGATACAATTACCCTACACGGGTTAATGTAATCATCACAGGCAGGAGAATACACAATGTCCTCTGTCCTGGAGACAACCGAGGATTAATTAAATTATCTCTCAGGACAAAGGGAAATCGCCAATACACACGTGGAGACAATAGGACAGACATCACTATTCAAATATACAATGTCCCACCCTTTACAGTACACATAGACATTTAACATATCCCAAAATGGCACAAATTAGACCGGGGTTCAAAAGTTCAGCATGGGCTGATGAGAGGGCCCGTAATCCTGGGGCAAGAGGCTGGCAAACAGGCCCCACCAAAACCCTGTGGCGAGGTTGGTTTTGCCACATAGTCCCACAGAATGCAGTTGCAGGGTGTTAGATCAGATGCTCTTGAAGGTTAGCACAACAATGATGAATTGTTTATTCCTGAGAAGCTAATACAGCATTTGGGTAGACCGGCTGGTGTGGTAACGTCATACATTACCACACAATATTTAATGTGGGATCTTCAAACAAGATGGCCGCGGTGGCCTCCTTGCTTACAAATGGATGAGGTATAAGTATGACCCTCCCCCCCCCCGCCCCGTAATTGATTCATTACCACGAAGCACTTGGAAATTCGGCCTTGCAGTGAATCAAATTATCCCGGAAATTGGGATCGAAGTCCACCTCAGATACTTGGATTCACTCAACACTAGCAGCAACACATCTCAAAAAAGGTTAAGACAGGGCCATGTCTACCACTGTATAGGATCCCCTCTTGTTTTAACAACGGTCTGTAAACTTTTAGGAAGTAAGTACAGCAAATGGAGTTTTGAGAGTGGAATCTTGTCTGATGTAGGATTCTAGCTGCTCGACAGTCCAGGGTCTGCATTGCTGGATTTTTTGTTTCATAATGAGCCAAATTTTTGTGAAAGGTCTGAACTGCAGGCGGCCAGTTCAGTAACCAAGTTGTTCTTCTGTGAAGACATGCAGTTATGATGAATGTGGTATATGGTTTATTACTGTCTTGCTGAAATATGCAAGGTCTTCCGTGAAAGAGACATTGTCTGGATAGGGCATATGTTGTTTTATAACCTCTATACACTGTTCAGCATTGATTGTGCCTTTACAGATGTGTAAGCTGCTCATGTCATAGGCACTAATGCAACCCCATACCATCAGATATGCAGGCTTTTGAACTGCTGATAAAAAGCAGAAGGGTCCCTGTCCTCTTGAGTCTGCAGGACGCTGTGTCTGTGTTTTCCAAAAAGAATTTCTAACAGAACAGTTTTCAATTTTGATTCAGTCCATTTTTACAGAGAAGACAGTGGCATGTGTAGATTGACATGTGGCTTCTGCATGGTAAAGCTTTAACTTGCATTTGTGGGTTACAACAAGTATTGCGCCCCCCCCCCAACATGTGACCACACCCTTTTTTACAAATAATGTAGTAGATGTCACCTGCAGTCCTTTGTAACACCACAGATAACACAGTGATAAATCTCAGATAATGTAGTAGATGGGTGTGAGTCCCCAGAATTCAGAACACGCACAGTGTGAACTGAAGTCTGGGGCCAGGCTTCGGCTGTGTATGCCAAATTCTATACCCCCAAAAAAAAAAAATAAAAAAAAAAAAAATAGAAATTTGGATGGACATAACATACATTGCAATGAAATATATAGGAGAATACAGCACCATACCTGTTACATCCAGTGACATCTCTTGTGATCTAGACTTTCCTTAGCGTCTTCATTCGGAGAGTAGACTGTCATGATACCTTCTTTCAGTTGCGTCTCGTCTCTGCAGAGTTTAACAGAATTTTTTTTAGATTCCTCACTTTACTATCATCCTCCCCTCCCCCCCTTAGTGCCCATAAGTATAATGCCGTATATGCTGTATAATTAGATTATGTAATGGCCCCTCTGTAATATTATTATTTTTATTATTGCCCCCTCTGTATTATTATTATTAATATTATAATGGCCCCCTCTGTTGCATTATTGTAATAAGTATGGCCCCTCTCTGTATTAGCGTAATAATTATGGCCCCCTTTAGCCCCTCCAGCATACAGTCCCATGTAAAATACATCATTCCCCTTGCCTTTAGCACCTCCAGCATACAGTCCCATGTAAGATACAACCTTCCCCCTGCCTTCAGCCCGTCCAGCATACAGTCCCATGTAAAATACATCACTCCCCCTGCCTTCAGCTCCACCAGCATACAGTCCCATGTAAGATACAACCCCTCGCCACCTTCAGCCCCTCCAGCATACAGCCCCATGTAAGACACATACCCTTACCTGCCTTCAGCCCCTCCAGCATACAGTCCCATGTAAGATACATCACTCTCCTGCCTTCAGCCTCTCCAGCATATAGTCCCATGTATGATACAACCCCCTTCCGCCTTCTGCCCCTCCAGCATACAGTCCCATGTAAGATACAACCCCTGACGTCTTCAGCCCCTCCAGAATACAGTCCTATGTAATACACATAACTTCCCTGCCTTCAGCCCCTCCAGCATACAGTCCCATGTAAATAATATCACCCTCCCTCTCTTCGCCGCCTGTCTTCAGCCCCTCCAGCATACAGTTCCATGTAAGATGCATCACTCCCCCTGCCTTCCAGACCCTGGAGCATACAGTCCCATGTAAATAATATCACCCCCCCCCCCCTCTTTAGACACCTCTAACATAGTCTCCAGTAAAAGGATTATTCCTCCTCCCTTCAGCCCCTGCAAAAAAAAAAAAGTAAAAATAACAGTCATTATTCTCCTCCACACACCGACCTGCATTCTCTGCTCCTCTCTCCAACAACGTGCTCTGTAGAATCTCCTGCAAATCTTGAGGCCCCACCCCCTGGCTTATGAGACTCCGCCTCTTCCCCTGACATCTTACCTGCCAGTAGCAACTCTATTCTAGTCCCTACTGTCGCTCTACTGCCAAAAAAGGCTTCAGGACACTAGCCTTAAGCCTATGAAGAAGAACAGAGGGGATGGAGCCATAGGCTGCCGAGGCCCTCATTGTAGTGCTTGCTACCTGGCGCACCCTGCAATATTGTGCCCCCCATGCAACGCCACTGGGTTACACAGTGACTCAGTAATTTCTGGAAGTGTTTCTGAGCCCATGCAGTGATTTTCAGTTTTTAATGCTGTGCCATCTGAGGGACCATATATCACAAGTATTCAATGTTGACTGCTGGCCTTGTCTCTTGCACAAGTGGATTTCTCCATATTTTCTGAATCTTTAGATGATATTATGTACTATAAATAGTGGATTCCTCTGTTGAGGTACTTTTTCAGAAATTGTTCCACAATTTTTATATGAAGTTTTTCGCAGATTTGTGAACCTCAGCCCATCTTTGCTTCTGAGCAATTCTGCCTTTTTAACATGCTCTTTTTATTCCCAGTCATATGACTTAGTTGCAATTTGGTTCTCCAGCTGTTTTTTTTATAGTACCACCTACTTTTACAGCCTTTTGTTAACCCGGTCCCAAATTTTTTAAGATGTGTTGCTGCCATCAAGTTATAAGTGTCTCACGTTCAATATTTGATATGTATTCTATGTTGCATTGTGAATAAAATATGGGTCTGAGAAATTTGCAAATTGCATTCTGTTTTATTTACATCTTCCACATGTGTTCCAAAGTTTTAGAAATTGGCGTTGTATACAAATTTGGCAATATTACTGGCCAAATTTTAAATGAAAAAATGGAATATATGAGCACTCTATAAATGTAAAGTTTGTGATCCATATATCAACTAATATCACATTTATCATCAACAATATTTATGCCTATCAGCCATGGCAAGGTGACCTTATGTTATGGGAGAGCATAACCCACATATATACTGGGTCTTTTACAATTGACTCACAATACATATGGATAGGTATTACATACAGTAGTTTCCCATCCAGACTGAGGTCACCTTCAGTTGGTGGATGGGCACAGATAGATTTAATCAAAATATACTGTATTTGCTCATGTTTATATGCATAGTAAATGTGGTAGTAGTTTATATATGGATGATATACTTTACATTTATAGTGTGTTCATATAATGTTTTCCTTTTTAAAAATGACCACGTCCACCTGAGTGTTTACTTTATTTGACAGATATGCTGATTAATTCTGTTTCAATCCAACTGACCTGCAGAATAAAAATAAAGTCATTTATGCCACACATTAATTGCTGCAAAATTACAAAACCAATAGCAGAATCGTGTTGAAAAATATATCTGTATACCTACAAAATACAAGCAATCATACAACTGGTTTGATGGAAAAATAAAAAGGTATTACACTTGGAATGTGACAAAGAAAAAAAAAAGAAAAAAGCTTGGTCTTAAAAAACAGGTGCAGTAAGTAAAAGGTTAAGCCTGTTTTTACAACCCCGGTGAACATATTCGGTATGCTTCTTTTATCTGAGCACTTCAGGAAAGACAATTTGTATTGAAACTAGTGTAATATTAAAACATAATAATACTAATAACAATAATTGTCCCTTTCTTTGGATGCTATTGATTTATAAGCATATAGTTAGTCTGGCTCATCTTTTCAGAGCAATTTAGTTATGGGGAAATTTCTGTGAAATACATTGATTGCTTTATTGATTGAAAAGGCAATTGTTATTTTGTCTCTGTTTACCATTTATGTCCTGACACATTTTGACATAAGGGCCAGCTGTGACTAATGTCTTGTCTTTGCATATTGATAATGTACATGTCATCAGAAGCATTTCTTTGTCAGCCACAACAGTTTAACAGCTGTCAGCTTTGTTAGACTATTAATGTATTTTATAACCAACTGAAAAGTGCCCCGATCTTATTTAGTCAAGGACTGATTTGTGTTAAAAGGGTTGTTAAAGGGGTTATTCAGGAATTTGTATATCAATGACCTATCCTTAGGACAGCAAATACTATGTTCAGAGCAGCACTCAAATACCAAGTAGACTCTAACTGGAATGCATCAGCCCATCAACGACCTCAGATCCACCTTGGTCATCCGATCAGCATACAAACACAAGTTGACGGCAGTATATCTAGAGGTGAACTTTATTCACAGTGGGTTCATGAAAAAATGTGCAATAACGCCAATAAAGTGCAACGTTTCGACTACATAGTAGTCTTTATCAAGCATGGACCCACTATGAGCAAAGTTCACTTCTGGATATGCTGCGGTCAACTTGAGTTTGAATGCTATCCTTAGGACAGGTCATCAATAGTAGATCGGACTCTTGCAAATTAGCAGTTTGAAGAGACCACTGTGCTCACCGGAGCTCCGATAACTGCTGCAGTCTTTCACAGCTTACTAAGCCAGCTCCCTACTTTATATAGCGGCTGTGCTTGGTATTGTAGCTCAGCTCCACTTGAATGGGACTGCGCTGTTGCTTAGGAAGGTGCCTAAACCCTCATGGATTGCTTTGGCCTCATTGATCAGCTGAACGGCCCAGGGACCTGGGAGTCAGGCCTCTGCCAATCTGATATTCCTGGATAACCCCTTTAAATCAGAAGTGAGATTAAAGTCTAAGGCACATTTCAGACATCATAAAATGGATATATTATAGCTGAAAATCATGGACCTTGCATGGTTCTACTTGAGGGCCTTACACTGTCTGATTCAGTAGACCCACACAGTTACTAGTAATAAATGGACCCTTAAAAGGACACTTCCATTAGAAAGCGGTATTTTTTAAAGTCCATATTCTTAGAAAACATTTTTAAGACTGTTTGGCCATTCTTTTTTTTCTTTTTGACAGTTCAATACCACAGAAAATTAAAGCCTCATAATATTATCCAATAGCAATCAACATATAGAGCTAAAGCTCTTATAAAGACAGGGCGCTCACTGTTATTTTACTGCTGCTATACAGTATGTTTTCTGCTAGTATAATCATAAAGTCCCTGGTCCCCATTTTGCGGACCAGTATAGGACATGTACTATCTTTTGCAGAACGGACATTCGGATGCAGAAATCACACAAATTACTTCCGTGTGCCTTCTGCATCCGTAGAGTGAGTCTGTTCTGCAAAAAGTAGAACATATCCTATTCTTGTCCAAAAAATGCAGACCACAGACCCATTGAAGTCAATGGGTCTGAAAAAAAGTGGACACCACACAAACCACTTCCATATGTTCAAACCGGAATGTAGTTAGGCATCCTTACCTGGATTATGTGAGAAAAAAATCATACGATAGTAGGTACCTTTCGATAAAACAACATATTTAATAGCAAAAACAAATAACTATTCAACACTAAAATCAGCTATAATGGGTAAAACATCCATAAAAATAAATGGATGCTCCGGTATGCGATCCTCAGATTGGGCTGGAATATATATTCACATATATGGATCCACAGTTTAGCCTAGAGAAAGTCTCTATTGTTGCAGGCCTGAAATGAGTTGCACTGGATATACTTAGCGCCTATGATAGTAATCCGAGCTGTTGCCAATTGGCTATATTCTGCTGTACTCAAATGTACTCGAATGTTAGTACTTACTATTTCGGACTTGAAACTTGTATATTCGGAGTAGCTGTGGCATCCCACGCTTAGACCCCGCGTAATTCAGTTTCAATTTGTCCTGTGAGATCTTGCGAGATAATCCCCAATGGTAGGGAGAGCTTCGGATAGCTTGAACTCGCTTATACGCTTTTGGGTGGATTAAATTCCCATTTCATCTGCCGGAAGACTGAATGTAGTTGTCACTTGTCACATGGGTACTGTGTGCTCCACTTTGACGTAACCACACAGTACCCATGTGACAAGTGACAACTACATTCAGTCTTCCGGCAGATGAAATGGGAATTTAATCCACCCAAAGCGTATAGCTGAGTTCAAGCTATCCAAGCTCTCCCTACCATCGAGATTCTCGCGAGATCTCACAGGACAAATCGAAACTGAATTACGCGGGTCTAAGCGTGGGACGTCACAGCTACTCCGAATATACAAGTTTCAAGTCCGAAATAGTAAGTACTAACATTCGAGTACATTTGAGTACAGCAGAATATAGCCAATTGGCAACAGCTCGGATTACTATCATAGGCGCTAAGTATATCCAGTGCAAATCATTTTAGGACTTCAACAATAGAGACTTTCTCTAGGCTAAACTGTGGATCCATATATGTGAATATATATTCCAGCCCAATCTGAGGATCGCATACCGGAGCATCCATTTATTTTTATGGATGTTTTACCCATTATAGCTGATTTTAGTGTTGAATAGTTATTTGTTTTTGCTATTAAATATGTTGTTTTATCAAAAGGTACCTACTATCGTATGATTTTTTCTCACATAATCCAGGTAAGGAGTGCCTAACTACATTGCGGTTTGAATTCATTTTTCGGTAAAGGGGAATACTTAAGTTGGAGCACCCACCCATCCCTGTGATCAGTGGAGCCATACTGCGCCTACAATTTGACACTTCCATATGTTGTAGTGGTTTTGCAAAATAATTAGATGTGCATGAGACCTAACATTCAAACCTCCATGACAATGTTTATATGCTTAATCAATATAGATGACAGTGTTTAAAAAAAGTAATTGTCTGCTTTTGTGAAGTCACTTCACCCCTAAAAAAACAGTGACGCCTCCTCCCAAAACTGTCATTATTGCTAATAAGAAAATTAATGGAAATGTACTGTATATTTTTATGCAAAAAAAGGCACAGTGGGAATTATAATGACAAAACTTGCATGAACAATTAAATTATAAACACTCTGTAACTCTGCCTAACTGAGTATCTATCAAGATTCACTTGTCTGGAAGCCATATAGAAGTTATCTGTATGTAGTTTGACGACATGGTTTATAAGAGCACATACCATAGGACAGCACTTTCTTATAAGGTTGCCCCTAAGATTGTCATGTTTGTATGCCTAGTAAGTGCCTGTAAGCCTGTACTTGTAGTTATAGATGGCCTGAACTATCCGCCGGCGAACAGTTCCCGGCGAACATAGCTTGTTCGCGTTTGCCGCGGTGGGCAAACACATGCGATGTTCGGTCCGCCCCCTAAACATCATCATTGAGCAAACTTTGACCCTGTACCTCACATTCAGCAGACACATGCCAGCCAATCAGCAGCATACCCTCCCTCCCAGACCCTCCCATCTCCTGAACAGCATCCATTTTAGATTCATTCGGAATTTGCAGTCTTAGTGAGAGGAGGGACAGTGTAGCTGCTGCTGATTTAATTGGGAAATCGATAGCTAGGCTAGTGTATTCAGTGTCCACTCCAGTCCTGAAAGACTCATCTGATCTCTGCTGTAAGGACAGCATCCTGACAGCACCCCAAAAAGCCCTTTTTAGGGCTGCAACATTAGTCTGCTTTTTATTTTATTTTTCTCCGTCTATATATTGCAGTTGCCTGGCCTGCCCGTGTGTGAGGAGCTGCAGGCCCACAGATTGTAGTGTGCCCACTGCCAGTGCCTACCCCCTTCACCCCGTGTGGCACAGGACTTTGCATCAAAAAAAGGCATTTGATTTTTACACTTTAGTGTAATTTCAGTTGCTTGCCTGCTAGTGTGTGTAAGGCCGACTTCCACTGACTGTAGTGTGGCCACTGCCAGTGCCCACCCCTGTCATCCCGTGTGGCACAGGACTTTGCATCAAAAAAAGGCATTTCATTTTTACACTTTAGTGTAATTTCAGTTGCTTGCCTGCTAGTGTGTGTCAGGCCCACTTCCACTGACTGTAGTGTGCCCACTGCCAGTGCCAACCACTGATACTGGGTGGCACAGTAGCTTGCCGATAAATAAGGCATTTAATTTTTAGACAGTAGTCTAAATTCAGTTGCTTGCCTGTTGCCAGTGTGTGTCAGGCCCACTTCCACAGACTGTAGTGTGCTCACTGCCAGTGCCAACCACTGATACCGGGGGGCACAGTAGTTTGCCGATAAATAAGGCATTTAATTTTTACACATTAGTCTAATTTCAGTTGCTTGCCTGCTGCCAGTGTGTGCCAGGCCCACTTCCACAGACTGTAGTGTGCCCACTGCCAGTGCCCACCACTGATTCCGGGTGGCACAGTAGCTTGCCGATAAATAAGGCATTTAATTTTTAGACAGTAATCTATATTCAGTTGCTTGCCTGATGCCAGTGTGTGTCAGGCCCACTTCCACAGACTGTAGTGTGCCCACTGCCAGTGCCAACCACTGATACCGGGTGGCACAGTAGCTTGCCGATAAATAAGGCATTTAATTTTTATACAGTAGTCTAATTTCAGTTGCTTGCCTGCTGCCAGTGTGTGTCAGGCCCACTTCCACAGACTGTAGTGTGCCCACTGCCAGTGCCCACCACTGATTCCGGGTGGCACAGTAGCTTGCCGATAAATAAGGCATTTAATTTTTAGACAGTAGTCTAATTTCAGTTGCTTGCCTGATGCCAGTGTGTGTCAGGCCCACTTCCACAGACTGTAGTGTGCCCACTGCCAGTGCCAACCACTGATACCGGGTGGCACAGTAGCTTGCCGATAAATAAGGCATTTAATTTTTATACAGTAGTCTAATTTCAGTTGCTTGCCTGCTGCCAGTGTGTGTCAGGCCCACTTCCACAGACTGTAGTGTGCCCACTGCCAGTGCCCACCACTGATACCGGGTGGCACAGTAACTTGCCGATAAATAAGGCATTTCATTTTTACACATTAGTCTAATTTCAGTTGCTTGTCTGCTGCCAGTGTGTGTCAGGCCCACTTCCACAGACTGTAGTGTGCCCACTGCCAGTGCCAACCACTGATACCGGGTGGCGCAGTAGCTTGCCGATAAATAAGGCATTTAATTTTTAGACAGTAGTCTAATTTCAGTTGCTTGCCTGGTGCCAGTGTGTGTCAGGCCCACTTCCACAGACTGTAGTGTGCCCACTGCCAGTGCCAACCACTGATACCGGGTGGCACAGTAGCTTGACGATAAATAAGGCATTTAATATTTACACATTAGTCTAATTTCAGTTGCTTGCCTGCTGCCAGTGTGTGTCAGGCCCACTTCCACAGACTGTAGTGTGCCAACTGCCAGTGCCCACCACTCATACCGGGTGGCACAGTACCTAGCACGTGTAGTACCACTTATCTAAAAAAAAATGACAGACAGAGGCAGGCCACCCCGCAGGGGCCGTCGTGGTCGTGGTGCTGTGATTTCCACTGTCTCTGGAATAATGCCTAGTGTTCAGAGGCCACGTACCCTGAACCCGAAAAATTCTGAGGCCATAGTTGACTGTCTTAGACAGGACACCCAATCTTCAACAGCTTCCGCTAAGAACCTTGACGCACCATCCTCCTCCAGCTCAGCTTCGGTCACCTGTTCTCAAGTTACCACGCTCCCGCCCGCCGCCACCATCACCACTACCACCACAGCCACTACAGCCGCTTCACTTGATCCGTCAGAGGAGTTATTTACACATCAGTTGGATGCAATTAGTGATGCGCAACCATCATTGCCAGATGATGTAGATTACAGGGATATGTCTCAGTCAGGCAGGATTACACACATGGACGTACAGTGTGATGATGATGATGATGATGATGTTGTACCCGCTGCTGCTTCCTTTGCTGAGGTGTCGGATACAAGTGAAGCGATTGATGATGACGATGTGTCCACGGATGCCACGTGGGTGCCTGCTCGAAGAGAAGAAGAGGGGGAAAGTTCAAAAGGGGAGACAGAGGAGTTGAGTTGGAAGCAGGGGGAGGTCATCGCAAGGAGTTAGTGGCACAGTCAGACAGCATGTATCGGCACCCGGGGTCAGCCAGACAGCACGCCAGTCAACGCATGCTGTTGCCACCAACAGAATGCCGTCATTGCAAAGCTCAGCAGTGTGGCTTTTTTTTTGTGTGTCTGCCTCTGATAACAGCAATGCCATTTGCAACCTGTGCCAAAAGAAGCTGAGTCGTGGGAAGTCCAACACCCACCTTGGTACAACTGCTTTGCGAAGGCACATGATCTCACATCACAAACGCCTATGGGATCAACACATGAGTACAAGCAGCACACAAACTCAAAGCCACCATGCTCCTTCTGGTCCAGCATCTTCAGCCACGTCAACCACTGCTGTCCTCCCTGCCCCCTCTCAACCAACCGCCACTCCGCCTCTCACCTTCAGCAGTTCCTGCTCATCTGCCCACAGTCAGGTGTCTGTCAAGGACATGTTTGAGCGTAAGAAGCCAATGTCACTGAATCACCCCCTTGCCCGGCGACTGACAGCTGGCTTGACGGAACTCATAGCCCGCCAGCTTTTACCATACCAGCTGGTGGATTCTGAGGCCTTCAAAAAATTTGTTGCTATTGGGACACCACAGTGGAAAGTACCCGGACGAAATTTTTTTTCAAAAAAGGCAATCCCAAACCTCTACAATGTCATTGAAAAGGAAGTCATGGCATCTCTGGGCAAGGGTCCATCTGACTACTGATACCTGGTCTGCAAAGCACGGTCATGGCAGGTATATCACGTATACTGCGCATTGGGTCAACCTGCTGACGTCTGACAAGCATGGAATGCGTGGCTCCGCAGCGGAATTGGTGACACCGCCACTTGCAGGCAGACCTACTGCCACCTCCTCTACTCCCACTCCATCCTCTTCGATATCCTCCTTGGCTGAATCCTCTTCTGCTGTGGCGTCTGGCTGCACATCAACTGAATCCCCCCAGCTCCCCAGGGGCTATTCTACATCCCGGATACGACAGTGTCACGCTATCTTGGGGTTGACTGGCCTGAAAGCAGAGAGCCACACAGAACCAGCACTCCCGCACTATCTGGAGATCGGCAAAGTGGTGTGTGACAATGGAACAAATTTGTTGTCGGCATTGAATTTGGGCAAGTTGTCACATGTGCCGTGCATGGCACATGTGTTGAATCTCATCGTACAACGCTTTGTGTCTAAGTACCCAGGCTTACAGGACGTCCTCAAGCAGTCCAGGAAGGTGTGTGGCCATTTCAGGCGTTCCTCCCTCGTGATCGTTACCTTGTTGTGGTGAAGGGGCTTGCGTATCACAATGAAGCAATCATCACCTCTATGAGTGTGTTGGCAATGTTGCCACACCCCAGATGATAAGGCCGTTGCTTCATTATGGTCAGACCAAAGCGGATAATATTTAATAGACAAAACATTAATTTACCTTTTTTTTTTAAGTTTTAAGTTGTATGGGTTTTTAATACATAAAATAAAAAATCATAATAAAGTCTCTGAATAGTTTATTAGAAATAATGCAGACAATTAAAAAAAATCCCCATTAATTCCAAAACAAAGCAAGTACAGAGCTCAGAACTAAATTATTTCATGATGTCGTAATGGTTCGTTAATTCAACAATGTTTAATCAATTCGACACACGTCCCCGGATAGGGTACGTAACAGGGATTAAACTGATAGTAATAGTACTAGTTAAGACACCACTCATATAGAGTGTCACAGCACATTGCTCTGTGCACGCGCAGTGCCCCAATTTGGGAGTAAGAGGACCGACCAAGCTGCTTTTTCCATCTCCCGGTTCCTAAAATCAATTCAGTTTGGTGTATGAGAGTTTGGTCTGTCACTGTGAAGGCAGTCGAAGGTACCCGGCCTAAATTTTTTTTCACAAAAGGCAATCCCTGATATGGGATGTAACAGGGATTAAACTGATGAGAATAGTACTACAGAAAATACCACTCATGTGGGGTGTGACAGTAAATTGCACGGCACAGACGCAGTGACCGTGGATTCAAACAGAGTGGAGTGAGCCAGCGTTTTTTTTAACCATCTCCCCGTTCGAAAAATCAATTCAATAAATGGACCCCAGATTGTGGACGTTAGAGGGATTAAACTGATGAGAACAGCACTACAGAAAATACCACTTATATCGGGTGTGACAGTAAATTGCACGGCGCAGACGCAGTGACCGTGGATTAAAACAGAGTGGAGGGAGCCAGCGTTTTTTTACTATCTCCCCGTTTGAAAAATCAATTCAATAAATGGATCCCAGATTGGGGATGTAACAGGGATTAAACTGATGAGAATAGTACTACAGAAAATACCACTCATATTGGGTGTGACAGTAAATTGCATGGCGCAGACGCAGTGACCGTGGATAAAAACAAAGGGGGGGGGGAGCCAGCGTTTTTTTAACCATCTCCCAGTTCGAAAAATCTATTCAATTCACCTTTCGGGGACCCTTGGTGTTGTACGTGGCTGGTTGGAGGAAGAAACCTTCAATGACATCACTGGGACATGGCTAGGTTGGTATCCAACCTTGTGCAAATGGAGAGTTTTCCGTTGTGCAAATGGACTGTTTGCGGTGCATTAAAAAGGGAGTTTGGTCTGTCAATGTCTGTGAAGCGGGCGTAACCCTTATACTACCTGATCGATACAACATCATACCTGATCGTATACACACACTGGATGTTTTAAAGCATGTTATTCCAAACAATTTAGGAATGTTAGTTGATATATACCCTTTATGGATTAAAACCCGACTCTGCGTCCACTACGTAATTTTCCATGGGAGTTTTGCCATGGATCCCCAGAAAGAGTCCCTGTGGGTTTTAAAATTCGCCTGCCTATAGAAGTAGTGTGGATTCTGAACTGCAAATTTATGATAATGTACAGTACAATATATGTGGAGGGAGATTTCCTCTCCATGTAGCATGAAACATCTGTAACTGAATTCTGAGCATGCTGAAGATTTTCAAATTCATAGCATGCTTATTTTTGTGCAAAAAGTTAGCATATTTTCTCTGCAGGTTTCAACATTTTAATATATAGAGTAAAATTTGTGGCAAATCCATAGCATGATGCATAGCAAAATAATCATAAAACACATGTAATCCAAAGCAGTAAATGACTGCCACATTCAGAATTGTACTACTACAGTATAGGATCTGGATCTGTCCTAATACACAACTTGTAAGTCCAGCTCACCTCATGCCTTCCGTGCACAGTACGAGCCAAGGCAAACTCCAATATGCATAGAAGTCAAAGAAGAAAGCGATTCAGCACTGGACATTTCTGTCGTTGCAACGTCTTTATTGTTCACATACACATGGAACAGTACATGCGGTAGACATTGTCCGTTGCTAGATCTCTTTCTTCTTTGATCTGGATCTGTGTTATCACATGCCACTTTAAATTCTACAATATCAGTTTTTTTTCCTAAAATTGAGGCTACAAGTGTTACAAAGTGAAAATAAGAAGCCCAGGAATGTGATATGAACCATAATTTTGTGCAGCCAGCAGAACAGCAGATAGCCATCCCCTGTGATGTCACAACCCTATAAAAGCCTTATCCCGAGCGGTCATCGCCATTTCAATGTGAACTGAGCATAGGGAGGGACATAGCAAGCGCTAGGGACAGTGTTTTACCAAGTTTTTTATTTTAGAATATTGTATATGGACAGTGCGAGAACAGTGCAGGGACAGTGTAGGGAGATCTGTTCTGTTGTGCATCAGACTCATTGTCAACAGGTGGTCTAATGTATAGACACATTTATCTAGTTCATCTTCTGCACCATTTATACTTAATCTGTTCTGTTATACATACAGTTGTGTTCAGAATTATTCAACCCCCAATGCTGTAAAGGGTTTAAGGGAATTTAGTGTACATTTGTAATTGTGTTCAGAATGAAATCTTACAAGGACTTTTTAAAGAACCAAATGCAACTAAAATGACATCAATTGTTTTTGTAATACAGTATTAAATGTTTTTTTTTTGTGATTTCTTCATTGACACAATTATTCAACCCCCTAAAGACTACTACTCTTAAGAACAGAGGTTCATTCAAGTGGTTTCGATCAGGTATTGAAAACACCTGTGGATGTCAAGGAGCAGCAATCAAGCATAATAAGCACCAATTAGGCAGATTTAAAATGACTGTGATACTCAGCTCCTTCTAGACATTTACTGGTGTGTTTACAAACATGGTGAAGTCAAGAGAATGGTCCAGGAAGACAAGAGAAGAGGTGATTTCTCTTCACAGGAAGGGCAATGACTATAAGAAGATTGCAAAGATGTTAAACATACCAAGAGACACCATAGGAAGCATCGTTCGCAAATTCAAGGCAAAGGGCACTGTTGAAACGCTACCTGGTCGTGGAAGAAAGAAGATGCTGACTTCGACTGCTGTGCGCTACCTGAAGCGCAAAGTGGACTCCGGTGTGACTGCTGAGGAACTGCTGTCTCCAAAGAATAAGATGAGTCGACTGCAGTATGCCAAAAGTCATGTGGACAAACCACAAAAGTTTTGGGATAGTGTTCTGTGGACTGATGAAACAAAATTAGAACTGTTTGGGCCCATGGATCAACGCTATGTTTGGAGGAGGAAGAACAAGGCCTATGAAGAAAAGAACACCTTGCCTACTGTGAAACATGGCGGGAGGTCAATCATGCTTTGGGGCTGTTTTGCTTCTACAGGTACAGGAAAGCTTCAGTGTGTGCAAGGTACCATGAATTCTCTTCAGTACCAGGAGATATCGGATGAAAATGTGATGCAGTCCGTCACAAACCTGAGGCTTGGGAGACGTTGGACCTTTCAACAGGACAATGATCCCAAGCATACCTCCAAGTCCACTAGAGCATGGTTGCAGATTAAAGGCTGGAACATTTTGAAGTTGCCATTGCAGTCACCAGACTTAAATCCGATTGAGAACCTCTGGTGGGACTTAAAGAAAGCAGTTGCAGCGCGCAAGCCTAAGAATGTGACTGAACTGGAGGCTTTTGCCCATGAAGAATGGGCGAAGATACCCGTAGATCGCTGCAAGACACTTGTGTCAAGCTATGCTTCACGTTTAAAAGCTGTTATAACTGGGAAAGGATGTTGTACTAAGTACTAAGATTAAATGTCACTTGGGGGTTGAATAAAACTGATAATGATGTGAGCACAGAAAAGACATTTGTGGTTATTTCATTATAAATGTTATGTTATATTTGTCTGACTTACAAGTGCCTTTTTGATTTAATTGTAAACAAGAAGATGACTGAAATGATCAAAATCAATGTCAAACTGGCCAAAACACTCAATTTCAATGGGGGTTGAATAATTTTGAACACAACTGTAGACTTACTTTGCATTAGACTCAGTCTGAACAAGCAATGAAATATATAGGTGCGTTTATTTAGTACCTTGCTGCACCATTAATACTTAATTTGTTCCGTTATAGACACATTGATTAATAGCTAAGCAATTCTATTAGGCCCTGATTCACAAAGGGGGGCAATACACCTTTCTCATTCTACTATTTCTGGTGTGTCCACATTGATTAATAGATAAACAATTCTATTAGGCCCTGAATCACAAAGTGGGGCGATACACCTGTCTTATCCTATTGTTTGTGGCATCTCCACATTAATTAAAAGATAGGCAATTCTATAAGGCCGTGATTCACAAATTTGGGTAATACACCTGTTTTATTTGACTATTTATGGGCTATCCACATTGATATTTAACTTCTTCTGTTTGGCCAACAGTTACTGTAATTTAGTGTTACACAGCGGTCTTATTTAACACCTTGTGGGCAGTGCAAATAAACTGATTCTTCGCACAGCAGAGTTGCCCACGAGTTGATCGTTGTTTTTTGTCAGAAAAATTATTCTTTTATCTGAAAAATTATTATTTTATTGAAAACATTTGTCTTCACTAAGTTTTTTGCAAAATAAATTAGTCTGCTCCAGTATTACAATCCCTGATCCCTATGATGAATGACATTGAGCGGGTAACCTGCACCTGTTGGCAAAGGGTAAACACACAGGGATCCCTTCAGTGCAGCACATACACATCCCTGGACATGTAAGGGCATCACAGAACAGTTAGTGCTGAATGCCCCTACCCTACAAGAACGAAATGTAAAAAAAAAAAAAAAAGTTAAAAAAGAGGTTAGGGAGTTTCTGTCAAGGCAGAAACAACTTCGGACGAGAGGCGCCAAAGGGCGGAGTGGATGGAAGTGAAGAAAAAATATAAATATATAAAAATATATAAATTAATAAGTTAAGAGGTAAAATTACTCAAATAGATGAAAATAATAAACGTAACGTAAATGTGAAATGGGATGTAGACATAGAAAAAAGGCAGCGCAGGTGTTTAGGGGATTAGACGGGAATCTATCCCCTATAATAGATGAGAAGGAAAGGGAGGGTGACCACAAATCACAGGATCTGTGCAAGGTCACCGAAAAAAAAAATAACACCAATGGAGGCGCCTATTTTCAAAAGACGGAAATGGTCTATTCTGGGATGGATAGAAGAATATATAATAAACAAAAAGTGGTATAATAAACTCAAGGAAGAGAACAGTAAAGAGAGACCCAGGTGAGCGGTCAGTGATATAGAGATGGGGGTAAGATATCTCTTCAATGATGACTCGTACTCACTTCACGAGGGGGGTGGACACAGGATAAAGCTCAAGACACCTGTGTCTAAACCCCCCTGGCCAGGGTCGCATGTAGGAATTGTCCAAGTAACGGTAGCCCAGGCAGGCGTCTGGTCAAAAGGATTTTATTGGAAGAACACTGGCCCAACGCGTTTCGGAGGTTAATAAGCCTCCTTCATCAGGGGTCTCATATAAAGAGAAGGAATGTGAAATTTAAAATAAAAATAAAAATAAATCTATTATAACATGATCTATACACTTGGATGGATCAATAAATGAGTAAATAATAAAACGTCAATAGTAGAACAATATGGTGGATTGGATGTTGGTAATATCACAAATCTGTCAGTTATAGGGCACATATAAAACATCCATTAAAAGACATACAAGGATAATATACAATGATGAGATAACACTGACAGTAATAATAAAATCAATAATACAATAAAATAAAATAATATAATAAAATTTAGATAATAGCAGAAATAAGTTCTGGTGAAAATCAACACGATGTAAAGTTATGTGTCTAGCATATAAGTGTGCTCATTATGTTATTATTTTCCATTCAATATACTTGTAAGAGTGGCTTGATGTGTTAAATACATACATCATATATTTATTTATTCGTTTGATAATGGGTTCGTTATTTTATTTCATTAATAGTGGTGATGGGGTTCATTAAGTGACTGTTACCCCATCTAATAGAGCCCAAGGGAAAATGTAACAGCAATCAATTAAAGAAGGAAAAGGATATACACAATATCTGTCAGAGATGTAGTAGAGGCCGTATCTCTAAAATTGTTGGGGAAGTTAATAGGAAAGCCGTTTTCAGTGTCATACCTTCAGGGGTCTCTTGAAGTCTTCCAAAATTCTTTGGGAGGAGTTCCCTCTTGCTCATGGGCCTCACGCCGGTGTTTATTTATACCCGGAGGCGCACGTGGAAGAGGGGCGCGCGATGGAGAGCGGGAGGCCGGAAGTGCGGCAAGCGCAAAACCGGAAGTGCGCCATGCGTTCCAGAGTGGAGCGCATCATCAGAGGTCTGTTGAGTATGCGTTCCATAGTGGAACGCACTGATGATAGGGAGGGGAAGCGGCAGGAGGATGAAAAGCTCAAGTGAAAGAAGGATCTCAAACTTGAAGTGAGATCAAAGGGATGGTAGAAATGCCAATTAAGGTATGCATGGGTGAAATATAATGACATGGAAAAAGAGAGGATAGGTGCAAAAAGATTAAATATAAAATATAAAATACTAGATGAATACTGAATACTGCTAGTAAAGATAATAGCTGAAGGCAGTGACAATATGTAGATGGGTGTATAAGACTCTAAGTGATTGCACTCAAGCCCCGCAGCAGTGAGCACCAGCCCGGGTGTATTGAGTATATTCAAGTGAAATATAGAATGGATGGTGCAGAAAATGGAGTGTGTATCTATGTGTATGTGCCAATGTGCATACATATAATTGCGCACAAAGCGGATACATATTATTAAGATGACCCTGAGGGAAAAGAATTACTGGAAGTAAGTAGAAATAAAAATAATAATAATAAAAATAGAAATAAAGAAAAATAAAAATAAATAAAAAAAATAAAAATAAAGATAAAGATAATAATAATGATAATAATGGTAATAAATATTAATGGTAATAATTAGTAAAAGCACAACTAATAATAATGAAATAAACTGGAGAGGTGTTAATAGTTGTTATGTTCCAGGGATTCGTTTAGGCCAAAGGGTATTAAAGTATGGAGGCTAAAAATCCAATACATCTCCCGTCTACAGAGTGATTGGTATGAGAGTGTGTCAGTTTCAATGGGGGTGACATGTAGGCACGTGGGGTCACCATCATGGAAGGTGGCAAAGTGTCTGGATACACTGTGGGTGAGCACTTTCCTGGTGATATTAGAACGATGCTCGTTCATCCTCTCACGGAGCGACTGTGTGGTACGTCCCACATATAGTAGTGGACAAGAACACCGTAGGAGGTAGACAACATTGGTGGTGCCACAAGTAAGTTGATGTTTGAGTGGGTAGATGTCCCCATTCGATGGGTTAACTAGTTCGGTGATCCCTTCGGTGATCATATTGCAACATTTGCATCTGTTTTTATTGCATTTTTGATGCCAGGGCGTTCAATAGTATCTGTATTAATTTTTAAGGTTTTTTGGAAATTAATTTGGGGCAGGAGGGAGCTAGTATATTCTTTAGGGTTTTTGCTCTACGAAATATTAGAGTGGGAACAGGGCCAATGTGTTGTTTGAGTAAAGGGTCATTTAGAAGAATATTCCAGTTCTTAGTCAAGATTTTACGAATAGTGTTGTGTTGTGAGCTAAACCTAGTGATCATGCTAATTTGGTAAGGGGAGCGGTAGAGCTGTTGGAATAAAGGGCTTCTTTGCAGACTGGTTTTAGGCTCTCCTCCTGGGATATTAGGGAGATGCGTTTGATAGATTGGTCCAGTAATCTCTTGGGATAACCTTTTTGCACAAATCTATCCTTCAAAGATTTTAATTGGGTTTTTAATGTATGGTTATTAGAACAATTTCTCCTAATCCTCTTGAACTGACTGTAAGGTATATTCCTAACCCATTTGGAATGGTGGCAGCTGGTATAGTTTAGATAACTGTTGGCATCGACTGTTTTAAAGTGGGTTTGGGTGACAATCTTATTGTTTTCAATGGTAAGCTGTAAGTCGAGGAAAACTATAGATGTTTTATTGTGTTCTAGGGTGAAGGTTAGATTCCAATCATTTTTATTGAGATCTTGTATGTATGTGGAAAGATGATTGGTTTCTCCTTGCCAGATGAAAATGATATCGTCTATGTATCTTCTATAAAATCTAATGTTGGGGTGGGTGAGCAGTCCTGAGTGTTCTTCAAAAGCCCCCATAAAGAGGTTGGCGTAAGATGGTGCGAATTTGGTGCCCATCGCTGTGCCCTGGGTTTGTAGGTAAAAGTTATTGTTGAAGGTGAAATAGTTATGTTGTAGTGTGTGTTCTATAGCCCTTAAGATGAACTCTTTTTGTGTATCGGGCATTAGGGGATCCTGGGATAATGTATGACTGATGGCTGAAACTCCTAAGTCATGTCGGATGTTAGTGTAAAGTGCCGATACATCTAGAGTGACCCAAAGGTAATCATCCTGCCAAGTGAATGGCTGTAGAGAAGTGATGAGATCTGCGGTGTCTCTGATGTAAGATGGAAGTGATATGACGTGTTTCTGTAGAAAATGGTCTATGTAAGCGGAGAGGTTGCTTGTTAAGCAGTCAACTCCCGAGATGATGGGTCGTCCAGGGGGGTTGGTTAGGGTTTTGTGGATCTTGGGTAAAAAATAAAACTTAGGAATGGAAGGGTGAGGGGTTTTGAGGAAGGTCCTAAGTTTTTTGTCTAGGATACCGTTTGTAAAGCCGAAATCAACAAGATCATATAGAGATTTTTTGAATACTTTTGTTGGATCATCTTTTAAATGTCTGTAAAAATTGGAGTCAGAGAGTATACGTGATGATTCCTGGATGTAGTAGTCGGTGTCCATGATTACAATGCCCCCGCCTTTGTCGGCATTTTTAATTACAATGTCGTCATTTCTTAATAGTGTTTTAAGGGCTAATTTCTCTTTAAAATTGAGACTTCAAGAGACCCCTGAAGGTATGACACTGAAAACGGCTTTCCTATTAACTTCCCCAACAATTTTAGAGATACGGCCTCTACTACATCTCTGACAGATATTGTGTATATCCTTTTCTTTCTTTAATTGATTGCTGTTACATTTTCCCTTGGGCTCTATTAGATGGGGGTAACAGTCACTTAATGAACCCCATCACCACTATTAATGAAATAAAATAACGAACCCATTATCAAACGAATAAATAAATATATGATGTATGTATTTAACACATCAAGCCACTCTTACAAGTATATTGAATGGAAAATAATAACATAATGAGCACACTTATATGCTAGACACATAACTTTACATCGTGTTGATTTTCACCAGAACTTATTTCTGCTATTATCTAAATTTTATTATATTATTTTATTTTATTGTATTATTGATTTTATTATTACTGTCAGTGTTATCTCATCATTGTATATTATCCTTGTATGTCTTTTAATGGATGTTTTATATGTGCCCTATAACTGACAGATTTGTGATATTACCAACATCCAATCCACCATATTGTTCTACTATTGACGTTTTATTATTTACTCATTTATTGATCCATCCAAGTGTATAGATCATGTTATAATAGATTTATTTTTATTTTTATTTTAAATTTCACATTCCTTCTCTTTATATGAGACCCCTGATGAAGGAGGCTTATTAACCTCCAAACGCAGCGTTGGGCCAGTGTTCTTTCCAATAAAATCCTTTTGACCAGACGCCTGCCTGGGCTACCGTTACTTGGACAATTCCTACATGCGACCCTGGCCAGGGGGGTTTAGACACAGGTGTCTTGAGCTTTATCCTGTGTCCACCCCCCTCGTGAAGTGAGTACGAGTCATCATTGAAGAGATATCTTACCCCCATCTCTATATCACTGACCGCTCACCTGGGTCTCTCTTTACTGTTCTCTTCCTTGAGTTTATTATACCACTTTTTGTTTATTATATATTCTTCTATCCATCCCAGAATAGACCATTTCCGTCTTTTGAAAATAGGCGCCTCCATTGGTGTTATTTTTTTTTTTTTCGGTGACCTTGCACAGATCCTGTGATTTGTGGTCACCCTCCCTTTCCTACCCTACAAGAAGATGGAGGCAGAACGCCTGAAGTAAAAAAACGTATTGTATTAGGGTTAAAATCAGATGGACCGAACTTGCTGGATGGATCAAACATGGCAGCTGGATTATTGCCATAATGGAGGAGTGTCACTGGTTATTGGAATGAAGCACACAAATCACTCAACCAACTCAACCCAAATTTATTGAAGCTAATACATTCTTTTACCCAAAAAAATAGTCTGTTTTGTTATTGCTATTGTTTATGGTCAGAACTATGACAGTATTACCAGACAAATTGTTCCACAAAACTGGACCCAAATTCATAATACCTAGCCAACATGCTCTGTCACTGAAAGATGTATTCTGCGTCACTCTGACAGTCACGAGAAATTTAAAAAAAATTCTACGTCACTGTGCATTGCAACATAATTTTAGCCCATGATGATCCCTCCATACTATGAACTTAATGGTATTTTGCTTTCAACATGTATTTGGGTAAAAACCAGATGGGCCAAACTTACTGGATGGATCAAACCTTGCAGCTCTATTATTGCCAGGAGGAGTGTCATTGGTTATTGGAATGAACCACACAAATTGCTCTACTAACTCGATCCAAATTGATCGTAGCTAAAATGTTCTTTTAATAAGTGTTTGGTCAGTGTTTTACATCAATATTTGATCAGAATCCGTAAGCCAGAAGCATGAGTGGGTTCAAAACATAGATGAGATGCAAATAATTCAATTTCTTTTTATCTCTGTTTTGGACCCACTCCTGTTTTTGGTTTACAACTATTGATCAAATACTGATGCGAAACAATAACAAAATATTGACCATCTGAAAGAGGCTTTATGGATGCTGAAGATACAGGATTTTTCTTTGTTTGCATTTGTTTTATCTTCTTCTGAAGGATCAGAAGAACAGAAACATAAACAGTGATGTTAACACAGCCTTAGGCCCCTTTCACACGGGCGAGTTTTCCGCGCGGGTGCAATGCGTGAGGAGGACGCATTGCACCCGCACTGAATCCGGACCCATTCATTTCTATGGGGCTGTGCACATGAGCGGTGATTTTCACGCATCACTTCTGCGTTGCGTGAAAATTGCAGCATGTTCTATATTCTGCATTTTTCACGCAACGCAGGCCCCATAGAAGTGAATGGGGCTGCGGGAAAATCGCAAGCATCCGCAACCAAGTGCGGATGCATTGCGATTTTCCCGCATTGTTGCTTAGCAACGGGACTCAATCTCTATTATTTCCCCTTATAACATGGTTATAAGGGAAATAATAGCATTCTTAATAAAGAATGCATTGTTAAATGATGAGGAAGGGGTTAAAAATAATAAAAAGTTAACTTACCTTAGCCACTTGATCGCGTAGTCGCGATCTGTCCTCTCTTTCCCTGCAGCATCTATGATCTAAAGGACCTGTGATGACGTCCATCACATGGCTCCAATCACATGCTCCATCACTATGGTGATGGAGCATGTGATTGAGCCATGTGATGCTGTGACATCATCACAGGTCCTTTACCTAGTAGCTAGCTAACGGAGAGGATGCCGGGCTTCGCGATCAAAGGGACCAGGTAAGTTATGATTAGTTTATTATTTTTAACCCATTCAGCACCGGGTTCAACATTAGGAAGATGGCCATGGGTATTATTTTACATTATAACTATGTTATAATGTGAAATAATACCAGCGGGACCATTTCGGACCCGAACATGCACTTCTGTGAAGAAGTGCAGGTTCGGGTCTGGGTACCAAAAGTGCCGATTTTTCTCCCGCGCGTGCAAAACGCATGACAGCGCTTTGCACTCGCAGGGAAAAATCGCGGCGATTCCCGCAACGCACCCGCACTGTTTGACGGAGTGCACCCGCAACGCCCGTCTGAAAGAGGCCTTACTGCTGCTGTTCCCCCTTCCCACTCTGCCATGGGGCCACTTTTGTCATAGTTACTGCCACTGCTACTGTTGCCGCCACCGCCCCTACTCAGTCATGGGGCCACTATTGCCGCTGCTGCTGCCACCGTCCCCACTCTGTCATAGGTCCACTACTTGAATCTTGGGGCAGTGCAGTCCACGACGATAGATTAAACCTGATGTTTTTATTGACCTGTGATACTGATGCACAGTAATTCCACAGCTAAAAGAAGGGATTAGCTATGAATCATGGTGTTCTGATGTAGTTGGCAATAGATTACAACTGCCTGTAATACTGATTGCACAGTATCTACAGAATGGATTAACTATGCATGTGGGTGCACTACAACATAATGCACATGGCGAAACCCTCTCCCTGCACTGTCCCTGCAGTTTAACCACTTCAGCCCCCCTAGCTTAAACACCCTTAATGACCAGGCCACTTTTTACAATTCTGCACTACGCTACTTTCACTGTTTATTGCTCCGTCATGCAACTTACCACCCAAATTAATTTTACCTCCTTTTCTTCTCACTAATAGAGCTTTCATTTGGTGGTATTTCATTGCTGCTGACATTTTTACTTTTTATGCTATTAATCAAAAATGACCGAATTTTTTGCAAAAAAAATGTCATTTTTCACTTTCTGTTGTAAATTTTTTTTTTAAAACTACATTTCTATATAAATTTTTCTCTAAATTTATTGTTTTACATGTCTTTGATAAAAAAAATGCAATAAGTGTATATTTATTGGTTTGGGTAAAAGTTATAGAGTTTACAAACTATGGTGCAAAAAAGTGAATTTCCGCATTTTGAAGCAGCTCTGACTTTCTAAGCACCTGTCATGTTTCTTCAGGTGCTAGAATGCCAGGATAGTATAAATACCCCCCAAATGACACTATTTTAGAAAGAAGACAACCCAAAGTATTTGTGGAGGGGCATGGTGAGTTCATGTATTATTATTTTTTTTTCACAAGTTAGCAGAAAATGACACTTTCTGAGGAAAAAAAAATAATAAAGTTTCCATTAATGCTAACTTCTGGCAAAAAAAAAAAAATCTCCCACGGACTCACTATGCCCCTCAGTGAATACCTTGGGGTGTCTACTTTCCAAATGGGGTCATTTGTGGGTGTGTTTACTTTTCTGTAGTTTTGGGCCGGGCTAAATTGTGAGCATCCCTGTAAAACCTAAAGGTACTCGTTGGAATTTGGGCCCCTTTGCACACCCAAGCTGCAAAAAAGTGTCACTCACTTAAAATTTTTTATACAAAGTTGTCAATTTACAGAGATATTTCTCTCACCCAGCATGGGTATATTTAAAAATACACCCCAAAACACACTGCCCTACTTCTCCTGAGTACGGCGATACCACGTGTGACACTTTTTTGCAGCCAAGATGCGCAAAGGGGCCCAAATTCCAATGAATACTTTTTAGGAGGGCATTTTTAGGCATTTTTCTTCTCACGCTTTAGGGCCCCTAAAATGCCAGGGCAGTATAAATACTCCACATGTGACCCCATTTTGGAAATAAGACAATAAGACATATTCCGTGAGTGGCATGGCAAGTTCATAGAAGATTATTTTTTTGGCACAAGTTAGTGGAAATTGATTTTTTATTGTTTTTTCTCACAAAGTCTCCCTTTCCGCTAACTTGTGACAAAAAGTTCAATTTTTCATGGACTCACTATGACCCTCAGCGAATACCTTGGGGAGTCTTCTTTCCAAAATGGGGTAATTTGTGGGGTGTTTGTACTGTTCTGGCATTTTGAGTGGGGCTAAATTGTGAGCAGCCCTGTAAAACCTAAAGGTACTCGTTGGAATTTGGGCCCCTTTCCGCACCCAGGCTGCAAAAAAAGTTTCACTCATGTGGTATCGCCGTACTCAGGAGAAGTAGGGCAATGTGTTTTGGGGTGTATTTTTACATATACCCATGTTGGGTGAAAGAAATATCTCTGTAAACTGACAACTTTGTATATTTTTTTTTTTAAATTGTCATTTACAGAGATATTTCTCACACCCAGCATAGGTATATGTAAAAATACACCCCAAGTACACCCTGAGTAGGGGCATTTTAGGGGCCCTAAAGCGTGAGAATCCAAATGCGTAAAAATGCCCTGTGAAATCCTAAGGATACTCATTGGAATTGGGGCCCCTTTGCGCATCTTAGCTGCAAAAAAGTGTCACACATGTGGTATCGCTGTACTCAGGAGAAGTATGGCAATGTGTTTTGGGGTGGTCACTTGTGGGAAGAAGACACCCCAAAGTATTCCGTGAGGGGCATGGCGAATTCACAGAAAAAAAAAAAATTTGGCACAAGTTAGCGGAAGTTGATTTTTTTTTTTTATATTTTTTTACAAAGTCTCATATTCCACTAACTTGTGACAAAACATAACATTTTACATGAACTCACCATACCCCTCACGGAATACCTTGGGATGTCTTCTTTCTAAAATGGAGTCACATGTGAGGTATTTGTACTGCCCTGGCATTTGAGGGTCTCCGCAATCATTACACGTATGGCCAGCATTAGGAGTTTCTGCAATTCTCCTTATATTGAGCATGTGGGTAATGAGATTTTTTTTTTTCCGTTTAGCCTCTGGGCTGAAAAAAAAAGAAAAATGAACGGCACAGATTTTTTCATTTGCATCGATCATCGTGGATGAAAAAATCTCTGCCAAAATCAGTGACATTTTCTATATAGTTCTGGCAATGTGTGGATCTGAAAAATGCGGAAAGCACATTGCCGGTGTCCGTGTTTTGCGGATCCGCGAATCCGTGGATCCACAAAACACATATGGACATGTTAATGGAGCCTTACAGGGGGGTGATCAGTGACAGGGGGGTGATCAGGGAGTCTATATGGGGTGATCAGGGGTTAACAAGAGGTTAATAAGTGACAGGGCGGGGGTAGTGTGGTGCTTGGTGCTACTTTACATAGCTACCTGGTCCTCTGGTGTCGATCGCAGCAAATGGGACCACCAGAGGACCAGGTAGCAGGTATATCAGATGCTGTCAACAAAACAGCATCTGATATACCTCTTTGATGCTTTTTATTTTACATCTACAGCCTGCCAGCGATTGATCATCGCTGGCAGGCTGCAATATAACTGCCGAGCCTTGAGCTGCTGTGAACGCGCGCACTCGCGTTCACAGCAAATCTCGCCTCTCGCGAGATGACGCGCCGACGCGTCAAGGAGCAACAAGCCCGCCGCCCGGACGCAGCCCTGCGTTAGGAGGTCGGCAGGCGGTAAATTTCCAAGCCTTCACAGTAAGATTGGACTACCCAGTAGGATGCATATGATTAAGCAGGGGGGCCTGGGGATACCATATTTAGCATGATTCGTGATTAATTAATTCAGAAAAAATTTCTTGAAGAAAATCGTCTTTTCGTCCGAATTTTTGAAAACTTTGCTCATCTCCAACTACAATGTAGATTATGTCTGAATAATTTTGAGCTGTCTCGCAAGTACTGCAAGCCTTAAACTTTTCTACCCATTCAAAGTGTCACAAAAACATTTTTTTACTGCCAATCAAAACACAATATTTCATACATGAATCACTTTTGGTGATCGATATACTGTAATAAAAGCATGGAAACACAAACATTTAAATAAAAAATTGCCAAATGCATACATCTAAAACATTACAATATATACAGTAAAAATAAGTTAGGATTGATGGTAGGTAATTACAGAACAGTGATATTGATTTGTCTTCTACTTTACTGCTTTGAATTGTTTCATGTTGAGTCAAATAAGTAAAACATTTATTGTTGCTCTAATTATAAATAGATTTGCACATGCAAATAAATCCATACATGATGATAGACAGATAAAAAGATATATAGATTAGATATATAGACGATAGATAGATAGATAGATAGATAGATAGATAGATAGATAGACAGATAGATAACTGAAATGAACACAACTGTGCTAGGCAAGTCATCCATTTTGTTTCATTATGCTTCTCTTTTGTCTTCCATGAGAAAAATATTATTACATTTAGAAAGAGGGCTATTTGCAGCAACATGGATCATGTGTATAAATGTAATTAGAGCTGATCCAATTTTTCAAAAATTCGATTCGCCGGTTCGATCCGAATATATTTGCGACGAATTATGTTAAAAAACATTTATTTCCTGGCTGCTGAGAGACTTAATAGGGTTATAGAACACTGTGCCTTGCAGTAACACACATAGGGAGTCTGCTTTGGTAGTGAAATAATACTGTGAGTCCGTGTGACATGCAGATGACAGGCGTCTCTCTTAGAATCACTGCACACTTCACTTATTTGGGCAGTCAGAGGACCAAAACTGACCAAATATATCAAGTATGAACTCAGCCTTACAGGTCAATGTTAGCGTCAAGAAGAAGCACACTCCTTTTACACCGTTGTCAGCTGATTCCACATAGATGTAAACAGAACCTGCTCTATTAAAAGCTTAAAAAAGTAGAGCCACTCCTGACGAAGTGGAATGGGTGTCAGCAGTAAGTTTGTGTTTACGTCACTGATTATTTTGCCCTTCGTCTGATCCATCAGAACAATAACCCCCAAAAAAACAAAAAATTGATCCTGTCTGTTGAGCAATTGCCTTCACTCGGTCAGCATTTGTTGCTAATTCCAAATAAAACACGTGAAAAGTGCATGTCGTCTGTGTTTTGTACCCACTCCTGTTTTTGGCTAGCAAATCACAAGCCAATTCCGATGAGACCATACAGGCCTTACCGCTGTTACACAGACGGGATCCATTGTGCATCTCATTTTTCTTTCCTTCTGACAGATCAGAAAAAGGGTCAAATTAAAGATAATGTCAGCCAAGTCAAAAAGGCAAAATAGTGGCCAGTCATGAAGTGGGGAGGGTGGGAACAGCATGACAAGTCCACAGAGTGGCCCTATGACATAGTGTTGAGGTGGAAGCAGCATGAGGAGACTACAGAGTGGCAAATGACAGAGTCTGGGGGTGGCGGCAGCATGACGAGGCCACAGAGTGGCACAATGAAAGATTGTGGAGGTGGCAGCAGCATCAGGAGGCCACAGAGTGGCATGACGACGAGAGATTGCGGAGGTGGCAGCAGCATGAGAAGGCCACAGAGTGGCACGACGATTAGAGATTGTGGAGGTGGCAGCAGCATCAGGAGGCCACAGAGTGGAGGTGGCAGCAGCATGAGGAGGCCTAAGAGTGGCAAGATGATGAGAGATTGAGGCGGTGGCAGCAGCATCAGGAGGTCACAGAGTGGCACAACGACGAGAGATTGCGGAAGTGGCAGCCGCATCAGGAGGCCACAGAGTGGCCGATTCATCTAATCATTTATAGGGAATATGGGAAAGAACAGAAGGGCAAAATTTCTCAACTTTATAAAGTGTTGCTTAAAACACTATTCAATAATACACGTTCTCCGGCAAAATAGGCTTGGCAATTGATTGTCCGGGAATTTTCCTTGAAGATTTGGATAATGAATATTGCTGAATTTAAGTTTACTTTCTCATAATTTTAATCAAGTTTTGGTTCAATTTACTATTTAATAAATTTAATTAAATAAAATTAAGTGTTGCCTAAGACAGGAGAGAATCGGCCAGTCTTCTATTTATTCAATTACGTGGTTGCGATGGAGAAAGTATTCCAAAAAAACTATTTCTCTCCACCTGGAGACAAATCCTGTCAAGACTGATGGAAGTGCGTTATCGGCTGCTCATCGAGGCAGATACTTCTCAAGGGGGCCAGACAATGAGCTACAGACAATGAGAAGACAAAGCTTCAAGACTGCTTGGAGCCCTGAAGAGTTGCGAAGTTCATCAAGATTCAAACCATAACTACCAGCCCCTGGTTTCTATGTCAGGGAAAACATCACAAATTCCCAGTCATCATGGATGGGAAGGAGGACATCCTGTGGTGCACCGAGATGTAGAGGGTCTTCGAATTCCCCTGCACTATATGGATGTCCCAGAAATGAACCGCTGCTCCTGACAGCAGCTCCTGGGAAGGTTATGGAGCGTCCCGGTCATCCGGCATCTATTCGTCCTGCTGAAGGAATATTTTGAAAGTGTATGGAAGCCACACAGGGCCCCCACGCTGCAGATTTCTAATGAAGCAAACAGATTTTATAATATTACATTATTATATAAATAAAATAAAATAAAATGAAGCCCCTTCATCACCAGGTCCTAAGTGCGATCAGCTACATCATCATCAACCAGTACTGTCTGCTCGTCACTGATGTCCTCCTCAACAGTCTCTCGGTCAGGAGCCTGACCACTCGCAACACCAGCTCCCATGTCACTCTCCTCATCACTACTTGCCTGCCTAGTAGACGAAAGGACAGAGGCAGGTTGAGGACAGGTGAGGGCACAGGGCCTGCTCCGGGGATATGCCAACTAAGGGTTGTGTCTGACAAACCCACTAACTCTTGGCTGGGGTGTCTGAAGTCAATGATCGTGTCTGAAGTCAAAGGTCGAGTCAATGGTTTGGTGGGTTGCTGGACACGACATGACCGCTAGCTGACACTGGGAGCTCAGTTCTCTCGAAGTGACCCCTTATTCTGCTACGACCCCTGCCTGCTCCATAAACATTTACGCATCTGGCACTCCCCTGTGCAGGGCCTGGCACATCTCTGTCTGACAAACTGTTAGATCAAATAATCAAATGTTAGATCAAATATTTTTTATTTCGCCACTAATACACCGCAGAATGGGTTTTGGAATATATGACTGCACTGCAGAACAGCAATTATGCCCAAATTTTTATCAACTTTTACACAAAAGGCTTTTCAAAAGACAAATGCAACGCTGGACAGGGAATATATTTTTATATCACCACTAATACATGGCAAACTGGGCTTCAGAATATATCACTGCACCGCAGAACGGCAATTAAGCCCACATTTTTTTCTACTTTTACACAAAAGGCTTTTCAACAGATAAATACAACGCTGGACGGCGAATATATTTTTATTTTGCCACTAATACACTGCAAGCAGGGCTTTAGAATATATCACTGTACACAGAAAACGGCTTCAGAATATATCACTGCACCACCGAACGGCAATTAGGCCCAAATTGTTTTCTACTTTTACACAAAAGGCTTTTTAACAGATAAATGCAACACTGGACGGCAAATATATTTTTATTTCACCACTAATACACGGCAAGCAGGGCTTCAGAAGATATCACTGCACCACAAAACAGCAATTAAGCCCACATTTCTTTTCTACTTTTACACAAAAGGCATTTCAACAGGTAAATGCAAGGCTGGATGGCGAATATATTTTAATTTCTCCACTAATACATGGAAAACAGGGCTTCAGAATATATCACTGCACTGCAGAACGGCAATTAGGCCCAATTTTTTTTCTACTTTTACACAACATGCTTTTCAACAGAGAAGTGCAACGCTGGACGGCGAATATATTTTTATTTTGCCACTAATACACAGCAAACTGGGATGCAGAATATATCACTGCACCGCAGAGAGGCAATTATATTTTTCCTTTTTCCACTAATACACGGAAAAAAGGGCTTTAAAACAGATGACTGCACTGCTGAGCGGGAAATATATTTTTCCTTTTTCAACTAATACACAGAAAAAAAGGGCTTTAAAACAGATAACTTCACCGCTGAGCGGCAAATATTTTTTTTCTTTCTTCACTAATACACAGAAAAAGGGCTTTAAAACAGATAACTGCACTGCTGAGCGGCAAATATATTTTACTTTTGCCAATAATACTCGACAAAAAGAGCTGTAATTTTAACTCTTCACCACACAACAGCTAATAAGCCTTTTTTTCCCCACTAATATAAGCCAAAAAATGCTTTGGAACTAGAGTTGAGTGAAGACCTGGAAGTTTGGGTTTGGTCAAACTTTGCCGCAAAGTTCGATTTCGGGACCCGAACTTGATCCCGAACCCCATCAAAGTCAATGAGGCCCCGAACTTTGGGGCACTAAAATGGCTCTAAAAAAGTATTGAAAGGGGCTAGAGGGCTGGAAATTTAAGCAAAATTGGGGTAAGAGTAGGACAAGTGCCCTGCAAACAAATTTGGATAGGGAAATAACTTAAAATAACATAAAATACATAAAAATAAAAAATAAACATTCTAAAATTGAGCACAAGTTAGTGACAGTGGCACCTGCCAGCCCACAAATAGAGGATGTGGCAGCAATGCCACCACATCTTTCACCATCACCAAGCATCTCCACACTATACCATGAAAGCGTTCAGCTGTCCATCTCACTGGAGAGAAAGAGAAAAAGAAAGGCGGAAGTACCCCCCTACCCACCCGCATTCCCTGCCCTTAATGTCAGGATTTCAAAATTCCTGGTCCTTTTAAATGCTGTCATTCTGTATGGTGGAGAGGGATGGAGACTTTTAATCTCTTAAGGACACAGGGTGTACATGTACGCCCTGTGTCCGGTCTTTAAAGATGGCGCCCGCTCCTGCTTCATGCGGGCGTCTTTGCTGCGGGTGTCCACAAGGTTCTTGTAGCAAACACCCGTGGCTAATGTCCACGACCGGCAGCAATGCCGGTCGAGGACATTTAACCCCTCAGATGCCGTGGTCAATCCTGACCATAACATCTGTGCGCGATCCTAACGGAAAGTAAAACTTTCGGTTGTGCTCCGGCTCCCCATGTGGCGATCGGAGTAGCCGGAGCGCGCCTGTGGTAGCTTGGGTTTCTATGAATGAAAATCAGGCTGCTCTGTAGTATTTCCTATGGAGCCTTGCCTGTAATAGATCACCCCCCCTTTTGCCCAAAAAAAATAAAAAATAAATACACATCATGGGTGTTGCAATGTGCAAAAATGTCCATACTTAAAAATACATAAAAAAATATTCCCCATATGCCAACAAGCAAAACGGAAAAAAGCGTCTAAATGGCGAATTCACCATTTTTGGTTGCTTCATTTTCCACAAAAAATTTAATAAAAGGTAACTAAAAAGTCAAACACACCCCAGAATGGTATCAATAAAAAGATAAGATTATGCCGCAAAAAATTAGCCCCGTACATATAATTACAAAAAGTTATAGGGGTCAAAACATGGCAACAAAAAAGTAAAACACATTTTTTCCCACTTTAGAATTTTCTTTTCACTATCAAAACGCAATAAAACCTATAGATATAGTGTATCGCCAGATTCGTACTGACCTGTAGAATAAAAGTAACCAGTCAGTTTTATCGCACATCGAACGTTGGAATTTAAAAACCTGCAAAACTGTGGTGGAATTGCTTTTTTTTTTTGCAATTTCACCCAATTTGGAATTTTTTTTCACGCTTCCCACTACATCATATGCAATATTAAGTGGTGGCATGGGAAAGTACAACTTGTCCCACAAAAAACAAGCCCTCATATGGCTATGTGAACCGAAAAATAAAATAGTTATGGCTCTGGGAAGGCAGTGAGCGCAAAAAAAACACGCAAAAAATAAGAAACCTCTGGTCCTTAAGGGGTTAAAAAACTTATGGCGGTGGCTGTCCCACAGTGCATGGTTCCCAGCCACCACTAATTTACCAGGCGAGCCATCCCTTCCCTGCACAACCAAGTGGAAGACAAAATCAGGTGTGCACTGCAGAACGTCATCTGTGGCAAGGCCCACATAACCACCAATAGGTGGACCGGTAAGAACGGGCAGGGAAGTTATATCTCCCTAACAGCACACTGGGTAAATGTAGTAGTGGCTGGGCCAGAGGTGGATAGCAGTTTGGTGCATGTCCTTCCACCCCCGAGGATTGCAGGGCATTACACATTGCCTCATGTTGCCTCCTCCTCCTACTCCACTTCCTCCTCCTCTACCACCTCCTCATCCGCTCAGCGTAACACCTTCACCACCAACCTCAGCACACCCAAGGGGAAATGACAGCAGGCTGTTCTGAAACTCATCTGTTTGGGGGACAAACCCCACACCGCGCAGTAGCTGTGGACAGACATGGAACAACAGACCGATGAGTGGTTGGTGTCACTGGGCCTCAAGCCCGGCCTGGTGGCGTGCGATAATGGACGAAATCTCGTAGCAGTTCTGGGCCTAGCCGGTTTGACACACATTCCTTGTCTGGCGCATGTGCTGAATTTGGTGGTGCAGAAATTCCTGAACACCTGACAGTGAAAATCAATTCAGTTAATCCAGCTCTTAGATTCTGGTGGGGCAAATTAACTTTTATTGGTGCTCTTACTTGCATTGGTGCTTTTATTGGGCATTACTTGAGCATGGCTGTTGGGATACCGAGGACACAGATGATACACCTCCCACAGAGAACAGCTTGTCGTTGCCTCTGGTCAGCCTGGCAAACATGAGCGACAACATGCTGCAGTGCCTGCGCAAAGACTGCGGAGTTGTTCACATTCTAACTTGTGCAGATTACTGGGTGGCCATCCTGCTGGATCCCTGTTACAAGGACAATGTGCCGTCCTTAATTCCATCACTGAAGCATGATCGAAATAAGCCAAAGCTGGTAGACGCGCTGCTGATGGCATTCACACCTGACACCGGGGGCTCATTGGAAGCACAAGGCTAAAGCAGAGGAGGAGGAGGAAAAAGTCGCCAACGCAGCTGGGTCACCACCCGCATCTCAGAGAGCAAGGTTAGCATGGCCGAAATGTGGAAAAGCATTGTCACCATGCCACAACAACCAGACCCATTAGCAGATATGGAACGTCTTAGCAAGAGACAGCATTTCAGCAAAATGGTGGAATAGTATCTGTGCGCATGCCTACACGTACTACTGACTGATGGGTCTGTCCAGAATCGTAGCTACAGGGAAAGCAGGGAAAGCGGCTGCTTTGGGACCCACAAGGGGCCCATCCAGGAGGAGGGGGATTAAAAGACTTTGTCAGGGCCCCCTCAATAGTATTATGCAATGAAATTATATACAGTGGCAGTATAGACAGTGTAGAAAACAGATGAAACAGCTTCCGGGCCTGGTCTAAGAGAGCGATCTTTAGTAGCCACAGGAATGGGGGCAACATGAAAGGAAGGGGTTGTGAAAAAAATACTGGGGGAGTGTGGCCCCATTCAAAAATTTGCCGTTGGGCCCATTCATTTCTAGCTACGCCACTGGGTCTGCAGCATTTAACTTCTGGGTCTCCAAATTGGGGACATGGATACCGGACTCACCCAACCGTTGTTATACTACAACGCACTTACTCTTTGTTTTCTTTTTTAGATTTCCCAATGTTTTGGGGTCTTCCCCAATTTATTAATTAAAAAAAAGAAAACAAAACACATTGTTGTTGGCGACTACCTTAGGCTTTACAGCCAAAAAAAGCTTTATGTCAGGCAACAATGTAACTGCCAATTGTAATGAATTAGGTTCCCTGTCTGTTATGCAGTGCAGGGGTACTTTGAAAGAAAGAAGGGGACAGATCACCCAACAATCTGAACGCCACCTAATTTACAGAATATATTTCCCAGTCAGGTATGCAGTGCAGGGGTACTTTGACAGAAAGAAGGGGACAGATCACCCAACAAACTGAAAGCGACCTAATTTACAGAATATATTTCCCAGTCAGGTATACAGTGCAGGGGTATTTTGAAAGAAAGAAGGGGTACAGATCACCTAACAATCTGAAGGCCACCTAATTTACAGAATATATTTCCAAGTCAGGTATGCAATGCAGGGGCACTTTATGGCCCAAGAATGAAACGGACGATTTTTAGAAATTTACCTCCCTGTCACCTATGCAGAGCATGGGTTTGTATAAGGCAAAAATGGTAAAATGTCACCCACCAATGGAACAGACTATTTTTAGAAATTTACCTCCCTGTCACCTATGCAGAACAGGGGTTTGTATACGGCAAAAATGGTAAAATGTCACCCAGCAATGGAACAGACGATTTTTACAAATTTGCATCCCTGTCACCTATGCAGAGTAGGGATTTTTATACGGCAAAAATGTGTTAATGTCACCTAAGAATGCAACAGACGATTTTTAGAACTTTACGTCCCTGTCAGCTATGCAGAGCAGGGGTTTGTATATGGCAAAACTGGATTAATCTCCCCCAATAGTGTAACAGACGATTTTTACAAATTTACCTCCCTGTCACCTATGCAGAGCAGGGGTTTGTATCGGGCAAAAATGGTAAAATGTCACCCAAGAATGTAACAGATGATTTTCAGCAATTTACCCCCCTGTAACCTATGTAGAGCAGCAGTTTGTATATGGAAAAACTGGGTTAATGTCACCCAATAATGTAACAGACTATTTTTCCAAATTTCCCTCCCTGTCATCTATGCAGAGCAGAGGTTTGAATATGGTAAAAATGGTAAAATGTCACCCACCAATGTAACAGATGATTTTTTGAAATTTACCTCCCTGTCACCCATGCAGAGCAGGGGTTTGTATATGGCAAAACTTGGTTAAAGTCACCCACCAATGTAACAGACGATTTTTTGAAATTTACCTCTCTGTAACCTATGCAGAGCAGCGGTTTGTATACGGCAAAAATGGTAAAATGTCAACTAAAAAAAACATTTTCATAGGAGAAATTGTTAGGAAACATTCTTTCCTGTATATGCAATTGTATATACAGTGCAAGTGCTGCCAAAAATTACAGGGAAGAAACACTCAGATACAGCCTGTATATCACATAAAGGAGGGCCTCATTCACATGGTGCTACAATTGTTCAGGTACACTGCTACACTTATAAAGCCTATACACTAAGTGAAAGGGCTGCCAAAAATTACAAGGAACCGGCACTGCAATACACCCAATATTACACATAAAGGAGGGCATCATACACACCCTTGAAAAATTATGATTGATGGCCTGCTGGTGACCCTCAAAAACATTAGGAGCAAGGGCCAGCTGATCTGACCACCTAAGAAGTTAAGTGACCCGGTCATCACAGGCTACCAAGAAAGAATGACGAATTTCAAATTAAAATTTTATTTTTGGGTTATAGATAACGTCACATAGCAGACTTAGCGACGGGAAATGGAGGTCAGCACAGGCAAGGAAAACAACAAATTGAAATCTAATTTTTATATTTTTTTTGGTTCGAGATAACGTCACATAGCAGTTAGTGCAGGTAATGGCGGTCAGCAGCAGCTACGAAAAAAGAAAGACCAATTTCTAATCGAAGTTTTGGTTCCAGATAATGTCATATAGCACAGTTAGCGCAGGGAATGGCGGTCAGCAACAGGTACAATACAATTTTATAGAATTTTGAAAATAATTTTTTTGTGCGGTAATGTTACACTGCAGAGTTAGCACAGGGAATGGCGGTCAGCATTTGTTGTCTCTTCACATGATGGGAACTCATTACCGGAACTATACCCCAATTACAAGCTGCTATCTGACTATCTTGGAATTTTATTGTCTACCCCAAAGAAAGATATAGGGAAAGTGGCACATACAATGAGAAAAAGGAATACAATAGATTTTATAAAATCTATAGTTTTCAAACCAGGGAAATCATTTGACTGTATTACCAGTAATGTTCTCCACAATGGAAAGAAACATGGTCAATCCATAAAAAGACAAATCCAGGATTAAAGAGAATTCCTGAATGGTCATTCCCCCCTGGAAACGGACATGCTTTCAAGTGTGTGCTGGTAATTGCAATTCCTCAAGGCCCAAAATGTGAAAGGGTCTAATATCTTCTGAAAAGGCATCTTCAAAGGAGAGAGGAGAAAATGGAGTCAAGCCTGACATATAAAAAAAAATAATTTGAAATATTTACCTTTGTGCCACTATATAAAAAACAGAATCCTGTAAAAACACTTACATTAAAGATTTACCACCAAAGAAAAGCAAATTATGTTTCCTTCCAAGTCTGAAACATAGAAAAGAATATACCATGTGAGCTGACCCCCTAAAAAATTGTAGGTGAGGGCCTGCAGTTGAGCTGACCCCCCCTGAAGAGGGACATGAGGACATCTTATACACTGTTCCCCAAACTCTTTAGCATCCACAGTCAGAAGAAGATGACGGGGGAAATGGCAATTAGTGTTTCACTTAGTGGATGATGCGGATGAGACACAGTTGTCAATGAGTGAGGGTATTGTTAGGTCAATACAAGTCAGGAGGATGACCAGAGTGAGGAAGTGGAAGAGGAGATGGGGAACGATGACATCACTGACCCAACATGGAAAGGTGGCAAGCCAAGCGAGGACAGTAGGACAGAGGGGGAGGGATCCACAGCACCGCAACAGGCTGGAAGAGGCTGTGGGTGGCAAAAGGGAGAAGGCGGGCCACACCAAATAAGCCCGCAACTGTTACCCCTTGCAGAAATCTTCCTTGCCAAGGGGTAGGTGTTCCGCAGTCTGGCACTTTTTTGAGGAAAGTGGGGACGATAAAAGAATTGTAATTTGCTAACTGTAACTATGCTATACCAAAATAAGAACTCATAAATAAACAAAAAAACATAACATATTTTACATCCTATTCATTAACTCTAAGTCAAACCATAATAACAATAAAAACTAAAACCCAGGAACATAAAGGGGGAAGACTGTACACTGGAGGCAAAATGAGTAGAGATTGTGAACACTAGCAACCTCACCACCACTGGCATAATCCGCCACATGTCATCCAAGCACCCTAATAGGTGGGCCGAACCCCTGCTTCCACAATCAGTGTCTGTGGGTCACACCACTGTCTCCTATTCCTCCCCTGTGTTATGTGCTAGCCAATCCTCTGTCCTAGACACAGGCCTGGATGACTCCCGTCAAGCTACATCAACTAGCACACCCACTTCTGTGCCCAAGCACAGTGTACAGATGTCCTTACCCCAGACCTTTGATCTTAAGCGCAAATAGCCAGCCACCCACCCACAGGCTATAGCACTAAATGTGCACCTTTAAAAATGTATGGCTATGGCCTTCTTTACTCAGCCCCCACCCACCACTATTTTTCTTGGTGTGCGGTCCCCGCATTACAACACCAAATGTGTCCCTTAACATCACCTGTGCCCTGACCAAAGTAGTTATTGGGAAGGTCCACTTAACGACGGACACATGGACAAGTGCTTTTGGCCAGGGACACTACATTTCCATGACTGCACACTGGGCGTTCTGGGCCAGCCAATCACTGTAATGTCAGCAGCTAACATGGCTACTGGCATTAGAGTGAGGGAAGTACTTACCTGCACCTTTATTGGCTGCTTAAAACCCGCGAAGCGTGTAGGGGGAGACTCGCGCATTTCACTGGAGCACATGCGGTACTCGGCCGAGTACCGCCATGTGCCAAGCATAGCGATGCATGAGCCGAACCGATACTTGAACGAGCATGCTTGTTCATCACTAATCCCCAGTCAGTGCAGCAAGGTGTAATCGGATTGTTCCTATTACCCAGGCTGCCACCTCCCCGACTGAACCCTGTTCAACACAAATGCTGGTGGAATGATTCCTCCCTATCCTTTCCCTACACCTTAAGTAATCTTACCCTGCAGTTGTAAATAGTTTTTTTTCACCACAATCAAGTCTTTCCTATCACTGTCCCTAGCGCCTGCAGACACGTCTCCCCCTGCACTAAGCACGCTGGTGAATGGCAGAATCTAAGAATGCCGCCGTATTTATAGGACTGTGACATCACTGGGCTGGCTGGCTGCTGATCAGCTGCATGCATGTCAGTATGGGTGATCCCGCCTTCCCAGAGTTCCTTGACCCATGTCCTCACACATGTAGCAGCCATTTTAGGAACCGTTACCACGAAGCATGAGGAAATTCGCATTCTCATCAGTCCTTTACAATATTTTTTTCACTTTGTGTAGAGGTGCATGACTAACTTTGTATTTTGCACTTAGATAGGTTTATACATAAGGGTTTCCAGAAGGTCAGAAATCCAGTAATCCAGCAGCTCAGACATAGCATGAGGTTGTTTTGTAGCTTAACTGTATTTTCTGGAAATCTAATTTTTATTATTCCCCAAGAAAGCATAAAAAAAACCATAAGCTACCAAACATTCAATACTTAGCTCACTTTATTAATCTACATAAAGATGAAGCAGTTACATCACTTTGTTGTATTTGTTTTCACCACCAAAATTTCTGGAGTTAACTGAGCAGTAGCTGAAAACCAAACTTACTCATTTTTTTGTTCTAATTGAGGTAAAATCAGACCGTAGTGCAGCAAACCATCTGCAAATCTTCTTTTAAAGATCCCGATGCGAGTACAGTAGAACATAAAGAAAAGTATTGTGGATGTTCAGAGAAATGCTTAAATCATTGATACTAGTATAATATTATTACCAGAATTCCAAAGGCAGACGTATAGCCCTTGAGGGGTGAACAGATAACTAAAGGGGAAAGTGGGGGGGTGGGTGTAAAACACGCTTCTTACTTCACTCTACGCCTGCTCACCCCAACATGGTTTTACAGTCACAGATTAAATAACAATAGAGGTAGCCCTTCTAGAGGGAACTGAACCCTTCACTACACTATCATAGAACATCAAGAATTTTATCATTAGTCCCTCCCTAGGGATGTTTCTATAGGCCTTCCAGGGTCTCTAGGGCTAAGGTTCCGGTGTATGAGTATTTCCACCTCCTGGGTCTACTCATACTGGCAGGAGTCAGGGGGATGTCTACGGATTCCTAGGAGGTCACCATCCCTTAGCTTTGAGGCCCAGACTCCAGTCTATTCCTTCTGTGTGTTATCTGGTGTTATCCCCTCCCCATTACCCGTGACATTATCAACCGCCAAAAAATGTCATATTGTTTTTGTCAGTGCAGCGATGGATGCTGTTTCTGCACTAGTCGAACGTATGCAGGGACTGTCTTTGGAGGTGGCTGACCTCTGCACGGCCGTCTCACAGTTTCAGAGACCACAGGCGGCAGCTTCAAGCGGTGGAAACCAGGCCTGCCTTGAACCTAAGGTCGCTCTCCCAGATAGGTTTTCTGGGGGAAGTGACAACTTTATTCGGTTCAGGGAGTCGTGCAAACTATATTTTATACTATGTCCTAACTCTTCTGGGAGTCTGAGAAGAGTTCTCGCTGAGAGTCAAAGAGTGGGGATTATTATTTTGTTACTGAAAGGTGACACTCAGTCTTAGGCTTTTTCTTTGTCGACCGGATCACAATCCCTCCGGTCGGAAGATTAATTTTTCAGAGCTCTGGGGCTTATCTACGATGACCGAGATCAGGTCTTCCTGGCCGAGACTAAGTTGCGTGGCTTACGGCAGAGAGAGCGTTCTGCTGCGTCCTATTGCTCTGAATTTAGGAGATGGGCAACTGATACTGAGTGGAATGACCCAAACCCTCCGTAGTCAATTCTGTCAAGGGTTATCCGAGAACCTGAAGGACGCCTTGGCATTTCCCGAATATCCAGAGTTATGAGAAGCAGCCATGTCTCTGGCTGTATGTATTGATAGACGCCTGAGGGAGAGATCTCGCTTGGGAAGCACTATCATATGGGGAAGCAGCCTCCCCTGACACCTTGGGTAGGGAGTCACTTGAGCAGCATAAGAAGACAACGGATCAGCAGAATGACAGAGTGTGGAGGTGAGAGCAGCATCAGGAGACCACAGAGCAGCACAATGACAGAGTGTGGAGGTGGCGGCAGCATCAGGAGGCCACAGTGCGGCACAATGACAGTGTGGAGGTGGCAGCAGCAGCATTAGGAGGCAACAAAGCAGCACAATAACAGAGTGTGGAAGTGGCGTCAGCATCAGAAGACCTCAGAGCGGCACAGTGACAGAGAACCTGAGCCGCGATTTGTGGATTCTGCAGCATCCATCTCATGGAAACGTTAGTAAACCTGCTGCTTACTGCTCCTGAATTAAAATTGGAGCAACCAGCTTCAGCTTCCTCTGAAGTGCATGTCTACGTATTCATTTTGTTATGGCTTTGCAAGAATGTTTTGCACAATTCTGATGGATCTCCTGATCTTAAGAAACTGGACTTGGACTCCAAAGCAGAGGCTCTCCTGTCATGTCTTGTGTGTTGTGTAGATCGAATGCAGATGGAGCAGATAAAAACACATTAATATTTTCAACTTACCAAAGCTGTTCGATTTAATTGTGAATGGATGGTAAAAACAAAGTCTGCTGGTGTGTTGTCATCAGCATCTTCATTATGTTTACTGCAGGACCCACAACAACGTAATTAGGTCCATACAGAAAAGAGGGTCTACAATAACCCATTTATTTCCCCCCCAAAAAAAGCCTGTTCCACATAACAAATTTCACCAATGAATGGATAATGGAATTCTGTTTATACAAAAGAAAATGTACAATCACCCATCAAGTTTACCAAGAAAGTCCTGTTTGACTTAAAAAATTTCACCAGTAAAAGGATAATGGAATTCGGTTCATATAGAAGAAAGTATACAATCACCCATCAAGTTTCCCAAGACTACATAATTCGGTCCATACCACAAAAGGAGGTGTACAATCACTCATGAAATTTCCCCAAAAATGCCTGCTTCCCAGAAAAAATTTCACCGCAAAAAGGCTTTTAGCACATAGCACAGGAAGTTAGATGCTGGCGCCATTTCTTTTTTTTATGGTTTGGATTGCGGGAACAATACTCATCTCTAAGTACATACGTGCATACAGAACACTACTGAGTACCTGGTGCTGCCTATTTTCTATTTATTTAAACAACACTATCATACAGTGCAGAAATTTCACAGAAAAAAACACATTGCCATACAGTGCACAAATATAGCTAAACACGACCCATACAACCATTTCGGTCACAAAGCTCACATATAACTGCCAATCACAGTGCCTTCAGGACAAGAGCTGTGTCACTGTCCCTCCCATGACAGAGGTGAGAAGATCTGAGAGACTGGCAGCACGTGAGGGTATCTGACAGCCTCTCTGTTTTCATCTTGCAGTGTTGTTGTTTGGTAATAACCACACCTCTTGTCAGGTGCAGCTTGTGGGTCATTACTGAGGATCTATTTAGTTCTGACTCACACTGCTTACCATGCGGTTGATATTTCCTGCTGGAGTGGGTTGAGCTGGTGTGTTGTTCCTTTGGATCTCCTGCTCCCCCATTCTTCTTTAAGCTAAGTGCATTTTGTTGTTCGCTTCTGTGTGTTGTTGTCTAGGCCTCAGGGAGATGTTGGTTCCTTCATCTGGGGAGGAACCAGTATTCTTATTCCTTGCCACCACTCCAAGGGCCTTCCAGGCACTCCAGGGCTAAGGTTTCGGTGTATGAATATTTCCACCTTCTGGGTCCACTCATACTGGCAGGAGTCAGGGAGAGGTCTAGGGATTCTTAGGAGGTCCCCATCCCTCTCCCTTAGCTTAGAGGTCTAGACTCCGGTCTATTCCTTCTGTGTGTTATCTGGTGTTATCCCCTCCCCATTACCGGTGACAGGTTGCCAACCGTTCAGAAAATTCTGGACAGCCCGTAAAAGCAGGCTACTTCTTACCTGTATCCTGTTGAAGTGTCTGTGATCTTTTTTCAGGCTGGTGGTACATGACTATTATTTTGGTGGTAATTATCATCATTTTACAGCTGATGGATATATATTACTTATAATAATCTTTATAATTCATTATGGTTTTCCTATTTGTCGGCTGTCTGTGATTTTGGGATAAGTTGTCCAGAAAAAAGAAAAAGTATGGTTGTCAGCCCTGTTCATAACGTTGTCAGTCACCATTTATCCAATACAGTGGTAGTCTCAAGGCATCAAAAACAGAGTCAGACATATTTAAGGGCCACCCATGTTGCTGCCAAAATAAGTGCTGACCATAGTACCTGTAATATTGGTGCCAATATTTAAGTGCCAGCCATTTTCCCTTTAATCTTATCCAGAATGGGTGGCCAACTACTTGTCTCTCAAAATTTACCTACACCAAGGGCACCCCACATAACACCATACAGTAACCACAATGCCAGGAATTGCTTCATTCCCATCACTGCACAGCTCCAGAGAGCACCATACTGAGGACTGCCACTGTGAGTAACTAGTACCATCATTTTCCATCCTCTACATTACTCCATTCCTTGGCCTGTTGCATATAGCCAGATATTCAAAGCAACTCCAAAGAATATTGAATGCACTTAAATGTCTCTCTTTTCCATTGTTTATTTGGGGGAGTGGCTTCCCCTTTTTAGACCTGCACTCCCTCCCATTAGTATAGTGCTTTTAATTATTATTTATTATTATTATTATTATTTATTTTTAGAGTGCCATTCATTCCATAGCGCTGTACATATCATAAGCGGTGCACATACATAATACAGGCAATGGCATTAAGCATGAACGAGACAAGTTACAGACTGGTACAGAAGGACAGAGGGCCCTGCCTGTGAGGCATGGTATGGGAGAAGGAGACAGTAGGCGAGGGTGAAGCTGGTCATGGCGGTATAGAGGCAGCAGTGTCACTGGTTGAAGGATTGTCTGAAGAGGTGGGTTTTCAGGTTTATTTTGAAGGATTCCACTGTAGGTGAGAGTCTGATATGTTGGGGTAGCGAGTTCCAGAGTATAGGGGATGCCCGGGAGAAATCTTGGAGGCGAGTGCGGGAAGAGGTGATAACAGGAGAGGAGAGAAGGAGGTCCTGTGAGGATCGAAGATTGCGTGTGGGGATGTATCGGGAAAGTAGCTCAGAGATGTAGGGAGGGGACCGGTTGTGGACGGCCTTGTATGTGTTGGTTAGTATTTTAAACTGAATTCGCTAAAACCGAATTTTAATCAGAGTAGCTCATAGCTGGATTCTACATCACCCTGAAATTTGTGGGCCAAAAGCCCAGGAGAAGCAAGAAGGTTAGTATAGGTCCTGTCTGATAGAAGCCACCTTGTCGCTGGTAGATCGGCTCAGTATTTACATGTATTTATCTTTTCAATGTTTGCATGTGCCTTTGTCCAGAAATCAGTGTGCTGCTACTTGTAGTCCTTATTTGCTTTTCTGGAATCTTTGGATATATTTATTCTAGGTAATCCCTTACATGGTTGAATTGAGTTGTTTCCCTTCCTTTTTTTTTTTTCTCTCCAATGTGTGCTGTTTGTGATCCAATCCACTCCTTTATATTTAATTGTAATGCAAAGACAGAAAATATCCAGGGAGTCGACCCCCAAAGAACACACCCACAGATATTTTAAACACTTCTACATATTGCCTTAAGCCTTTATCCAGGGATGCCCAACCTGCGGCCCTCCAGATGTTGCAAAACTACAACTCCCAGCATGCCCGGAGAGCCTACAGCTATCAGTCTACAGCAGGGCATTATGGGAGTTGTAGTTTTAAAACAGCTGGAGGGCCGCAGGTTGGGCATCCCTGCCTTTATCTATGCACAAAACGTTTCAATGTATTACTCACTTCACTCTATCGTAACATTATTGACACTCAATAACTTCTTTCAGTGCATTCCGAATACTATAAGTCCTGTCTTACCCTTCATTCCCTTTAGCTCTTGAAATCCCCACACACTTTCAGCTAAAATATGCATGTGCCTCAGATAGTGCTGTTGTAGAAAGGGACTGGCGTACTTCCTATGCATCATCACAATACCAGCCTAATGGTCGCATGGTTTTGATGACCCTACAACACAACAGCAAATGGCAAACATTTATGTAACATTGTGGCTGACCTAGGACTTATATAGGAAGTAAAAGAACATTTTTTTGTAATTTTTGAGAAACTTCTTTATTACATATTGAGTATGTTGCTATTCTTAAATGTAACATTTACACTATGGACTTATCTTAAGGTTGACTCAGGATATAGCTTTGTTTAAATATGAGTTATTCTAGCAAAAATTTCACATTAATTTTATCTGATTTATCTGCTTTTCACAGCAGAAAGCTCTCAGCAAGCTTGTTAAGCTAATGAATTGGTGTTTTTGTATAGGAATAAAAGTAAGTAAAGACTAATGAGGACAGTGTCATGACCCAAAATTACAATTTGTGTATTTTTAACCTATGTAAAAGTCTTTTTGTATACATTAGTGTGGTTAACAACATATAAACTATGTTCGCATATGTAAAAAAATGTGCTTAATAGTGAAGGAGGGAGAAAAATAAAGAATATGCATCTTAATAAATCATGCATCCTTGTGTTATTTAAATGTGTTTCTTCAAGGTTGATTGAAACTTTAACCTCAGTCTCAATAAAGAAGAAAAGCTTCAAATTTGCCAGACCTTGAATTTCTACAAGAATATGTTGAATTATGCAGTGATCAGTCAATTATTCATCTCTCCTGGATCGAGATGGCTGCACTTTAAAAAGCATGCAAAATGGGGCTACAGAATGTGATGCTGTGTCAACACATTTCACTCAAGATTGCTTACAAGACAAATTTTTGTTTCAACATCGATTCTTTTTTCTTGAGTCTTTTTTTTTTAATAAGGTACTTGTTTCAAATCAATTTTAGTTTACATGCATAAGCTTCTATTTTACGTCTTGGTTTATTTTTTATTTGAAAAACAATTATAAAGAGAAAAGAAAGGCTTAGTTAAATAAGACACATATACAATAAGTAACTAATGTCTGAACTATTGTTTTTGGCCACATGGAAGTTTTCTTTCAGTGCAAAACAAAAGAAAACGAAACAAGGAGTATCAACTCAGTGCCACAAATTTCAGGATTTTTTTATTTTTTTTTGTTATTTCTGACACTTTGAGTAGAAGTTTTATTAAGTAGGAAAGCAAACTGTTCTTGTTATCAGATTGTCCACCAGAACCTAAAAGGGCACAGGTAGTTGATGCCATAATTAGTAATTACTGAGTAATTGTCCTGGCAGCCGGGGGCCTTCTGAAGGCTCCTTCCTAGTCCTAACTTGTCCCAACTACTAGTACATTGTGTCTTTGGCAGGAAATAATAGACAGAAAAATGGAAATAATAGAAAAATCATTACAAAATATAATACAGGAGTATTACAGTATACAGTGCAAGAAATAAAAAAAATCACAGTCTCATGGGAGGGGGACTAAAAAGTGTTAAAAACTCCTAAAGTTTTTTATATGTATGTGTGTGTAAAAAGATAAACATAATTGGTATTGCCACATCTACAACTACCCAAAATTATTGCATTATCTAATGCACCTAGAGAATGCTATGAAGAAAAAATATCCCAATGCTAGGATTGTTGTTCCATGGTCACTGTGCCTCCTCCAAAAGATGCAATTTAAAAACAAATGATCAAAAGGTCACATCCCAAAATGGTATCAATAAAAACTACAAATCACTATGAAAAATAAGGAGCCATCAAACAGCTCCATCTGTAAAAAAAATAAAAAATAAAAATCTATAGGTATCAGAATATGGCGACACAAAGCAATCCTTTTCCTAAAAGGAGATTTTAAATTTTATAAAAAGTTGAAAAACATAGTATATGTTTTGTATCTCCAGTTATGAAGTATCAAGTTAGCTCCAGTATCAAGTTAAAATGCAATTTTTTTTATCATGTAAAAAAAATGCCAAATTTCTCTGTTCTTCACACAATAGTCCCTAAAAACTTTTATAAAAGTTATACAATACAGTAAAAGTAACCCAAATCAGTGAAATTGAAAATACATACTAATAGAACAAATCCAGCTTACATTCTCTTGAAAGTTTCTTGCAGTTTCTCTTGGAGTTTGGGTCTAATACAACATTCAAAAAGTATAGATCTGGCAATATGATTGGTGTAATAAAGTTCATGGCTATTGTTTCCAAAATGTATAAAAATCCAACATGGAGCATGGGATAGTTGCTAGACATTATCGAATTTTTCAAAAATGCAATTCACCGATTCGCTGAATTTTTGGGATTTTTTTTTCGATCCGAATATATTTGCGATGGATTACATTAAAAGACGGCTATATCCTGACTGCAGAGAGCCTCTATAGTGGTATAGAACATTGTGCCTTGCAGTAACACACATAGGGAGTCTGCTTGGGTAGTAAAATAATACTTTGAGTCCATATGACATGCAGATGACAGGCGTCGATCTTAGAATCACTGTACACTTCACTTATTTGGGCAGTCACCGGGCCAAAACGGACCAAATAACTCAAGTATGAACTCAGCCTTACAGGTGGATGTTAGTGCCAAGAAGCGCACTCCTTTTAAACCGTCATCAGCTGATTCAAAATAGATGTCTACAGAATCCGTTCTATTAATTGCTTATACAAGTAGAGCCCCACCCCCCCATTGCTTATACAATTAGGGCTGCTCCTCTACACATGGGTAATGTTTGTTAATATTGTTATGCGCATTATTTGTTTTCCCTGCATTTGTGTATTAGCGCACTTAGTTTACCTGACCTTATTTGTTAGATGTTGCTTTCCGCTGTTGGAATTGTTTGCCACTTGCTTATCGCTGTGGGACACAACATGTTTTGATGACCGGCGGCCACATGGGGGTCCCCGGTGAGTCGTTTAAGACTAGCTAGTTAGTCCTTTAATGTAAATCCACAGCGATAGCAGTGTAACACAATTCATTTATGTGACCGGCGGCCATTATTTGGTCCCCGGTGTAATGACTGAATCGAGATATTGGTGGAGACTATTTTCTATTTACCTTTTTGTTTTGTGATTTTTCTGAATACCGTTACAGGTTAATCTTTTGATATACATTTTGTGTCTATACAACCGGTAGCCATTTGGTTCTACCTGTAGCTTTTTGCTAAGGTTCTATTCTCCTGGTAACGGACAGAATTCTTTCTTGGTGTGTTATACTATGTTATACTATGCTATGTAATTCTAATTGCAGGGTTGGACAATGTAATTTTTTGGACTGGATGCCCATGTGTGTTAGCGGCTTTTTCATTGCTGTAACAAAGGATCTTGTTTTTAACTGCTGTGATTGTTCTATGAATTTAAATTTTTTTTCAATATGTTGAGAATTTAATAAACTTTAATAAATTTTGTGATTTATATATTTATAAAACGTGGATCTCTTTTTTGGTGGTTATTTTATAGTGTGGAGATGGCAGGAGCAGCAGCAGGATTCCACAGAGTGGCAAGGTTACATAGTGTGGAGATGGCAGCAGCAGCAGGAAACCACAGAGTGGCAAGGTGACATAGTGTGGCGATGGCAGCAGCAGCATCAGGAGGCCACAAAGTGACCCGGTGACAGAGTGGGGGGTGGCAATGCCAGTACCCGCTGACAAAGGTGGGTGAAAGAAGGAGCACTTGGCATCAGATGTGTGGCATCAGGCGGGTGGCAGCATCACAGTAGTAGCTGAGGCAGGTGGCCAGAAGAAACCGGTCTCTTTTTTCAAGGTTTGGGTGAGGTGGCATGGATGATCTCATCAGATGCATCAGGCATTGGTGGGTGGAAATCCTGTCTGATCCACGCCTGATTCATCTTGACAAAGGTCAGTCTCTCCACATTTTGGGTGGACAGGCGAGTTCTCCTTGGGGTAACTATGGCCCCCGCCGCACTAAACACCCGCTCTGATGCTACACTACTGGCTGGACAGGACAGCTTTTCCTGGGCAAACTCTGCCAGTTGCTGCCACAAATCCATTTTGGCTGCCCCGTAGCAGATCTTCAATGTGGGGTGGCAGGGTATTTTCCAAGTATGCCACCAACTGCTGGTTTAGGTCCTGCTCCAGGTCTACCTGCTGCTGGTGATTAGTTTCTTCACTATGAAGGTGAAGAATGCTGTTCATCAGAGACTGTAGACTCAGGCTGCAGCAGATGGAGCTGGTTCTGCTCCTGCCACCCCACCCCTCCCCAGCAGCAATGGCAGTGGAACGTGAGCGCAGTGGAACATGAGCACAGAGGGCCCCCCGGTCAGACCTGTGAGAGGATGGACGATGGCACAGATAGGCAGCGACCAACTGACTACATAGGATGTCTCTGTAGTAATTACGTTTGTACTCCCTCTCAGGGGTTTAAAAAAGGCCCCCATTTTGGACCGGTAGCGAGGGTCCAACAAGGTGGAGAGCCATAAATCATCCCTCTGCCGAATGGTGACAATTCAGCTGTCACTACGCAAGCAAGTGAGCATGTATCGGGCCATTTGTGTAAGTGACTCGGAGGGACTCCATGCTTACATATCAAGTGAATACTGCCACGGTGAGTCTGGGTCCTCTGTCTCGTCTTCCTTATCGGCCTGTAGCTCCTCTGGCTGCTCCTGCTCCTCCTCTCCTGTCAGCTGAATTGAAAAAACACCCATTTGGCTACACATTGCCTTTGCTCCAATGTCCTCCTCCCCCTCCTCATCCTCTTCCAGTTCAGCTATTACAGGGCTCCTGTGGTCGTGAGATTTATGTGCCACATTTCCTGTCCCCGACTAGCCATTGTTACCTCCATTTGTTCCAGGACATGAAGCAGTGGAATCACGTTGTTCATCCCGTACTCCTGGTGACTGATAAATAATGTGACCTCCTCAAAGGGCCTGAAAAAACCGCAGGTGTCACGCATGAGCTTCCATTGGCTGACATCGAAGTTACACAAGGGAGTACTCCTATCCGCTTGGATCATCGAGAAATTGTTTATGGCCTTTCTCTGTAGAGAAAGTGGCATGCCGGAGAGGGATCCATGGCAAAACTCCAATGAAAAATTACATAGTTGACGCAGAGTCGGCTTTTAATCCATAAAGGGCATAAATCACCTAACATTCATAAATTGTTTGGAATAACGTGCTTTAAAACATCCAGTGTGTGTATACGATCAGGTATGATGTTGTATCGATCAGGTAGTGTAAGGGTTACTCCCGCTTCACTGTGACAGACCAAACTCTGCCAGACCAAACTCCCTGTTTAACGCACTGCAAACAACCGCAAACTCCCCATTTGCACAAGGTTGGATACCAAGCTAGCCATGTCCCGTTCCTTGTCCTCACTGACGTCATTGAAGGTCTCTTCCTCCACCCAGCCATGTACAACACCAAGGGTCCCCGAAAGGTGACAACAAGACCCCTGGGACGCCTGCTGTGGTTGGTCTTCCACCTCCTCAAAGCCACCTTCCTCCTCTGACTCCTCTTCTTCAGACTCCTCTCTCTGCGTTGCCGCAGGTCCAGCAATCAACGACGACAAGGCTGCTTCTGGTGGTGATGCTGACCACAACTCTTCCTCTTCACGCTCATCTACAGCCTGATCCAGCACTCTTCGCAGGGCACGCTCCAGAAAAAAATGCATATGATATGAGGTCGATGATGTTGCCTTGGCAATTCTGCGGAATCGATGCGGACCCATTTATTGTGAATGGGGCCGGATGTGATGCGGAGAGCATACTAAGTGCTCTCTGCTTCCGCAATTGCGGAGCCGCGGGCCCGAACTTCCGGGTTTCGGCCCCGAAATATCCGGCCATGGCTCCGCAAAAGGTAGAGCATGTCCTATTTTTGTCCGCAGCCTGCGGACAAGATTAGTCATCTCTATGTGGAGTGCCAGCATGGTTTGTTGCGGATCCGCAACACACTACGGAAATGTGAATGGGGCCTAATCCGGACACGGTCGTGCGAAAGAGGCCGATGAGTCTTTGAGGACTGGAGTGGACACCGAACACTGGCCTACCTAACGCTTTTCCTATTAATTCAGCAGCAGCAGCACTCTCCCTGCTCTAACTAACACTGCAGCTTCAGAATGAATCTAAGATGGATGCTGTCCTTGCCTTTTGATAGGAGGAGGGAGGGTATACTGATTGGCTGGAATGTGTCTGCTGACTGTGAGGTACAGGATCAAAGTTTGCTCAATGATAAAGTATAGGGAGCAAATCGAACATCGCATATGTTCGCCCGCCGCGGTGAACGGGAACATGCGATGTTCGCCGGCGAATAGTTCGGGACATCTCTATTTCTCTGTTCGTATAGTCGGTCCAACATATGGAGGGTGGAAATACAACAGGTGGAAACGTTGCATATCAGCCTATGTTGGGGGATGCCGTTCTGCTACTGCAGTTCAAGGAGGATGTGTTTTGCGGTGTACGAGTGGCTGAAGTGCATGCAAATTTTCCTGGGCATTTTTAGGATATCTTGCAGATGGGTGGAAGACTTCAGGAACTGCTTGACAACCAGATTGAACACAGCATGACACAGCTGTGCCTTGCACATTTGGTATGCTGGAGGGGCACTGTGACTTGTCCCTGCAGTGGAAGCTGAGGACATGGTGGAGGAGGAGGAGACAGAGGCGGACATTGTCGCAGGACCAACGGCATGACAATGTGGAGGCGGAAGTGTCATGACCTGGCCAAGTTACTAGTGCGGCTGTACAGGAACCACATTCACCCAGTGGACATGTATTGTCTCTGACCGTAATTACACCTCCACACAACAGCGCTGCCTTGCACTCTGGCAGACAGGCTAAAGAACTGGCCCACCTTCTGTTCTACATATTTGTGCTGGTACTGTCTTTTTCGCAAAGAAATGACGGCTTGGGACTCTACTTGGAAAGGAAGTGACTGCAGCACCTGCAACTTGGCCAGGACCACATTCAGTTTCTGCGCCGTTGGATGAGTGCACGCATACTGCTGTCTCTTGGCAATCGTTTTGGTGATTGATTGCTGATGGGATGACAGACGAGGAGTAGGAGAAGGAGGAGGAGGAGCAGGAGCAGGAGCATCGTGACCAGCAGATGATGGGAATGACAGAGCTCCCTTCGGCTGAGGTGGTGGAGCCTTGAATGCCTGAAACCAGGTGCGTGCCACTGAGTGATGCAGAGGTTGCTGAGGCAGGCTGGACCACCACATCTGAGCCACGGTTCTCCCAGGCCACAGTATGGTAACGCTGCATATGTTGTAGCACCCTGGCCATGCTTCACCTTCTGCCCACAGATTCTACATATGGCCATGTTCATCTCCTCCGGCGGCTTAACAAAAAACTGCTGCACTGCTGAGTAGGTGATATCCCCCCCACCCCCAACAGTCTTCACTGACTGACTGCTACTGCCACTGCCTCCGTGAACCCCTGCACCACTACTTCCCAGACAGGTAGGCTACTGTGAAGCAGGTGGTCTACCCGGGCACGTTTGGCTCTCGAACTCCTATTGCTGCCACCCTGCCGACTCCCAGCCATGCTACCACCTTGCTGGCTCAGCAGCTGCCTCATAGGCAAGCTGACACCCTCTTCTCTTGATGATGATGATCCCAAGTGCTATCGGCTTCATCATCATCGAGTAGAGTCTGCACGTCAGTGATGTCCTCCTCAACGATCTCTGGGACAGGAGCCTGACTGCTCGCAACATTACCTCCCATGCCACTCTCCTCATCACTACTCGCCCACCTAGAGGAGGAAGCGGCAGATGTCTCCTCCACATCCTGGCTGGGTAATTGCTGCTGATTGTCCTCTAGTAGCTCGTCCTCGCTGTATAGTGGAGCTGAGCTCACAGCATACAATACTTCTGTGGCTGTGGGAACAGCAAAAGACAGAGGCAGGTTGAGGACAGGTGAGGGCACAGGGCATGCTCCAGGGCCATGCCAACTAAGGGTTGTGTCTGACGAACCCACCGGCTGTTTGCTGGGGGTGTCTGATGTCACTTGGAATGAAGTGGATGACCGACTTAACCAATCAAGAACGGCTGGGTTGCTGGTCAAGACAAGACTGTTAGATGACACCGGGAGTTCAGGCCTCTCGCTGTGACTCCTGTTGCCATGCACCTTTACTCTGCTGCGACCTCTGCCTGCGTTAGAAACATTAAGACTCTGACACTCCTCTGTGCATGTCCTGGCACTTCTCTCTCGTTTAGCTGTACCATCCTATATACGGAACCCCCCAGGGCTGCTGCATATTAAAGAAAACCTGAGCTGGCACACCACCAAACTCTCCTATCAACAGTACGGTAGGACAACTGGTTACGGTGCCGCCGTGCACTTTATACACCCTTATTTGGTTGTGGGTGGAACCACATATATCATACTGTGGTCTATAAGTGCTTGTTTCTTTCAATCGATGCCCATTGTAAATCAATATTGTGTGCATTTCCTTCCTCCACCCTCTTGTTGTGTTTAGGAGGCTGGAGGACATCCGTATTTGGTTTTATATATACAGTCACCTGTTCTTTCACTTGATACTGACTGAAAGAATTGATGACTGTTTCGTCTTGATGTACCGGAATGGTCAGAGAATCTCTGTTCCCATTAGCTGTGTACAATTATCCCGTATATTGAGGGACTTGAAGACGTTTGTGGTGTCTGTGAATACCTGTGGGACTATCTTTTATCAGTAATTAAATAAAAGTTAGGTTTTAATTTAGCCTTCTCCAGATCACTGTTTTCAGTATTACACTTCTCTGTCTGACATACTTTAAGCTGAACTAAATAAATTAAAACCAAATTTAAACACCCCTAAAAGCGACAAAAACATTTTTCTTTTTGTACTGAAATAGGCCACTAACTGCTTACACCACAAATAACTGCAACAGTGAACTGTGTATATTCTTTTCTTTTTGTACTGAAATAGGCCAATAAATGCTTTCACCACAAATAACTGCAATAGTGCTGAGCGAGCATACTCAGCCGAACACCAGTTCGGCTCGAGCATCGCTATGCTTGGCACATGTCGGTATTCGGCCGAATGCTGCATGTGCTTGAGCGCAATGCTGGAGTATCCTCCTCGCATGTTTCTTGCCTGCTACGCAGCCAATAAACGTCCAGATAAGTGCTTCCCTCACTGTAATCCCGTAGCCATGTTGGTTACTGGCATTTCAGTGACTGGCTGGCCGAAACGCATCATCGGGTGCTATATGGCGCGTGTTCGGCTCAATCTCAGGGAGAGCTGTGCATAGGAAGGAACAGGCAGTGTAGGCAGTGACATTGGACTATTTTCATTTGAAAAACTTTTCAGAGATCCAAAAGTACTTTTAAGGACTATTGTGTGTGACAACAGCAATATATATTTGTAGCACAACCTGTGCTAAATTGCTAAAACTTTACAGACTCAAAAGTCCTTTTAAGGACTATTGTGTGCAACAGCAGCAATATTTATTTTTAGCGCATCCTGCGCTACATTGCTAAAACTTTACAGACCCAAAAGTCCTTTTACAGACTATTGTGTGTGGCAGCAGCAATATATTTTTGTAGCACATCCTGCACTAAATAGCGTCTAATAGGCTGCTGCAGACAGTTAAATTATCTGCACCAAATCTCCTGTGTAAAGTGTGCGCATCTCAAAAATATCTGTGACATCCAGTGAACTTTTTCCGTAGACGGTGTCCGCTGTGGACAGTGACATCAGTTGTGCCACACCTGCAGTGTAACGTGTGCTCTGAAACAATTTATCAGTGACATACAATGTACTTTTTCAATAGACGGTGTCCGCTTCTGACAGTGACATTACCAGTGCCACATCTCCAGTGTATTGTGTGCGCTGCAAAAATTTATCTGTGACATACAGTGTACTTTTTTAATAGAAGGTGTCCGCTTCTGACAGTGACATTACCACTGCAACATCTCCAGTGTACTTTGTGCGCTGAAAAAAATTATCAGTGACATACAGTGTACTTTTTTAATAGATGTTGTCCACTTCTGACAGTGACATGACCAGGGGTACATCTCCAGTGTAACGTGTGCGCTGAAAATTTGTATCTGTGATATACAGTGCACTTTTTCAATAGACGGTGTCCGCTTCTGACAGTTACATTACCAGTAACACATCTCCAGTATACCATGTGCGCTGAAAAAATGCATCTGTGACATACAGTGTACTTTTTCAATAGACAGTGTCCGCTTCTGACAGTGACATTACCAGTGTCACATCTCCAGTGTACCGTGTGAGGTTAAAAAATGTACCTGTGACACACAGTGTATTTTTTAATAGACTGTGTCCACTTCTGACAGTGACATTACCAGTGCCACATCTAAAGTGTACAGTGTGTGCTGAGAAAAGTGTATCTGTGACATACAGTGTACTTTTTATAATAGACGGTGTCCGCTTCTGACAGTGACATTGCGATTGCCACATCTCTAGTGTAACGTGTGCGCTGAAAAAACTTTGTCTGTGACATACAGTGTACTTTTTCCGTAGACGCTGCGGACAGTGACATTACCGGTGGTACCTCTCCTGTATAACGTTTCCTCATCCCAAATACCTGTGACATTCCCTGTAATTTTTTATCAGCCACTGGTGACAGCATTGACATTATCTGCGGGTTATCTCCTGTGAGAATTTCTACATCCCAAATACCTTTTTAAATATTTTTGCGCATACACTTCCAAATCCTTCACCACTGTACGTGTGACATACTTTCAAGCATATATAACATTTAATATGAAGAAGGCGAGCAGTAAGGGACAGGGAAGTGGCCGTGATGCTGATGGTGCACACAGAGGCCAGGGCCCTGGGTGCACTGAAACTGTGCCTGCTGCCAGAGCACAAGAAAAACAATTATCCACGATACCTAGCTTCATGTCCCAGTTTGAAGGGCGGTGCAGGACACAGTCAGACCAGTGCGACCAGGTGGTCGGTTGGATTGCAGCAGATAATGCTTTCAGTGGGTTAAACACCACCCTGTCTTCCACCAAGTCCAGTCTCAGTAGCCTGGAGTCTGGTCAACACAATCCTCACCCTGATCCTCCTTCCTCCCACCATGGAAAGTCTGGGCAAACAAGTGATCACACACTCGGATATTCCAAGGACCTCTTTTCATCGCCATTCCTTCATTTGGCCCACTCGCCAAGCATGCTTGAAGAGGGAAAGATCTTGTACCCTGATTCCCAACCTCTTGAGCATCCACAGTCACAAGAAGATCACATTGGGGAACGGCAATTACTGTTTAATGAAGCGGATGATGATGATACACAGTTGCCAATAAGTAAATGGCAATTACTGTGTCAAGAGGTTAATGAAGAGGATGAGACACAGTTGTCAATCACTGAGGTTTTTGTTAGGTCAACAAGTCAGGAGGATGAGCAGAGTGAGGAAGTGGAAGAGGAGGTGGTAGACAAGGAAGGTGGAAAGCCGAGGGAGGACAGCAGTAAAGGGAGGAAGGGATCTGCAGCACCACAGCACCGCAACAGGCTGGAAGAGGCAATGGGGTGGCAAAAGGGCGAAGGCGGGCCACACTTGCAGTAATCTCCCATGCCAAGGGGTAGGTGTTCTGTAGTATGGCGCTTTTTTGAGGAAAGTGTGGACGACAAAAGAATAATGGTTTGCAACCTGTGCCATACCAAAATTAGCCGGAGCGTGAACACTAGCAACCTCACCCCCACCAGCATGATCCGCCACATGGCATTCAAGCACCATGATAAGTGGGACGAACGCCTGGGTCCACAATCTGTGTCTGTGGGTCATACCACTGCCTCCTCTTCCACTATGTTACATGCTGGCCAATCCCCAGGCACAGGCCCGGATGCCTCCCACCCTGCACTGGTCCTTCACGAGCACCAACAGTGACCACCTCCACTTCCATGTCCCAGCGCAGCATCCAAATGTCCTTACCCCAGGCCTTTGAACGCAAGCGCAAATACCCAGCCACCCACCCACAGGCCAATAACACTAAATGCGCAGCTTTCCAAATTACTGGCCCTGGAAATGTTGCCATTTTGGCTTGTGGACACTGAGGCCTTCTGCAGCCTGATGTCGGCGGCCGCCGCACGTTACGCAGTCCCCAGCCGCCACTATTTTTCAAGGTGTGCCATGCACGCCTTACACCAACATGTGTCTCGTAACATCACACTTGCCCTGACCAACGCAGTTACTGGGAAGGTCCACTTAACCATGGACACATGGACAAGAGCATTAGGCCAGGGATGCTACATTTTCTTCACAGCACACTGGGTGAACGTTGTGGAGGCCATGAGCTAGTCGTACCCTGGGATGGCACAGATGCTACAGATGCCAAGGATTGCGGGCCCTCGGTCGATTAGAGTTTCTGCCAGTACCTACGTTACTGGCTCCTACATCTCCTCCTCCGCCTCATCCTCCACTTCCACCTCCGAATTATTCACGTGCAGCACCAGTCAGCCATCAGTAGGTAGCTGAAAGCAGTGTAGCACTGCAGTGGGGAAGCGGCAAAAGGCCGTGCTGAAGCTGATATTCTTAGGGGGCAAACAGCACCCTGCTGCATAGCTGTGGCAGGGGATAAGAGACCAAACTGAGCTGTGGCTCAACCTAAAACCAAGCATGGTTGTGTCTGATAATGGCCATAACATGGTGGCAGCTTTGGAGCTCGGCAAGCTCACACACATCCCATGCCTAGTCTATGTCTTAAACTTAGTGGTTTAGCGGTTTCTCAAAACCTACCACAATTTGCCTAAGCTACTGGTGAAAGTGCGCCGCATGTGTGCACATTTCCGCAAGTCATCGACAGCTTCAGCCGGTCTGTCAATGCTGCACCAGTGCTTGAAATTGCCATCTCATCGGCTGTTGTGCGACGTGAGCACATGCTGGAACTCCACGTTCCACATGTTGGCCAGGCTGTGCGAGCAGCAGAGGGCTGTAGTGGAATGCCTGCTGCAACATGGTTGTCGCCTTTCCAGTCAGCTTCCGCTATTCACAAGCGAGGAATCAACAAAAATGGTGAGCAGCGATAAGCTATTATCAGTGTAACCATCCCACTTCTGTGTCTACTCAAACACTCGCCGTTCACAATTAAGGACGAGGTGAAAATGGGGGAAGACATTACACAGGATGATAGCCAGACCACCATCAGTTTGTCTTCTCAGTGTGAATTGGACGATGAAGAGGAGGAGGAGGAGGAGCAGGAGAAGGTTGCCTCCGCGAAGAGAGTAGTACCCATAGAAGTTTAATTTTATCTGTTCAGCGTGGGTGGGCAGAAGAGGAGGAAAAGGATGAGGAGATTGAGAGTCATTCTTCTGATGACAACAGAGAACTATTGTCTGTTGGTACTCTGGCACACATGGCTGACTTCATGTTAGGCTGCCTTTCCGGCGACCCAAGCATTATACGCATTTTAGACAACATGGCCGGATTACTGGTTGTTCACCCTTTTCGACTCCTGCTGCAAAGAGAACTTCTCATCTCTCATTCCTCTGGTGGAGAGGACGAGCAAAACGATGCAATACCAGTAGGTCCTTGTTGAGATAGTGCTCCAAATATTTCCATCTGACAACGCTGGCGGCAGAATCCTTAGTTCCTTGGGCAAGCGAGGAGGGGAGACAAAGGAAACACACAGCAGTTCCAACAGAGGCAGGGCAACACTCTCCAAAGCCTGGGACAGTTTCATGAGACCCCGACAGCACCCTCACCCTGATGGCCGGCCTTCTGTCACAAGAAGGGAAAAATTTTGGAAGATGGTGAAGGAGTACATAGCAGACGGTGTCAGCATCCTCAATGATCCCTCAGTGCCTTACAACTACTGGGTGTCCATGCTGGACACGTGGCACGAACTTGCGCTCTACGCCTTGGAGGTGCTGGCCTTCCCTGCCACCAGCATTTTGTCTGAGGGGGTATTTAGTGCTGCTGGTGGCATTATAACAGATAAGCGTATCCGCCTGTCAACTGAAAATGCTTACAGGTTGACTCTTATAAAAATGAACAAGGCCTGGATTGTCCCTGACTGCTTGACCCTACCAGAAGAAAGCTGATGAACATAAAGACATTTTGAATGTGTTGTTTATAATGTACTGAATACACTGTATTCCCATGCACCCCTTCCACCCAAAAAAGGGTATATGGTTGAATCTTCCTTTTCTCATCCTACTCTTCCATCATATCAACATTTTTATTCGTCACATATAATTCCCTCGCATATATGCCCTTGCATATAATGTTTTACAGAGTCAGCTCACCTACAGCCGCTCGCAAATAATTTTTTAGAGGGTCAGCTCACCAGCAGGCCCTCACCTACAATCTTTTACAGGGTCAGCTCACCTGCAGTCCCTCCCCTACAATCTTTCAAAGGGTCAGCTCACCTGCAGGCCCTCGCATATAATGTTTTACAGGGTCAGCTCACCTACAGGCACTCAAATATAATGTTTTACAGGGTCATCTCACCTACAGGCCCTCACCTACAATCTTTTACAGGGTCAGCTTACCTGAAGGCCCTCACATATAATGTTTTACAAGGTCAGCTCACTTGCAGACCCCCACCTACAACCCTTTAGAGCAGGCATGTCCAAACTCTGGCCTTCCAGATGTTGCAAAACTACAACTCCCATCATTCTTGGACAACCTACAGCTATCAACCTACAGAAGAGCATGATGGGAGTTGTAGTTCTGCAACACCTGGAGGGCCAGAGTTTGGACATGGCTGCTTTAGAGGGTCAGCTCACCAGCAGGCCCTCGCCTACAATCTTTTATTGGGTCAGCTCGCCAGCAGGCCCTCACCTATAAGTCCAGTGTCACTATCCAAAAGTCTGGTCAACACAATCTTCACCCTGACGGCACACTGGGTGAACATTGTTGAGGCCGAGAGTGAGTCGGCTGCTGGCACCAGACTTGCCCCCCAATAGATCCTAGTTAAAGTATTTAAAGTTTACTCATTCCAATTACAGGGCCTAGAAAGAGTCCTATATTGTTATTTTTCGTTGCTACCTCCCCGAGTAGAGAGTGAGTAATTTGCGTGACTGCTGCCTTCCTTGGATGTGGTAGCTGTTTCTCAGGATCCCTCTCTGGAATCGAACCTCAATTCCCCGTTACCCGTGGTCACCATGTAGGCGCAGAAATTCGAATTGAAAGTTGATAGGGCAGACATCCGAATGGAACATCGCCATCACAGGGACATGTGATCGGCCCAAGATTATCTAGAGTCACCAAAGCGGCAGCAGGCACTCAGCTCGCCCATAATTTTTTCAATGGTCAGCTAAGAAGCAGGCAAATAACTGCAACAATGAAGTGCGTGTATTTCTTTATGTACTGAAATAGGCCACTAAACGCTTTTGCCACATATAATTGCAGAAGTGAAATGCATATATATTTTTCTTTTTGTACTGAAATAGGCCACTAAACACTTTTGCCGAATATAACTGCAGAAGTGAAATGCGTATATATTTTTCTTTTTGTACTGAAATAGGCCACTAAACACTTTAGCCTCAAATAACTGCAACAGTAAAGTGCATAGATATTTATCTTTTTGGACTAAAATAGGCCACTAAACACTTTCACCACATATAACTGCAAAGGTGTACTGGATATATATTTTTCTTTTTGTACTGAAATACGTCACTAAACCCTTTCACCACATATAACTGCAGAAATGAACTGAGAATATATTTTTCGTTTTGTACTGAAATAGGCCACTAAACTCTTTTACCGCAAATAACTGTCACACTGAAATGCGTACATATTTTTCTTTCTGTACTGAAATAGGCCACTAAACGCATTCACCAAATAATAACTGCAGAAGTAAAATGCGTATATAGTTTTCTTTTTGTACTGAAATAGGCCAAACAATTCTTTCACCACAAAAAAATCCAACAGTGAAGTGCAGATATATTTTTCTTTTAGGCCTCTTTCACACGGGCGTCATGTTTGACGCCCGGAAAGGATGCGGGTGTGTTGCGGGAATATGCGCAATTTTTCCGAGCGTGTGCAAACGTTTGTAATGCGGACCATATGATTGGACCATGTGATGTGACGTTATCACAGGTCCTTTAGAATACAGCTAAAGCTTGAAGAGAGATCGCCAACTACGCGATCAAGTGGCTAAGGTAAGTTCAGTTTATTATTTTTAACCCCTTAATCCTCATTTTACAAAACATTCTTTATTAAGAATGCTATTATTTTCCCGTATAACCATGTTATAAGGGAAAATAATAAAGATCTGGTCCCGTGGCTTAGCAACCATGCGGAAAAATCGCACTGCATCCGCACTTGCTTGCGGATGCTTGCGATTTTCCCGCAGCCCCATTCACTTCTATGGGGCCTGCGTTGCGTGAAAAACGCAAAATATAGAGCATGCTGCGATTTTCACGCAACGCAGAAGTGATGCGTGAAAATCACCGCTCATGTGCACAGCCCCATAGAAATGAATAGGTCAGGATTCAGTGCAGGTGCAATGCGTCCACCTCACGCATTGCACCCAGGCGGAAAACTCGCCCGTGTGAAAGCAGCCTAAGTACGGAAATAGGCAATTAAATGCTTTAGCCACAAACAACTGCAACAGTGAAGTGTGTAAATATTTTTCATTTTGTACTGAAATATGCCACTAAACACTTTCACCACATATAACTACAGATATGAACTGAGAATATATTTTTCTTCTTGTACTGAAATAGGCTACTAAACGTTTTCACCACATATAACTGCAGAAGTGAACTGAGAACATATATATATATTTTTTTTACTGAAATAGCCCACTAAATGCTTTTTGTTACGGTTGCCTCAGGCAGGCTGAGGGTTGGACCGCTTAGATGTCCTTGTCCCTAGATTCTAGAGAGCGCTGTTAGGTTCCTTTTAGCAGTCATCCATGCACCTGTAAGTTTAGATGAAATCCAGAGAGCTCTTACAAGGGCTAATGATTAGTGATGCTCTACAAAACGAGTCAAAGCACGAATTGAGGGTAAGAAGCAGAATCTCTCTTTACTGAGTGTTACCCGCCCGTATTTATGCAGGTCCCTATCTGGTGGACAATCCCCTAGAGGACGAGGACTGTGACACAGGACAGATAAACAACAATTCAGGACACACAGACAAAATACAGCCCCACACTGCATCCTGGTTTCCTTCTCTCTGCCCCGGAGACAACCAAGGAGTAATTCAATTATCTCTCAGGACAAAGGAAGATCACCACTATACACGTGGGGACAATAGGACAGAAATCACCATTCAAACATACAATGTCACAACCATTACAGTAAACATAGACATGTAACACATCCCCAGATAGCTCCGGTCTGAGTGTATATTATTAGGTAAATGGCACTCAGACTACATGAATACAGTAGAATCGCCATGGAGCCAAAGTCTTTACTTTTACATAGTCTTTTGTTATGGCATAGCAATCTGGGGTATCGCTGTTCAAATCGGGCAAGTACCTAATGTTCTGGCTTTCATGTCTTAAATAACCGAAATACATTGTTGCAACAAAGTACCAGCCAGAGTGTAACTGTAACATAGCTCCCTCCTTGTGGAACACTCTGGCAGAGACGGTTTGACCGCTTTTCGGGGCAACTTGAGGCTATTCGGAACAACTTTACTCTGGGCTGATATCAGTCTGCCGGGACAAATCATCGGCATTACCATTTTGTTTTCCTGGTTGGTATTGAATGGTAAAATTGAAAGGTTGTAATGACAGCCTCCAGCGCAATAACCGACCATTGTCCCCGGAGACATGGTTTAGCCAGACGAGAGGATTATGGTCTGTGATGAGTGTAAATTCTTGACCATATAAGTAGGATAGCTGACCTCTCGTGGTAGGAGCTTCCTTCTGATGTAGGCAACAGGATGCTCCACCCCCTTCATCTCCGACTTGGCTTAGAACTGACCCCAGCCCGAACATGGAAGCATCTGTGTGGACAATAAAGCGTTTGTTAGGGACTGGGGCAGCCAAAATAGGAGCATTTACAAGAGCCTTTTTCAGAGCTTGAAAGGCTTCTTCACAATGGGGAGACCACAGGACTTGTCTGGGGATGTTCTTTTTCGTCAAATCGGTCAGGGGTTTTGCAATGGTGCTATAATCGGGTACAAACCATCTGTAATACCCTGCAGTGCCCAGAAATGCCAGTACCTGTGTCTTAGTAAGTGGGATTGGCCAGTTAGCGACCACTTCAATTTTTGCTGGTTCAGGGAGTTGTTTACCGCATCCCGCTCTATGTCCCAGGTACTGCACTTCGGCCATCCCAAAATGGCATTTTTCTTGCTTCAGAGTCAGGCCAGTGGCCTGGATCTGATACTTAACAGTTCCCATCTGAGTTAAGTGTTCCTCCCAGGACTCACTGTATATCGCTATGTCATCCAGGTATGCGCAAGCAAAATCCTGGAAGCCATCAAGAAGTCTGTTTACCAAGCGCTGGAACGTAGCTGGGGCATTCTTCATCAAGAATGGCATGACCTTAAATTGGTACAAGCCAAATGGGGTGACAAAGGCCAACTTGGGGACAGCCTCCTTGGCCAGAGGGATCTGCCAATAACCTTTACAGAAGTCAATGGTAGTTAAGTAATTCCCTCTGGCTATGCGATCGAGCAACTCATCTACCCGGGGCATTGGGTATGCATCAGTAACAGTTTTGTCATTTAGCTTTCTATAATGTATGCAAAATCTAGTGATACCGTCCTTTTTCGGTACCAACACTACTGGGGAAGCCCGGGGACTGTCAGAGGACTCAATTACTCATAATCGTAGCATTTCAGATATTTCCTTTTTCATCCCGTCTCTAACTGATTCGGTAGGGGGCCTGTCGAAGGGGCATCTGACCTGGGGTGTCCACCTGATGGGTGGTGAGGCGTGTATACCCTGGGTTTTGGGAAAAAGGTAAACCTCTTTTGGTATAGTAGGAAGAAGGAAGTGCAGCTCTCACCTCTGGTCACCTTTCTGAAGCACTGAAGATAGGGCTTGAACCCAGCTGCTTAATGCAATCCACAAACAAAAGGTCAATTCCAGCTTCTTGCGTAAAAAATAGATGGTTCTTTATTAGGCTTGCAAAGTTTAGGATTTGACATACATCACATGGAGAGACAAAATGTGACTGTGACGCATTTTGGGCTATAGTATTGAGCCCTTCATCAAGACAATACATTGTGCACTAAAAGCAAAACTTTTATACAACATAGGGTAAACTCCTCCCCCTTTGCTTCACTGGAAACTACACCCCAACTCAGGTGCTCCTGAGTTAGGTGATAATCTCAGCAGGGCACATGTAGAGGGGGAGGGGGAGACGTGGAGACGAAAACCTTAAATCCACATACTCGAGAAAACATTTTCACAAATTCTACAAGTATTGTAATATTAAATCATGTTTTCTATTCAGACCTCTCGGTATGCATGTTTCCAACACAAACATCCAATATGTTTCTCTGCTGAGAAGCTTCTGTTTTCGATCCCCTCCTCTAATCGGTGCCGAAACCACTTCTATACCTTGCACAGAAAACGCGGAGACATCGCCCTTGTGAACAGTGGCAAAGTGCAGTGTTGCCTGCTGAGACATTCCGAGACATAACATGAGGGACATCAATCAAATGTTTCCTTGTTCGTGCCTTTAATTCATTAGTGGTACAGCCTACGTATTGCAGCCTACGCGCATTACATGTTATGAAATACACAACGTAGGCTGTACCACAATTAATGTATTGTTTCAAAACATGCCTTTTTCCATTAGCCATAGATGTAATCTCCTTTGAAATGGACATGTATCGACAGAAGATACATTTTCTGCTACCACATTTATAGTTTCCATAGGTTTTAGGCCAGGTACATATTTTTGGTTTTTATTCCACAAATAAACTTGGACTTATTTTCTGTCCCACCGTGGGGGCTCTTTTAGCTACACATCTTATCCCTGCAGAGACTATATTTTTCCACTCCTCGTTGAAATTCAGAACCAGAAGATGTTTCTGTATAATTCTACATATCCTAAAATAGTCCATGCTGTAGTTAGTAACAAAAGTGATAGGTTTGTCATTATCCGTTTTATTTTAATTGCGATTTTTATTGCGGTTATTTTAATTTCTTCTGTTTCTGCTTTTGTTATTAATCTCCTTCTTTTTGTCTTTCCGTTTAGAGAAAATTAGGGTTTCCCTGTCCTTAGATCTAGCGAAATTTGTACCCCCAATAATGCTGGCCTGAGTATATCCTCTCACTTTTAATCTGGCTGCAATGATCTGGGCTTCTCTTTCAAACAACTCCTTGGTAGAGCAATTCCGTTTTGCTCTTACCATTTCTCCCTTTGGAATATTGTTTATTACATGTAGTGGGTGGCAGGAGGAGGCAGAAAGAACAGTATTACCAGATGTAGGCTTCCTGTGGGTATATGTAACCACCTTGTTTCTGCCCTTATCCACTTCCAGGCACAGATCCAAGAAAACAATTTTGTCCGGGTCACTGGCATAAGTTAGTTTAATAGATGTGGTACAGTTATTTAAGTATTCTATACATTGTACTATTCTTTCTTTCTCCCCTGCCACACCCACAGCATATTATCGATGAATTGACCATACCATTTGAAACACTCTTTGTAAGGGTTGTTTTCAGAAAAGAGAAACCTACTTTCCCACCACGCCATATATATGTTTGCGATCGACGGTGAGTATTTCGTCCCCATGGGGATTCCAGATTGCTGGAGATAATATCTCTTGTTAAACATAAAAAAATTATGTCTCATCAAAAAGTCTATACATAGACATAAAAATCCTGCAACTCTGGGGTATAATTGCTGAAACATTCTAAAAACCACTTCAGGGCTATAATGGCTGACTGATGTGGAATATTATTATATAGCGCAGTAATGTCTGCCACATTTGCGATCGATAGATAAATGTGAGGATAGCATAAAAAAGATGGATAATATATTTAATACAACTGGTACGCCCAAACAGGGTGAAATAGGTCTAACCATAAAAATGACATCACTGGAGAAACTCTTGGTCAAAGAGTTAAGAACATGGTGGGACTGTACATCCCTAAAGAGATACTTGGACAAAAATATGATACCAAGAGGATTACGTCTAAAGTAAAAACCAACCACAATCTACTCTGATTCTTTTACAACACAGTGGTATAACATTTTGTCGGACTGCTCCATGAATTTAATGAAATTGATTATTGCACATGAAGAAACCACCTTGAAAGAGACTCACAATGAGATCAAGATAATGCAAGAAGATTTAAAACATTATGAGTCAAATGAAAGCTTTCAAAGCATGGACACCAAATTAAATGAAAATTTAAACAAGTTGGAAAATACACTCATCGAGTTTAAACAAAGCAAATTTAATCGTGATCTCCTGGACTACAGTACAGACTCGGTGTATACCTGGTCGAGCAACAAAACAGGAACTCCTCGATCTGTACTCAAAACAATGAATTGTTCTAAGACAAAACAGAGTTCAGGTGTGTCCTTCAGCTCCACTGACATGGATTCTGTAGAGTCTAATTCAGACAATGCAGATGTTTCCACCCAACGGGAGGGGACAACACTAGGTGGCGTCAGCCACAGGAGCCAGGCAAAAAACACAGGGCAGGGAGCAAACACCGCAGAAAGCAGGCGGTATCCGAAAATAGCTAATGACATTCAGGTGATTAAACTCTCCTCGACACCCATCTCCATTGCACAGGAGAGGGTCTTGAGGAAAGGTTTCTCTTTCTCCCTGTCCCGAAGTTTTGATTTGTATCATACTATTATAGATGTGAACAGACTTGCTAGGAATATGACGTTAAAAAAGCATTTTTTGTCAATTAATGAGGATGCAGGTATTGATGTGGATCATGTTTTGGAGCTACAAGAACATGATACACCTCAAAGTAATATGGAGCAAAATGTATGTCCCTGTTTTGATTTTGCAGATTTAGCGCAGATCTCCTCGCTCCAGGAAACGTGTGGGGACTTGGACAGGGAGTTTGTATGTAATAGGTCTGGAATATATACAACCTCTAACAAGAGTTTCTATCCCATACAATCCAGGTCTGAAGCCCTTGATAGGTTCCTGGAGTTAGTTCAGAGGGATCTCTGCACTCTAAAAACTGATACAGATGAAAAAATATCTAAAAACAATTTAACAAGGGAGGAACATAGAGCTCTTGAGGAGCTACAGAACATGAAGGATGTTGTAATACGTAAAGCTGAGAAGGGAGGAGCAGTGGTAATCTTAGATAGTGAGATATATAAAAATCAAATTCTAAATATGTTGAGATATTTATATGAGTTAGATTATAACCCCCTCCTCGATTGTCAGAAAATACTTTACGATATCCTGGAAAAAGGGTATTCCCTAGGTATTCTGTCTAAAAAGGAAACTGAATTCATTTATGTCGAGCATGCAATTACACCTGTGTTTCATGCGCTCCCAAAGGTTCATAAACCAGGCTTCTACTCTCCCATACGTCCAATTGTGACAGGTATCGGCTCCTATTCTGAAAATTTGACGGAGTGGGCTGATTCCCTGCTACAACCACTGGTATCTTTAATACCAGGATATCTAAGGGACACAGGCACAGTATTAGAAAATGTTTTCTCCTTTGACTGGCATGTAAATTTTACATGGGTGACAGCAGACATTACTGCGCTATATACTAATATTCCACATCAGTCAGCCATTATAGCCCTGAAGTGGTTTTTAGAATGTTTCAGCAATTATACCCCAGAGTTGCAGGATTTTTTATGTCTATGTATAGACTTTTTGATGAGACATAATTTTTTTATGTTTAACAAGAGATATTATCTCCAGCAATCTGGAATCTCCATGGGGGCGAAATACTCACCATCGATCGCAAACATATATACAGGGAGTGCAGAATTATTAGGCAAGTTGTATTTTTGAGGATTAATTTTATTATTGAACAACAACCATGTTCTCAATGAACCCAAAAAACTCATTAATATCAAAGCTGAATATTTTTGGAAGTAGTTTTTAGTTTGTTTTTAGTTTTAGCTATTTTAGGGGGATATCTGTGTGTGCAGGTGACTATTACTGTGAATAATTATTAGGCAACTTAACAAAAAACAAATATATACCCATTTCAATTATTTATTTTTACCAGTGAAACCAATATAACATCTCAACATTCACAAATATACATTTCTGACATTCAAAAACAAAACAAAAACAAATCAGTGACCCATATAGCCACCTTTTTTTGCAAGGACACTCAAAAGCCTGCCATCCATGGATTCTGTCAGTGTTTTGATCTGTTCACCATCAACATTGCGTGCAGCAGCAACCACAGCCTCCCAGACACTGTTCAGAGAGGTGTACTGTTTTCCCTCCTTGTAAATCTCACATTTGATGATGGACCACAGGTTCTCAATGGGGTTCAGATCAGGTGAACAAGGAGGCCATGTCATTAGATTTTCTTCTTTTATACCCTTTCTTGCCAGCCACGCTGTGGAGTACTTGGACCCGTGTGATGGAGCATTGTCCTGCATGAAAATCATGTTTTTCTTGAAGGATGCATACTTCTTCCTGTACCACTGCTTGAAGAAGGTGTCTTCCAGAAACTGGCAGTAGGACTGGGAGTTGAGCTTGACTCCATCCTCAACCCGAAAAGGCCCCACAAGCTCATCTTTGATGATACCAGCCCAAACCAGTACTTCACCTCCACCTTGCTGGCGTCTGAGTCGGACTGGAGCTCTCTGCCCTTTACCAATCCAGCCACGGGCCCATCCATCTGGCCCATCAAGACTCACTCTCATTTCATCAGTCCATAAAACCTTAGAAAAATCAGTCTTGAGATATTTCTTGGCCCAGTCTTGACGTTTCAGCTTGTGTGTCTTGTTTCAGTGGTGGTCGTCTTTCAGCCTTTCTTACCTTGACCATGTCTCTGAGTATTGCACACCTTGTGCTTTTGGGCACTCCAGTGATGTTGCAGCTCTGAAATATGGCCAAACTGGTGGCAAGTGGCATCTTGGCAGCTGCACGCTTGACTTTTCTCAGTTCATGGGCAGTTATTTTGCGCCTTGGTTTTTCCACACGCTTCTTGCGACCCTGTTGACTATTTTGAATGAAACGCTTGATTGTTCGATGATCACGCTTCAGAAGCTTTGCAATTTTAAGAGTGCTGCATCCCTCTGCAAGATATCTCACTATTTTTGACTTTTCTAAGCCTGTCAAGTCCTTCTTTTGACCCATTTTGCCAAAGGAAAGGAAGTTGCCTAATAATTATGCACACCTGATATAGGGTGTTGATGTCATTAGACCACACCCCTTCTCATTACAGAGATGCACATCACCTAATATGCTTAATTGGTAGTAGGCTTTCGAGCCTATACAGCTTGGAGTAAGACAACATGCATAAAGAGGATGATGTGGTCAAAATACTCATTTGCCTAATAATTCTGCACTCCCTGTATGGCGTGGTGGGAAAGTAGGTTTCTCTTTTCTGAAAACAACCCTTACAAAGAGTGTTTCAAATGGTATGGTCAATTCATCGATGATATGCTGTGGGTATGACAGAGGGAGAAAGAAAGAATAGTACAATGTATAGAATACTTAAATAACTGTACCACATCTATTAAACTAACTTATGCCAGTGACCCGGACAGAAACAAGGTGGTTACATATACCCACAGGAAGCCCACGTCTGGTAATATTGTTCTTTCTGCCTCCTCCTGCCACCCACCACATGTAATAAACAACATTTCAAAGGGAGAAATGGTAAGAGCATAAAAGGAATTGCTCTACCGAGAAGTTGTTTGAAAGAGAAGCCCAGATCATTGCAGCCAGATTAAAAGTGAGAGGATATACTCAGGCCAGTATTATTGGGGGTACACATTTTGCTAGATCTAAGGACAGGGAAACCCTAATTTTCTCTAAACAGAAAGACAAAAAGAAGGAGATTAACCGCTACAGGACCGCCGCACGCAGGATTGCGTCCTGGCGGCGGCCCTGTAGCTCTGATCGGACGCATCGGCGCGTCATCTCGCGAGACGCGAGATGACGCGAGCACGCGCCCGCACATGCGCAATGCGCGCCATCGGCGCGCTCGCATGTAGTTATACTACAGCCTGCCAGCGCCGATCGTGCGCTGGCAGGCTGTATATGGCAGAAAAATCGCAGATCAGGCGTTGTTCTGTGAACAGCGTCTGATCTGCTTGCTGCCCGCTTCTCTGGTGGTCCCTTTGCTTGGGACCACCAGAGAAAAAATATCAAAGTGCACCAATCACCACACAACCCCCCACCGCCCCCACCCACCCACCACCCCCTGTCACTGATTAACCCCTGATCTCCCATGTCACCCCCTGATCACCCCCTGTCACCCCCTGTCACTGATCACCCCTGTAAGGCTCATTCAGATGTCCGCATGTGTTTTGCGGATCCACGGATCCGCAAATCCGCGGATCCGCAAAGCACGGACACCAGCAATGTGCTTTCCGCATTTTGCGGATCCGCACATTGCCAGAACTATATAGAAAATGCCTTTTCTTGTCCGCAATTGCGGACAAGAATAGGACATGTTCTATACTTTTGCGGATCTTCAATTACGGATCCGCAATTACGGATCCGAGCGGGACAAAGTCTGTCCCCATAGAATTGAATGTATCCACATTTCTGTTCCGCAAAATTTTGCGGAACAGAATTGCGGACGCTTGAATGAGGCCTTAGGGTCCCTTAGCGATCGCAGCTTTATAGCTTTTCCCTCTTTTTTTGCACATTTTTAGAGATTTTTTCATCCACATTGATCAATGTGAATGGAAAAATCTGTGACGTTCATTTTTTCTTTCAGCGCAGAGGCTGAACGGAAAAAAATTCTCATTACCCGTATGCTCAATATACGGAGAATCGCAGAAACTCCTAATGCTGGGCATACGTGTAATGATTACGGAGACCCCTAATATGCCAGGGCAGTACAAACACCTCACATGTGACCCCATTTTAGAAAGAAGACACCCCAAGGTATTCTGTGAGGGGTATGGTGAGTTCATGTAAAATTTTAATTTTTGTCACAAGTTAGTGGAATGTGAGACTGTAAAAAAAAAAAAAAATACCATTTCCGCTAACTTGTGCCAAATTTTTTTTTCTGTGAACTCGCCATGCCCCTCACGGAATACCTTGGGGTGTCTTCTTTCCACAATGGGGTCACATGTGGGGTATTTATACTCACCTGGCATTTTAGGGGTCCTAAAGCGTGAAAATCCAAATGCGTAAAAATGTCCTGTGAAATCCTAAAGGTACTCATTGGTTTTAGGGCCCCTTTGCGCATCTTGGCTGCAAAAAGTGTCACTCATGTGGTATCGCCGTACTCAGAGAAGTAGGGCAATGTGTTTTGGGGTGTATTTTTATATATACCCATACTTTGTGTGAGAAATATCAGCTGTAAACGACAACTTTTTAAATTTTTTATTCAAAGTTGTCAATTTACAGAGATATTTCTCTCACCCAACATGGGTATATGTAAAAATACACCCCAAAACACATTGCCCTACTTCTCCTGAGTACGGCGATACCACATGAGTGACACTTTTTGCAGCCAAGATGCGCAAAGGGCCCTAAAACCAATGAGTACTTTTAGGAGGGCATTTTTACGCATTTTTCTTCTCACGCTTTAGGGCCCCTAAAATGCCAGGGCAGTATAAATACCCCACATGTGACCCCATTTTGGAAAGAAGACACCCCAAGGTATTCGCTGAGGGCATAATGAGTCCATGAAAAATTAAACTTTTTGTCAAAAGTTAGCGGAAAGGGAGACTTTGTGAGAAAAAACAATAAAAAATCTATTTCCACTAACTTGTGCCAAAAAAAAAATCTTCTATGAACTCGCCATGCCCCTCACGGATTACCTTGGGGTGTCTTCTTTCCAAAATGGGGTCACATGTGGGGTATTTATACTGCCCTGGCATTTTAGGGGCCCTAAAGCGTGAGAAGAAAAATGCGTAAAAATGCCCTCCTAAAAGGTACTCGTTGGAATTTGGGCCCCTTTGCGCATCTTGGCTGCAAAAAAGTGTCACACATGTGGTATCGCCGTACTCAGGAGAAGTAGGGCAATGTGTTTTAGGGTGTATTTTACATATACCCATACTGGGTGAGAGAAATATCTCTGTAAATTGACAACTTTGAATAAAAAATTTAAAAAGTTGTCGTTTACAGCGATATTTCTCACACGCAGCATGGGTATATGTAAAAATACACCACAAAACACATTGCCCTACTTCTCCTGAGTTCGGCGATACCACATGTGTGACATTTCTTGCAGCCAAGATGCGCAAAGGGCCCTAAAACCAATGAGTACCTTTAGGATTTCACAGGCCATTTTTATGCATTTGGATTCTCACACTTTAGGGGCCCCTAAAATGCCAGGTGAGTATAAATACCCCACATGTGACCCCATTTTGGAAAGAAGACATCCCAAGGTATTCCGTGAGGGGCATGGTGAGTCCACAGAATTTTTATTTTTTGGCACAAGTCAGCGGAAATTGTTTTTTTGTTTTTTTAATTTTGTTTTTTACAAAGTCTCATATTCCACTAACTTGTGACAAAAATAAAATTTTACATGAACTCACCATACCCCTCACAGAATACCTTGGGGTGTCTTCTTTCCAAAATGGGGTCACATGTGGGGTATTTATACTGCCCTGGCATTTTAGGGGCCCCTAAAGCGTGAGAAGAAGTCTGGAATCCAAATGCGTAAAAATGCCCTGTGAAATCCTAAAGGTACTCATTGGTTTTAGGGCCCTTTGCGCACCTAAGCTGCAAAAAGTGGCACACATGTGGTATCGCCGTACTCAGGAGAAGTAGGGCAATGTGTTTTGGGGTGTATTTTTATATATACCCATACTTTGTGTGAAAAATATCTCTGTAAACGACAACTTTTAACATTTTTTATACAAAGTTGACAATTTACAGAGATATTTCTCTCACTCCAACATGGGTGTATGTAAAAATACACCCCAAAACACATTGCCCTACTTCTCCTGAGTACGGCGATACCACATGAGTGACACTTTTTGCAGCCTGGGTGCGCAAAGGGGCCCAAATTCCAACGAGTACCTTTAGGTTTTACATGGCGGCTCACAATTTAGCCCCGCCCAAAATGCCAGAACAGTAAACACACCCCACAAATGACCCCATTTCGGAAAGTAGACACCCCAAGGTATTCACTGAGGGGCATAGTGAGTCCGTCTGAGATTTTTTTTTTTTTGCCAGAAGTTATCAGAAATTGAAACTTTTTTTTTTTTTTTTTTCTCAGAAAGTGTCATTTTCCGCTAACTTGTGAAAAAAATGAAATGATACATGAACTCACCAAGCCCCTCCGCGAATACTTTGGGGTGTCTTCTTTCTAAAATGGTGTAATTTGGGGGTATTTATACTTTCCTGACATTCTAGCACCTGAAGAAACATGACAGGTGCTCAGAAAGTCAGAGCTGCTTCAAAATGCCGAAATTCCCTTTTTGCACCATAGTTTGTAAACGCTATAACTTTTACCCAAACCAATAAATATACACTTATTGGATTTTTTTATCAAAGACATGTAGAACAATAAATTTAGAGAAAATTTATATAGAAATGTATTTTTTTTTGAAAAATTTTACAACAGAAAGTGAAAAATGTCATTTTTTTGCAAAAATTTCCATAATTTTTGATTAATAGCAAAAAAAGTAAAAATGTCAGCAGCAATGAAATACCACCAAATGAAAGCTCTATTAGTGAGAAGAAAAGGAGGCAAAATTCATTTGGGTGGTAAGTTGCATGACGGAGCAATAAACGGTGAAAGTAGTGTAGTGCGGAATTGTAAAAAGTGGCCTGGTCATTAAGGGTGTTTAAGCTAGGGGGGCTGAAGTGGTTAATAACAAAAGCAGAAACAGAAGAAATTAAAATAACCGCAATAAAAATCGCAATAATGACAAACCTATCACTTTTGTTACTAACTACAGCATGGACTATTTTAGAATATGTAGAATTATACGGAAACATCTTCTGGTTCTGAATTTCAATGAGGAGTGGAAAAATATAGTCTCTGCAGGAATAAGATGTGTAGCTAAAAGAGCCCCCACGGTGGGACAGAAAATAAGTCCAAGTTTATTTTTGGAAAAAAAAACTAAAATTTGCACCTGGCCTAAAACCTATGGAAACTATAAATGTGGTAGCAGAAAATGTATCTTCTGTCGATACATGTCCATTTCAAAGGAGATTACATCTATGGCTAATGGAAAAAGGCATGTTTTGAAACAATACATTAATTGTGGTACAGACTACGTGGTGTTTGTCATAACATGTAATGCGTGTAGGCTGCAATACGTAGGCTGTACCACTAATGAATTAAAGGTACGAACAAGGAAACATTTGAGTGATGTCCCTCATGTTATGTCTCGGAATGTCTCAGCGGCAACACTGCACTTTGCCACTTTGCCAAGGGCGATGTCTCTGCGTTTTCTGTGCAAGGTATAGAAGTGGTTTCGGCACCAATTAGAGGAGGGGATCGAAAACAGAAGCTTCTCAGCAGAGAAACATATTGGATGTTTGTGTTGGAAACATGCATACCGAGAGGTCTGAATAGAAAACATGATTTAATATTACAATACTTGTAGAATTTGTGAAAATGTTTTCTCGAGTATGTGGATTTAAGGTTTTCGTCTCCACCTCTCCCCCTCCCCCTCTACATGTGCCCTGCTAAGATTATCACCTAACTCAGGAGCACCTGAGTTGGGGTGTGGTTTCCAGTGAAGCAAAGGGGGAGGAGTTTACTCTATGTTGTATAAAAGTTTTGTTTTTAGTGCACAATGTATTGTCTTGATGAAGAACTCAATACTATAGCCCGAAATGCGTCACAGTCACATTTTGTCTCTCCATGTAATGTATGTCGGATCTTAAACTTTGCAAGCCTAATAAAGAACCATCCATTTTTTACGCAAGAAGCTGGAGTTGATCTTTTGTTTGTGGATCTTTTTGTATAGTATATTACTTAACTGGCCCTTCTCAACGGTACTTAACTTTTCTCCCATCTGCAGAATGGGCCAACCGATTGCACAGAGCTGTTAATCATTGGATTACGGGCAGTCAAGCCGTAACCACTGAGGAAGTGTTACAATTATTTCTGCTAGAACATTTTTACAAAGATTGGAGGGAAAATTATTACTATGGTTGTTGGACAAGCAACCCACCACGCTCAAGACAGCTGCCCATCTCGCTGACGAATACGCAGATCGGGTACTACACGAACTTCCAAGCTCCATACCCACTCCACCCACAGAACCACGGGATACTTACAGACTACCTCCTCACAATGAATTTCGGGCTCCAATTCCACCAGGTACCAGAGACCAGTTAATACAAGTTATGACAGAGCCAGAGGAACCTGTCACAACTGCCACGAACCAGGACATTATGCCAGGCAGTGTCCACTCAAAACAGAACGCCCATTACTGGAACCGACCAAAGCCACAAACCCCTGCTGTACCAGCTCCCCATCCTCTGCCATGTGTGTGTCATCAACCTCCGCTCCAGAGGAATACCTAGGGAAACTTCATGAGGCCAACCCTATCTACGCAGCATCAGAGGACAACCGTCAACACCACAGACTGTAGGTACAATTAGAAGGGCGGTCAGTGGAAAGACTATGTCATACTGGCGCCACCATCACGCTAGTTAAAGGAAGTCTTATTCCAGCTCACAAAAGGTCTGGGCAAACTGTGGCTGTACGAGTGGCAGGAGGATCAGTATGCCGGGTACCCACAGCCCGAGTACATTTGAATTGGGGTGCAAGGAGGTCCGTTACACTGGTGGCAGCAGTGAGATGGCATCCTAGTGTGAGGAGAAGCAGCTTAGAGACACCATTCGTGGATTGAGGGCAGCGCTTGTCCCCGTACAGCACCCCTGGCTACAGCAGTATGGAATCAGCTAGTTACCGAACAGCGTTCCACTACGAGGAGGAGAATGTCCTGGACTGGAGGGATGCAGTCCGGAAAGGCGTCTAGTACGAGGCCCTGGAGGGCGTACAGCGTCTGCGGGCAAGAATCTCCACAATGAGGAGTAGAGGTTGCAGATGCGAGTGGCCCTGCGAATGCCCCTCCTGGGAGAGCAGCACCTGGAAGAGTGGGTGACAGAACTTGAGAACCTGGTATGGAGGGAGCTTTGGCTAGACGACGCCTACCAGGCCCTCTGGTGGTACTCGATTCGGCACTCCCACTGGATGGCTGAGCACAACAGACCCTAGGGTGAGAATTATGATGGCCCTGGCCTGTTGTTTGAGGCCTTTGCAGAACCAGAGTTCGGAGATGCTGGAGAGTCTCTGCTCTTTGATATCTTTGACTACAGGGAGGGTATGCATGATTGGGCTACAGCGAGAGAGGTGAGACAAGACCTGGCATCTCTAGTGACAAGGGAGTGGGAGCGGGAGCAGGATTAGTCAGCTCAGATCCCCAATGGCAGCCGGCGTTTAAGGGAGTAGGGACAGTCAGTTCTACTCCCCTGTTGCAGTATGTTTTGCAGGGAGAGGAGACAACCAGTCTCTCTCCCCAACCACAGGGGGACAGCACACCTAACTCCGATGGTGCAGATGGGACCGGGGTCTCTGCACCAGACCTACAGGGATGCTGGACGGCTGGTACAGATCTCCAACCAACCCCGCAGGAAGGCCAGGAGGAGGAGGTAAGCGATCTCTCTTGTCCATAGCCGATACTAAACCAGGTCCTATGGGTAGGATTCCCTGACCCCATCCCAGTGGAAGAGCTGGCATCTGGGCAGAGCGCAATAAGCCTCTGCCCTCCCCTATCCTCATGTCCAGAGCCTAACTCCCCACAGGCTACCCCAGAGGAAGAGCAAGCATCTGGGCAGGGAACAGTCGGCCTCTGTCCTCCCCTATGCTCCTGCCCTGAGCTTGACTCCCCACAGGCTACCACAGCGGAAGAGCTGGCATCTGGGCAGAGCGCATTCGGCCTCTGCCCTCCCCTATGCTCCTGCCCTGAGCCTGACTCCCCACAGGCTAGCACAGCAGAAGAGCTGGAATCTGGGCAGGGCACAGTCGGCCCCTGCCCATCCCTATCCTCTTGTCCAGAGCAGGACTCCCCACAGGCTACCCCAGCTGAAGCACTGGCACCAACGCAGATTACCGCTAATCTCTGCCCACATAGAAACCGCAGCTCCAAGCTAGAGAACAACAATGCAGAAACGAGTAGAAGACGCTCCCTCAACAACTGGGGACATACAGAACAGAGACAGGCCCCAGAGTTCAACAGGACCAGCGTTTGTTTATGGGTGGCCAACTCTACTAACCCAGGCACCAACCGACAAAAGGTCAAGTACCTGGTTAGTCTACTTTTGGGAGGGGAGAGATGTGACAGACTGAACCGTCACTGGGGCTGCTGAAATGGCCTGCTTGCCAGCCTCTTGCCCTGTGACTATGGCCCCTGGGACACTATTTAGGCATATTGGATTTTAAAGGTACTCTTTCTGCCCCTTGGACTTTTAACTGGAACAGAACCCCTGTTATTGCCTGGATTCTTTACTTTTATTTTGTTAATTGTATCACAGGCAATGTCATTGTGTTGTTGATTGTATCACGGGCAATGCCATTGTGTTGTTGATTGGGTCACAGACAATGCCTATTGTGTTGTCTATTGTATCACAGGCAATGCTATTGTGTTGTTGATTGTGTCACAAACAATGTCATTGTGTTTGTTGATTAGGTCACAGACTGAAATACGCGTTTGTTGAATTGCGCCACTAAACGCTTTTATCACATATAACCGCAGAAGTGAACTGAGAATATATTTTTCTTTTTTTACTGAAATAGGCCACTAAATACTTTCACCACATATAACTGCAGAAGTGAACTGCATATATTTTTTTCTTTTTGTACTGAAATATGCCACTAAACACTTTCAACACATATAACTGCAGAAATGAAATGAGAAGATGTTTTTCTTATTGTACTGTAATGCGCCACTATACACTTTGACCACATATAACTAAAGAAATGAACTGAGCATATATTTTTCGTTTTGTACTGAAATAAGCCCCTAAACGCTTTACCACAAATAACTTCAACAGTGAACTGCATATATGTTTTGTTTTTTGTACTGAAATACACCACTAAACGCTTTCACCACATAATAGCAGAAGTGAACTGAGAATATATTTTTCTTTTTGTACTGAAATAGGACACTAACTGCTTTCACCACATCTAAATGCAGAAGTAAACTGAAAATATATTTTTCTTCTTGTACTGAAATAGGCCACTAAACGCTTTTACCACATATAACTGCAGAAGTGAACTTAGAATATATTTTTCATGTTGTACTGAAATAGGATACTAAACGCTTTCACCACATATAACTGCAAAAGTGAACTGAAAATATATTTTTCTTTTTGTACTGAAAGAGGCCACTAAATGATTTCACCACATATAACTGCAGAAGTGAACTGAGAATATATTTTTCTTCTTGTACTGAAATAGGACAGTAAAAGTTTTTGCCACATATAACTGCAGAAGTTTTCTGAGAATATATTTTTCTTTTTGTACTGAAATAGGCCACTAAATGCTTTCACCACGTATAACTGAAGAAGTGAACTGCATAAATATTTTTATGTTAGTACTGAAAGAGGCCACTTAACTCTTTTACCATAAATAACTGCAACTGTGAACTGCGTATATATTTTTCTTTTTGTACTGAAATACATCACAATTTTTTTTTTACCGCAAATAATTGCAACAGTGAACTGCGTATATATTTTTCTTTTAGTTCTGAAATATGTCATTAAACGCTTTTACCGTAAATAACTGCAACAGTGAACTGCGTATATTTTTTTCTTTTTGTACTTAAGTACGCGACTAAACATTTTTATCACATATAACTGCAACAGTGACCTACGTATATATTTTTCTTTTTGTACTGAAATACGTCACAATTTTTTTTTACTGCAAATAATTGCAACAGCGAACTGCATATATATTTTTGTTTTAGTACTGAAATACGTCATTAAATGCTTTTACCGCAAATAACTGCAACAGTGAACGGCGTATATATTTTTCTTTTTGTACTAAAATACGCGACTAAACATTTTCATCACCTATATGTGCAACAGTGAACTGCGTATATATTTTTATTTCTGTTCTGAAATATGTCACTAAACGATTTTACCGCAAATAACTGCAACAATGAACGGTGTATATATTTTTCTTTTTGTACTGAAATAGGACACTAATATCTTTTACCACATATAACTGCAAAAGTGAACCGAAAATATATTTTTTGTTTTGTACTGAAATGGGCCACTAAACGCTTTTACCACAAATAACTACAACAGTGAACTGCGTATATATTTTTCTTTTTGTACTAAAATACGCGACTAAACATTTTCATCACCTATATGTGCAACAGTGAACTGCGTATATATTTTTCTTTCTGTTCTGAAATATGTCACTAAACGATTTTACCGCAAATAACTGCAACAATGAACGGTGTATATATTTTTCTTTTTGTACTGAAATAGGACACTAATATCTTTTACCACATATAACTGCAAAAGTGAACCGAAAATATATTTTTTGTTTTGTACTGAAATAGGCCACTAAACACTTTCACCATGTATAACTGCAGAAGTGAACTGCATATATATTTTTCTTTTAGTACTGAAATACGTCATTAAATGCTTTTACCGCAAATAACTGCAACAGTGAACGGCGTATATATTTTTCTTTTTGTACTAAAATACGCGACTAAACATTTTCATCACCTATATGTGCAACAGTGAACTGCGTATATATTTTTCTTTCTGTTCTGAAATATGTCACTAAACGATTTTACCGCAAATAACTGCAACAATGAACGGTGCATATACTTTTCTTTTTGTACTGAAATAGGACACTAATATCTTTTACCACATATAACTGCAAAAGTGAACCGAAAATATATTTTTTGTTTTGTACTGAAATGGGCCACTAAACGCTTTTACCACAAATAACTACAACAGTGAACTGCGTATATATTTTTCTTTTTGTACTAAAATACGCGACTAAACATTTTCATCACCTATATGTGCAACAGTGAACTGCGTATATATTTTTCTTTCTGATCTGAAATATGTCACTAAACGATTTTACCGCAAATAACTGCAACAATGAACGGTGTATATATTTTTCTTTTTGTACTGAAATAGGACACTAATATCTTTTACCACATATAACTGCAAAAGTGAACCGAAAATATATTTTTTGTTTTGTACTGAAATAGGCCACTAAACACTTTCACCATGTATAACTGCAGAAGTGAACTGCATATATATTTTTCTTTTAGTACTGAAATAGGCCACTAAGTGCTTTCACCACATATAACTTCAGAAGTGAACTGCGTATATATTTTTCTTTTAGTATTGAAATAGGACACTAAACGCGTTTACCTCAAATAACTGCAACAGTGAACTACGTATATATTTTTCTTTTTGTACTGAAATACACCACTAAACGCTTTCACCACAAAATAGCAGAAGTGAACTGAGAATATATTTTTATTTTTGTACGGAAATAGGCTGGCTATGCTGAAGTTGGTGGTAAAGGTCTTTTGCTGACCGGATGAGGAGGTCGTAGAAGAGGAGGAGGAAGCAGAGTAGGATGAGGAGGCAACAGGAGGCAAAGAATAATGCCCTGCGATCCTCAGTGGTGGAAGGACATGCGCCAAACCACTATCTGCCTTCGACCCAGCCACCACTACATTTACCTAGTGTGCGGTTAGGGAGATATAGCGTTCCTACCGGTGCTTACTGGTCCATGTATCTGTGGTTATGTGTATGTTGCCACAGATGGCGTTGCGCAGTGCACACTTGATTTTATCCTCCACTTGGTTGTTCAAGGAAGGGACGGCACTCCTGGAAAATTAGTGGCGGCTGGGAACTACGTACTGTGGGACAGCCATCAGCTGTTTAAAACAGTCCGTCTCCACCAGATGGAATGACAGCATTTCAAAGGCCAGTAATTTTTAAATGCTGGCATTCAGGGCCATTGATCGAGGGTGGGTAGGTGGGTATTTCCTCTTTCTCTCCATTGTTTGGGAGATGGACAGCTGGATGCTTGCTTGTGACATGGTGGAGATGCTTGGTGATGGAGGTGGTGATGGCACATCCTCTGTTTGCTGGGTGGCAGGTGCCACTGTGACTCCAGAGGTGGAGCAAGAAGCAAAAATAGCAGCAGAAGAGGAAACAGGAGGAGCCTGAGACCTTTCTTGGTTTTTAGGGTGTTTACTCCACTGCAGTTCGTGCTTTGCATGTAGATGCCTGGTCATGCAGGTTGTGCTCAGGTTTAGAACGTTTATGCCTCGCTTCAGGCTTTGATGGCACAACGTGCAAACCACTCGTGTCTTGTCGTCAGGACATTGTGTGAAGAACTGCCACGCCAATGATCTCTTTGGAGCTGGCTTTGGTCTGCTCGGTCCCTGGGTGTGGTGGGCAGTAGCTGGCGTACTGTCTCAGGGACGGCGCTCCGCTTTTGCACCCTGCTCCCTCTTTTGCTCTGCTGTTGCCTCTGTGCGACCACCGCCTCTTCCTCAGAACTGCACACGTCACTAGGATGAACTTGAGTCCAGTCTGGGTCTAGGATCTCATCATTCTCCACATCATCTTCCACCCATTCTTGACCCCTGCCCTCCTCGTTGGTCTGCACACTGCAGAAAGCCGCAGAAGTTGGCACCTGTGTTTCGTCATCATCAGAGATGTGCTGCAGTGGTATTCCCATGTCCTCATTCTGCAACATAAGTGGTTGGGCATCAGTGCATTCAATGTCTTCCACTTCTGGGGAAGGTTTATGTGGATGGCCCGGGAAACCCTGCCAGCAGAGTCATCAAAAAGCATAAGAGTCTGCTGCATGACCTGGAGCTCAGATTGCTTGGCTGCTTTGCAAGGGGGTGAGATGAAAGACTGATGGGCATGGGCTTCAGGTGCCAACTCTGAGCTTTCTGCAGAGGAATGGGTAGGAGATACTGTGAAGGAACTGGAGCCACTGTCAGCCACCCAATCTACTATCGCCTGTACTTGTTCTGGCCTCACCATCCGTAGAGCGGCATTCGGGCCTACGAAATAACGCTGCTGGTTCAGTCACCTACTCGCACCTGAGAAAGATGTTTCACTTGGAACTGTAGCTGGCGCAGAACGGCTACGTCCTCTCCCAGCAACAGGAGCTCCACCAACCCCACCACGACCATATCCACGTCCCTTATTTGATGTTCTCCTAATTATTTGTGTTAACCCACCAAACTAACAGGTGGTTTATCTCAGGTGTCAATTTAACTGCCAATAGTCAACAATTAGGTTCAATAACAGTATGGCAGTGCCTGTGTCATAAACAGAATAAATTTCTTTAGGTCGCACAACAGTGTAACGGAGCAATTCAATACAATTACTTCACTATCACCAAAAATTTGATTTTTCAAACCAACAATGTAAAAGCATAAGTTAACGGTTTAATTTGACTGTCAGAAACGCAGCGTACACCGCAAATGTGCTATCTACCACAAAACCAGTGTTTTTGCAACCAAGTTAAAGGGAATCTGTCACTTCTGATTACACAATTTCAGCTTTTAAACTAGTCATGCAGAACACAGTACCTTGAATCGGCTTGTCTTTTCTATTATGTAATTCTTGCAGTTGTTTTGCTAAAAAACGCTTTTTATCTTTATAAAATGAAGCCTGAAGGTGCACAGAGGGGCATTTTCTCCCCCTTTGGAGCCCAGTAACGCCCCCCTACAGTGCCCAAAGCCGCCTCCAACAAACAGACCTAACCGCACACAGTGTCTCCTCCCCCTCACTGACGGCCGAGCGAACTCTCGCGCAGGCACAGTACCCACTGAGGGCTGCGCCAGCGCGATGTACTGGAGACTGAGGGCAGGAGCTTCATTACTGTCACTGGGCATGCGCTGAGCCAGTGACATCAGATGCTCGCTCTCCCCTCAGTCATCCTGGGAGGAAGTGCATGCCCAGTGACAATGATGAAGCTCCTGCCCTCAGTCTCCAGTACATTGCTCTGGCGCAGCCCTCAGTGAGTACTGCGCCTGCGCGAGAGTTTGCTCGGCCGTCAGGGAGGGGGAGGAGACGCTGTGGGCGGTTAGGTCTGCTTGTTTGAGGCGGCTTTGGGCACTGTAGGGGGCGTTACTGGGCTCCAAAGGGGGAAGAAAACGCCCCTCTGGGCACCTTCAGGCTTCATTTGCATAAAAATAAAAAGTTTTTTAGCAAAACTACTGCACGAATTACATAATAGAAAAGACAAGCCGATTCAAGGTACTGGTTTAAAAGCTGAAATTGTGTAATCAGAGGTGACAGATTCCCTTTAATGCGGAGATTCACAGGTTACCTAAAATGACTGAAATACAGGGTAGGCCTCAGATTTGCCATGTAGCACAAAATCAGTGTTTATTGCAACAAACTACATAAAAGCAGTATGTCGCTGCAAAATTTTAAAACAGGTTTTTCAGCGTTGTATACAAAAGTGCTCTGTGGCACGACAATAAAGGTTTATTCCCCCAACTACAGAAATGCAGTATGTCACAGCAAAACTTTAAAACAAGTTTTTAAGCGTTGTATGCAAAAGTTCTTTGTGGCACCACAATACGATTTTATTCCCCCAACTACAGAAATGCAGTATGTCACCGCTAAATTATAAAACAGATTTTTTAGCGTTGTATGCAAAAGTGCTCTGTCGCACCACAATATGAGTTTATTCCCACAACTACAGAAATACAGTATGTCACCGCTAAATTATAAAACAGTTTTTTTAGTGTTGTATGCAAAAGTGCTCTGGGGAACGAAAATACGGGTTTATTCCCCCAACTACAGAAATGCGTATGTCACCGCAAAATTTTAAAACAGGTTTTTCAGCGTTGTATGCAAAAGTGCTCTGTGGCACGACAATACAAGTTTATTCCCCCAACTACAGAAATGCAGTATGTCACCGCAAATTTTAAAACAGGTTTTTCAGCATTGTATGCAAAAGTGCTCTGTGGCACCACAATATGGGTTTATTCCCACAACTACAGAAATACAGTATGTCACCGCAAAATTTTAAAACAGGTTTTTCAGCATTGTATGCAAAAGTGCTTTGTGGCACCACAGTACGGGTTTATTCCCACAAATACAAAAATGCAGTATGTCACCACTAAATTATAAAAAAGGTAATGTAGGGGGACTTGACCTGCCAGAAAAAAGGAATTTTTCCTAAACTGAGCTACCCGAAAATAACTAGACTAATGTCCCTTGCACACATGCAGGTCACATATAGTTCCAAGAACACTGCAGTTTCTAAAATGGCCGCCAACCCCTGCCTCACTAACAGATGGATTAAAGATTATTTTGCAGTATCACTGGGCTCAGGGCTGGGTACAAAAATTTAGCATCGCACCCTCAATAATTCAAGTTCAACTGATTTTTTCCATAATCTCTCCCTCACAGCAGCAGCAGCAGCATCATACCCCTACACTGAGAAGAGCAGAGTGACATGCGGTGCTATGTGACTCCAGCTTAAATAGAGCCAGGGTCACATGCTGCACTTAGCCAATCACAGCCATGCTATTAGTAGGCATGGCTGTGATGGTTTCTTAGGGCAAAGTAGTGAAACGTTTTTTTATTGGCTGCCATGCAGCCTTTCAAAAATCACAAAGAAATCGCTGAACAACGAACCCGAACTTTTATGGAAATGTTTGGGCTCGGGTGCGAAAAACCGTAAAGTTCGGTACGAAGCCGAACTTTACAATTCGGGTTCGCTCAACTCTAGTGCTGAGTGAATCGAAGCATCCAAAGTGGAATTCGATCTGAAGTTTAGGAAAAATTTGATTTGCAACAAATCTGAATTTCTTTGGGCATCATGGTAGCGAGTCAGTTTTTTCCTAAAATAGGGCTACACGTGTTACAAAGTGAAAGTAAGAAGCCCAGGAACACAAGATCACTCATATTGCTATGCAGACAGCCAATCATCACATACCCAGCCCCTATGATGTTTCAGCCCTTTAAATGCCTTATCCCGCATGGTCCTTGCCATTTCACTGTGAGCTGAGCATAGGGAGATACGTGACAAGTGCTAGGAACAGTGTTGCTAAAAGCTTTTCATTGTGGAATACTAGGGTTGAGCGAACCCGAGCTGTATAGTTCAGGCTCGTACCGAATTTTGGGGTGTTCGGGACAAGGACCCGAACCAGAATATTTTCATAAAGGCGATTCTTCCCGCTTTTTGAAGGGCTTCACAGCCGCCAATCAGCAAGCGTTTTACATCTTTGGCCTAAGAAGCCATCACAGATATGCCTACTAATGGCATGTCTGTGATTTGCTGAGTGCAGCATGTGACCCAGTCTCTTTATAAGCTGGAGTCAGGTAATGTCACACGTCACTTTGCCGGTGTTAGTTTAGGGAAAGGTTGCTGCCTGTGGTCTCAGGGAGAGATTAGGGAAAAATCTGTAGAACCTGTTGTTGTGCAATCCTCAAGATACAGCAAATATTGAGGAAGGGTGCTTCTGCAATCCTACAATTTATGTACCCAGCTACTGCAAAGCAATTTTTTTTTCAATCCATCTGTTATCGGTGGCCATTTTAGCCACTACAGTGTCCTTGGAATTGCATATGACCTGCATGTGTGCCAGCCTGCCAGGGCCATCAGTCTAATCCTTTTTGGTAGCTTAGTGAAGGAAAAAAAGCTTTTTTTCTGGCAGGTAAAGTCCCCTACATTACCTTTTGTATAATTAAGGGGTAATATAGTCCATTTCTGTAGTCTGGGACTTGTGGTTCCATAGAGCACTTGTGCATACAACGCACGAAACCAAATATTCAATGTCAGCAGTCAAATAGTGCATCAGTGTATTTAAAAAAAAAAAAAGCGGTAATCCTGATCCACAAAGCAGTTTTAAATATACCGCCCAAATACATATTAGACATTTCTGCAGTGAAATAGAGAATCAGTGTATTTTTGGGAAAAAAAGTGGTATTCCTGGTTCACAAAACAGATGTGTATACAGCGTGCAAATACATATTTTATATTTCTGCAGGGATATAGTGCATCAGTGTGTTTTAGGGGAAACAAATTCATGTTCTAGGCCCACAAAACAGTTGTGCATAAAGAGTAGAAATACCTACGTTTAATTTCCAGTCTTTAAATACTGCATTTGTGAATTTTGGTGACAAAAGTCGTGCTCTGGGTCCCCAAACCAGTTGTGCATACAGAGTACAAATTCCTATGTTTAATTACCAGCAGTTAAATTCTGCATATGTGTGTTTTAGTGAAAAAAGACGTGTTGTGGGTCCCCAAAGCAGTTGTGCATACAGCGTACAAATACCAATTTTAAATTGCAGAATGGAAATAGTGCTTTAGTATTTTTACTGAAAAAAAGCTGTGTTTTAGGCCTACAAAACAGTTGTGCATAAAGCATAGAAATACATCCGTTTAATTTCCAGCCTTTAAATACTGCATTTGTGAATTTTGGTGGAAAAAGCCAGTTCTGGGTCCTCAAACCAGTTGTGCATACAGCGTATAAATACCTACGTTTAATTTCCAGAAGTTAAATACTGCATTTGTGTGTTTTAGTGAAAAAAGCCATGTTGTGGGTCCCCAAAGTAGTTGTGCATACAGAGTACAAATATCAATTTTAAATTGCAGCACGGAAATCGTGCTGCAAAAAACGTGTTCTAGGCCCACAAAATAGTTGTGCATAAAGTGTAGAAATAGCTCAGTTTAATTTCCAGCAATTAAATACTGCGTTTGTGAATTTTGGTGAAAAAAGCCGTGTTCTGGGTCCCCAAACCAGTTGTGCATACAGCGTATAAATACTGCATTTGTGTGCAATACTGCATTTGTGTGTTTTACTGAAAAAAGCCATGTTGTGGGTCCCCAAATACTGGTATTCCAGGTTCACAAAGCAGTTTTAAATACACCGCCCCAATACGTATTTTAAATTTCAGCAGTGAAATAGTGCATTTTTCTGTTTTGTTGAAAAAAAGCTGTATTCTTACTTCATAGAGCAGGTGTGCATACAGCGTACAAATACCTATTTTAAATTTCTGCACTGAAATAGTGCATTAGTGTTTTTTTGGGGAAAAAAAGCCGTATTCTTGGTCCACAGAGCAGTTTTCAATAAACCGCACAAATACCTACGTTTAAATTACAGCAGTGAAATACAGCATTAGTGTATTTTGTGGGAAATAAACCCGTATTGTTGTTACACAGACCAGTTTGGCATACAACGAACAAAAACGTATTTTTAAATTTAGCAGTGACATATTGCATTTCTGTAGTTTGTTGCAATAAACACTGGTTTTGTGATACCTAGCAGATCTGAGGCCTACCCTGTATTTCAGTCATTTAAAGTAACCGTTGGAACTCTGCATTTACATAGTTGGTTGCAAACACACTGGTTTTGTGGTAGATAGCACATTCGGTGTACGCTGCATTTCTGGCAGTCAAATAAAACCGTTAACTTCTGTTTTTACATTGTTGGTTTGAAAAATCAAATTTTTGGTGACAGTAAAGTAATTGTATTGAATTGCTCCGTTACACTGTTGTGTGACCTAAAGAAATGTATTCTGTTTATGACAAGGGCACTGCCTTACTGTTAGTGAACTTAATTGTTGACTATTGGCAGTTAAATGCAGCAGTCTCTTATGCTTATATATGAATCTGTTGGAAGGGTTTCCCAGGGCCATAACCATAGTCCTGCCCCAGAAGGGAAAGACATTGAGTGCACGGATGCCAACCACTTAGGTTTGAGGATGGGGACAGGGAAAGACCACGGCAGCATGTCTCTGATGATGACGAAACACAGGGGCAAAAACTGCGGCTTTCTGCGGTGTGCAGACCGACAAAGAAGGCAGGGGTGAAGACTGGGTAGAAGTTGATGTTGAGAACAATGAGGTCCTACATAGGTGACTGAAAATGGGAATAATCCTCTTTTAAATTGTTGGGTGCAATATTACCTTTTTTCACGTGTACAAAGCCCTGCTCTGCATAGGTGACAGTGACCGAAAATGTGAATAATCCTCTTTTAAGTTGTTGGGTGCAATATTACCATTTTTGCTGGGTGCAAAGCCCTGCACTGCATAGGTGATAGTGACCGAAAATGTGAATAATCCTCTTTTAAATTGTTGGGTGCAATATTACCATTTTTCACGAGTACAAAGCCATGCACTGCATAGGTGACAGTGACCGAAAATGTGAATAATCCTCTTTTTAATTGTTGGGTGCAATATTACCATTTTTGCCCGGTACAAAGCCCTGCACTGCATAGGTGACAATGACCGAAAATGTGAATAATCTTCTTTTAAGTTGTTGGGTGCAATATTACCATTTTTGCCGGGTACAAAGCCCTGCACTGCATAGGTGACGATGACTGAAAATGTTAATAATCCTGTTTTAAATTGTTGGGTGCAATATTACCATTTTTCACGGGTACAAAGCCCTGCACTACATAGGTGACAGTGACCGAAAATGTGAATAATCCTCTTTTTAATTGTTGGGTGCAATTTTACCATTTTTGCCAGGTCCAAACCCCTGCACTGCCTAACTGTCAGGGAATTTACAATTGGCGGTTACATTCTTGCATGACATAAAGCCTTTTTGGGCTGTGAAGCCAAAGGTAATAGTTGCCAACAACATTTTTTATTTTTTTAACTAAATTGCTGTAGACCCCCAAAAATTGGTAAAATATAAAAAAAAAATACACAGTGTAAGCGCTCAGTAGTATAACAATGGTTTGTTGAGGCATACGGTATACATATCTATTCTGCATAAGGTACAAACAAGTCCTGTGGGATCCATGCCTGGTTCTTTTTAATAAACGAAAGCTTGCCCACATTTGCTGCGGACAGGCGGCTGTGCTTGTCTGTGATAATGCCCCCAGCCATGCTCAAGATGCGTTCAGACAATACAGTGGCTGCAGGGTAGGCCAGGACCTCCAAGGCGTAAAGGGCAAGCTCAGGACATGTGCCCAATTTGAACACCCAGAAGTTGAATGGGGCAGACCCAGTGGCGTAGCTAGAAATGATTGGGCACCGCAGCAAATATTTGACTGAGGCCCCTCTCCCACAGTAATTTTTGCGCAACCCCTTCCTTTCATGCCGCCATTCCTGGGGCTACTAAAGATTGCTCTCTCTCAGACCAGGCCCAGCAGCTGTTCCATCCACTTTCTACACTGTCTGTACTGCCACTGTATATAATTTCATTGAATAATACTGTTAAGGGGCCCTGACAAAGTCTTTTAGTCCTCCTCCTCCTCCTGAATGGGCCCCTTCTAGGTCGGGGCCCCAAAGCAGTAGCTTCCCCTGCTTCCCCTGTAGCTATGCCCCTGTGCAGACCCATCAGTCAGTACGTGTACTGTTCCACCATGTTGTTGAAATGCTGCCTCCTGCTAAGACGATCCAGATCTTCTGGTGGTGCAGGTTGTTGTGGCGTGTTGATAAAGCTTTTCCACATTTCCTTCATGATAACCCTGCCTTCTGAGGTGTTGGTGGTGTCCCAGCTTCGTTAGCGACTTCTTTCTCCTCCTGCTCTGCCTTCACCTTTTGCTTCCACTGAGTCCCCAGTGTCAGGTGTGAATGCCATCAGCAGCGTGTCTACTGGCAGGCACATCTTCCTATCACACTCCAGTGAGGGAAATAAGGACAGCACATTGTCCTTGTAATGGGGATTCAGCAGGGTGGCCACCCAGAAATCAGCACAAGTTAAAAGGTGTCAGTAACTCGGCGGTCGTTGCGCATGCACTGCAGCATGTGGTCTCTTTGAGGGAGATGTATCGTCTGTGTCCTCTGTATCCCCCAGTTTTTCTCCTTCTCATCCTCCTCGTCCTCCAGAACTGTGCCCTGGCTGGACAATTGTGTTCCAGGCCAGGGCCCATGTTGGTGCAGTAACCCACCCTCTGAGCTTCTTGTATTTGGCTGGCCTTAAGTTAACCCCTTGAGGACCAGACCATTTTTTACCTTAAGGACCAGGCCATTTTTTCAAATCTGACATGTGTCATTTTATGTGGGGACAACTTTAAAACGCTTTTACTTATCCAAGCCATTCTGAGATTGCTTTCCTGTCACATATTGTACTTCATGACAGAGGTAAATCTGAGTCAAAATATTTCATTTTTATTTATAAAAAAATGCAAAATTTACAAAAAATTGGGAAAAATTAGCAATTTTCAAAATTTCTATTTCTCTGCTTTTAAACCAGATAGTGATACCTCCTAAAATAACTATTACTTTACATTTACCATATGTCTACTTCATGTTTGGGTCATTTTGTAAATTAAATTTTCTTTTTTGGGAACGTTAGAAGGCTTAGAAGTAGAGTTGAGCGAACACCTGGATGTTCGGGTTCGAGAAGTTCGGCCGAACTTCCAGAAAATGTTCGGGATCCGAACTCGACCCGAACTTCACCCCGAACCCGAACCCCATTGAAGTCAATGGGGACCCAAACATTTGGGCAATAAAAAGGCTGTAAAATAGCCCAGGAAAGGGCTAGAGGGCTGCAAAAGGCAGCAAAATGTAGGTAAATCCCCTGCAAACAAATGTGGATAGGGAAATGACTTAAAATAAAATAAAATAAATAAAAATTAAATAATATCAATTGGCAACTTGGAGGAGGAGGAGGAGGTGGAATGGGAGGTTGGGGTGGCATCAGGTAGGAATGCTATGGGAGTTGATGTTCTCATCACAGCCAAAAAGGATTCATGTCTGCCTGCAGTGCCACAGACCTCATTCACAGACTCAGGCCCCTGGCACCCAGACGGAGGAGAGTTTCATTCAACTTTGGGTTGCCCCACAAAATAATGGTAAAATTAAAAAAAGAGGATTCAATAAAGAAGTGCCCTGGAGTACAAGAATATATGGTTAAGGGGAGTTAGTTATAAATGTCTATTCTGCACAAGGGATGGACAGGTCCTGTGGGATCCATGCCTGGTTCATTCTTATGAACGTCAGCTTGTCCACGTTGGCTGTGGACAGGCGGCTGCGTTTGTCAGTAATGACGCCACCTGCCTGCTGAATACATGTTCAGACAAAACGCTGGCCGCCGGGCAGGCCGGCACCTCCAACGCATAAAAGGCTAGCTCTGGCCACGTGGACAATTTGGAGACCCAGAAGTTGAATGGGGCGAACCATCAGTCAGTACGTGGAGGGGTGTGCACATGTACTGTTCCACCATGTTGGTGAAATGCTGCCTCCTACTAACACGTTCCGTATCAGGTGGTGGTGCAGTTAGCTGTAGCGTGGTGACAAAACCTTTCCACATCTCTGCCATGCTAACCCTGCCCTCAGAGGAGCTGGCCGTGACACAGCTGCGTTGGTGACCTCTTGCTCCTCCTCTGCCTTCACCTTGGGCTTCCACTTGTTCCCCTGTGACATTTGGGAATGCTCTCAGTAGCGCATCTACCAACGTGCGTTTGTACTCGCGCATCTTCCTATCACGCTCCAGTGCAGGAAGTAAGGTGGGCACATTGTCTTTGTATCGGGGATCCAGCAGTGTGGCAACCCAGTAGTCCGCACACATTAAAATGTGGGCAACTCTGCTGTTGTTGCGCAGGCACTGCAGCATGTAGTCGCTCATGTGTGCCAGGCTACCCAGAGGCAAGCACAAGTTGTCCTCTGTGGGAGGCATATCGTCATCATCCTCCGTTTCCCCCCAGCCACGCACCAGTTATGGGCCCCAGCTGCGTTGGGTGCCACCACGCTGTGAACATGCTTCATCCTCCTCCACCCCCTCATCCTCGTCCTCCTCGTCCTCCAGTAGTGGGCCCTGGCTGGCCACATTTGTACCTGGCCTCTGCTGTTGCAAAAAACCTCCCTCTGAGCCACTTCTAACAAACTGGCCTGAAAGTGCTAAAAATGAATACTCTTCCTCCTCCTCCTCCTCCTCCAGGGCCACCTCCACTTCCATCATCGCCCTAAGTGATTTCTCAAGGAAACATAGAAGTGGTATTGTAACGCTAATAACGGCGTCATTGCCACTGGCCATGTTGGTGAGGAACTCGAAACAGAGCAACAGGGCACACAGGTCTCGCATAGAGGCCCAGTCATTGGTGGTGAAGTGTTGCTGTTCCGCAGTGCGACTGACCGGTGCGTGCTGCAGCTGAAACTCCACTATGGCCTACTGCTGCTCGCACAGTCTCTCCAGCACGTGCAAGGTGGAGTTCCACCTGGTGGGCACGTCGCATATGAGGCGGTGAGCGTGAAGGCCGAAGTTACGCTGTAGCGCAGACAGGCGAGCAGCGGCAGGATGTGAACGCCAAGAGCACGCACAGACGGCCCGCACTTTATGCAGCAGCTCTGACATGTCGGGGTAGTTGTGAAGGAACTTCTGTACCACCAAATTCAGCACATGCGCCAGGCAAGGGATGTGCGTCAAACCGGCTAGTCCCAGAGCTGCGACGAGATTTCGTCCATTATCGCACACCACCAGGCTGGGCTTGAGGTCCACCGGCAGAAACTACTCGTCGGTCTGTTGTTCAATACCCTGCCACAACTCCTGCGCGGTGTGGGGCCTGTCCCCCAAACATATGAGTTTCAGAATGGCCTGCTGACGTTTACTCCGGGCTGCGCTGAAGTAGGTGGTGAAGGTGTGTGGCTGACTGGATGAGCAGGTGGAAGAAGAGGAGGAGGAGGCTACAGGAGGCAAAGAATGATGCCCTGCGATCCTTGCCGGCGGAAGGACGTGCGCCAAAGAACTCTCCGCCTGGGGCCCAGCCACCACTACATTTACCCAGTGTACAGTTAGGGAGATTTAGCGTCCCTGGCCATGCTAACTGGTCCACGTATCTGTGGTTAGGTGGACCTTGCCATAGATGGCGTTGCACAGTGCACACTTGATTTTATCAGATACTTGGTTGTGCAGGGAAGGCACGGCTCTCTTGGAGAAGTAGTGGTGGCTAGGAACAACATACTGTGGGACAGCCATCGCCATCAGCTGTTTGAAGCTGTCTGTGTCCACCAGCCTGAATGAAAGCATTTCAAAGGCCAGTAGTTTAGAAATTCTGGCATTCAGGCCCAGGGCTCGAGAGTGGGTAGGTGGGAATTTACGCTTTCTCTCCAAGGTTTGTGGGATGGAGAGATGAATGCTGTTGTGTGACATGGTGGAGATGCTTGGTGATGGAGGTGGTGGTGTTGGTGGCACATCCTCTGTTTGGTGGGCGGCAGGTGCCAACATTCCTCCCGAGGCGGAGGAAGAGGCCGAGGCAGCAGCAGAAGATGGAGCAGGGGGAGCCTAAGTGAGTTCCTTGTTTTTAAGGTGTTTATTCCACTGCAGTTCATGATTTGCATGTAGATGCCTGGTCATGCAGGTTGTGCTAAGGTTCAGAATCTTAATGCCTCGCTTCAGGCTCTGATGGCACAGCGTGCAAACTTGGGTCTTGTCGTCAGCACATTGTTTAAAGAAGTGCCATGCCAGGGAACTCCTTGAAGCTGCTTTTGGGGTGTTCAGTCCCTGGTGGCGGTGGCCAGTAGCAGGCGAACTCTCTTGGCGGCGGCTGATCTGCTTTTGCCCCCTGCTCCCTCTTTTTCTACGCTGTTAGCTCGGTCTCACCACTGCCTCTTCCTCTGAACTATGAAAGTCAGTGGCACGACCTTCATTCCATGTGGGGTCTAGGACCTCATCGTTCCCTGCATCGTCTTCCAGACAGTCTTCCTCCCTGACCTCCTGTTCGGTCTGCGCACTTCAAAAAGACGTAGCAGTTGGCACCTGTGTTTCGTCATCATCAGAGACGTGCGGACTCCCATGACCCATGTCCTCATCATCAGGAAACATAAGTGGTTGTGCATCAGTGCATTCTATGTCTTCCACCACTGGGGAAGGGCTAGGTGGATTCCCTTGGGAAACCCTGCCAGCAGAGTCTTCAAACAGCATAAGAGACTGCTGTATAACTTGAGGCTCTGACAGTTTCCCTGATATGCATGGGGGTGATGTGACAGACTGATGGGCTTGATTTTCAGGCGCCATTTGTGCGCTTTCTGCAGAAGACTGGGTGGGAGATAATGTTGTGAACGTGTTGGATCCACTGTCTGCCACCCAATTGACTAGTGCCTGTACTTGCTCAGGCCTTACAATCCTTAGAACGGCATTGGGCCCCACCAAATATTGCTGTAAATTCTGGCGGGTACTGGAACCTAAAGGAAGTTGGTTCACTAGGATGTGTAGCTGTGGCAGAATGGCCACGTCCTCTCCTAGCACCAAAGGGTCCACTAACAACACCACGACCATGTCCGCGTCCACGTCCCTTACTAGATGTTTTCCTTATTGTTACCGTTCACCACAATAAGAAAAAAATTATTTGGCTAATGTATTGAATTCAAATTCAGGCCATTTTTTACAGGCACCTAACACTATCTGGCTATATATTTATGTACCGTATTACACTAATCCAGGCACAGCAGTAACCACAGATTTAGAGGAATATCAAATGTAGGCCTAGTATTTAGGCCCTGGATGAAAGGTATCCTTTTACGGACAGATTTACACTTTGAGATGCACAATAGCGTGTGACAAAATATATAGGATTATGCTTTCAGCACTTGTATTTTAACACTTTGTATAAAATACCCTTTAACGGAAAGAAATACACTTAGCGATGCCAAACAGTGTGTGCAAATGTAGAGGATTATGCTGTATTTTAACACTTACTGTAATATACCGTTTAACAGAAAGAAATACACTTGGAGATGCAAGCTGAGTGTAATATACGCTTTTACTGACAGATTTACACTTGGCCTGCCACAGCTGGAACACCAGATTATGGGTATTGCTATTTTGGCAATTAAATTTCACCCACAGAATAATATATCCTTTGCCGGACACTATTAAACTTGGCCAGCCACAGCTGAAACCACTGATTTAAGGTATTGCTATTTTGGCAATTGAATTTCACCCCAGAACAAAATATATCCTTTGCCGGACACATTTAAATTTGGCCAGCTACTGCTGAAACCACTAATTTATGGTATTGCTATTTTGGCAGTTGAATTTCACCCCAGAAAAAAAAAAAATATTCATTGCCGGACTCTATTAAACTTGTCCAGTCACAGCTAGAACATCAGAGTTACGGTATTTCTATTGATGCAACTGAATTTCACCGCAGAAAATAATATATCCTTTGACGGACACTATTAAACTTGTCCAGTCAAAGCTGGAACACCAGATTTACGGTATTTCTATTTTTGCAACTGAATTTCACTGCAGAAAATAATATATCCTATGACGGACACTTGAAACTTGTCCAGTCACAGCTGGAACACCAGATTTACGGTATTTCTATTTTTGCAACTGAATTTCACCCCAGAACAAAATATATCCTTTGCCGGACACTATTAAACTTGTCCATTCACAGCTGGAACACCAGATTTACGGTATTTCTATCTTTCCAACTGAATTTTACCCCAGAAAAAAATATAACCTTCGATGGAGACTATGAAAGTTGTCCAGTCCCAGCTGGAACACCAGATTTACTGTATTTCTATTTCGACAACTGAATTTCACCCCAGAAAAAAATATATTTTTAGACGGACACTATTAAACTTAGCCAGCCACGGCTGAAATCACTGATTTATGGTATTGCTATTTTGGCAATTGAATTTTACCTCAGAACAAAATATATCCTTTGCCGGACACTATAAAACTTGTCCAGTCACAGCTGGAACACCTGATTTATGGTATTTCTATTTATGCAACTCAATTTCACCCCAGAAAATAATATATCCTTTGACGGAAACTATGAAACTTGTCCAGTCACAGCTGAAACACCAGATTTACTGAATTTCTATTTTGGCAACTGAATTTCACCCCAGAAAATAATAAATCCTTTGACGGACACTGTTAATCTTGGCCAGCCACTGCTGGGACACCAGATTTATGGTATTGCTATTTTGGCAATTGAAATTTACCCCAGAAAAAAATATATCCTTTGACGGACACTATTAAACTTGGCCAGCCATGGCTGAAATCACTGATTTATGGTATTGCTATTTTGGCAATTGAATTTCACCCCAGAAGAAAATATATCCTTTGCCGGACACTACTATACTTGTTCAGTCACAGCTGGAACACCAGATTTATGGTATTTCTATTTTTGCAACTGAATTTCACCCCAGAAAAAAATATATCCTTTGCCGGACACTATTAAACTTGTCCAGTCACAGCTGGAACCCCATATTTACGGTATTTCTATTTTTTCAACTGAATTTCATCCCAGAAAATAATATATCCTTTGACGGACACTGTGAAACTTGTCCAGTCACAGCTGGAACACCAGATTTACGGTATTTCTATTTTTGCGACTGAATTTCGCTGCAGAAAATAATATATCCTATGACGGACACTATGAAACTTGTTCAGTCACAGCTGGAACACCAGATTTACGGTATTTCTATTTTGGCAACTGAATTTCACCACAGAAAACAATAAATCCTTTGACGGACACTATGAAACTTGTCCAGTCACAGCTGGGACACCAGATTTACTGTATTTCTATTTTTGCGAATGAATTTCGCTGCAGAAAATATTATATCCTATGACGGACACTATGAAACTTGTTCAGTCACAGCTGGAACACCAGATTTACGGTATTTCTATTTTGGCAACTGAATTTTATCCCAGAAAATAATAAATCCTTTGACGGACACTGTTAAACTTGGCCAGCCACTGCTTGGACACCATATTTACGGTATAGCTATTTTGGCAATTGAATTTCACCCCAGAAAAAAGTATATCATTTGCCGGACACTATTAAATTTGTCCAGCCAAAGCTGCAACACCAGATTTACGGTATTTCTATTTTTGCAACTGAATTTCACTGCAGAAAATAACATATCCAATGACGGACACTATGAAACTTGTCTAGTCACAGCTGGAACACCAGATTTACGGTATTTCTATTTTGGCAACTCAATTTCACCCCACAAAATAATATATCCTTTGACGGACACTATTAAACTTGTCCAGTCACAGCTGGAATACCAGATTTACTGTGTTTCAATTGAAGCAAATGAATTTCACCCCAGAAAATAATAAATCCTTTGACTGACACTATTAAACTTGGCCAGCCACTGCTGGGACACCAGATTTACGGAAAGGCTATTTTGGCAATTGAATTTCACCCCAGAAAAAAATATATCCTTTGACGTACACTATTAAACTTGGGCAGCCACGGCTTAAATCACTAATTTATGGTATTGCTATTTTGGCAATTGAATTTCACCCCAGAAGAAAATATATCCTTTGCCAGACACTATTAAACTTGTCCAGTCACAGCTGGAACACCAGATTTACGGTATTTCTATTTTTGCAACTGAATTTCACCCCAGAAAATAATATATCGTTTGACGGACACTATGAAACTTGTCCAGTCACAGCTGGAACACCAGATTTACGATATTTCTATTTTGGCAACTGAGTTTAACCCCATAAAAAAATAAATCCTATGATGGACACTGTTAAACTTGGCCAGCCACTGCTGTGACACCATATTTACGGTATTGCTATTTTGGCAATTGAATTTCACCCCAGAAAAAAGTATATACTTTGACGGACACTATTAAATTTGTCCAGTCAAAGCTGGAACACCAGATTTACGGTATTTCTATTTTTGCAACTTAATTTCACCGCAGAAAATAATATATACTATGACGGACACTATGAAACTTGTCCAGTCACAGCTGGAACACCACATTTACGGTATTTCTATTTTGGCAACTGAATTTCATCCCAGAAAATAATAAATCCTTTGACGGACACTGTTAAACTTGGCCAGCCAATGCTTGGACACCAGATTTACGGTATTGCTATTTTGGCAATTGAATTTCACCCCAGAAAAAAATATATCCTTTGACGGACACTATTAAACTTGGGCAGCCACGGCTGAAATCACTAATTTATTGTATTGCTATTTTGGCAATTGAATTTCACCACAGAAGAAAATATATCCTTGCCAGACACTATTAAACTTGTCCAGTCACAGCTGGAACACCAGATTTACGGTATTTCTATTTTTGGAACTGAATTTCACCCCCGAAAATAATATATCCTTTGACGAACACTATGAAACTTGTCCAGTCACAGCTGGAACACCAGATTTATGGTATTTCTATTTTTGCAACTAAATTTCACCCCAAAAAATAATATATCCTATGACGGACACTACGAAACTTGTCCAGTCACAGCTGGAACAGCAGATTTACGGTATTTTTATTTTGGCAACTGAGTTTCACCCCAGAAAATAGTAAATCCTTTGACGGACACTGTTAAACTTGGCCAGCCACTGCTGTGACACCATATTTACGGTATTGCTATTTTGGCAATTGAATTTCACCCCAGAAAAAAGTATATCCTTTGCCGGACACTATAAAACTTGTCCAGTCACAGCTGGAACACCTGATTTACAGTATTTCTATTTTTGCAACTGAATTTCACCCCAGAAAATAATATATCCTATGACGGACACTATGAAACATGTTCAGTCACAGCTGAAACACAAGATTTACGGTATTTCTATTTTGGCAACTGAATTTCACCCCAGAAAACAATGAATCCTTTGATGGACACTGTTAAAATTGGCCAGCCACTGCTGGGACACCAGATTTACGGTATTGCTATTTTGGCAATTGAATTTCACCCCAGAAAAAAATATATCCTTTGACGGACACTATTAAACTTGAGCAGCCACGGCTTAAATCACTAATTTATGGTATTGCTATTTTGGCAATTGAATTTTACCCCAGAAGAAAATATATCCTTTGCCAGACACTATTAAACTTGTCCAGTCACAGCTGGAACACCAGATTTACGGTATTTCTATTTTTGCAACTGAATTTCACCCCAGAAAATAATATATCATTTGACGGACACTATGAAACTTGTCCAGTCACAGCTGGAACACCAGAATTATGGTATTTCTATTTTTGCAACTGAATTTCACCCCATAAAATAATATATCCTATGATGGACACTACGAAACTTGTCCAGTCACAGCTGGAACACCAGATTTACGGTATTTCTATTTTGGCAACTGAGTTTAACCCCAGAAAAAAATAAATCCTTTGACGGACACTGTTAAACTTGGCCAGCCACTGCTGTGACACCATATTTACGGTATTGCTATTTTGGCAATTGAATTTCACCCCAGAAAAAAGTATATACTTTGACGGACACTATTAAATTTGTCCAGTCAAAGCTGGAACACCAGATTTACGGTATTTCTATTTTTGCAACTTAATTTCACCGCAGAAAATAATATATACTATGACGGACACTATGAAACTTGTCCAGTCACAGCTGGAACACCACATTTACAGTATTTCTATTTTGGCAACTGAATTTCATCCCAGAAAATAATAAATCCTTTGACGGACACTGTTTAACTTGGCCAGCCACTGCTTGGACACCATATTTATGGTATAGCTCTTTTGGCAATTGATTTTCACCCCAGAAAAAAGTATATCATTTGCCGGACACTATTAAATTTGTCCAGTCAAAGCTGCAACACCAGATTTACGGTATTTCTATTTTTGCAACTGAATTTCACCACAGAAAATAATATATCCTATGACGGACACTATGAAACTTGTCCAGTCACAGCTGGAACACCACATTTACGGTATTTCTATTTTTGCAACTCAATTTCACCCCACAAAATAATATATCCTTTGACGAACACTATTAAACTTGTCCAGTCACAGCTGGAACACCAGATTTACTGTATTTCAATTGAAGCAAATGAATTTCACCCCAGAAAATAATAAATGCTTTGACAGACACTATTAAACTTGGCCAGCCACTGCTGGGACACCAGATTTACGGTATTGCTATTTTGGCAATTGAATTTCACCCCAGAAAAAAATATATCCTTTGACGGACACTATTAAACTTGGGCAGCCACGGCTGAAATCACTAATTTATTGTATTGCTATTTTGGCAATTGAATTTCACACCAAAAAATAATATATCCTATGACGGACACTATGAAACTTGTCCAGTCACAGCTGGAACACCAGATTTACGGTATTTCTATTTTTGCAACTCAATTTCACCCCACAAAATAATATATCCTTTGACGGACACTATTAAACTTGTCCAGTCACAGCTGGAACACCTGATTTACAGTATTTCTATTTTTGCAACTGAATTTCACCCCATAAAATAATATATCCTATGACGGACACTATGAAACTTGTCCAGTCACAGCTGGAACACCAGATTTACGGTATTTTTATTTTGGCAACTGAGTTTCACCCCAGAAAATAATAAATCCTTTGAGGGACACTGTTAAACTTGGCCAGCCACTGCTGTGACACCAGATTTACGGTATTGCTATTTTGGCAATTGAATTTCACCCCAGAAAATAATAAATCCTTTGATGGACACTGTTAAAATTGGCCAGCCACTGCTGGGACACCAGATTTACGGTATTGCTATTTTTGCAATTGAATTTCACCCCAGAAAAAAATATATCCTTTGACGGACACTATTAAACTTGGGCAGCCATGGCTGAAATCACTAATTTATGGTATTGCTATTTTGGCAATTGAATTTCACCCCAGAAGAAAATTTATCCTTTGCCAGACACTATTAAACTTGTCCAGTCACAGCTGGAGCACCAGATTTACGGTATTTCTATTTTTGCAACTGAATTTCACCCCAGAAAATAATATATCCTTTGAAGGACACTATGAAACTTGTCCAGTCACAGCTGGAACACCAGATTTATGGTATTTCTATTTTTGCAACTGAATTTCACCCCATAAAATAATATATCCTATGACGGACTCTATGAAACTTGTCCAGTCACAGCTGGAACACCAGATTTACGGTATTTCTATTTTGGCAACTGAGTTTCACCCCATAAAATAATAAATCCTTTGAGGGACACTGTTAAACTTGGCCAGCCACTGTTGTGACACTATATTTACGGTATTGCTATTTTGGCAATTGAATTTCACCCCAGAAAAATGTATATACATTGCCGGACACTATTAAATTTGCCCAGTCAAAGCTGGAACACCAGATTTACCGTATTTCTATTTTTGCAACTTAATTTCACCGCAGAAAATAATATATTCTATGACAGACACTATGAAACTTGTCCAGTCACAGCTGTAACACAAAATTTACGTTATTTCTATTTTTGCAACTCAATTTCACCCCAGAAAATAATATAACCTTTGACGGTCACTATGAAATTTGTCCAGTCACAGCTGGAACACCAGATTTACTGTATTTCAATTTAAACAACTGAATTTTACCACAGAAAATAATAAATCCTTTGACGGACACTATTAAACTTGGCCAGCCACAGCTGGAACACCAGATTTACTGTTTTTCAATTGAAGCAACTGAATTTCACCCCAGAAAATAATAAATCCTTTGACAGACACTATTAAACTTGGCCAGCCACGGCTGAAATCACTGATTTATGGTATTGCTATTTTGGCAATTGACTTTCACCCCTGAAGAAAATATATCCTTGCCAGATACTATTAAACTTGTCCAGTCACAGCTGGAACACCAGATTTACGGTATTTCTATTTTTGCAACTCAATTTCACCCCAGAAAATAATATATCCTATGACGGACACTATGAAACTTGTTCAGTCACAGCTGAAACACCAGAATTACGGTATTTCGATTTTGGCAACTGAATTTCACCCTAGAAAATAATAAATCCTTTGACGGACACTGTTAAAATTGGCCAGCCACTGCTGGGACACCAGATTTATGGTATTGCTATTTTGCCAATGGAATTTCACCCCATAAAAAAATGATATCCTTTGCCGGACACTATAAAACTTGTCCAGTCACAGCTGGAACACCAGATTTATGGTATTTCTATTTTTGCAACTGAATTTCACCCCAGAAAATAATATATTCTTTATCGGAAACTATGAAACTTTTCCAGTCACAGCTGGAACACCAGATTTACGGTATTTCTATTTTGGCAACTGAGTTTCACCCCAGAAAATAATAAATCCTTTGAGGGACACTGTTAAACTTGGCCAGCCACTGCTGTGACACCATATTTACGGTATTTCTATTTTGGCAATTGAATTTCACCCCAGAAAAAAGTATATACTTTGCCGGACACTATTAAATTTGTCCAGTCAATGCTGGAACACCATATTTACGGTATTTCTATTTTTGCAACTTAATTTCACAGCAGAAAAAAATTTATCCTTTGCCAGACAGTATTAAACTTGTCCAGTCACAGCTAGAACACCAGATTTACGTTATTTCTATTTTTGCAACTCAATTTCACCCCAGAAAATAATATAACCTTTGATGGTCACTATGAAATTTGTCCAGTCACAGCTGGAACACCAGATTTACTGTATTTTAATTTAAGCAACTGAATTTTACCACAGAAAATAATAAATCCTTTGAAGGACACTATTAAACTTGGCCGGCCACTGCTGGGACACCACATTTACGGTATTGCTATTTTGGCAATTGAATTTCACCCCAGAAAAAAATTTATCCTTTGCCAGACAGTATTAAACTTGTCCAGTCACAGCTAGAACACCAGATTTACGGTATTTCTATTTTTGAAACTGAATTTTACCCCAGAAAATAATATATTCTTTGACGGTCACTATGAAACTTGTCCAGTCACAGCTGGAACACCAGATTTACTGTATTTCAATTGAAGCAACTGAATTTCACCCCAGAAAATAATAAATCCTTTGACAGACACTATTAAACTTGGCCAGCCGCGGCTGAAATCACTGATTTATGTTATTGCTATTTTGGCAATTGACTTTCACCCCTGAAGAAAATATATCCTTTGCCGGACACTATTAAACTTGTCCAGTCACAGCTGGAACACCAGATTTACGGTATTTCTATTTTTGCAACTCAATTTCACCCCAGAAAATAATATATCCTATGACGGACACTATGAAACTTGTTCAGTCACAGCTGAAACACCAGAATCACGGTATTTCGATTTTGGCAACTGAATTTTACCCCAGAAAATAATAAATCCTTTGATGGACACTGTTAAAATTGGCCAGCCACTGCTGGGACACCAGATTTATGGTATTGCTATTTTGCCAATGGAATTTCACCCCAGAAAAAATATATCCTTTGCCGGACACTATAAAACTTGTACAGTCACAGCTGGAACACCTGATTTACAGTATTTCTGTTTTTGCAACTGAATTTCACCCCAGAAAATAATATATTCTTTATCGGAAACTATGAAACTTGTACAGTCACAGCAGGAACACCAGATTTACGGTATTTCTATTTTTTCAACTGAATTTCACCCCAGAAAATAATATATCATTTGACTGACACTATGAAACATGTCCAGTCACAGCTGAAACACCAGATTTATGGTATTTCTATTTTTGCAACTGAATTTAACCCCAGAAAATAATATATCCTATGACGGTCACTATGAAACTTGTCCAGTCACAGCCGAAACACCGGATTTACTGTATTTCTATATTTGCAACTGAATTTCACCCCAGAAAATAATATATCCTTTGACGGACACTATGAAACATGTTCAGTCACATCTGGAACACCAGATTTACGGTATTTCTATTTTGGCAACTGAATTTCACCCCAGAAAATAATAAATCCTTTGATGGACACTGTTAAAATTGGCCAGCCACTGCTGGGACACCAGATTAACGGTATTGCTATTTTGGCATTTGAATTTCACCCCAGAAAAAAATATATCCTTTACCGGACACTATGAAACTTGTCCAGTCACAGCTGGAACACCAGATTTACGGTATTTCTATTTTTGCAACTGAATTTCACCGCAGAAAATAATATATCCTATGACGGTCACTATGAAACTTGTCCAGTCACAGCCGAAATACCAGATTTACTGTATTTCTATATTTGCAACTGAATTTCACCCCAGAAAATAATATATCCTTTGACGAACACTATGAAACTTGGCCAGCCACTGCTGGGACACCAGATTTACGGTATTGCTATCTTAGCAATTGAATTTCACCCCAGAAAAAAATATATCTTTTGACGGACACTATTAAAATTGGCCAGTCACACCTAGAACACCAGATTTACGGTATTTCTATTTTTGAAACTGAATTTTACCCCAGAAAATAATATATTCTTTGACGGTCACTATGAAACTTGTCCAGTCACAGCTGGAACACCAGATTTACTGTATTTCAATTGAAGCAACTGAATTTCACCCCAGAAAATAATAAATCCTTTGACAGACACTATTAAACTTGGCCAGCCGCGGCTGAAATCACTGATTTATGTTATTGCTATTTTGGCAATTGACTTTCACCCCTGAAGAAAATATATCCTTTGCCGGACACTATTAAACTTGTCCAGTCACAGCTGGAACACCAGATTTACGGTATTTCTATTTTTGCAACTCAATTTCACCCCAGAAAATAATATATCCTATGACGGACACTATGAAACTTGTTCAGTCACAGCTGAAACACCAGAATCACGGTATTTCGATTTTGGCAACTGAATTTTACCCCAGAAAATAATAAATCCTTTGATGGACACTGTTAAAATTGGCCAGCCACTGCTGGGACACCAGATTTATGGTATTGCTATTTTGCCAATGGAATTTCACCCCAGAAAAAATATATCCTTTGCCGGACACTATAAAACTTGTACAGTCACAGCTGGAACACCTGATTTACAGTATTTCTGTTTTTGCAACTGAATTTCACCCCAGAAAATAATATATTCTTTATCGGAAACTATGAAACTTGTACAGTCACAGCAGGAACACCAGATTTACGGTATTTCTATTTTTTCAACTGAATTTCACCCCAGAAAATAATATATCATTTGACTGACACTATGAAACATGTCCAGTCACAGCTGAAACACCAGATTTATGGTATTTCTATTTTTGCAACTGAATTTAACCCCAGAAAATAATATATCCTATGACGGTCACTATGAAACTTGTCCAGTCACAGCCGAAACACCGGATTTACTGTATTTCTATATTTGCAACTGAATTTCACCCCAGAAAATAATATATCCTTTGACGGACACTATGAAACATGTTCAGTCACATCTGGAACACCAGATTTACGGTATTTCTATTTTGGCAACTGAATTTCACCCCAGAAAATAATAAATCCTTTGATGGACACTGTTAAATTGGCCAGCCACTGCTGGGACACCAGATTAACGGTATTGCTATTTTGGCATTTGAATTTCACCCCAGAAAAAAATATATCCTTTACCGGACACTATGAAACTTGTCCAGTCACAGCTGGAACACCAGATTTACGGTATTTCTATTTTTGCAACTGAATTTCACCGCAGAAAATAATATATCCTATGACGGTCACTATGAAACTTGTCCAGTCACAGCCGAAATACCAGATTTACTGTATTTCTATATTTGCAACTGAATTTCACCCCAGAAAATAATATATCCTTTGACGAACACTATGAAACTTGGCCAGCCACTGCTGGGACACCAGATTTACGGTATTGCTATCTTAGCAATTGAATTTCACCCCAGAAAAAAATATATCTTTTGACGGACACTATTAAAATTGGCCAGTCACACACTTTTTTTGGGGTGTGATGACGTGAACAGCGCACGTCACGCTCTTTTCCTCCTGCTCTCCCTCTCCGCTCCCTGGCTTGTGCCTGCAGCCCGGTTCCCCGGCTGATGTCTGGAGCCTGAGCGTGCCGGACTTCCGACGGCCTCCTTCAGCCTCGATCATGCCAGACCCTCCCAAGGCCTGCTGCTGCCCGTTTCTGCCGCTCTGCTGCTCACAGTGAGCTTGCTGCCGGACCTGTTTTGTACCCCTGCCTCGGCTCCGTTTTGCTCCATCTGGCTCTCTCTGGCTCTCTCCGCTCTTACCTCCCCGGTGGCTTTGCCGCTTCTGCTCCGCTCCTGCTCCTTCCTCCTGCTGGCGCTGACACCTGGATCCCGCCTGCTTTGCTCCTGGTGGGTCTCGGCTCTTGCTTCTGCCTTCTGCCTGTTCCTGGACTGCTTGATGAAGACGCCAGACACGTGAGAGAAACAGAAGGAACAATTGGTTTACATTTGCCATTATTTCCCTTCTTCTCATACAGTTATGTGCTTTTTCTGCTGTCTGCTGAACATTATTGATATTGATACCATAGACTTTGGTTTCGGCACCCGAAGAAAGTAGGGGAATAAAGGACAAAAAAAAAAAAGGGGGCGCTTAACTAAAGGTTAAAATAAATTCCAATGGTTAAGATAAGAATTCTAAACGTCCAATGGCTCCAAAGCGGCGATCAGTAGACTCTTCTGGAACTAAGTTAGGGTCTAAAACATCAGAGAGCAAAATTGAGAAGTTTTTGAAATCTCCCTCCTTAAATGAAAAGGGTGCATACAAAGGGAAACTGAGCGCCAACCCTAAGAAAATTCCCCAAGATGAAGAACTCCCTGAGGATGGGTCACTGGAGGCAGGCCAGGAAGGAGGGGAGGAATGTCTGCTAACGCAAATAGAAACCAAGTATGACCCTTCAGTTCTGGAAAAAATCCTGAGCGCTGTTAAAAACAATGGCATTCTAGCGCAAGGGATGTCTACTCAACTGGGGTCAATGCAGAGTGACATATCCTTAATAAGAGAAGACTTGGCTAAAATCCGTGATTGGGTTCTTAATGTGGAAAAGGCGGTCAACTCTCTGCTACATGATATGGATATGGTAAAAGCTAAGTCTACGTCCCTGGCTTCAGAGAACTATCTTTCACAGAATAAGCTAGAGGATTTGGAAAATAGATCAAGGCGGTATAATATCCGCATAGTTGGATTTCCAGAAGGAGTGGAAGGTCGGCAGCTAGCTGAACAACTTAAGGAGGTGATTTTGGAAAACTTGGGCAGTGAAAATTTCTCCTCTATGTTTCAAATAGAAAAAGCCCATCGGATCCCAGGGGGGAAACCAATCCCAGGAACGCCGCCGCGAGCAATTTTAATGAAGCTGTTATTGTCCATGGACAGAGACATGATATTGAGAAGAGCAAGAGAATGTTCACCTATTGATTATCAGGGCACTAAACTGCTGTTTTTTCCTGATTTTGCTCGTCAGACTCAGGAAAAAAGAAGAAGCTTTATTGAGATAAAGAAATGCTTGGCGTCCAAGGATATTAAATATTCCTTACAATATCCAGCGAAATTAAGAGTGATTTACAATGGGACTTCCCAATTTTTTGAAAAAGTGCTGGACTGGATGGAGCAACTGGGCATATGAAACTTTGTAATATTGTGATAAAGGGGGTGGAGGGGGGTCGGGGTTAGCGAGGGGGAGAATGGCCGGGAGGAAGAGGTTTGCTGATGAGATCGGGCGGACCAGTAGATGGAGGGGTGGGGGGTGGGGGAGGGAACTCATCATGCAGAGAAATGGGGGAAACTTTTTTTTCATTTTTCTTTTTTCTTCTCCTTTTCTTTTCCTTCTATGTTATAAATGAGGTCCATTAGAATTGTCTCTTGGAATGTTAGAGGTCTCGGAGAAAGGACTAAGAGGCAAGCAATTATGGATGCAATAAAGAGACATCTTCCTGCAATTATTTGTATAGTGGAAACCCATCTTACCAAAGAGACCGTGTCCCGCTTGATGATGGGATGGCACTCTCAATCTTACCACTCAACTTTTAATAGTGCCTCTAGGGGGGTTTCGGTTTTGATACATAATTCTGTAGATTTTATTTTAACAGATTCCTATATAGATGATCAGGGTAGATTTATCTTTTTGCATGGTAGGCTCTATGGCTATAGTTATATTCTTGCCTTTTTTTATATACCTCCGCCATTCTCGATGTATCCACTTAATCAACTATTGCTTTTTTGGGAAAAGAGACCAGAGTGTCGGTTTGTCTTGATGGGAGACTTTAACGCTGTTATGGATCCCAAAAAGGATAGGCTGACTTTAGATGCAGATCAGGGAAGGAATATTTGTAACTCTCCACTGCCTCAGTTTTGTTCGGAAGTTGGACTGGTGGATATATGGGAATATTTAGGCGGAGGAAAGAGAGTATACTCTTGTGTTGGTAGGGGTGGAAGAGCTATGTCCAGGATTGATCTAGCGCTTACCAATGAGAGCAATTTGAACAACATTAGAAGGATACGATGTGGAGTAAGAACAGTTTCGGACCATTCACCCGTATTCATTGAGATTTGCACTGGGGAGAATAAAGATAACGGAGGACTTGGTTTTAAGCTTAATCCATATTGGCTTACCATTATGGATAATTACCAGTCCACTAAATTACTCATATCCTTTTTTTGGGAGGTGAATCTCCGCTCTGCTAATATCAATGTTGTCTGGGACGCTCTGAAAGCATACCTGAGGGGGGTTCTTATAAGCGATATTACCGCTATGAGGAGAACAATTAGGAAAAAAGAGGAGGAATTAGTTAAGACTGTAGCATCCACAACGGAGCAATTTACGAATCAACCTACCGAATATAATAAGGAAGAGATGCACAGGGCTAGCTGTTCTTTGAAGGATTATGTAATTGAGAAAGCAAATCATAGATTATTCTTCAATGGACAAAAGTACTTTTCAGAGTCCGGACGTCCTGGTAAGCTCTTTGCTAGAATAATCTCACAACAGGACAAGAAAAGGAAAGCTATCACCTCGATTCGTAAGTTAGATGGTGTGATTCAATTAGAATTAGAGGGAATCAGAGATACTTTTTTGCAATATTTTTCCCAGATATATACAGCTTCACCTGGTTTGCCACCTGACCTGGCGAGGCAGTTTCTGGAGAAAATTTCTCTGCCGATGTTATCGGAAGACCCAAAAATTTTTTTGGACAGAGAATTGTCTCTTTTGGAGATCCAGGAGGCCTTGAGGTCTGGGAATTCATCGCCAGGGTTAGATGGCCTTCTGTATGAATTTTATCGTAAGTATAGCGACGCCATACTTCCTCATTTATTAGAGGTTTTCTTTCAAGCACTACAGGGAGGGGGTTTAACACAGTCTATGATGGAAGCTTTGATAGTTCTAATTCCCAAAAAAGATAAAGATCCATTGGATTTGAGCTCTTATAGACCTGTTTCCTTATTAAACACGGATGTCAAGTTATTATCATAAATCCTGGCCAATAGGCTTTCTCGGGTTATATCAGCTGTCGTCCATCCAGATCAAAATGGCTTTATGCCAAAAAAGGGCACCCATTATAACTTGCATAGGTTTTTTACTAACATTCAGTCTCCAGGGAATGGCGCCCGCTCCATCTTGTCGCTGGACGCCACTAAGGCGTTCGACAGGGTCGAGCGGACGTTTCTCTGGGAGGTGATGAAAAAAATGGGTTTTGGCCCTAAATTTATGGCGATGGTTCAACTATTATATAAGTCTCCAGTTGCCAGGATCAAGATCAATGATATGCTGACAGAGAGTTTTGGATTGGGAAGAGGCACCCGTCAAGGCTGTCCCCTTTCCCCTCTTTTATTTAATATTTATATTAAACCTCTGGCAGCTTGTATAAGGCAGGATTCGAGAGTGGTCGGTTTTGGCGTAATGGGGGAGAAGGATCGTATATCCCTCTATGCAGAAAAGAAAATACCCTTCCTCGAATAATGGAGCTAGTTAACTCATTTTCTGACTCTTCAGGCTTGGAGGTTAATTGGGAGAAGACTGCTCTCCTCCCTATAGATGAATTGCGAGGAGCTATGGAAAATTTGTCTAATCGGTTATTGATCTCAGATTTAATAAAGTACCTGGGGATAATAGTTTCCGCCAAAATTCAAGATTATTTACAACTCAATTTGATTCCTTTATTGTCAAAATTGAGATCTAAAATTAAGATATGGCAAAAAATTCTGCCTGCAAGAGCAGACAGAATTTCCTTAATAAAAATGGTGGTGCTGCCCCAGGTTCTTTATGTTTTTCGCAACTCGCCTGTATGGATTGAAGATAAGTACTTTAAATTGATAGAGCGGATGATTAACGATTTACTATGGGGGAGGAAACGCGTGAGTTTAAAGGCGCTTTACTTTTCTATGCCCTATAATCGGGGAGGTCTTAATCTCCCCTACTTTAGGGGTTATTTTATGGCCTCGCAACTTTGCTTTTTTAATGACTGGGAAAATAGCCATCTCTGCAGAAAATTGGTGAAAAATTAAGGTTTTTCGGATCTATTTACAGTATTAGAGTCTGATTATTTAGTTAACACACAGACTGGCTACAAATTTTTCTGCAGAATGGCTACAAAAGCTTGGTTGGTTATAAAGAGCTGGTTTAAAGTTGAGGCATCACTCATTTGCACCCCACTATGGCATAATTCAATGCTTTTGAACTTAGATGATCTGAATTGTCTGCAATATTGGAGGATGAGAAATATTCAATATTTGTACCAAGTGGTTAAGGGTGGACAAATCCTGTCTCTTATGGAGCTAAAGCAAAAGGAAAATTTAGGTGAGGTGGCTTGGTACGCGTATTTTCAGTTGAGGTCGGCACTTTCTAGCATTCATGCACTTAATATAGACACTCCCGAATTTTTACACGATTTGATTTGTAAAAAAGGTAGTATGAAAGTTAAAGTATCACATTGTTATAGACACTTGATGAAAAAAAATTTTTTTTGAATGCCTTTCTCCAGGACAGAGATCCTGGTCTGTTTCACTTTCAGAGGTGGGTCCCCCGGACTGGGAGAATGTAACGGATAATTTAAGTCAAGTTTCGCACAACTTCAATTATATTGTTGTACAGTTTAATATTATACATAAAATATATGTGACACCCCTATGGCTCCACAGGAGAGGATTTAGAGCTTCCTCCGACTGCCCCCGTTGTGGTGACCCCAGGGCAGACCATTTAAATCTGTTCTAGGACTGCCCGACGGTGAGCAATTATTGGAGAATGGTTCAAACAATTTTGACTCAGAGACTTAAGATTGATATTCCTCATTCTCCCAAAGTTTGGGTTTTGGGGGATTTATCGGAGGTCAATTGTCAACTCATCAAGCGCCGGCTTCTGGCTAAAGTGATGTTCTTAGCTAGGCTTCTTGTATCTAGAAAATGGTGCTCTTCCTTCGCTCCAGATTCTAATAACTGCTTAAGTTTGGTTAGGAAGGTGAAAAGCTACGAGAGGATTTTGTTTAGCCAAGGAGGGTCCGAGGGTCCTATGCAAAGTGGGATAGTATATGGAAGGAATGGGAAGGTTACGTAACTATGCTTTTCTTCTTTTTTTTTTCTCTCTTTCTCTGCAAAGATGGGGGGGGGGTTGTGGGCTGGGCTGGGGATGACTATGTAATTTTGCTCCTTGTATAAATTTGTATTTTCCTTTTTTGAGATGATTAAAATAAAAACTTTATTATATAAAAAAAAAAACTTGGCCAGCCACGGCTGAAATCACTGATTTATGGTATTGCTATTTTGGCAATTGAATTTCACCCCAGAACAAAATATATCCTTTGCCGGACACTATGAAACTTGTCCAGTCACAGCTGAAACACCAGATTTACTGTATTTCTATTTTGGCAACTGAATTTCACCCCAGAAAATAATAAATCCTTTGACGGATACTGTTAATCTTGCCCAGCCACTGCTGGGACACCAGATTTACGGTATTGCTATTTTGGCTATTGAATTTCACCCCAGAAAAAAATATATCCTTTGACGGACACTATTAAACTTGGCCAGTCAAAGCTGGAACACCAGATTTAAGGTATTTCTATTTTTGCAACTGAATTTCACCCCAGAACAAAATATATCCTTTGCCGTACACTATTAAAGGGCTTCTGTCACCCCCACCAATGTAATTTTCACTAGCTGACATAAGCTACTTGCTAATGTCAGCTGAGTTCAAACATATGTTTCCTAACTTTTTTCCTGTTTTCTATCTTCTAAAAAACGTACTTTTGTGATATGCAAATTATCTTAGCTACCAGCAAGTTGGGCGGGTACTTGCTGCTAGCCGCCGCATCTTCATGCCCTGGGAACGCCCCCTCTTCTTTTGATAGACAGGGCCAGCGCGCTCTCCTCCTCCCGCTGGCCCTGTCTGCAGCTGCAATCCAGCGCCTGCGCCGTATCGGTCTTTAGTCGGCGCAGGCGCTCTGAGTGAAGGACGCTCGCTTAGGCGCTCCGTCCTCAGTGCGCCTGCGCCGATGACGTCAGCCATACACCCGGAAGAAAAGACGCCGGCATCGCCTGCTCCTTACCAGGGATGCCGGTGCCCTTCCGGGTGTAGCGCTGACGTCATCGGCGCAGGCGCACTGAGGACGAAGCGCCTAAGCGAGCGTCCTTCACTCAGAGCGCCTGCGCCGACTAAAGACCGATACGGCGCAGGCGCGGGATTGCAGCTGCAGACAGTGCCAGCGGGAGGAGAGCATGAAGATGCGGCGGCTACCAGCAAGTACCCGCCCAACTTGCTGGTAGCGAAGATAATTTGCATATCACAAAAGTAAGTTTTTTAGAAGATAGAAAACAGGAAAAAAGTTAGGAAACATATGTTTGAACTCAGCTGACATTAGCAAGTAGCTAATATCAGCTAGTGAAAATTACATCAGTGGGGGTGACAGAAGCCCTTTAAACTTGTCCAGTCACAGCTGGAACACCAGATTTACGTTATTTCTATTTTTGCAACTGAATTTCATCCCAGAACAAAATAAATCCTTTGCCGTACACTATTAAACTTGTCCAGTTTCAGCTGGAACACCAGATATACGTTATTTCTATTTTTGCAACTGAATTTCACCCCAGAAAAAAATATATCCTTTGCCGGACACTATTAAACTTGCCCAGTCAAAGCTGGAACACCAGATTTACGGTATTTCTATGTTTTCAACTGAACTTCACCCTAGAAAATAATATATCATTTGTCGGACACTATGAAACTTGTCCAGTCACAGCTGAAACACCAGATTTACGGTATTTCTATTTTTGCGACTGAAGTTCACCGCAGAAAATAATATATCCTATGACGGACACTTTGAAACTTGTTCAGTCACAGTTGGAACACCAGATTTACTGTATTCCTATTTTGGCAACTGAATTTCACCCCAAAATATAATAAATCCTTTGACGGACACTGTTATAGTTGGCCAGCCAATGCTGGAACACCAGATTTACGGTATTGCAATTTTGGCAATTGACTTTCACCGCATAAAAAAATATATCCTTTGCTGGATACTATTAAACTTTTCCAGTCAAAGCTAGAACACCTGATTCATGGCATTTATATTTTTGCAATTGAATTTCACTGCAGAAAATAATATATCCTTTGACAGACACTATGAAACTTGTCCAGTCACAGCTGGAACACCAGATTTACGGTATTTCTATTTTGGAAACTGAATTTCACCCCACAAAATAATAAATCCTATGACGGACACTGCTAAACTTGGCCAGCCACTGCTGGGACACTATATTTATGGTATTGCTATTTTGTCAATTGAATTTCACCCCACAAAAAGTATATCCTTTGCCGGACACTAATAAACGTCTCCAGTCAAAGCTGGATCACCAGATTTACGGTATTTCTATTTCTGCAACCTAATTTCACTGTAGAAAATAATTTATCTAGTGTTGAGCGAACAGTTCGAGCATCGTTTGGGTTCGTACCGAATTTTAGGGTGTCCGGGACACGGACCCGAACCCGGACATTTTCAAAAAAGTTCGGGTTCAGGTTCGTTGTTCGCCGATTACTTCCCGCTTTCTGAAGGGCTGCACAGCAGCCAATCAGCTAGCGTTTTACATCTTGCCCTAAGAGCCCATCACAGCCATGCCTACTAATGAAGTCACGTAGCGCCGCACGTCACACTGCTCTGATTAGTGTAGGGAGAGGACGCAGCTTCTGTCAGGGCGAGATTAGGCATGGTAAAGTCAGCAACAGCACCTAATGAACGGATTGATCTACAGCTGTGAATGATTGAACTTCTGCTAGTTACTTGCTCACTGGTTTTTAGGCTGCACAGAGCGTTTTTCTCTCACTTATTTTCTGGGTTGATCGGCGGCCATTTTGTAACTTGTGGTGCACAAGAACAAGCTGCCACCAAGGCCATCAATCCATCAATACTAGTTTTTCTTTATGCTATATACTACATCAGGGGCTTGGCTGTGCTAATTGTCACCCCTAGAAAATCAATTTCCATATTTTATTAAGGGGTTAAATACAATTGCCCAAATACAAATCCCCTAAATCTGGTGTTCCAGCTTTGGCTAGACAAGTATAATACTGTCTGCTGTCTGGCAAAGGATAGATTATTTTCTGTGGTGAAATTCAATTGCCAAAATAGCAATACCCTGAATCTGGCGTCCCAGCTGTTGCAGGCAAAGTTTCATAGTGTCCGCCAAAACGTATATTTTGTTCTGGGGTGAAATTAATTTTCCAAAATAGCAATACCCTGAATTTGGTGTCCCAGCTGTTGCAGGCCAGGTTACATAGTGTCCGCAAAAACATATATTTTGTTCTGGGGTGAAATTAATTTGCCAAATTAGCAATACCCTGAATCTGGTGTCCCAGCTGTTGCAGGCCAGGTTTCATAGTGTCCGCCAAAACATATATTTTGTTCTGGGGTGTAATTCACTTGCCAAAATAGCAATACCCTGAATCTGGTGTCCCAGGTGTTGCAGGCCAGGTTTCATAGTGTCCGCCAAAACATATATTTTGTATTGGGGTGAAATTAATCTGCCAAAATAGCAATACCCTGAATCTGGTGTCCCAGCTGTTGCAGGCCAGGTTTCATAGTGTCCGCCAAAACATATATTTTGTTCTGGGGTGAAATTAATTTGCCAAAATAGCAATACCCTGAATCTGGTGTCCCAGCTGTTGCAGGCCAGGTTTCATAGTGTCCGCCAAAACATATATTTTGTTCTGGGGTGTAATTCACTTGCCAAAATAGCAATACCCTGAATCTGGTGTCCCAGCTGTTGCAGGCCAGGTTTCATAGTGTCCGCCAAAACATATATTTTGTTCTGGGGTGAAATTAATTTGCCAAAATAGCAATACCCTGAATCTGGTGTCCCACCTTTTGCAGGCCAGGTTTCATAGTGTCTGCCAAAACATATATTTTGTTCTGGGGTGTAATTCACTTGCCAAAATAGCAATACCCTGAATTTGGTGTCCCAGCTGTTGTAGGCCAGGTTTCATAGTGTCCGCCAAAACATATATTTTGTTCTGGGGTGTAATTCACTTGCCAAAATAGCAATACCCTGAATTTGGTGTCCCAGCTGTTGCAGGCCAGGTTTCATAGTGTCCGCCAAAACATATATTTTGTTCTGGGGTGAAATTAATCTGCCAAAATAGCAATACCCTGAATCTGGTGTCCCAGCTGTTGCAGGCCAGGTTTCATAGTGTCCGCCAAAACATATATTTTGTTCTGGGGTGAAATTAATCTGCCAAAATAGCAATACCCTGAATCTGGTGTCCCAGCTGTTGCAGGCCAGGTTTCATAGTGTCCGCCAAAACATATATTTTGTTCTGGGGTGAAATTAATTTGCCAAAATAGCAATACCCTGAATCTGGTGTCCCAGCTGTTGCAGGCCAAGTGTAAATCTGTCCATAAAAGGATACCTTTCATCCAGGGCCTAAATACTAGCCCTAAAAGAGATATTCCCCTAAATCAGTGGTTACTGCTGTGCCTGGATTAGTGTAATACGCTCCATAAACAAATAGGCAGATAGTGTTAGGTGCCTGTAAAAAAAGGCCTGAATTTGAAATCAATACATTGGGCCAAATATTTTTTTCCTTATTGTGGTGCTTGGTGAACGGTAACAATGAGGAAAACATCTAGTAAGGGACGCGGACGCGGTCGTGGTGGTGTTAGTGTACCCTCTGGTGCTTGGAGAGGACGTGGCCATTCTGCCACAGCCACACGTCCTAGTGAACCAACTACCTCAGGTTCCAGTACCTGCCAGAATTTACAGCGATATTTGGTGGGGCCCAATGCCGTTCTAAGGATGGTAAGGCCGGAGCAGGTACAGGCGCTAGTCAATTGGGTGGCCGACAGTGGATCCAGCATGTTCACAACATTATCTCCCACCCAGTCTTTTGCTGAATGCGCACAGGTGGCACCTGAAAACCAAGCCCATCAGTCTGTCACATCACCCCCATGCATATCAGGGAAACTGTCAGAGCCTCAAGTTATGCAGCAGTCTCTTATGCTGTTTGAAGACTCTGCTGGCAGGGTTTCCCAAGAGAATCCACCTAGCCCTTAGAGACATAGACTGCACTGATGCACAACCACTGATGTTTCCTGATGATGAGGACATGGGAATACCACCTCATCGGAGTCCGCACGTCTCTGATGATGACGAAAGACAGGTGCCAACTGCTGCGTCTTTCTGCAGTGTGCAGACCGAACAGGAGGTCAGGGAGGAAGACTGTGTGGAAGACGATGCAGGGGACGATGAGGTCCTAGACCCCACATGGAATGAAGGTCGTGCCACTGACTTTCATAGTTCAGAGGAAGAGGCAGTGGGGAGACCGAGCCAACAGCGTAGCAAAAGGGGGAGCAGAGGGCAAAAGCAGACCAGCCGCCGCCAAGAGAGTTTGCCTGCTACTGGCCACCGCCACCAGGAACCGAGCACCCCAAAGGCAGCTTCAAGGAGTTCCCTGGCATGGCACTTCTTTAAATAATGTGCTGATGACAAGACCCGAGTGGTTTGCACGCTGTGCCATCAGATCCTGAAGTGAGGCATTAACGTTCTGAACCTTAGCACAACCTGCATGACCAGGCATCTACATGCAAAGCATGAACTGCGGTGGAGTAAACACCTTAAAAGCAAGAAACTCACTCAGGCTCCCCCTGCTCCCTCTTCTGCTGCTGCCTCAGCCTCTTTCTCCGCCTCGGGAGGAACGTTGGCACCTGCCGCCCACCAAACAGAAGATGTGCCACCGACACCACCACCTGCGTCACCAAGCATCTCCACCATGTCACACGGCAGCGTTCAGTTCTCCATCTCACAAACCTTGGAGAGAAAGCGTAAATTCCCACCTAGCCACCCTCGAGCCCTGGGCCTTAATGCCAGCATTTCTAAACTACTGGCCTTTGAAATGCTGTCATTCAGGCTGGTGGACACAGACAGCATCAAACAGCTGATGTCCATGGCTGTCCCACAGTATGTTGTTCCCAGCCGCCACTACTTCTCCAAGAGAGCCGTGCCTTCCCTGCACAACCAAGTATCCGATAAAATCAAGTGTGCACTGCGCAACGCCATCTGTGGCAAGGTCCACCTAACCACAGATACGTGGACCAGTAAGAACGACCAGGGACGCTATATCTCCCTAACTGCACACTGGGTAAATGTAGTGGCGGCTGGGCCGCAGGCGGAGAGTTCCTTGGCACACGTCCTTCCGCCGCCAAGGATCGCAGGGCATCATTCTTTGCCTCCTGTAGCCTCCTCCTCCTACTCGGCTTCCTCCTCCTCTGCTTCCACCAGCTCATCCAGTCAGCCACACACCTTCACCACCTACTTCAGCACAGCCCGGGGTAAACGTCAACAGGCCATTCTGAAACTCATATGTTTGGGGGACAGGCCCCACACCGCGCAGGAGTTGTGGCAGGGTATTGAACAACAGACCGACGAGTGGTTTCTGCCGGTGGGCCTGAAGCCCGGCCTGGTGGTGTGCGATAATGGACGAAATCTCGTTGCAGCTCTGGGACTAGCCGGTTTGACGCACATCCCTTGCCTGGCGCATGTGCTGAATTTGGTGGTGCAGAAGTTCATTCACAACTACCCCGACATGTCAGAGCTGCTGCATAAAGTGAGGGCCGTCTGTGCGCGCTTCTGGCGTTCACATCCTGCCGTTGCTCGCCTGTCTGCGCTACAGCGGAACTTCAGCCTTCACGCTCACCGCCTCATATGCAACGTGCCCACCAGGTGGAACTCCACCTTGCACATGCTGGAGAGACTGTGCGAGCAGCAGCAGGCCATAGTGGAGTTTCAGCTGCAGCACGCACGCGTCAGTCGCACTGCGGAACAGCACCACTTCACCACCAATGATTGCGCCTTCATGCGAGACCTGTGTGCCCTGTTGCGCTGTTTCGAGTACTCCACCAACATGGCCAGTGGCGATGACATCGTTATCAGCGTTACAATACCACTTCTATGTCTCCTTGAGAAAACGCTTAGGGTGATGATGGAAGAGGAGGTGGCCCAGGAGGAGGAGGAGGAGGATGAGGGGTCATTTTTAGCACTTTCAGGCCAGTCTGTTAGAAGTGGCTCAGAGGGAGGTTTTTTGCAACAGCAGAGGCCAGGTACAAATGTGGCCAGCCACAGCCCACTACTGGAGTACGAGGAGGATGAGGAGGAGGTGGAGGAGGATGAGGATGAAGCAGGTTCACAGCGGGGTGGCACCCAACACAGCTCAGGCCCATCACTAGTGCGTGGCTGGGGGGATACGGAGGACGATGACGATATGCCTCCCACAGAGGACAGCTTGTCCTTACCTCTGGGGAGCCTGGCACACATGAGCGACTACATGCTGCAGTGCCTGCGCAATGACAGCAGATTTGCCCACATTTTAACGTGTGCGGACTACTGGGTTGCCACCCTGCTGGATCCCCGGTACAAAGACAATGTGCCCACCTTACTTCCTGCACTAGAGCGTGATAGGAAGATGCGCGAGTACAGGCGCACGCTGGTAGAGGCGCTCCTGAGAGCATTCCCAAATGTCACAGGGGAACAGGTGGAAGCCCACGGCGAAGGCAGAGGAGGAGCAAGAGGTCGCCAACGAAGCTGTGTCACGGCCAGCTCATCTGAGGGCAGGGTTAGCATGGCAGAAATGTGGAAAAGCTTTGTCTCCACGCCACAGCTAACTGCACCACCACGTGATACGAAACGTGTTAGCAGGAGGCAGCATATCACTAACATGGTTGAACAGTACGTTTGCACTCCCCTCCATGTACTGACTGATGGTTCGGCCCCATTCAACTTCTGGGTCTCCAAATTGTCCACGTGGCCAGAGTTAGCATTTTATGCCTTAGAGGTGCTGGCCTGCCCGGCGGCCATCGTTTTGTCTGAACGTGTATTCAGCACGGCAGGGGGCGTCATTACTGACAAACGCAGCCGCCTGTCCACAGCCAACGTGGACAAGCTGACGTTCATAAAAATGAACCAGGCATGGATCCCACAGGACCTGTCCCTCCCTTGTGCAGAATAGACATTTATAACTGCCTCCCCCTCAACCATGTAATCTTGTACTCCAGGGCACTTCTTTATTGAATCCTCATTTTTTTAACTTTACCATGATCTTGCTGTGCAACCCAAAGTTGAATGAACCTCTCCTCTGTCTGGGTGGTGGGGCCGAAATAACTGAAAGTGGCCTTCTACGGTGGTGGTTGATATGACGCTCGATTCCTTGCTGTGGGACCTCTCTCCTCTGTCTGGGTGCTGGGCCGAAATAACTGAGAGTGGTCTTCTCCGGTGGTGGTTGATATGATGCATGATTCCTTGCTGTGGGACCTCTCTCCTCTGTCTGGGTGCTGGGCCGAAATAACTGAGAGTGGCCTTCTCCGGTGGTGGTTCATATGACGCATGATTTCTTGCTGTGGGACCTCTCTCCTCTGTCTGGGTGCTGAGCCGAAATAACTGAGAGTGGCCTTCTCCGGTGGTGGTTGATATGACGCATGATTCCTTGCTGTGGGACCTCTCTCCTCTGTCTGGTTGGTGGGGCCGAAATAACTGAGAGCGGCCTTCTCCGGTGGTGGTTGATATAACGCATGATTCCTTGCTGTGGGACCTCTCTCCTCTGTCTGGGCGCTGGGCCGAAATAACTGAGAGTGGCCTTCTCCGGTGGTGGTTGATATGACGCATGATTCCTTGCTGTGGGACCTCCCTCCTCTGTCTCGGTGGTGGGGCCGAAATCACTGAGAGTGGCCTTCTTCCGGTGGTGGTTGATATGACGCATAATTCCTTGCTGTGGGACCTCCCTCCTCTGTCTGGGTGGTGGGGCCGAAATCACTGAGAGTGGCCTTCTTCCGTTGGTGGTTGATATGACGCATGATTCCTTGCTGTGGGACCTCTCTCCTCTGTCTGGGTGGTGGGGCCGAAATAACTGAGAGTGGCCTTCTCCGGTGGTGGTTGATATGACGCATGATTCCTTGCTGTGGGACCTCTCTCCTCTGTCTGGGTGGTGGGGCCGAAATAACTGAGAGTGGCCTTCTCCGGTGGTGGTTGATATGACGCATGATTCCTTGCGGTGGGACCTCTCTCCTCTGTCTGGGTGCTGGGCCGAAATAACTGAGAGTGGCCTTCTCCGGTGGTGGTTGATATGACGCATGATTCCTTGCTTTGGGACCTCTCTCCTCTGTCTGGGTGCTGGGCCGAAATAACTGAGAGTGGCCTTCTCTGGTGGTGGTTGATATTACGCATGATTCCTGGCTGTTGGACCTCTCTCCTCTGTCTGGGTGCTGGGCCGAATTAACTGAGAGTGGCCTTCTCCGGTGGTGGTTGATATGATGCATGATTCCTTGCTGTAGGACCTCTCTCCTCTGCCTGGGTGCTGCGGCCGAAATAACTGAAAGTGGCCTTCTCCAGTGGTGGGTGATATGACGCATGATTCCTTGCTGTGGGACCTCTCTCCTCTGTCTGGGTGCTGGGGCCGAAATAACTGAAAGTGGCCTTCTCCAGTGGTGGGTGATATGACGCATGATTCCTTGCTGTGGGACCTCTCTCCTCTGTCTGGGTGCTGGGGCCGAAATAACTGAAAGTGGCCTTCTCCAGTGGTGGGTGATATGACGCATTGCAGTGGGACCTCTCTCCAATTGATATTGGTTAAATTTAATTTATTTTATTTTATTTTAATTAATTTCCCTATCCACATTTGTTTGCAGGGGATTTAACTACATTTTGCTGCCTTTGGCAGCCCTCTAGCCCGTTCCTGGACTATTTTACAGCCTTTTTAGTGCCTAAAAGTTCGGGTCCCCATTGACTTCAATTTTCGGGAAGTTCGGCCAAACTTCTCGAACCCGAACATCCAGGTGTTCGCTCATCTCTAAATATATCCTATGACGGACACTATGAAAATTGTTCAGTCACAGCTGGAACACCAGATTTACGGTATTTCTATTTTTGCAACTCAATTTCACCCCAGAAAATAATATAACCTTTGACGGACACTATGAAACTTGTCCAGTCACAGCTAGAACACCATATTTACTGTATTTCAATTTATGTAACTGAATTTCACCCCAGAAAATAATAAATCCTTTGACGGACACTATTAAACTTGGCCAGCCACTGCTGGGACACCAGATTTACGTTATTGCTATTTTGGCAATTGAATTCACCACAGAAAAAAATATATCCTTTGACGGACACTATTAAACTTGTCCAGTCACAGCTCGAACATCAGATTTACGGTATTTCTATTTTTGCAACTGAATTTCACCGCAGAAAATAATATATCCTATGACGGACACTGCACGCCTCACTAGCACGATATTCAGTCCAGTCTGGGTCTAGGCCTTCATCATCCTCCACCTCATATTCCACCCATTCATGACCCCTGCCCTCCTCGTCGGTCTGCACATTGCAGAAAGCCACAGCAGTTGACACCTGTGTTTCATCATCATCAGAGACGTTTGTGGCGGTATTCCCATATTCTCATCCTGCAACAAAAGTGGTTCAGCATCAGTTCATTCAAGGTCTTCCTCTACTGGGGCAGGGCTAGGTGAATGGGCCGGGGAAAGCCTGCCATCAGAGTCATCAAAAAGCATGAGACTTTCCTGCATGATTTGGGGCTCTGACTGCTTGGCTGATTTGCAAGGGGATGAGGTGACAGATTGATGGGCATGGGCTGCAGGTGCCAACTCTGAGCTTTCTGCAGAGGACTGGGTGTTATATACTGTGAAGGAACTGGAGGCATTGTCAGCCACCCAATCTACTATCGCCTGTACATGTTCTGGCTTCACCATCCATAGAGCGGCATTTGGGCCTATCAAATAACGCTGAAGATTCTGTCGCCTACTCGCACCAGAGAAAGGTGTTTGACTTTGAGCGGTAGTTGGCGCTGAACGGCCATGTCCTCTTCCAGCAACAGTAGCTGCACCAACACCACCACGACCATGCCCACGTCTGTTATTTGATGTTCTCCTAATTATTTGCGTTCACCCACCAAGTTGAAAGATTGGTCTCTCTCCGGTATCAATTTACCTGCCACTAGTCGACAATTACGTTCGCTAAGGCAGTGCCCGTGTCATAAAAATGCTTTGTGGACCCAGAATAATGATTTTTTTTGCCCAAAATACACTGATTCTCAATTTCTACGCGGAAATGTGAAAAAAAAAATTGGTATGCTGTATGCACAAGTGATTTGTGGAACAAGAACAAGTATTTTGCAATAAAATACAGAAAATAAGTATTTCACTGCTGTAAATTGAAATACATTTTTTTATGCACCGGATGCACAACTGTTTTTTCGGCCAACAACACAGCTTTTTTCAATAAAACCCCAAAATGCAGTTTTTAACTGCTGTACATTATAAGTGGATATTTATACTGTGTATGGACACCAGATTTGGGGACCCAGAACACGGATTTGGTCACCAAAATTCACAAATGCAGTAGTAGACTGTTATAAATTGGAGATAATTATTTAAACGACAGATGCACAACTTTTTTTTTGGCCTAAAACACAGCTTTTTCAATAAAACCCCAAAATGCAGTTTTTACAGCTGTAAATTTAAATTACATATGTATGTACAACTGCTTTGTGAAGCAAGAATATTGCTTTTTTCACACAAAAAAGAATAATGCACTATTTCTCAGCTGTAATTTGAAATCGATATTTAAGCGGTATATTTCAAGATGCTCTGTGGATCAGGATTACCACTCTTATGTCAAAAAAAATACACCTATGCTGTATTTCACAGCAGTAATGTAAAATAGGTAGTTGTATTGTGTATTTCAGACTGTTTGGTGGACCTCAAATAACGTTTTTTTTTCTATAAAAACAAAGAAGCACTATTTCCATGTACAAATATAAAATATGTCGTTGGACAGTGTATGCAGAACTGTTTTGTGGACAAGGAATACAGTTTTTCCACCAAAATTACACGGATTCTCAATTTCACCGCAGAAATATCAAATATAAATTTTGGCGTTGTAAAATAGGCTTGTTGAAGCACTATTTGGTAGCTGAAATTGAATACACGGTTTAGTGCATAGTATACAAAAGTGCTCTGTGGCACCACAGAGCCCAGGCTAGACAAATGGACTATGTCACGGCTTTTGTCACCAAAATTCACAAATGCAGTTTTTCACTGTTGTAAATTAAATGTAGATATTTATACCATGTATGTACAACTGCTTTGTGAAGCAAGAATATTGCTATTTTCACACAAAAAAGAATAATGCACTATTTCTCAGCTGTTATGTGGAATGGGTATTTAAGCGGTGTATTTCAAGATGCTCTGTGGATCAGGATTACCACTCTATTGTCAAAAATACACTTATGCTGTATTTCACAGCAGCAATGTAAAATAGGTGGTTGTAATGGGTATTTCAGACTGTTTGGTGGACCTTGAATAAAGTTTGTATTTCTATAAAAAACAAAGACGCACTATTTCCATGCAGAAATCTAAAATATGTCATTGGATGGTGTATGCAAAACTGTTTTGTGGACAAGGAATACGTTTTTTCCCCCAAAATTACACGGATTCTCTATTTCACTGCAGAAATGTCAAATATATATTTTGGCGGTGTAAAATAGGCTTGGTAGATAAGGATGACCACTTTATTTTTAACTAAAATACACTGATGCACTATTTCGTAGCTGAAATGGAATATATGGTTTAGTGCATAGTATACAAAAGTGCTCTGTGGCACCACAGGTCTCAGACTAGACAAATGGACTATGTCACGGCTTTTGTCACCAAAATTCCCAAATGCAGTTTTTCACTGCTGTAAATTAAATGTATGTATTTATACGGTGTATGTACAACTGCTTTCTGAAGCATGAATTTTGCTTTTTTCACACAAAAAAAGAATAATGCACTATTTCTCAGCTGGAATGTGATATCTGTATTTAGGTGGTATATTTCAAGATGCTTTGTGGATCAGGATTTCCACTTTTTTGTCAAAAAAATACACTTATGCTGTATTTCACAGCAGCAATGTAAAATAGGTGGTTGTAATGGGTATTTCAGACTGTTTGGTGGACGTTAAAAAACTTTTTTTTCTATTAAAAACAAAGAAGCACTATTTCCATGCAGAAATATAAAATATGTCGTTGGACAGTGTATGCAGAACTGTTTTGTGGACATGGAATACGGTTTTTCCCCCAAAATTACACTGATTCTCTATTTCACCGCAGAAATGTCAAATATATATTTTGGCGGTGTAAAATAGGCTTGGTGGATCAACTAAAATACACTGATGCACTAGCTGAAATGTAAAATACAATTTACTGCATTGTATGCACAAGTGCTCTGTGGCACCACAGATCCCAGGCTATACAAATGGGCTATGTCACCGCTTAAACATACAAAAGGCAATATGGGGGACTTGAGCAGCCAGAAAAAAAAGTTTTTTTTCTTCACTGAGCTACAAAATAGGATTAGGCTGATGTCCCTGGCAGGCTGGCAGACATGCAGTACACAATGGCCGCCGACCCCCACCTCAGTAACAGATGGATTACAAAAAAAATCTCCCTGGCAGTGGCTGGGTACAGAAATGTTGGATTGCTGAGGCTCTCTTCCTGTCTATGTGCTGTATCTTGTGGATTAAAGTTGCATAGGTTGTTCAGATTTCTGCCCTATTCTGTCCCTGATCGCACCAGCAGCAACCTTGCTCTAATCTCAATTCAGCAGACTGACATGCGGCACTATGTGACTACTGCTTATAAAGACTGAGGCTGGGTCACATGCTGCACTCATCTAATCACAGCCATGCCATAAGTAGGCATGGCTGTGATGGCTTCTTAGGGCAAGAAGTAAAACGCTTGCTGATTGGCTGCTTTGCAGTCGTTCATAAAGCGAGAAGAAATCGCCGAACAACGGACCCGAACGGACCCGAACAACTATACAGTTCGGGTTCGCTCAACTCAAGTTACCATGAAGGTAATTCGGATTCAATGCAAATTGACGTTTTTCTAAACTTCGGACCGAATTTTGCTTCAAATGCTTCACTTCGCTCAACACTATTAAATGGTCATAAGATGTTGTAATACTACAGAATGTATGCAGACTGTATTCACCAGAAGCATACACAAGTAGGATGGAGCCGTCTCTGTAAATAGACATGCATGGCCATCTCCCTTTAATACCATATAACAATATAATTTTACAATAGGTACAGAGTAAAGGAATGAATTTGGATTTTGTTTATTTTTTTATTATTTTTTTTCCCTTTTGATCATCGTCTATTAAGTTTTCCTTCTTGGACATGCCTTCTCAGAAGACAAGCAGATTGTTTTATGTAGCGTTCTCAGGACCGGCACCACCGTTAGGCGAACTAGGCGTTCGCCTAGGGCGCCGGCCTGCTGGGTGCGCCCTGGTGGGCTCCCCCTGTCTGGGACTGCAGCGCTGGGTGAGTAGCTCTTGAGCCACCCCCAGCGCCATTACAGGGGGGCCAGGAGGTGAAGGTCCTTTTTAAATATGGCAGAGCAGGCACCTGCTTACCCTGATGGCAGGTGCCTGCTCTGCCAGTAAATTACCGGAGCAGAGGAGGCGGGCGACAAGAGAGGCTGTTCTAGCAGCTCCCCATTCCTCCCTCGCGCACCCTTTGTGATGCCGGGAGCCGGAATATGACGTCATTCCAGCCCCGGCATACAAACCGGCGTGCTGGAGGACTGAGGAGCTGCACCACACTGGACACCAGGGAGGTGACTCAGTGAGTGTCTGCCTGTGTGTGTCTGTCAGTGAGTGAGTGTATGTCTGTCTGTCAGTAAATGTTTGTGTGTCTGTCATTGAGTGAGTGTGTGTATTTCAGTGAGTTTGTGTGTGTGTATCAGTGATTGAGTGTGTGTCTGTCAGTGAGTTTCAGTATACGTCATTCAGTGAGTGTGTGTCGTTCAGTGAGTGTGTTCGTGTCTGTCAGTGTGTCTGTCTGTCTGTCAGTGATTGCATGTCTGTCTGTCAGTGAGTGCGTGTCTGTCTGTCAGTGAGTGCGTGTCTGTCTGTCAGTGAGTGCGTGTCTGTCTGTCAGTGAGTGCGTGTCTGTATGTCAGTGTGGGCATGTCTGTCAGTATGTGCGTGTCTGTCTGTCAGTGTGTGCGTGTCTGTCAGTGTGTGCGTGTCTGTCAGTGTGTGCGTGTCTGTCAGTGTGTGCATGTCTGTCAGTGTGTGCATGTGTGTCTGTCAGTGAGTGAGTGACAGGGGGGGGGTGGGGGCGGCAAAAAGGATCTTTGCCTAGGGTGGCAAAAATCCTTGCACCGGCCCTGAGCGTTCTAGATCTATTTCTTCAGCAATTTTTGCTAAATAAATACCCACTCATAAAGATTGGTTGTATTGTGAGCAGCAAATTCCTAAAAGACTTGTTTTTATGTGAATGATTAATAGATTACTAATGAAAGTCATTATAATAATTTGTCTTGCATTTCTTCAGTTTGTAAAATATAACTCACCTCTTGTAGCTACTTTATGTTCAAGCAGTTTTGATCCATGCAAAACCCAATGCTTATGATTTTAAATCCCAGTCTGATTGACTCAGCTTTCTGTTTCCTCACTAGCTGAAATAAACGTGAAATGTTAATTGGTGCTCCTATTATAATTCTATGATATGTAAAATGCATTTTTATTTGGAAGGCTTTCATATTTGAGTGAACCTTGAACAAAAAAAATGTTGATAAAATGATATCATGTATATAAATAGTATTCATTATTTCAAAGAGCTTGGAACTAAAAAAACTACTGTGATAAAGGGTAAGATATAGTTCAATTTCTACCCCTATTTCCCCCTCAACTGTACTATTTATAATACTTATAAATGTGACATTCCTTACTGATATGTGTTGCATGAAATGACAAGCATCTGTTTTTTTTTTTATAATTTGTGATATGCTATCACAAGATCTCTATTCTATCCGGGACATACATAGAAAATAGCAAAAATCTGAATTGGACCCCCATGCCCCATCCACAGCCTCTCCCACTACCCATTCCTAGCCCTTCCCCTTGCTCCATGATCTGTGCTTGCTGATACATGTTATATAGTGTGCAATTAGGGCCAGACTGGTATTCTTAAACAGCCTTGGCACACAAACCTCATTATCCCACATATGATATTGCATAAAAATAATGGTGCGTAATGCACACTGCAAAAGTGAATTTAGCTTTATGCCCCTACGTAAACCATTAATACAAGAAAAAAAAAAGTGAAGCACAAAAATGCCTAATCACATTGCCAAGGACATATGTTATCCTTTTCAACAGCAGCATATACCACCATAAAGCTCAAAATACCTTCGCACAGCGTCTAATACCTCCAAGCTGCCAAGAATACTTCTGAGCAGCATCTAATACAAGTATGCATTTCAAAATACCTCAGCAGCATCTGATGCCAGCGTCCAGCCTAAAACACCTCCTCAACGTTGCCATATTAATTACACACTCCAGCACAATATATTTGCCCAACAGCAGCAAATAAATACCACCATGAGGTACAAAATAGCCAACATTATTTGTCCCCTGACCCCCCACATCCACTGCCAGCAGCATCGTCTCCATTTAAATGTCTTACCTCTGTTTGTGACTTGCAGGACAGGTGCAGTGAGGTTTGAGCTGGAGGGAGAGAGCCTTCTGGTAGAAGGTAGAATGGAGTGGGTAAAAGAAGGTGTGACATCATGAGTCACATGTTGCCAATGGTTACGTGATAGGAGGTATAATTGATGTTGTATGTGCAGATATTTAGTATACTAGCTGAAAGACCCGGCTTTGCGCAGGTATATTTTATCTATCTCATTTAATGTTTGTGTGCGTTGTTAAAAGATATCGACAGTATCCACTATAACAGTGAAATCCACAGCCCCCCACCCATTAATACTGACCCACACCCCCCCCACAGTGTCCCGTCTCTTTAAAATGGGACCTGCTCAGCAACCCAACTCTGACCTTTACAGCAGCCTGCCCCTTTAACAGTTAGTTCCACAGCACCCCACCACCTTGACAGTGACCTCCACAGGGGCCCGCCCCCTTAACAACCACTACAGCACCCCCCCCCACCCGCTTAATACTGACCATAGGTTACAGTCCCCTTAACTGACCTCCACCATTCCAGGTCCCCTTAACAGAGACCTCTACAGTGACTGCCCCTTTAACAGTGAGTGCCACAGCACCCCGCTTCATTAACAGTGACCTCCACCGTACCCCGCCCCTTTAACAGTGACCTCCACAGAGCTCTGTTTCCTTAAAATGTGACTTCCACAACACACCACCCCCTTAACAGTGACCTCTACAGCACCCCGACCCTTAACACCCACAGTGCCTGGCCCTTTAACAGTGACATCCACAGCATCCCACACCCTGATCAATAACCTCCACAATGGCCACCCCTTTATTAGTGACCTCTACAGTACCCCATCTCATTAACAGTTATTTCCACAACACCCTGCCCCCTTAATAGTGCCTTTACAGCAATCCGCCCCTTAACACTGACCTCCATAACAGAATGTCCCGTTAACTGTGACCTTCACAGCAGCCTGTCCCTAGGGTAGCCAGTGGTCCAGTTTTAGGCTGGACAGTCTGGCTTTCAGACTCCCTGTCTTCGGTCTGGACACAAGGGTGTTTTTTTGAACAGCTCACTCTTTGACAGCAGCACTGTGCTGTCTAACCATGATCTGCAAGGAGAAAGTCACCATCACTGCAGCTGACAGAATACTTTCAAACTCCCTCTCCTACGTCCGATGCAGGGCCTGAACGGATGCAGGGATGTCCTTTAAAACAGCTCACCCTCAGACAGCAGCAGGGAGAAAATACCCTCCCTTCAGCCCCTGCAACTGTCAGAAGTTGATTTTTACCTTCATTTTTTTAAACCTCGTCAGCTGCTGAGTGGGAGGGGGCATCGCTTAGCGGGACCGGGGGGGGGGGTTAAGTCTGTCTTTTGAAGGAGGCCTAAATGGCCAACCTACCTACCCCTGAACTGTGACTCCACAGCACTCCTCTCCATTAACAGTGTCATCCACAGCGCCCTGCCCCTTTAATGCTGACCTGCAGCAGTGAAGAAAAATGGCTGAGTTGTTATGGAAACTTGGTGTAAAACTGTGTGTATGTGGAGACTAAGGACCTACAAGCTTCTATTGGCTGATAAGGAACATGTGACCGTGTGTATGGCAGTTGGGATATAAAGAGAAAGACACGCAGGCTTCTATTGGCTAATGTAGGTCATATGATGTGCCATATTTGCATTTTTTGGGAATATCTAGAGAGCTGTTCTTTAATTATACAAATAGTAAAAAGTTTAAGCCTGAAAGTGTTGGCCCTTTATAGAGTGATGAAGGAGGAGTTGTAGAGAGCGATGAGCGGAAAGTAAACTATTACATTTTTTCCACTGTATTCACTGAGGAAAATGAATTGTTAGATGAAATGCAGAGATTCAAAGTAAACGCTTCATTAAAAGTGGTCTGTCCGACTTACGAAGAAGTATGGCAGTGTTTTAAAAAGATTAAAAAAGACAAATTACTGGGTCCAGATGGCATACTCCCCCATATCCTAAGAGAATTAAGGAAATTAAATAGATAGACCACTATCTCTGATACGTAAGGACTGTATACTAACAGGGAGTGTTCCACAGGATTGGCACTTAGCAAATGTGGTGTCAATATTCAAAAAGGGGTTAAAAACAGAAACTATAGGCTGGTAAGTCTAACATCTGTCATGGGTAAACTGTTTGAGATGTTATTCTGGGGTATCTAAATGAAAATAAGCGTATAACGCAGCATCAGCATGGCTTCGTGAGGGATTGGTCATATCAAACTAATTTAATCAGTTGCTATAAGAGGTACGTTCCAGACTTGACAGTGGTGAGTCAATGGATGTCATATATCTTGACTTCTCCATAGCATCTGATACTGTACCACATAAAATTTTAGTATATAAAATGAGAATGCTTGGAATAGGGAAAAATATGTGTATGTGGGAAGTGGCAGATGAGATTTAACACTGACAAATGTAAGGTTATGCACATGGGAAGGAAATATACAAGTCACCAGTACATAGGCAATGGTAAACGAAATACGGAATAAACTAATTATAGCGGTTCACTTGTCTGTAGTTATGGGTATGGTGCTCTGTCAAATTTATTCACCCTGTCAATACTTAAAGATACAAATATGGCAGAGACAGGCACTCCTCATCTGAAAACATCCAGAACCAGTATACTTTCTATACAAAAATACATTTCATGTGCAATCATTGCGTACATTAATTAAAAACAAAAACAAAGCAAAACATATTTAAAATTGCAATAAAAAATAAAAATGATCAAATAAAATATATAAAAATATATGTAAAAAATGAAAATAGCCCCTAATGGAGCCGGAAAAAGGGGATACCTTTAATGCCAATACGGAACAAGATGGGTCCACAAATAGACCACTTTTGTGTATAGATATCACATAATACTCCAAATTATATTACTATAATAGGGGATTTGGGGCCTACTAATGGCATGGCTGTGATTGGCCAAGTGCAGCATGTGACCCAGCCTCTATTTAAGCTCTGCTCTGATTAGTGTAGGGATAGGAAGCAGCTGCTGTGAGGGCGAGATTAGGCAGGGAAAACATCTAATAACGTGATCGATCTACAGCTGTGAATCATTCAACTTCTGCTAGTTAATTGCTCACTGGTTTTTAGGCTGCACAGAGCGTTTTTCTGTCACTTTTTTCTGTGGTGGCCATTTTGTGTCTTGTGGTGCACCAGCACAAGCTGCCACAAAGTCCATCAATCCATCAATGCTAGGTTGTTTTTTTTTGCTATATCCTACATCAGGGGCTTAGCTGTGCTTATTGTCACCCCTAGAAACTAAGAATAGAAATTTCTATATTTTATTGAGGGGTTAAATTCAATTGCCAAAATAGCAATCCCCTAAATCTGGTGTTCCAGCTGTGGCTAGCCAAGTGTAATACTGTCTGCTGTCTGGCAAAGGATAGATTTTTTTTCTGTGGAGAAATTCAATTGCCAAAATAGCAATCCCCTAAATCTGGTGTCCCAGCAGTGGCTGGCCAAGTTTAATAGTGTCCAGCAAAGAATAGATAATTTTCTGTGGTGAAATTTAATTGCCAAAATAGCAATCCCCTAAATCTGGTGTCCCAGCAGTGGCTGGCCAAGTTTACTAGTGTCCGGCAAAGGATATATTTTTTTCTGGGGTGAAATTCAGTTGCAAAAATAGAAATACCGTAAATCTGGTGTCCAGCTGTGACTGGACAAGTTTCATAGTGTCCGGCAAAGGATATATTTTGTTCTGGGGTGAAATTCAATTGCCAAAATAGCAATACCCTAAATCAGTGGTTTCTGCTGTGGCAGGACAAGTTTTATATTGTCCATCAAATGATAGCTTTTGTTCTGGGGTGAAATTCAATTACCAAAATAGCAATACCGTAAATCTGGTGTTCCAGCTGTGGCTGGCCAAGTTTAATACTATCCGGCAAAGGATAGATTTTAAATTGTTGGGTGAAATATTACCATTTTTGCCAGGTACAAACCCCTGCACTGCATAACTGACAGGGAACTTACAATTGGCGGTTACATTCTTGCATGAAATAAAGCCTTTTTGGGCTGTGAAGCCAAAGGTAGTCGCCAATAACTGTTTTTTTATTTATTTATTTTTTTAATAAATTAGTGTAGACTCCAAAACATTGGGAAAATATAAAAAATAAAACAAAGTGTAAGTGCACGGTGGTATAACAGTGGTTGGGTGAGGCCGGTATACATGTCTATTCTGCAAAGGTACAAACAAGTCCTGTGGGATCCATGCCTGGTTCTTTTTAATAAACGAAAGCTTGCCCTTGTCTGTGATAATGCCACCAGCCATGCTAAACACACGTTCAGACAGTACAGTGGCTGCAGGGTAGGCCAGCACCTCCAAGGCGTAAAGGGCAACCTCAGGACATGTGCCTAATTTGATGAACCAGAAGTTGAATGGGGCAGACCCAGTGGTGTAGCTAGAAATGATTGGGCACCACAGCAAATTTTTAAATGGGGCCCCCTTCCCCCAGTCATTTTTGTGCAAACCCCTTCCTTTCATGCCGCCATGCCTGTGGCTACTAAAGATCGCTCTCTCAGACCAGGCCCAGCAGCTGTTCCATTCGCTTTCTACACTGTCTATACTGCCACTGTATATAATTTCATTGTATAATACTGTTAGTCCTCCTCCTCCTCCTGGATGGGCCCTTTCTAGGTCACGCCCCCAAAGCAGTTGCTTCCCCTGCTTCCCCTGTAGCTATTCCCCTAGGCAGACCCATCAGTCAGTACGTGTACTGTTCCACCATGTTGCGGAAATGCTGCCTCCTGCTAAGATGTTCCAGATCTGCTGGTGGTGCAGGTTGTTGTGGCGTGATGACAAAGCTTTTCCACATTTTGCCCATGCTAACCCTGCCTTCTGAGGTGTTGCTGGTGACCCAGCTGCATTGGCAAATTCTTCCTCCTCCTCCTCTGCCTTCACCTTGTGCTTCCACTGAGTCCCCGGTGTCAGGTGTGAATGCCATCAGCAGCATTTCTACTAGTGGGCTCATCTTCCTATTACACTCCAGTGAGGTAATTAAGGACGGCATTTTGTCCTTGTAATGGGGATGCAGCAGGGTGGCCACCCAGTAATCAGCAAAAGTTAGAATGTGGCATTAACTGGGCGGTTATTGCGCAGGCACTGCAGCATGGAGTCGCTCATGTCTGCCAGGCTGCCAAGAGGCAAGGACAAGCTATCCTCTTTGAGGGAGGTATATCGTCTGTGTCCTCTGTATCCCCCAGCGTTCCTCCTACTCCTCTTCCTCATCCTCCTGAACTGTGCTTTGGCTGGACAATTGTGTTCCAGGCAAGGGCCTATGTTGGTGCAGATACCCACCCCCCAATCCACTTGTATTTGGTTGGCCTTAAGTTAATGATAAGGCGTGTATATAGTTTTGTTTCTTTATATGGTTAGTTTAGCTGCCTTATAGTTATTTTAATATGTTTTTAAGTAAATTTGTAAATAGTTTGTTAATGGTTTGAGTGAAAGGGGGGGTGTTGAGTGTGTAGGGTGTGAAGCTGTTTGGGTTTATTTTCCATCCGCTTTCTACACTGTCTATACTGCCACTATATCTAATTTCATTGTATAATAATGTTGAGGGGGCCCTGACACAGTCTTTTAGTCCTCCTCCTCCTGGAAGGGCCCCTTCTAGGTCAGGGACCCAAAACAGTAGCTTCTCATCCTCCCCTGGGCAAACCCATCAGTCAGTACATGTATTCTTCCACCATGTTGCTGAAATGCTGCCTCCTGCTAAGACGTTCCAGATACCACATTTCGCCAATGCTAACCCAGCCTTCTGAGGTGCTGATGGTGACCCAGCTGCCTGTGAGCTGGCTTGGGTGCCACCCTGCTGTGAACACTGTTCCTCCTACTCCTCCTCATCCTACTTATCCTCCTCATCCCCTAGAACTGTGCCCTGGCTGGACAATTGTGTTCCAGGCCAGGGACTACAGATGTAGCATGGTTAGCACTCCTTTTTTCTGAGATTTCTGAGTTTGGTTATCTAATCAATTGCTTTTCAATGGCTTTTTTCTCAAGATAATGAAATGAGTTAAGAAATTTGAGTTAACAGCGGGAGTGCTAACCCTGCTACATCTGTATGTTGGTGCAGGAACCCACCCTTCGACCCATTTGGATGTCACTGGCCTTAAGTTAAGGATAAGGCGTGTATGTAGTTTTATTTGTTTATATAGTAAGTTTAGCTGCATTATAGTTATTTTAATATGTTTTTAAGAAAATTTGTAAATAGTTTGTTAATGGTTTCAGTGAAAGGAGGGGTGGGGATGTTGTGTGTGTTCGATTAACTGAATTGATTTTCACTGTCTGGTGAATTTCTGCACCCCAAATTAAGCACATGTGGCAGGCAAGGGATGTGTGTTAAACCGGCTAGGCCCAAACCTGCTAGTATATTTCGCCCAGTAGCACACAACACCAGGCCGGGCTGGAGGCTCAGTGGCACCAACCAATGGTCGGTCTGTTGTACCATGCCTGTCCACAGCTCCTGCACGGTGCGGGGTTTGTCCCACAAACACACAAGTTTTAAAACAACCTGCTGTCGTTTCGCCCTGGCTGTGCTGCTGTGGGTGGTGAAGGTGTTACGCTGAGTGGATGAGGAGGAGGTAGAGGAGGAGGAAGCTGAGTAGGAGGAGGAGGTAACAGGATAAAAAGAGAAATGCCCAGCAATCCTCGGGGGCGGAAAGACATTTGCAAAAATGCTATCCGCCTTTGAGCCAGCCGCTACATTCACCGACTGTGTTGTTGATTATGTGGACGTTGCCACAGATAGTGTTGCGCAGTGCACACTTGATTTTGTCCGCCACTTGGTTGTGCAGGGAAGGGATGGCTCGCCTGCAAAAGAAGCGACGGCTGGGATACACGTACTGTGGGATAGCCACCGCCATAAGGTTTTTAAAACTGTCCACCAGACAGAATGACAGCATTTCAAAGTACCAGAAAGTTTGAAATAAGGCATTCAGAGACATGGGTAGGGGGGTACTTCCTCTTTCTATTTCTTTTTCTCTCCAGTGTTTGTGAGATGGACAGCTGATAGCTGAACTCTTTCATGTGATTTGGTGGAGATGCTTGGTGACAATGACAGATGTGGTGGCGTTGCTGCCACATCCTCTGTTTGCTGGGTGACAGGTGCCACTGTCACTCACTTGGGCTCAAGTTTAGAATGTTTATTTATTATTTTTCTGTATTTTATTTTATTTTAAGTCATTTCCCTATTCAAATATGTTTGCAGGGCATTTACCTACATTTTGCTGCCTTTTGCAGCCCTCTAGCCCTTTCCAGGGCTATTTTACAGCCATTTAAGTGCCCAAAAGTTCGGGTCCCCATTGACCCGAGGTTCGGGTTCGGCCGAACTTCTCGAACCCGAACATCCAGGTGTTCGCTCAACTCTATTCACCAAGTCTTCTATTAGTAATTCCACTATTCATCCATACAATTTATAATGCGGTCAGCAAGTAGATATGTACTGTTAGTTGTTGCATGGCATATATACTCAGCCTTCAGCTGAGATATAGATATAAAATGTCCACTATTAATGTCTTTATGCCACGCTCTTTTGATGAGTATATTATTTCCACTTTTGGAACATTAAATAGTTCTTACATATACTTTGGGCTGTATATATATATATATATATATATATATATATATATATATATACACACATATATACATATATAATCAATATACAGTCAACTGCATTAACACCAGCACTATATGGGATTTCAACATATGGACAGCCCAAAATTACCTATTGTAGTAATATAAGTTGGAGTTTACGTGATATATATATGCAAAAGTGGTTTATTTGTGGACCCATCTTGGTCCATATTGGCATTAAAGGTATCCCTTTTTCCAGCGCCATTAGGGGCTATTTCGATTTTTGATATATATTTTTATATATTTTATTTGATATTTTTAATTTTTTATTGTATTTTTAATATATTTTGCTTTGTTATGCTTTGTTTAATTAAAATGAATATGTACGCAATGGTTGCACATTAAATGTTTGTATAGAAAGTATACTGGTTCTGGATGTTTTCAGATGAGGAGTGCCTGTCTTGTAATGGTAAAACACTTGGTAACACTAAAATGAAAAAGGACTTAGGAATTTTAGTGGTCGGCAAACTAAGGGTGGGTTCACATCAGCGTTATGGATTCCGTTTTTGTTATAACGGAAAATAATGGAATCCATAAGATGGATCTTTCATAATACACGTCTATGGGCAACATAACGATCCGTCCTGGTTTCTATTATGCAGGAGTCCAGTCCTGCATAACATAAACCAGGATGGATCCGTTATTCTGCCGATAGACTTCAATTATAATGGAATGCAAAATGGAAGCCTTTAAAAGGAATTCCGTTTTGTTTTCCGTCATAAGAGAATTTTATGGGAATCATAACGGATCCGTCTAGTTCCTGTTATGCAAGACAGAAAACAAAGTCCTGTTGACAGGACTTTGTTTTCCGTCTTGCGTAATGGGAACCAGACGGATCCGTTTTGATTCCCATAGACTTCTATTATGACGGATCAAAATGGAATGCCTCTTAAAGGCTTCCGTTTTGATTTTTGTCTTATGGTTTCCGTAATTTTTTGTTACAACCATGTTATAACGGAAAACAAAAACAGAATCCATAAGGCTGATGTGAACCCACCCTAAACTGTAGAAACCAGTGCCAGGCAGCTGCTGCCAAGGCCAATAAGATTATGGGGTGCATCAAAAAGGCCATAGATGCACATAATGAGAACATAGTCCTGCCACTTCACAAATCACTAGTCAGACCACACATGGAGTACTGTGTATATTTCTGGGCTCCTGTGAACAAGGCAGACAATTAAAGTAATAACGAATGTGTGGACTACAATACCCTGAAAGATTATCAAAATTAGGGTTATTCACTAGTGTTGAGCGCTAATATTCGAATTGCGAATTTTTATCACGAATATCACAACTTCGATAATTTGCGAATATTTAGAAAATAATGATATTCGCTATTTTGAATATTCGCCATTTTTTCAATATCTGAAAGGCGAAAACATGAATTGTCCCTGCTTCTTTCTTGTGGGTCAATGATTCATTGGCCCACAAGCAACTTAAGCAGGAAGGTATCATGTTTTCATCTTCAATGGGAATCCATCAACCCAACTCTAACGTTAATTCTCAATGCGAGTATATGTTCACATCGCAAATTAAACTTAGAGCTGGGTTCCTAATGGTTGTTGCTAGAATATAAAGATTGAGAATATAGCGCTATATCCTCAATCTTTGTCAATTATAGCAAAGCAACCGTTAGGAGCTCAGCTCAAAGTTGAATTCGCGATGCGAGTATATGTTCGCATCGCGAATTAAACTTTGAGCTGAGCTCCTAATGGTTGGTTGAACTTGCTACTTGCTGGAATATAACGAAGATTGTGAATATAGTGCTATATTCGTGAATTCGTTATAATCATAATATTCTAGCAAGCCATTGTTAACCTTTAGGAACCCAGCTCTAAGTTGAATTCGCAATGCGAGTATTACAGGTTATATTAATCGCAATGCGAATTCAACTTAGAGGTGAGTTCCTAATGGTTGGCTTGCTTCTTATCTATCTTATGACCGAGTCGACCAAGACAACCCATTGAATGAACCTAATAGTATACTGCCCTTATGCAGTGCGATTTACGCGCATATGTAATTGCCGATTTTTCGCATGATATAAACTATCTTACATACAGAGAATTATAAGTCAGTAATGAGAATTGTTACTGTGATGTATAATTACCGTCTTTTTGTAGGAAACTGTATTTTATGTCATGCAAAAAATCGGCAATTACATATGTGCGTGAATCGCACCGTATAAGGGGAGTATGATATTGTGTTCATTCAATGGGTTATCTTGGTCTACTCGAATAGACGAATATTGCGAATATAGCACTATATTCGCTATTTTCTCTATGTTCGTCTATTCGATCAAGCAAGCCAACCGAATAGTATATATACTGCCCTTATGCAAACTATCTTACATACAGACGACAATTATAAATCAGTAATGAGAATTGTTACTGTGATGTATAATTTCCCTCTTTATGTAGGAAACTGTTTTTTATGTCATGCGAAAAATCGGCAATTACATATGCGCGTGAATCACACCGCATAAGGGGAGTATAACATTGTGTTCATTTAATGGGTTGTCTTGGTTGGTCTACTCGAATAGACGAATATTGCGAATATAGCACTATATTCGCTATTTTCTCTATCTTCGTCTGAAAATTATACATCAGTATTCAGTAATTAGAATCATTTAGAATACAATATTTGCATTTTTGTAATCGTGTAGGGGCATCAAGCTATTTTCATACAGGTTTAGCGTGGTAGAATTTTTGAATATGTAGAATATAGTGATATATTATCCATGCAAATATTTTTTTTTTTTTCTAAAGTGCATGAGGTGACTCATCATTATCATTTTCCCTCCCTTCTCCTAGCTTGAATAGCCAATGAGAAGGCTTTGTCACAACTTAGCAACATCCCTAGCAACCAATAGGAAACTAGACTACCCCTTCACTATATAAGTGACGACATCACCGAGCAGCCATTTTGTGGTGTTGGATTTGTTGGAGCTTGGAGCTCTGCTATTTTGTCTGCTGTGCGATTTATATTATCTGAATTTAATTTATAATATTCTAGTTAGTTAGTTTCAGGTAGTGATTAGGGAATAGTGTAGTTTAGTTTTATAGCTGATAGGGTCGAAATAATTTAAGATAGTTTAGTAGTTTAGTAGAGTTAGCAGAAAAATATAGTTAGTGTTAGGGCCTAGTGTAGCAGATAGGGTTCAGTGCAGGGTTAAATGTAGGGCATCAAGTTAGGTAGGTAGCTGTAATATATAATATAGTTAGATAGATAGATAGATAGATAGATAGATAGATAGATAGATAGATAGATAGATAGATAGTGCTTGATAGTTTAGGTTAGGTGTTAGGGCTACTGTTAGGGAATAGTAAAGCTTAGCTTTTTCAGGGCAGTTTAGGTTAGTTAGTGATATAGTATAGTGTAGGGTCTATCTGTCTGTTTTGTCTGTCAGTTAGTGTCCGTCCAGTTAGTGTACTAGTTTTACTTTTTTTCCATTATTTGTTAATTTTAAAAAGTCTTTTAGTCTCATGTAGTGTCTGTGTCAGGTTAAAAAAAAAAAAAAAAGTTTTGAAATTTTATATGTTTTTTGTTTAGTCTAGTTCTGTCTGTCTTCCGTTAAAAAAAACCTTTTTTTTGTCTGTGTGTCAGTTAGTGTCTGTTTTAGGTTTAAAAACAATAAAAAATACAAAAAGAAGTTTATAGGTTTACGTGTTTAGTGTAGTTTTTTCTGTCCTACGTTAAAAAAAAACGTCTTGTAGTCTATGTGTGTCAGTTACTGTCTGTGTCAGGTTAAAAAAAAGAGTTTACGTTTTAAGTGTTTGGCATTTAGTGTAGTTTTGTTAGTCGTCAGTTAAAAAAAACTGTTTTTTAGTCTCTGTGTGTCAGTTAGTGTATGTCTTAGGTTAAAAAAAAAAAGTTTTATAGGTTTACGTGTTTAGGGTAGTTTTTCCTGTGTATAAGTCTCTGTGTATTAGTTGGTATCTGTGTCAGGTTAAAAAATTTTTTTTTTTTTTTAAGTTTTACGTGTTTTGTGTTTAGTGTAGTTTTGTCAGTCCTCTGTTAAAAAAAAAAAGTTTTTTTGTCTCTGTGTTTGTTAGTTTAGTCTTAGATTAAAAAATAAATAAAAAAAATTGATAGCTTTACGTGTTTAGTGTCGTGTGTTACAGTTTTCGTCCTTTCATTTTTCACCCATCGTCCCCACCCCAATAAAGTTGTTAGGGCTACTGTTAGGGAATAGTAAAGCTTAGCTTTTTCAGGGCAGTTTAGGTTAGTTAGTGATATAGTATAGTGTAGGGTCTATCTGTCTGTTTTGTCTGTCAGTTAGTGTCCGTCCAGTTAGTGTACTAGTTTTACTTTTTTTCCATTATTTGTTAATTTTAAAAAGTCTTTTAGTCTCATGTAGTGTCTGTGTCAGGTTAAAAAAAAAAAAAAAGTTTTGAAATTTTATATGTTTTTTGTTTAGTCTAGTTCTGTCTGTCTTCCGTTAAAAAAAAAACTTTTTTTTGTCTGTGTGTCAGTTAGTGTCTGTTTTAGGTTTAAAAACAATAAAAAATACAAAAAGAAGTTTATAGGTTTACGTGTTTAGTGTAGTTTTTTCTGTCCTACGTTAAAAAAAAACGTCTTGTAGTCTATGTGTGTCAGTTACTGTCTGTGTCAGGTTAAAAAAAAGAGTTTACGTTTTAAGTGTTTGGCATTTAGTGTAGTTTTGTTAGTCGTCATTTAAAAAAAACTGTTTTTTAGTCTCTGTGTGTCAGTTAGTGTATGTCTTAGGTTAAAAAAAAAAAAGTTTTATCGGTTTACGTGTTTAGTGTAGTTTTTCCTGTGTATAAGTCTCTGTGTATTAGTTAGTATCTGTGTCAGGTTAAAATTTTTTTTTTTTTTTTAAGTTTTACGTGTTTTGTGTTTAGTGTAGTTTTGTCAGTCCTCCGTTAAAAAAAAAAGTTTTTTAGTCTCTGTGTCTGTTAGTTTAGTCTTAGGTTAAAAAATAAATAAAAAAATTTGATAGCTTTACGTGTTTAGTGTCGTGTGTTACAGTTTTCGTCCTTTCATTTTTCACCCATCGTCCCCACCCCAATAAAGTTTTCCCCTAATCCCCAGCATGAGTGTACCAGGCTGTGCAGGCAGCCGTGGATGTGGTCGGGGTAACAGGGGAGTTGGTTCCTGTGCTGGACCACTCCCAGCACGGGGCCGCTCCTCAAGCCACGGACAGTCAGGAGCAGGTGGCAGGGGTGTCCGCCTGATCCGTGACTTTTTCACAAGTGGCAGCCGGCCCATAACTTCCCAGGATGCAGAGGCTGTCTTTGCTCCTGTGGCCGATTTGAGTGCCTTGGAGTCCTCTGCTCCGGCTGCCAGCAACTGCAGCACTCCGCCTCCTGTATAACCAACCCCCAGCTCCCAAGAATTGTCCCCTCTCATGTTCGAAGAGTTTGAGACTGAGAGGGACATCTTGGGGGAGGCAATGCAGGAGGCGGAAATACTAATCAGCCCTGCGGATGGGAAGGACCTGTTGGAAGGGATTGGGGATGAGGAGGCCTATATATCCCACTGTGAAATCCCTTCCAACTGGTGTGGGTGGTGTTAGCCACACAACCCCCACACCTATTCAGACCCAGGCGCCAGCGAGGGGAGAGCGGAGCCCGGTCAGGGGCTCCATGTCAGCTGTTCCCGTCAGTCCAGCACAGGTTGGCCCTGGGTCTGACATATCAGGGGGCGAAGAGGAGGGTGACCCGGAATGGGTGCCTCCTCCTTTGTCAGGTGACGGCAGCACCGATGAAGGTAGGCACCCGAGGCAAATGGTGCGCCAGGTCACCAGGGAGCCCAGTGTCAGGGGCTCCACTGGTAATGGCAGCAGGAGTAGGCAGCAGCAGCCAGCTCCACCTGTGCACACCGAGCCCGAACAGGCGCAAGCCAGCACCATCCCATCTGACAGGAGGTCGGTGTGGAAGTCGACTGTTTGGGCTTACTTCACCCTGGCAGCAGATGATGTCACAGTTTGCATTTGTAAGCTGTGCCATGCTAGGGTGAGGAGAAGGAGATCTATGGCTCAGCTGGGTACCACGGCCCTCAACCAGCACATCCGAGTCAACCACTGGCGGGAGTGGGAACAGATGCGGCGTGGTCAAAGCAGCAGTGCCACCAGCAGTGTGCAGGAGACAGCAGCTCCTTCCACTGTACTGCAGCCACCCCAACCCCTTCCACCAACTCATTCCCACTCTCCCGCTCCCTCTAATAGAGGTACTGGTACCGGCAGCCATACCTCTGCCTCCACTGCACCCTCCTCTGCCATCTGGCGCCAGCCATCTATTGCAGATGCATTTGGACGCACCGCACCCTACGCCCCGGGGACCGTCGCGTGCGTTCACTCAATGGGCTCCTGGTAAAGGTTATCACCCAACATCTGCTGTCTTACAATCTGGTGGATAGCAATCCATTTAGGCAGATGTTGGAGCAGACCCAACCCAGATGGCGTGTCCCCAGCCGCCATTACTTTGCCAGGACCGGCGTCCCTGCCCTACACCAGCACATTATGCGAACTGTATCCCTGTCGCTGGATCATGCTGTCAGCGACAGGGTGCATCTCACAATGGATGCCTGGACCAGCAGGCATGTGCAGGGACACTATATAAGCTTCACAGCCCATTGGGTGTCCCTCTGAGGCGCCGGGGAGGGATTGGCGGCATCTGATTTTGTGGTGCCGCCCCGGGGTGTCCAGGCGAGAACTGCTGCTCTCCTGGAAGCCACTGTCTTCACAGCTGCTGAGCACCCCAGCAAGCGTCCCCGTTGCTAAGCAAGTGTGGGGCACGTCCGCTGCCAGGCCGTGCTCCAGCTTGTGAGCTTGGGGGCCGGAGACACACTGGACCTGATGTTCTGTCCGCACTACAGGCTCAGGTTCACAAGTGGCTGACACCCTGAAGGCTCCAGGCAGGTATGGTGTCTGTGACAATGGCAGCAACCTACTCGCCGCCCTTTATGCTGGCAGTCTGACCCACGTGCCCTGCATGGCACATGTCCTCAACCTAGTGGTACAGAAGTTCCTTCGTACGTACCCAGGGTTGAGTGACATTGTGCTGAGGGTATGTAGGATTGCCAGCCACTTCAGACGCTCCCCAACTGCCACCGCGTCCCTGTCCAAACTACAGAGGGACAACAGCCTGCCCCCCCCCCAGGCTGATTATGGACAGTGTGACACGGTGGAACTCCACCCTCCACATGCTGGAGAGGTTGTGGGAGCAGCGACGGGCGGTGAGGGAATACCTGCTGGACCTAGGCACTTCAGGGCCATCACACC